>OX596234.1:26531347-27731347 GCA_951394345.1 Salicornia ramosissima | reverse complement strand
TTAATATAATAAAAGAGGAAATCCCGAGTGGGTCACAGTTTTACTTCTTGTGAGTTCAAGAAGGTTTCTGTGTTTCAGAAAATGTCTTGTTTCTTTCTTTCTTGTTAAGTTTCTTTATAATTCCGCAAAAATCTACACTAGTTTCTCAAACTACAATTCACCCCCCTCTTGTAGTGTTTATCTTCTCAACAATTGGTATCAGAGCATAGTTCCTCGGAGAAACCAAGAAACCCTGACGAGTAAAGAGCCTGGAATTGAAGATGAATAACCACGAGAAACTCGAAGAAGGATATTCTACGCAAAGGTCGCCTGTGTTCAATGGTAAGTTTTATTCTTACTGGAAGAATAGGATGCAAATCTTCATCAAAGCTAAGAATTATCATGTATGGCGTGTTATAGAAGTTGGTGATTATGAAATTACTAAAACTAATGATAACAATGAGGTAACACCAAAACATATAACCGAATATGAAAAGGAAAATTTTAATAAAATGGAAATTAATGTTGTTGCTGTTAAACTACTCCATTGTGGTCTTGGTCCACATGAACACAACCGTGTCATGGGATGCAAGAATGGAAAGGAAATTTAGGATTTGCTGCAAATCACTCATGAAGGAACTAACGAGGTAAAAAGGTCTAAAATAGATCTACTGATTTCTAAGTATGAATGAAAGATTTGAGATGCAACCAAAAGAGACTATTCAAGAAATGTTTACAAGATTTATTAATATTACTAATGAATTAGTCTCTCTTGGAAAGCATATCCCAACTGATGAGCAGGTGCGAAAAGTTCTACGAAGCTTGCCCCAAGATGAAAGATGGAGGGCTAAAGTTACTGCCTTACAAGAGACCAAAGATTTCACTAAGTTAAATATAGAACAACTAGTTGGATCACTTATGACTCACGAGTTACATCTAGGATCGAGCAATAGTGAAGGTCTCAAGGGAAAGAGCTTGGCTCTTAAGGCTGAGGAACGAGACGAATTCCTCCAAGACAAGGTTGCTATGATGGTTAGACGATTCATAAAAAATGTTCAATAGGAAAAAAAGTTCACAAAAGGAAACTTCAAAAGAGCTAATTCCTCCAAGGCTGATTCTGGATGTCACAAGTGTGGTTCCTCTGATCATTTCATAAGAGAATGTCCTCAATGGGACACGGAAAAAGGTAAAGGTAAGGAGAAGGAACAAAGAAAGGGAATCAGAGCTCCATTCAACAAATCTGACATAAGGAAGGCCATGATTGCTGCATGGGGAGATTCTGAAAGTGATGAGGAACTCGAGCAACCAGAAGAAGAGACTGCCAATCTATGCTTGATGGCAAACTCTGATGGAGAAACTCGGCATACTGAGGTAATTCTAGATCCTAAACAGTTAAAAACTCTTCCTAAAGAAACTTTAGTTGACTTATTAAAAGAAATGGAAGATGATTGGAAAACTGTAAGTAATCACTTAAGAGACTATGAAAAAGCTCTTGAAATAAGCAAGGAACACAGTGCTTGGATTAAGAACCAACATATTGATGTTCAAGGAAATTTTTTTGATCTCTTTGATAAGAATCTCCACCTAAAGGAACTCGTTCAAAAATTAAAATGTGAAAATATTTTGGCAAATGTCGAGTTGACTCAATATAAATTGATGGAGACTGACCTAACTAGATCAAGTTCCTCCTCTAGCAAATTTAATAAATATTTCGAAAAACTCAAAAGAGATCTTGAACGAATGAGGTTTGAAAAGGCTAAATTAGAGAAGGAACTTGAGGCCAGAAAAAATAAAGGAATTGGTCAGTACATTACTCCAAAGTGGATTGAAAATGCCCAAACTAAAAGAACATAAGGTTTAGGTTATGTTCACTCTAAGCATAAAGGGAAACAAAAAAAGTATGTTGATTTACCCAGAAACAAGATATGTTCCTTCTGTGGAAAAACTAGTCATTATGAAAAATCATGTGACAAGAAGGAACTTGATCAAGAGAAAAATGCTAATCAACTCTGGATAAAGAAAATTGATTCTACTTCTTTGTCTAAGGAACCCAAGGAAACCTGGGTTCCTCCACCTAACCATTAAGTTCTTTTGCAGGTCCTAGTGAGTTGACCAACATATGGTACCTCGACAGTGGTTGTTCTAAGCACATGACATGAGACAAATCAAGATTTCTCTCACTAGAGACTTACCCAGGAGGAACTGTGACCTTTGGAGATAACAAGAAAGGCGAGATCATTACCAAAGGAAAAGTTGGAAGGTCAAGTTCCTACTGTATAGATAATGTATTTTTGGTCGAGGGTTTGAGACATAATTTGTTAAGTATATCTCAATTTTGTGATAAAGGTAATTCTGTAAGTTTCAGTTCTAATGTTTGTAAGATCATCAATGATAATTCTGGAAAGGTTGTTTTAGAAGGAACTCGGAGGGGGAACACTTACACTATGGTCTCAACTCCATCCCAAGGAAGAACCTTACTTGTTTAAGCGTTATTGATGATGATCCTTTATTATGGCACAAACGATTTTGCCATGCTAGCTTTTCACACATGAACAAATTAACTTCAAAGGACTTGGTTGTTGGTTTACCAAAAGTCAAGTTCCCTGGTCATCATGTATGTGAAGCATGTGTAAAAGGCAAGCAGGTCAGATCTTCTTTCAAAAGTAAAAATATGATTAGTACTTCTAAACCTTTAGAGCTTATTCATATAGACTTGTGTGGTCCTATGAGAATCCAAAGTAGAAATGGTAAGAAATATGTTTTGGTTTTTGTTGATGACTATTCCAGATTCACATGGGTTATATTCTTATCAACTAAGGACGAAACTTATGATAAGTTTGAAACTTTTGTAACCAGAATTCAAAAGACAAGTGGATTCCAAGTAATCCACATAAGGTCTGATCATGAAACAGAATTCAGAAATTCAAAGTTTGATGAGTTTTGCAGGATAAATGGTATGGATCATAACTTTTCAGCCCCAAGAACTCCACAGCAAAATGGAGTTGTTGAAAGGAATAACATGACACTCGAAGATATGGCTAGGACTATGTTAATAACTAGTGGTCTTGCAAGGAACTTCTAGGCAGAAGTTGTTAACACTGCATGTTACATAATCAATAGAGATATGATGAGACCAATAGCCAACAAAACTCCAAATGAACTGTTTAAGGGTAGTGTAGGAGCCACGGCCGGCTCCCCACCTTTTTTGCTTCCTCCGCCCGTCGTCGCCAAGAGGCCGTTTTAGACCTAGGCGTATTATTGGCAATGGGAGGAAGAATGGACTAAGTAGAGGGTAGAAAAGATTAACGAAAGGGACAATATCAGTAGGAGTCGCCAATGATTTTTTAGGAAGTAAATTCATAAACCATGTATTTAGATCAAAAGAACGAATGGGACAAGATTTAGGAACAGATCTAAATAGCATGATTCTACCCCTTCGATCCCATGTAGATGACTCCAAAAAATGGTCATGCGAACCAAAGCTTGAATTCGGGGGCAAGGGTACTAATATGGCTGAATGTGTCATATAGCCCGTAGGCGGCCTTTACTAATTTATCTCAATTGCAAATATAAAAGTTATATAAAAAAAATATTTTAAAAAAGAAATTAGCGACAAAAAATTTTAACGCTGATAAATCAGAGTTTTGAAAAATAATGCGCTGACATATCAGCGTTAAAATAAAAATCGCGCTGACAAGTCAGCGCAATAAAAATTACTCGCTGATAAATCAGCGTAAAAAATAATTTTTCGCTGATTTTTTGTTAATAAAAAATGAAATAAATAAAAAAATATATTTACATATGTGCAAAGAAAATAAATGAAAAGTAAGACTCTCAGGAAACTTACCACTTCTCGTTCGAAGATTTTTTATTGAGTGTTTAGATGGACAGAATTTCTCCTTAGTATAAAGAATTGACGAAAAAGTAAACCATATTGTAAAATATAAAAGAATTTTGAAAGAATGGAGTAATAAGAGTATAGATCAGAGTTGTAGTAGGAAGTATGAAGAAAAGAAAAAAACCATCCCCCTTTTAATGAAAATTGGGGGTTTTTATAGGAAAAGATATCAGCATTTTATTAGGAAAGTGTTAACAAATCAGAGCGGTTTGGAAGTCAACGCTGATAAGTCATCGCAAAATATTAGGACGTGCTAACATAATCAGCGTAAATTTCCAAAACACGCTGATTTGCTAGCGTGTCGAATCAAAATAAGCTCAAATAATAGCAAAGAAATCAATTAGTGAGGAAATAAATCAGCGAAGATCAAGAATTTACGCTGAATAATCAGCGTAGTATATTTTCTCGTGCTAGCTGTATCAGCGAATGGAATATATCTACGCTGATTGATTAGCGTATTCTAATTGGACTCGCTGATTGGTCAGCGTATCCTAATTAAAACCGCTGATTGGTCAGCGATAAAATAGTTAACCCAAAATTTTCAAACGCCATAATTTTTTATCTGTAAGTCCAAACGGGACATGTTATATATCGTTTTGAAGCTCTTTCAATCTACTACATGACAATACCAATGGGTGAGTTTATTAATATCATCATCGAGTCTTTCCTCGGGCAGGGGACAAAATCTGGTGTCAACAGTTAGCCCCCACTTTGATTGAGTCTGAGTAAGACGACAATCAAAGTATGCTCGAATCGCTTATCGAGACTTTAGATTCGGAACCAAGGGCTCCTAAAAATACCGACGGGCGAGTGAAAGTTTTTGAAAGCGGATGGCTTCCAAAACATTAAAAAAAAATTATCCTTTAATTTTGGAAAACAAAAAAAATCTTTTTCTAAGTAACCAATTTCTTCGAAAAAATCGACAGATAGAAAATTTTATAAAAAGAAAATAGAAGATGAATTCGCTCATTTATTGAAAGAAATTTTAGCAGATTCGTTCATCTACTAAAGTTAGAAAACACTTGAGAAACATGAGTAGATTTTTTTATCTACTTAAAAGAAATAGTAAATTCGCTTATTTACTACAAGTTTTAGCAAAAGATAGTAAATTCGTTTATTTACTAAAAGTTGAGCAAGAGATAGTAAATTCGCTTATTTACTATAATTTGTAGCAAAGTAAGTAAATTTGCTTATTTACTTAAAGTATTGAAAAAAGGTAGTAAATTCGTTTATTTACTAAAAGTTGAGCAAAAGATAGTAAATTCGCTTATTTACTATAAGTTGTAGAAAAGTAAGTAAATTCTCTTATTTACTTAAAGTTTTGAAAAAGGTGGTAAATTCGTTTATTTACTAAAAGTTGAGCAAAAGATAGTAAATTAGCTTATTTACTATAAGTTGTAGAAAAGTAAGTAAATTCGCTTATTTACTAAAAGTTTTAAAAAAAAAGTAGTAAATTTTTTTATTTACTAAATTTTTAGCAAAAGATAGTAAATTCTCTTATTTACTATAAGTTCTAGCAAAGTAAGTAAATTCACTTATTTATTACAAGTTTTAGCAAAAGATAGTAAATTCGTTTATTTACTAAAAGTTGAGCAATTGATAGTAAATTCTCTTATTTACTATAATTGTAGCAAAGTAAGTAAATTCGCTTATTTACTTAAAGTTTAGAAAAATGGTAGTAAATTCGTTCATTTACTAAAAGTTGTAGCAAAAGGTAGTCAATTCGTTCATTTACTAAAAGTTGTAGCAAAAGATAGTAAATTCGCTTATTTAATTAAAGTTTAGGAAAAAGATAATAAATTCGTTTATTTACTAAAAAGTTTTAGCAAAAGATAGTAAATTCTCTTATTTACTAAAAGTTTAAAAGATAGTAAATTCGTTTATTTATTATAAGTTGTAGCAGAGTTAGTAAATTCGTTTATTGACTAAAAGAATAGTAAGAGTTGTAAATTCGCTCATTTATAACAACATTATGGGTACTAAAAAGTAATATCGATTATAAAAATAATAATAACTGTAATAAAAGAAAAAAAAATGAAAAGAAGGACATGAAAAAAAAATAATAATAAAAAAAATATATACTAAAGTGGATGATGTCCAGGCTGCACATAAATTAAAGAAAAGAGAAAAGTGAATAATGAAAAAAAAAAGTAAATAAACGAACTAAATAGAAAATAGGTGACCACCAGCTTCTTTTCTCCAAAAGAAAAGCAGCGTATTTATGTGTTAGACACTGGTGCTTCAACGACTTATAGAAAGCGACCAGTGTTGTGGAGTGAGGACCCTGCAATTTCAGCCCAATTTATGTGGAGTGAGGACCAATGTTGTGCTTTCTATAGTAAGACCCAATTGATCACGAGAGCCCAATTTTAGGCCCAATTGCCCTTGATGGCCGACCCTCTCCTTTGTGCATGGCAAGTTTTGCCACTTGCTTTGCCTTCACACTTAACTAACCTCTATAAATAGAAGTAGTTAGTAAACCATGAGGGCTTTTGCTCATTTTGCCATCATTTGCTCTTGCCATCAAATTCAAACACAAAACTCCCTCTCCTTTGCTCTAGTTTCACACGCCATTTTTGGCTAAAATCACCATCAAATTGTTCATCCATCTTTCTAATCCCAATCTTAAAGATTCAACTTCTATTGATCTTTAAGTACTAAAACACAATCCAAAACCCAATTATTTCATCCAAGATCATTAGTTCGGGTTTGGTTCGGGAATCTCGATCGTGTGGGTTTGATCGTGTGGGTGTCCGTGTGTGGGGTCGTGCAGTGGCAGCCGTGCAGTTGGTGGTGTCGTGGCCGTGCAGTAGGTCTGTGGCAGTGGTGCTCGTGTGGGTCGTGGCAGGCAGTCGTGCTGGGTGGCAGTGGTGCTCGTGTGGTGCGTGGTGGTGTTCGTGCCAAACCATGCCGTGCGTGGTGGTCCGTGTTGCTTGGCCGTGGGTTTAGCGTTCCGGGCAGCAGGTTTTTGTGTTGAATTGGTGTGTTAATCTTCAATAAGGTAACATACTTTCTCAACCTAGTTGGTATACTATGATTATAGTATAGATTAAATACATGTATGGGTTAATTGATGAAGTTTGATCATGATTTTGTGTATGGTTTCTAATCTGATTTTTATGTTGTTTTAATGATATTTTGATGATGGTTATGATGATTTTGTGATTGAATGTGTTATTTTATGACCATGATAAATGTGTTAAAGTTTGGTGAATTTTGGATAAGTTTAAGTTGAATTTTCGAGTGGTTAGATGATGATATGCGTGTGATGCTAGTTTGTTGGATGAGTTCTTGATTGAAGTTCTTGAATCTTGATTGAGTTCTTGATTGAAGTTCTTGGATCTTGAATAAGTTCTTTATGAGTTCTTGTTGAGTTCTTTGAATTCTTGATGAGTTTTGATGAGTTCTTGGTTGAGTCTTGATAATTAAAGAAAGTGGTTTAATCGATAAAGAAAGTTAAAGATTTAGTTGAATTTAGTTAAAGAATGGATTTTAAAGTAATGGATTAATGTTGGTTAGACTCAAGATCAAGGCGCAAAGGCAATCTTGAGATTAACTTCGTGTTTAACTGATTATTTTCGAGAATCAAGGCGCAAAGGCAATTCTTGAATTTAATTATGTTATGATTAAGTTGATTTAAATTGATAAGATGATTAATTAATGATTAGCTTGATTTCATTGCTAGACGCCTAATACATTGAGTAAGATTCATTGTTTTGGGTTAAGACGTTGCCCCTATTCCATCCGCGGTATTGGGATAGTTGGAGTCTTACTATGTTATCCTTTGAATTTCCAGTAAGATTGGTTTCACGGGACATGGATTTCCAGTAAGATTGGTTTCATGGGGTTGGGAGTAAGATTCTCAATCCTAGCATAGTAGAAAGTTCGATCGCGTAAGATGCGTTCGTACGAGCATAGTCCGGTCTAGTATATGAATGATTGCGCCAAAGATAGTTTGGATAGGATGGTTGAGTCGATTTCATGTTTTGGGATGTTCTCACATGTTTTTGATTGATGATTTGATTATTTGATTTGTGCTATGTTCATGTGTATTCCCGTTAGGGTGAGTCAGTTATGTTACTCGCCACTGATGGTGGACTGTTGTTTGTTTTTCAGGTAATTCTGATGACGAAGTAGCTTAGCTTTGGGTTGGGCGAGCGGCGTTTGTTTATGTTTTGGTTGTACTTTTATATTGTTGTTGTTTTTAGATAGTTATGGATTATTGTATGGACTTTTATACGTTGTTTTTGGACTCTGACGTGTGGTTGGAGTTACTCGTATTTTAGTATTTCTAGTTGACTTTTGGATTAGTAATGTACAAACTTGTGGGTATTTGTACTTTTGAGGTTCAATAATAATAATTTGAGGAATTAGTTTTAATTCTTAAGTTTTTCGAGTTGTAGTTATAACTATTCGACTCGTCGGTTTCTTCCGCGCCGATTTAAGCGAGTCGGGTCGTTACACTTTATTTACTGTTCGGTCGTTGTTCTCACAAAAAGATAAACAAACTTTGAAAACGATTGAAAAAACACACATACTCAATTCAACCTCCCCTTCTTGTGTATACATTGAACTTACAGGAGTGTTTTTCTTTTCCATTTTAGGTTTAGAGAGAATTAATATGGCTCAGCCCGTCTGACAATAACATAATGTCAGACGGTCTGACCTAATACTTTCTCTTTATAATAATACTACACTACCTTCGTGGTTTAAGCAACATCATAACCTCTATAACTAACCTTATTACTAAACAAAAATTACATAACCGTGACTAATAAAAAGAGAAATCTATACTAGAATTACCGGCCACAACCTTTAAAATATGTAATATATCACCCACAATTATAATTCAAGGTTTACCAATTCAACCATCCTCCCATAACTCAACTTATTTATACGCTCAAGCGAAAAAAATACCTCTAAATATCCAAAACACTACTAGATTGTGATTATAAACGAAAATAAAGCAAGTCAACCATGACAACAAGTGTGGTCCTACTAATCAAAGACAACAAAAAGAAGGAAGGAGAAATCTACAACTACACTTCTAGCTTAATACTGCGCCAATATAATGAGTAACCAAACACAAGAAAATTATTATTAACAGCGTAAAAATGCCCATTATTTAAACACCAATTCCGGGCAATATAAGACACCGGCCGGGCAACACCGGAGCAAAACTACTCCCTTCGTTCTTTTTTAGATGTAACACTTTTCTTTTTTGAATGTTTTAGAATAGATGTAACATTTCTTATATTGGTAAGTTATTTGTTTTAAATTACTATTGTACCCTTGTTATAAACCAACTAATATACTCCCTCCATAACGCAAAATTTCACCATTTGCCATATATGTGTGTAACAAATAAATTTCACCATTTCACAAACTTTCCATTTTTGGTATTAAAAAGTTTTGTAATATACAAATTTGCCATTACTTAATAACACATTTAACAACTCATTTAACATTTAACATCTAACCAAATTTATTATCAACTTAATTACTCCCAACAATTTTTCGACTACCCATTCAAATTCAACAGCTACCCTACCCAATTATTCATCTATCCCACCCAATTTAACATAAACCCTAACAGGTTTTTTTCCACTCATCTCATCTCTCTCATCTCCCACCCAACCTTACCCACTCATCTTCACCCACTCATCTCTCATAAATCCTAATTCATCTCCCTCATCCCCTCACGCCATTTCTCTCTCCTCCATTCTATCCATGGATTTCCCCCTCACTCACTCATCTTTCACTTCTCATACTCTCTATCTATTAGTTCCCTTAATTTCGCCCCACTTATCTTCAATCTTTCCCTATCTTTATCTCTGTGATTTCCCCTATTATTCGCGATAAACCCTAGAATTTCGGAACCTCATATTTTTCAATTAATCATGGCCGATTTGAGTATACTTGAAGATGCTCATGAGTACGAAACAAATGGGCATTTCAAATCTGTTCTTAAGCTTGCTTTGGAAATCCTTGATGTTGGCTACAACAAGCATTTCATGAATGTGTTTCTCAGAGGAGAACACCAAGAGCTCATAGGTCTCGTTAGTGCTACTGCTTTCGAAAATTTGATGAATCAGTTCTTAAAAGAAGAGGAACAGAATAAAGGCTGAAATTGAGGAGAAAAATAGGAAATGGACCTGTAGGAGCCACAACCAGCTCCCCACTTTTTTTGTTTCCTCCGCCAGTCGCCGCTAAGAGGCCATTTTAGACCTAGGCGTATTGGCGATGGGAGGAAGAAGGAACTAGATAGAGGGAAGAAAAGATTAACGAAAAGGGACAGTATTAGTAGGAGTCGCCAATGAGTTTTTAGGAATTAAACTCATAAACCATGTATTTAGATCAAAAGAACGAATGAGACACGATTTAGGGACAAATCTAAATAGCACGATTCCACCCCTTCGATCCCATGGGGATGACTCCAAAAATGGTCATACAAACCAAAATTTTAATTCGGGGGCAAGGGTACTAATATGGCGGAATGCGTCATATTAGCCCATAGGCGGCCTTTACTAATTTCTCTCAATTTCCAATATACAAGTTATATAAAAAAATAAAATAATTAATTATTTTTAAAGAAATTAGCAACAAAATAATTCGAAGCTAATAAATCAGCGTTTAACAAAATAATACACTGACAAATCAGCGAGTAAAAAGATAATGCGCTGACAAACCAGCGCTGAAATAAACAATAAAAAATTACTCGCTGATAAATCAGCATAAGAAATAATTTGTCGCTGATTTTTTTGTTAATAAAAAATGAAATAAATAAAAAATTATTTACATATGTACAAACAAAATAAATAAAATGTAAGACTCTCAGGAAACTTACCACTTTTCGTTCGAAGATTTTTCCTTGAGTGTTTAGTTGGATAGAATTTCGCCTTAGTATAAAGAATTGATGAAAATATAAACCCGTTTGTAAAATATAAAAGAATTTTGAAAGAATTGAGTATTATGGAGTAATAAGAGTATAGAATGAGTTGTAGTAGGAAGTATGAGGAAAAGAAAAGAAAAAAACCGTCCCCCTTTTAATGAAAATTGGGGGTTTTTATAGGAAAAGATAGCAGCGCTTTATTAGGAAAGTCGCTAACAAATCAACGCGTTTTGGGAGTCAACGCTGATATGTCAGCGCAAAATATTAGGATGCGCTAACATAATCAGCATAAGTTTCCAAAACACACTGATTTGCTAGCGTGTCAAATCAAAATACGCTCATTTTATTGATATTCAAAACAACGGATCAGCGTATTAAATAATATTTCGCTGATGCTGTTAGCGTGCCCAAGTAGAAAACATTGATTTGGTCAGTGTATCCTGGTATTATGCGCTAATTGATCAGCGAGAATAATTTTTATTCGCTAATATTTAAATTTTCCAAACACCATAACTTTTTATCTGTAACTCCAAATGGAACATGTAATATATCGTTTTGAAGCTCTTTCCGTCTACTATATGACTATAACATAAATTTAAAATAATATTTGGTTGAAAATAAAAAATATTTTAATAAGGCTTAATAATTTCCAATAACGCACAATTATACTCAATCCTCTAGAAAAGTGAGTTTATTTATATCATCATCGAGTCTTTCTCGGGACAGGGGACTAAACTTGGTGTCAACAGTTAGCCCCCAATTTGATTGAGTCTGAGTAAGATGACAATCAAAGTATGCTCGAATCGATTTTCGAGACTTTAGATTCGGAACCAAGGACTCCTGAAAATACCAATGGGTGAGTGAATGTTTTAGAAAGCGAGTGGCGTCCAAAACATAACCAAATAAAAAAATTATCCTTTAATTTTCTTTTTCTAAGTAATCAATTTCTTTGAAAGAAATCGACAGATAGAAAATTTATAAAAAGGAAATAGAAGATGTAATAAATTCGCTCATTTATTAAAAGAAATTTTAGCATATTCGTTCATCTAATAAAGAGAGAAAACACTTGAGAAAAATCAGTAGATTTGTTTATCTACTTAAAAGAAATAGTAAATTCGCTTATTTACTACAACTTTTAGCAAAAGATAGTAAATTCGTTTATTTACTAAAAGTTTAGCAAAATATAGTAAATTCACTTATTTACTTAAAGTTTAGAAAGAGGTAGTAAATTCGCTTATTTACTATAAATCGTAGAAAAGTAAGTAAATTCGCTTATTTACTTAAAGTTTTGAAAAAGGTAGTAAATTTGTCTATTTACTAAAGCTTAGCAAAAAATAGTAAATTCACTTATTTACTATAAGTTGTAGCAAAGTGAGTAAATTCGCTTATTTACATAAAGTTTAAAAAAAGATAGTTAATTCGTTTATTTACTAAAAGATAGTAAATTCTCTTATTTACTATAAGTTGTAGCAAAGTAAGTAAATTCGCTTATTTACATAAAGTTTTGAAAAAGGTAGTAAATTCGTCTATTTACTAAAGCTTGGAAAAGGATAGTAAATTCGCTTATTTACTATAAGTTGTAGCAAAGTAAGTAAATTCTATTATTTACTTAAAGTTTTAAAAAAGGTAGTAAATTCGCTTATTTACTAAAAGTTGAGTAAAAGATAATAAAATCGATTATTTACTATAAGTTGTAGAAAAGTAAGTAAATTCGCTTATCTACTTAAAGTTTTGAAAAAAGGTATTAGCTCATTCATTTATTATATACAAATAAATAAAAGCTAAAGTACTTACTGGAGTACGATAATGGAGAAAGAAGTTGAATAAAATAGATAGTGTGAGAGAAAAAGAGAAAAAAAAAATATGTTGAAAAAAAAGAGATAATAATGAAATTAAAAAAATATCAAAATAAAAATAATAACAATAAATAATGATAAAAGAAAGGGGGAAAAAGAAAAAGGAAAAAAAAAATAAAAATAAAATAGACCTTGAATAGTAAAGAAGCATGGAAAGGGGGAAGCATTATCTAACAATAAATAATGATAAAAGAAATGGGAAAAAAGAAAACGGAAAAAAAACAAAAACAAAAAAGCAAAATAGACCTTGAATAGTGAAGGGAAAAGCAGCGCATCAATTTTGGTCACGCTGAGGGATCCGCGTTTTCAGTCGAGCCACGCTGCAGTTTCAGCGAGAATTGAAACAGCACGCCAACTGCTCAGCGCGTCTCCGTGTGATTCGCTGGTATTTTTTTTATTTTATTTTTAATTTTTCATCTTCAACCTCCATTTTTTTAGTTAAGTGAAAGTATTGGGTCAGACGGTCTGGCCAAATATTTTTGTCAGACCACTGACCCAATTACTCACTCTCACGAATGAATAGTGACCTCCGTGTTCAATCCCACCTTCTGCTCCACTTTATCTTCCTCCTTTGTCTCACGTTCATCACAAAAAAAAAAAAAATTACACTCAATTCCTTCTTACTACACTTATGATTAAAATTTCAAAAGTGCAATAACCTTAAATCTCCATCTTCATTCTTCTGGGTTTGTTAGTGACAAAGATAAATCTTGATGGTAATGATGATGAATCTTGATGATGATGGCAACCTTTGACCTTTTAATCTCCATTTCGTTCTTCTGGGTTTAATGGTGACAAAGATTAATCATGATGGTGATGATGATAAATCTTGATGAAAATGATTATGATGGCAACCTTCAATCTCCATCTTCATTTACATCCAGGTCCAAGTCTTCATCACCTTCAATCTTGTCATCCAGGTTTTCATCCAGGTCTAGGTCTTCATTCACAATATCGTCATCACCTTCAATCTCGTTTTTTCCAATTTGTCTAGGTCTTCAATTTCGTCCAGTTTAATGTTTTTTTATCCAGGTTAGTGCTTATTTTGTCCAGGTTAGTACTTATTTTGTCCAGATTAGTGTTTATGTTATCCAAGTTAGTGCTTATTTTGTACAGGTTAGTGGTTATTTGACCAGGTTAGTGGTTATTTGACCAGGTTAGTAGTTATTTGTCCAGGTTAGTGGTTATTTGACTAGGTTAGTGTTTATTTTGTCCAGGTTAGTACTTATTTTGTCCAGGTTAGTGTTTATGTTATCCAAGTTAGTGCTTATTTTGCACAGGTTAGTGGTTATTTGACCAGGTTAGTGGTTATTTGACCATGTTAGTGTTTATTTGACCAGGTTAGTGCTTATTTTGACCAGGTTACTGCTTATTTTGACCAGGTTAATGCTTATTTTGACCAGGTTAGTGCTTATTTCGTCCAGGTTAATGCTTATTTCGTCCAGGTTAGTGTTTATATTTTTCAGATGAGTTTAATTTTTCAGTTAGAATCGTCTGACAGCAACATAGTCTAACAGAAATCTCCAACATTCTGTCAGACTTGTCTGACACAAAGTTGGAGTAAAAGAGCAAATGTTACTTGAATTTTTCAAGTAACATTTGCTCTTTTACTCCAAATTCGTTTGTTTTGGAGATTTCTAAGCACTTGTGTGTACTTTGTATCTTGAACTTATCATGTTTAATTGCTCAAAAATGGTGCCCCATGCATAGACAAGTTGAAAGGATGAAGACTTTGGGGGATTTGAAGTTTATTTTGCATTTTGATCATTTTTTTTACCCTTTTATTTTGGCCTTAAAAATCTTATACGGGAATTTTTTTTTTTGTGCCTTTGAAAATTTGAAGTAAAAGTGCTTCAAATCTTTAATTTGCTTAATTGAGATTAAGCGTACCCTAAAATGACATGTGTTTCGTAGTAAAGTACTCCAAACGCCACTAAGTTGATGTTAACAATGTGCTACATGTTAATTAAATAAGAAGTTTAATTGCTTCTTAAATATTAAGAAAGTGATGTGCTTTCTATATTGGTAGTAGAAGATGTCTACATTTTTACCTGATAAAATTGATCACGAGTCATTCAGGGATGAACTATAATTAGTCTTGAAATCAATCAAGCAAGTAATTAGAGTTGAGAAGATAATGAAATAGCTCAAAAGAATCACTCTTAAGAAAATATTTCCTACTAAATTCAGTAGAAAGAATCACTCTTACACTCAATTTAGGTTGATTAAATCACTAGGAGAATCACTCTCAAAGCTCACTAATCGGTTTAGAAAACTTGTAGTTAAAACTCCCAAGAAATCAATTCAAAGAAAGCTAAGTTACTTTAGCCTCAAGGATGAACAAAGTTCAAGTTTTTATAAAAAATCAAAGTAGTTTACAAATGATACATCAAAGTCTACTTAAAGAAAGAAATGTACAATTATACGTATAATTATACGTATATTCGTACAATACGCAACCGAATACGTACAAACTATTATACGTATCAAGTATAATATAAGTATAATACTACATAAGGATATGCTCAAGCAATAAACAAAGGCTAAAGTAATGAAAATATCAAGCCAAAATCAGCCTCCTTAAGCAACTTGAGCCACTTGTACCCACTTGCACCAAAATAAACCAATGAGCTTCTCTTAGCCTTCTTGACACTCCAAGCCTTTCATCATG
This sequence comes from Salicornia ramosissima, assembly GCA_951394345.1. Taxonomy (NCBI): domain Eukaryota; kingdom Viridiplantae; phylum Streptophyta; class Magnoliopsida; order Caryophyllales; family Amaranthaceae; genus Salicornia; species Salicornia ramosissima. The sequence goes on along the minus strand of OX596234.1, from coordinate 27,716,051 downwards.
ACTTCCAAAGGTAGTATGACATCTAGCTAGGCTAGTAGATGACTAATCAAGGCTATTACTCAACTTGCAAGTAAAAGCAAAAATACCCATTAAGCAAAAACAAGCAGCTGAAACTCGTAGCCAGAACAGGGCCTGGGTCGCGACTCGCGACCCATACTCGCGACTCGCGAGGGCTCTCTGGAACCATGCTCCTGCTTCAGCCTAAGTACGTAGCCAAGGCCAAGAATGGTTCGCGACTCGCGACCAATACTCGCGACTCGCGACTTGCTACTGGAACATGTACTCTGTTTCAGCTCAAATACGTAGTCAAGACCACGAAGGCTCGCGACTCGCGACTTCCTACTGGAATGCACGTCTTGCAATCAACAATCAAGTCGCACCTCGTGAAGACAACTCGCACCTCGTGATCCCTGCTTCAATGTTAGTGCAATCTACTACTTAATACAAACCAAAACAAATAAACTACGAACTAAAGTTTAGGTTTACAAAACGGACTAAACAGGACCAAGATTAGACATAAGTGATACAAAGGAACTAATAAAAGGACCATGAAAAGAATTAATCTCAATGATGGGATTAACACTAAGGAGTATCTCTTTCGTCGTTTCAAGATCAGGCACTGATCCTGGTTCAAGGGAAGATACTTGTAAAAGTGTCCCAAGACGATGATGCACAGATATTATGATAATACAAGCTTGAAGACGGTGCTTAAGCAGGGCTCAAATATGACTAGCGAGCAAGACTTGTGTATGAACACTAAACAAGGCTCAAATATGGACAATGAGCAAAGCTCTTTTGGTGAAAGGAATTTTGTTACGCTGACATGATCAGCGGTTGAAATAATTTATCGCTAATGTAACAACAAGATTATTGAAAAACGCAACTGATTAATGTGCAGTAATTTTAGTTTTGGTTGTTGTTTTGAGTGATTGAAAACTCATGATTCAACCATATGGTTTAAATCTGTTGACTTTGAGTCTAATTTTAAATTGACTTTGAGCCAATCTTTTGTAATCTAAACCAATGGGTTTATGTGACCAAGGGTCTATTTTTCACTTTTTTGAAAAAAAAATGGTAATTTTTATAGTGTATTACCGATATTCTCCCAAAAACAATAAAATAATAATCAATCACTAAAATCTGATTTTCAAGTGAAAAGATTAATGAATGTTTAGAAAAGCATTGAAGCCAATGGCTTCAAAAGAACTTGAAAAAGGTAGCCCCCAATTAGAGGGTATGCATGTGTTTTGACAAAGCAAAATATGTACACTAAAAAAACAATAAGTTAGTCAATCAAGTAAGTTAGAAGTAGAATACAAAGGAGTGGGGCCGGGATATCTCAACTTTTTTCCCAAATTAAAATAAGAAAGAATTTTTTAAAAAATAAAAATAAATGACAAGTAAAAAAATGAAATAAAAAATAGCAGGGTCCTATCTTCAACACAAGTAATACTTGATAAGTGATTTATTCATTGGTGTTTCTCAGCCAACAATTTCAATGTGCTCATTTGATCTTTAAAAAGTGTTCCATTGTTGAAATTTTTTTCCTCATATTTTAAAAGATAAGTGTTTTTAACTTGGCTATCATGTTATGATAATCTCTTGTGAAGATGTAAGAGATATAAAGTTCACTCACGATTTTGCATGTGCTTATTAGAGAATGCTCAAAGTAAATAGGAGACCACAATTATTTATGAAAACCAAATTTTAATGGAGAGAAGCTACGAGTGGCATCCTTACTATGAAGAATGGGTGATTAGATTGAACTGATTTGTGATACAAAAAGTCAAAAATAAGTTGAGAAGAAGGTTCTAAGAGTCCTAAATAATTTTAGGTGTGATGAAGATTAAGTGGGCTATACGATTGTGGAAAGGAAAAAAATAGAAGAAGTTTGGTGCAAGGATGAAGCAAGTCACTCTGTATAGATTGGTGGTTGGGATTGAAATCTTAAGATGAAAAGGAAACAAATTTGGATGTAATAAAAAAGAAGAAGGAGACAAAGAAGAAGAAGAAGAAGAACAAGTACAAATGCTACCAATATATATACAATATAAAATGTCTTGTTATAAGTGATATTAATGCAATACTTTAGGACGTTTTTTATGCGCCTTTAATCAAATTGAACATATACAAGACTTAGGGTGAGTTTTGTGTTTGAAGGACCTTTTGTGAGCCCTTAAAAATTTGCTCGGTTTTTTAAAAAAGAAAAATATTGAAAGTCCTTAAAATGTAAGACAAGTGTGGCCGCACCTTATAAAAGTTTGCATACGTATCCAATTCGAGTTGGAATCAGGCCTTACGTAGTTCTTTCAATCTGAGTCATTTGTGATGAAGGTTAAGACACTTAGGGGTCGTTTGGTTGTCAAAGGGGAAAGAGAATCACTTTAGGAATAGAAATAAGGGAGAATAAGAAAAGTGTTAGATTTAATTAGTTGTTTGTTAAAAAAAATAAAATGTGACCCTCCATACCACACCACCACCCTAATCCATGCCCACCACCACCGAAACCACCCACCTCCCCTCCCCTCCCTACTTCCGGCACCGCCACCGCCGCCCCACCCTCACCCCAGCACTACCTAGCCCACCCCACACCACGAAACCCTAAACCCAAAAAAACCCCTAAAACGACCTCCACCACCCAAGAAACCACCCTTCCTCTACTCGCCACCCAGCCATGAGTAGAGGAAAGGTGGTTTTGGCGTGGTTTCTGGGTGGTTTAGGTGGTGGAGGTAAATTTAAGGGTCTTTTTTTTATTTTTTGCATTTAGGGTTTCGTGGGGTGGGGTGCGGCGGCTGGGCAGGGTGGGGTTGGGGTGAGGGAGGGGCATCGGCTCCAAAAATGGGTGGAGGAGGGGAGGTGGGTGGTGGAGGTGGTGGTGAAGGTGGATTTAGTTTTTTATTTTGTTTTAGGGTTTCGGTGGGTGACGTGTGGGGTGAGGTGGGGTGGATGGGGGTGGGTGGGGCTGGGGTGTGGGTGGGGCTGGGATGGGGTGGGGCTGGGATGGGATGGGCTGGACTGGGCTGGGATGGGCTGGGCGTGGGTGGGGTAGGGCCTGGGTGGGCGGTGCTGGGGTGGGGTGGGTAGGGCTGGGCTGTGGTGGTTTGGAGGGAAGGTGGGGAAAGGGAATGGAAAAGATAGGGGGAGTGAGGGTTTGTAAAAGTGTTAGAATAGGGAAATGGGGAGGAGAAAGGGAATGACAAAAGTGGCATTACAAACACTATCAAAGGGAATGGGGGCAGTTGATTCTCATTCCCTTTGATCAATACCCCCAACCAAACACACCCTTAGTAAGTTACACCTCAAGGAGGACTTTTTCAAGGTTGTATTGTGGTTAGGCTATGGGTTTAAGAAAGAAATGGACAAAAATTCTCAAATACCGAAAAATTAAAACCCAATGTGCTATACTATTATATCTTTGATTGACTTTCCTTTGTTTAGGACAACTTTATTTTTTAAGACTTCAATGTTAAGGCTTTTTGCCACACATTTTGCATTTGGAATTAATTGAACATTGAAGCCAACTTATTTGATTTATGACTTTCCAATTAGAATCATTGTCCAATAATAGTCGTAGCACAATTTCCATCCCCAGGCTTAGTATGATTTGGGTTGAAAAGAATAGGCCATGTGTTTGGGCTCAAAAGGGCTTCTAAGAAAGTGGATCACAATGTAGGTTTAAAGTAGTTCAGATTTAAAGGTGACAAAATCGCCTCTTGTGTTGGTGTATTGTGTCATTCATCATTGTAGGTGGACTTAGAATGAGCCCCCTATTTTCAAGGCTTTAGTTAAGCCTAAATTTGGGCGTATATAGCCCACAACATACATTAGAGAATAATATTTGGCCCAATAAAATGATTATTTCGGTCAATTTAATTGCTCTTTAATGATCGACAATTTTATATAATGAAAGTTAGCGAAGATAATGATACATCAATATGGAGGTATGCGAAGTTCTTAACGCATTTTAATTGAGTTGCATTGTCTAAGCTTTGCCGAATATTTGTTCTCAAACACATTGCCTTAATTATATTGATTTGTGTTTCAATTAAACAGGACATTTCTTCTGAATAGATTTGAAAAGTACTTAGATATATGAATCTCATGTTATTGAATATAGAGATAAGTACAATTCAATAGGACATGATAGCTTAAGGCCCTGTTCTTTTGGACATAAAAGCTACAGTAATCAGATCAGATCAGATCAGAACAGATCAGATCAGATCAAACAAACTCAAATCAGATCAGATCATATCAGATTAGACATTATTACTCTTTATTATTATTATTTGGGTTTTTCTAAGCTATGCCCCTGAGTTTTTCGCCTTTCTAAGTTGTGCCCATGTTTTTTGAAACTTCTATGTTGTGCCCCTCAACTTAGGTTTTTTAATTAATAGTGTCCACTCTATTATCTCAACGTTAATAGATCCATTAAAAGAAGTTGTATTTTATGGGAGGGTAATTCTCCCTCTAAAATTCTAAGGTTTTAGATGAATTTCGCCCTTTATTTTAGAGAAATGCATCATTTGCAGGGCAATGCATAATTTATTTTAGGGAAATACATCAATTATAAAGGGTGAAAATCAGCTAAAAACCTTAGAATTTTAGAAGGGAAATTACCCTCCCACGAAATGCAACTCCTTTTATCGGATCTATTAACGTTGAGTTAACGGAGTGGGCACTGTTAATTAAAAAACTTAATTTGAGGGGCATAGCTTAGAAGTTTCAAAAAGCATGGGCACAACTTAGGAAGTCGAAAAACTCAAGGGCATAGCTTAGAAAAACCCTTATTATTATTATTTTTTTTTTATTATTATTATTATTATTATTATTATTATTATTATTAATTTCGAGCATCGTTTTTCCACTTGACATTTTCCGACGACGGTTTTCGAACGAGTTTTCCGGCGACGGTTTTCGAGACGACTTTTCCGACGATGGTTTTCGGGCTGACTTTTCCGGCGGTGATTATTCGGCTGACTTTTCCGCCGACGTTTTCAAGCCGAGTTTTTCGGCGACGATTTTCGGGACGACTTTTTCGACAAAGATTTTCGGACTGACTTTTCCGGCGGTGATTATTCGACCGACTTTTCCGGCGACGATTTTAAGGCCATGTTTTTCGGCGACGGTTTTCGGGATGACTTTTCCGACGATGGTTTTCGGACTGAATTGTCCGGCGGTGATTATTCGGCCGACTTTTCCGGCGACGGTTTTCAGACTGACTTTTCCGACGATGATCATTCAGCCAACTTTTCCAGCGACGGTTTTCAGGCCGAGTTTTACGGCGACGGTTTTCAGAATGACTTTTCCGGCGGTGATTATTCGTTCGTCTTTTTCGGTGACGGTTTGGTCAAATTTTTCGGCGGTGATTATTACTACTACTATTAGTAGTAGTAGTAGTAGTAGTAGTAGTATTAATATTATTATTTGAAGTTTTGGAGTGAGATTGAATGAAGATGTGAAATGAAACGGGCTATCATAATAATAATTATAATATTAATTATTATAATAATAATTATTATTATATTAATTATTATTAATAATTATTATTACTATTTTAGTAAATATAATCATGTATTATATTTCTCATAAAAAAATAAGTATTACAATTATAAAAATTAAAATACAAATACAAATAAAAATAAAAATAAAAAAATAAAATAAAAATAAAAATAAAAATAAAAATAAAAATAAAAATAAAAATAAAAATAAAAATAAAAATAAAAATAAAAATAAAAATAAAAATAAAAATAAAAATAAAAATAAAAATAAAATAAAAATAAAAATAAAAATAAAAATAAAAATAAAAATAAAAATAAAAAATAAAAATAAAAATAAAAATAAAAAATAAAAATAAAAATAAAAATAAAAAATAAAAATAAAAATAAAAAATAAAAATAAAAAATAAAAATAATAATAAAAATTAAAATTAAAAATTAAAAATTAAAAATTAAAAATTAAAAATTAAAAATTAAAATTAAAATTAAAATTAAAATTAAAATTAAAATTAAAATTAAAATAAAAATAAAAAATTAAAATTAAAATTAAAATTAAAATTAAAATTAAAATTAAAAATTAAAAATAAAAATTAAAAATAAAAATAAAAATAAAAATAAAAATAAAAAATAAAAATAAAAATAATTCAAATTAGATCAGATAAGACAAACTCAAATCAGATCAGATCAGATCAGATTAGATCAGATCAGATCAGACCAGATCAGTCCTAAAGAACAAAGCCTAAGAATCTAGTATTTAAAGAATAAAAGAAAAAGGAAAGTTAAGAATAATACCAAAAATGAGAAGTGAAGGAGGGGGTGATCTAGTGTAGACTCGGCTTTCAATTTTTCTTGTGGTTGTCATTAATTTTATTGAGCATTTTCGAGTGTGCATTCGAGTGATTTTTCAATTTAATTTGATAGCCAATGTTAGAAGTTTTATCTTTTAAGATTATTCAATCCAAATAGTGGGCCTTGAGCGCACTAATTGAAATAATCTAAATGGATTATTTGAAGAAAATGAACCTTGGGTCCATTCATCTAAAACATTTTCGTATAAATTTTTTTTTTAAAAAAAAATGGACCAAGGGTCCGTTGCACTCAACACCATCTCATAAAAAATGTGTTTATTGAGATAAAAAAAAATAGACGAATGGTCTGAAAAAAATTATTCCATAATTTAAGTCTCTTTGCATAATTATTGCATAATTCAAGACTCATCAGCGCTATAGAAAATAAGACGCTGACAAATCAGCGCTCGCTCCAAAACCAAACATGTTGAAAGAGCAGCGTTTTTTAAATAAATTCGCTGATTTTAATTTTTTTTTTTAAAAAAAATTTACCTTTTTTTTAGAGAAAAAAAATGTAAAAGGAAAAAAAGTTGGATATATGGTTAGATTCATTAAAGTTTTAAAACTAGACTATTTAAATCCTACTTAAAGGATGTACTTAGTCAAATTCTAAGTTGATTTAATTTGCATTAATAATTTCAAATTGAGTTGTGAATTTATTCATGTAAATCAAATCCTTTTTCTTTAATGAATAGGGAAAGTCTCAGTTAATTCCTAATTAGCAGAAGACTATGTTAACTAAATTAAAATTGACATCTTCAAAAAAATCATTGAGATTGAAGTAATAAAATCCTATTGAAAGGATCATATTAATAAAATCTGATTTTTTTTTTTAAATATATTCGAAAGATATCATTTATTTTTAATCAAGTTAACATAATCACGTGATTAAATAAGTTAGAATCCTGATGTCAACTAGGTAAACAAGCAATGTTGTACAAGAAAAAACAATAATTTACATGTTAATGAAAAGTCTCTATGGTTATGGGGTCAAAAGGGTCCTACATCTAAGGAGTGTGCTTCAACATTTTGCGGAAAAACCGTCAGATATGAAGTTTCTCTCATCCAAGCACCATGGGCAGCTTAAAAATTGATGTAGTTGGGATAAGGTTCCATTTTGCTCGACTATTTAGAGGCCATGGGCCCCGCCAAGTCAACAGTTCCTCCCCAAAATGTTGTAATAATTTAAAGGGTTAAGCCTAAGACATATTTCAAACACATGGAGGCCAAGTGTTTGTCATATGTATGTAATAATATGAGCAAAAAATAAATAAATGAATGAATAAAATAAAATAAACAAGATAAAATAAAATAAAATAAAATAAAAAACCAATTTGTTTATAGATAACAAGTATATAAAATTGAGAGATAATTTTCAAGTCTTGCCCTCTTTAGAAAATTATCGAAATAATTTCCTAAATTGTCCTGAGTGGAGTCGCCACTGTATGAGCCACGACTGGCTCCCCACTTTGTTTGTTTCCTCCGCCATTCGCCGCCAAGAGGCCATTTTAAACCTAGGTGTATTGGCGATGGGAAGAAGAATGGACTAAATAGAGGGAAGAAAAGATTAACGAAAAGGGACAGTATTAGTAGGAGTCGCCAATGAGTTTTTAGGAATTAAACCCATAAACCATGTATTTAGATCAAAAGAATGAATGGGACACGATTTAGGGACAGATATAAATAGAACGATTCTACCCCTTCGATACCATGGGGATGACTCCAAAAATGGTCATACGAACCAAAGTTTGAATTCGGGGGCCAGGGTACTAATACGGCGGAATGCGTCATATTAGCCCATAAGTGGCCTTTACTAATTTCTCTCAATTGCCAATATACAAGTTATATAAAAAAATAAAATAATTAATTATTTTAAAGAAATTAGCAACAAAATAATTCAAAGCTAATAAATCAGCGTTTAACAAAATAATACGTTGACAAATCAGCGCGTAAAAAAAATAATGAGCAGACAAATCAGCGTTGAAATAAAAATCGCGCTGACATGTCAGCGCAATAAAAAATTACTCGCTGATAAATCAGCGTAAAAAATAATTTGTCGCTGATTTTTTTGTTAATAAAAAAAATGAAATAAATAAAATAATTATTTACATATGTACAAAGAAAATAAATAAAATATAAGACTCTCAGGAAACTTACCACTTCTCGTTCGAAGATTTTTCCTTGAGTGTTTAGTTGGATAGAATTTCGCCTTAGTATAAAGAATTGATGAAAAAGTAAATCCGTTTGTAAAATATAAAAGAATTTTGAAAGAATTGAGTATTATGGAGTAATAAGAGTATAGGATGAGTTGTAGTAGGAAGTATGAGGAAAAGAAAAAAAAATCCCCCTTTTAATGAAAATTTGGGGTTTTTATAGGAAAAGATAGCAGCATTTTATTAGGAAAGTCGCTGACAAATCAGCGCATTTTGGAAGTCAACGCTGATATGTCAGCGCAAAATATTAGGACGCGCTAACATAATCAGCGTAAGTTTCCAAAACACGTTGATTTGCTAGCGTGTCAATCAAAATACGCTCATTTTATTGATATGCAAAACAATGGATCAGCGTATCAAATAATATTTCGCTAATGCTGTCAGCGTGCCCAAGTAGAAAACGCTGATTTGGTCTGCGTATCCTGGTATTATGCGCTAATTGATCAACGAGAATAATTTTTATTCGCTAATATTTAAATTTTCCAAACACCATAACTTTTGATTTGTAACTGCAAATGGAACATGTAATATATCGTTTTGAAGCTCTTTCCGTCTACTATATGACTATAATATAAATTTGAAATAATATTTGGCTGAAAATAAAAAATATTTTAATAAGGCTTAATAATGTCCAATAACAACGCACAATTACTCAATCCTCTAGAAAAGTGAGTTTATTTATATCATCATCGAGTCTTTCCCTCGGGACAGGGGACTAAACTTGGTGTCAACAGGACCGTTGTTTGTGCCCTACTAGCGGTGGCAAATCAGGAGGTAAAATCAAGGGGTGAGAAAAGAAAAGGGAAGGAAAAGGTGAGTGAAAGCAAAGGGAAAGAACGAGTCCCTATTGTAACTTTTAGATCTGGAGTTTATGATGCTATGAGAAGATTGATGGGTAAAGGAGTCAAGATTTATGACTCTAATGAGACAAAGGAGGAGGTTAAACAGGTTGTACCTATGAATGAGGCAGTGAAGGTGAAGGAGGTTAATTTCCACGGGAAGTCTTATTTCATGGGAAGGAGGTTAATTCCCACGGGAAGTCTTATTTCATGGGAAGGAGGTTAATACCATTAATTTCTCTCTCTTCTACACAATTACAACATATATATTAGAGTTTATTTGGTTGAACACGGAAAGTTAATTCCCATAGGAAGTCATTTCATGGGAAATAAATTCCCTTATCAATTTCTTAGGAAATTGTTATTTGTGTTTGGTTGACCATTAGAAATTGAAATTGACATAGGAATTTTCATTCACCAAGGAGGGGGTAGTTGATTAATTTCATGTGCCTGTGTTATTTCATGCCAACCAAACACAAAGACATTTGAATATTTCCTAGGAATATGTATTTCTCATGAAAATACAATCCAACCAAACGACCTTTTAGGGGTGTGTTCTCTTCACCTTAAAAAATAAGTTTCAGGTTTAATAAGTTCCAATAAGTTATATCAGGTCTAATAAGTTCCAATAAGGTCTAATAAGTTCTAATAAGTTCCAATCAGGTCTAATGAGTTCCAATTAGGTCTAATAAGTTGTAATAAGTTTCAATCAGGTCTAATAAGTTCCAATTAGGTCTAATAAGTTACAATCAGGTTTAATAAGTTACAATCAGGTCTAATAACTTCCAATCGGGTCTAGGTTATTTTTTTAATTATTGATTAAATAAAATTAATTAAATTAATATTTACCTTGAATCACTCTTACACAAACATAAACCAATTTTATTCTATCATTCTTGTTATATAAGTTTTTTAGAGAAACCAATCACAGTTAGATTGAATTAAACCAATTTTTTTATAGGATATAAAATAAATCTTATTTATTTATTTTGGGTTTGGTTTAATTTTGGTCCAAATTAAACTTGGGAAATTCCCAATAGTACTGTTGAGGTTTTGCGAAATCCCATTGATACTATTGATTTTTTAATCGTATTGGTAATATTGTATTTTTACTCATTTTCCAAATTTTACATTATGAAAGAAAAATTCCGTTAGTTAAGAGAATATTCTGTTAACTAACATATTTAGCATATTAATTTATTAATTAAAAAACTAAGTAATAATTAATTAAAAAATACAATAATACCCTCAAAACCCTCAAACCACCAACATCACCACCGCCACCCTCACCCCAACAACCGCCACCCTTGACCCAACCACTGCCACCCCCACCACCTGAATCGCCAAGACCATCCGAATTGCCACCCAGACCTACCGCACCCATCTAGCCCACTGACACCACTACAACACCTCCCCACCCCCAATTCGAACCCAGCAACCACTACACCTCCCCACCTAACCCAACAACTACCGCACCTCCCCATCGTGATTCAAACCCCTTTGAACCACCCCCACCCCAATTCGAACCCCATTGAACCCCACTCACCCTAATTCGTATCCCATCAAAGCACATCCACCCCAATTCGAAACCCGTCAAACATCCCTCATTACCATCATCTTCTTCAATCAAGCTCTCAGCCACATTCAACAATGGTCATTTGAACCCTCAACCCTCTTCAATTCCTCCATTCGAAACTCCCACCCCTAAATTGAACCCCCACTACAAAACCGAACCTCCACCGCAAAGCCGAACCCCCCACCAAAAACGCCACCCACTCGACCTCCCACTGCCAAATCGAACCCCCACCGCCCCAAATCAGTTTCTGAAGATTATGATGATCGATGAAGAATGATGATGGCTGTTGGAGGGGACGCCGGTGGTGCTAGGGGTTGAGGTGGCTGTGGTGGTTGTGTCGGTGGGCTGGGTGGGTGCGGTGGGGTTGGGGCTTTTTTTGCTTTTATTTTTTTTAATTAAATAGAATATTAATTATAATTAGATTTTAAAGATAATTTTAACAGTTTTAAAGATGATATTACATTTGGGAATTTGTTTGGATGGAGCAATTACCATTAGGATTAAAAAAAATTCAATAGTACCAATGGAAATTCGCAAAATCTCGATAGTATCATTGGGAATTTCCCATTACACTTTACCCATCCTCTATATTATTATTACTCCATTCGTTCTAGTTTGTTTATTTTGCTACACGTGAATTAAGAAACATTAAATATGCAGATAAGTTGTTATTGGAATTGATAATATTAATTAATAATAGGTTTGAAAAAAAATACTAATTATTACTACTTCCTTGAACGTAATTCAACAATAAAAAAGAATATAATTTCAAATGTATAGAATATTATCATTATTATTATCACTATTATTGTTATTATTATTATTTTATTAATAATTTATTTGATTCAATCATATATAATACGTTCCAATAAGTTTCAATCAGATTTAATAAGTTCCAAAAAGGTCTAATAAGCTCTAATAAGTTCCAATAAGGTCCAATAAGGTCTAATAAGTTCCAATCAGGTCTAATAAGTTCGGTATAATAAGTTTCAATCATGTCTAATAATTTCCATCAGCTCTGATAAGTTAAATCAGGTCTGATAAGTTCAAATAAATTCAGGTTTAATAAGTTGAAGAGAACGCACCCTTAATCTACTTAAAATTTTTGCATTGGAGTCCGCAATTTCATAATGGGTGAAATTATTACCTTACTAGATTAGTACCCGTGCTATGCACGGTTGTAAAAGTTTTTATATGTTTAGTAAGATTAAAAAAATATTTGCATATTATCAATTGTTAAAATCAAATATTTAATAGCCCAAAAGTTAACAATTAGTTACAAAATATTGGTTTTTTGTTGGAAAAATTGGTGTTTTATTACTATGAAATTAGACGAACAAAGATTTATGTTAATTTATTTGCTGAACTTGAATTTTTCCTAAATATTGTTGATCAAGTACTTTGGTATATTGCATTGGTAGTGTTATGTAAGATTTTTTAGAAAGTTGAATTAGCAACTGTTCGTAATGTTTTTTTTTTGGAAAGTTGAAATAAAAATGTAATAAATGAATTTTTTTTCTTTTGGAAAATTGTATATTGTAAAATTATGAAATCTGATGTCATCTTAAGTTTAAACGGAAATTTTTTTAACTACAGCTTGACATGTGTATAATTGAGGAAGAAAATGGTGCCAACAATTCATGTTTTAATATTACTTATAGAAATAGAATTATACAGAGTAGAGTAGAATATGACATAAAAATAGAATATAATAGATAGAAGACAGATAGATATATTTATAATAATACATTAATATTTTAATATTGTGTAATACTCCCTCTGTCCCAATTTACTTGTTCTAATTTGACTTTGGGCACTTTTCATATGTGAATGTTGACTTTATTTAATTTAATATACGTATGAAAAAACATAGTCATGATGGATCTAGTTTAATTCGTCTCAACGTGTACTTTTCAAATATATAATTTTTTATTATATATAATTAAAGTTATTTTTATTTAAAGTTGTGTCTCGGGAGGTGTGGAAAAGAGAATGTAGCAAGTAAATTGGGACGGAAGGAGTAATAATTTACCAAATCCCTCATAAAACAATTTAACAAATAACTCTTTATTGTTATAGGTCAATTAACCCTTTTCTTCATGAGTACCAGTATATTACCAAAACAAAAAAAAAAACGTAACTACAATCCCAAACACCATAATAATTAAAGATAATGAATAAAGAAATCAAATGAAAAGAAAGCAACATTTCTTCACGGCCCACCTCACTGTAAATTCTCATCCCACACACCACCCAAAAAAAAAAATCACCATTGATTTCTTTTTCAACTCAGCCACAACCTTAATAAGAGCACCGCCATTTATGCCAATATCACCTTGCCAAGATCTGAAATCATAAATCTGTTGCTGTGAGTATGAAGCGAACAACCAATTTTGAAGGAATTTAATCGAATATGATTGAGGTAACTTGTTAATATCTTAATTTAGTTTTTAAAGTATTATTGTGGTTGTTGTTAATCTGTTTTTTCACACTTAGTTATTAGTAATTTTAATTTTAAAATAGATATTCATGTGAAAGATGAAAATAGGATCTGATGAAGTTAAGAACATTGAATCAACTTGTTGGGTTCTTCTGAGATGATCAAGTCATTTGGAAAGGGTAAATCTGGATATCTTTTAAGGCTACTTCCATTGTTGTTTAAAATTTTTTCGATCTCGGCCATAGTGTAGCCTTTCAACTATGCCTCACTGAGGTGCAATTCTGAATATGCATCAATAAAGTTAGAGTTCAATAGATGCTTTTATATCTATCTATAACTATTAAAAAGTGAGAATAGTGTTTCTATTCATCACGTGAAAATTCTCCCCCTCTGCTTCTCTTCCCACCCCCCATGGCCCCATCTATTCCCTGTTCTAATTCTCCCCCCTCTGCTTCTCTTCCCACCCCCCATCTAATCCTGTTCTAAAGCCAGCCAAATTTTTTCCCTCTCTCTACTTCGCTTCCCACCGCCCCCATCTAATCCCTCTTCTAAATTCTGCTTGCATGCATTAACATTGACACCATTTATTCCTTTCTTGCTCCTCTTCCTTTCTTCACTTCATTGTCGGTTTTCCTCCCCTGCTTCACTCTTCTTTCGTGATGCATGTGCAGATGGAAGACCCCTTCACTTCATGAACATGCCTTCACTTCACTCTGCTTTCGATCTTCTTTCCTTCTGCTTCTTCATTCTATTCATGCATGTGCAGAAATGGAAGACCTCTTCACTTCAGAAGAGTTGGGCCTTCACTTCACTCTGCTTCATCGACATGGCTTCAATGTAAAGATGATGGGTTGGGGCTGTGAATGGACGAAGGAGCCATTTATGTAAATATGGAGGACGAATTTGGGAGCTATTCGTGTAAAGATGGAGGACGAATTCGGGTCAATTCATTTTTAATTGGGAACTTGCCCTGTTAATCGAGGCTAATTGGAAATTAATCCAGGCTAATTGAACAGAGGGATCAAGATGATCATGTTATTGATTTACTATTGGGTTGGAGCTCTGCATATTAATTTTCAAAGGCTAATTGGGTGCTTAAGGATGATGATGATGGGTTGATGATGGTTGGAGCTATGCATGTAAAGATGGACGAATTCGGGTCAACTCATTTTTAATTCGGAGCTTGCCCTGAATTGGATGTTAATCGAGGCTAAAGAGATCAAGATGATCAGGTTATTAATTTACTATTGGGTTGGAGCTCTGCATATTAATTTTCAAAGGCTAATTGGGAGCTTAAGGATGGTGATGATGGGTTGGAGCTATGCATGTAAAGATGGAGCGGGTCAATTCATTTCTAATTGGTAGCTTGCCCTGAATTGGATATTAATTGAGGCTAATTTGCTATTTTTTTTGTTATTAGTATCATGTTAAATTAAATGGCTTTAATTATGTGTAAATTAACTATAAGCAATTGAGGCTAATTGGAAATCCAATGTTATTTGCTTTTAGACTCTGACAACTAATTGGAAATCCTATGTTAATTAATTTTATAATTGTTTAGGGAGCATAGTAAATTGATTTGCTATACTAATTTGGGAGCAGAATAATTGATGTGCTATTTTTTTTATTAGTATCATATTAAATTAAGTTTCTTTAACTATGTGTAAATCCACTATAAACAATCGGAAATGCTATGTTAAGTAATTTTAGAATTGTTTAGTTAGTAAACTAAAACTAATTAATTTGATCAGTAGGTGATTTAATTTAATTGAACATGGAATTTTAATTTCAATCATTAGTTATGTTGATTAGTAGGTAATTTAATTTAGTTAAAATTCGAATTTTAATGTCAATCATTAGTTATGTTGAAGCTTTTATGTTAATTAAGGGTAAATTTTGAAGATATGAGGCTTATTTGCTTTTAGACTCTTACTTTTTAATAGTTATAGATATAGATATAAATTAGTAACCATGCTGCCTAAATAGTTTACTTTACTATTTTTGTTGTGTGATATATGTTACACCATACTTCCTTATGTTTATTTAGTCACAAAACAATGCTTACAATATTATAGTTTCACTAAAATAGTTCATGAGGGTAATTTGATATTTTGTCTATAGTTTGTCAAACATGCCTCATATATTGTTTTGATGGTTTTATCCATTTTAGGTTATGTTATCTTATATGATTTTTTTGTCCCCTTTGCATTTAATGCAAGTATGGTTTCTTTTTTTTTTTTTGGGTTTTTTGTCCTAGTTTTTGAACTCTTTCATGCTTTCTTTTTGTTATTACCAGCTATATATGATATATGCTATTACCAGTTATATAACAACAAACCGGATTACACTCAGACATATATCATATTAACAGTTGTATATGAAGAAGAACTGATATTACACTTAGAGACTTCAGCTTCAACTACATTATCAGGTATGCCTCTACAGTGTTCTGCTGTTTTGGTTTTCTTGGTCCACATGTATTGGTCAATTGCATGCATTTATTAGCCATGATTAGATGCTTATTGTTATTGCTAGCATTTATGAAGATAATACTTTCTTTGTGTTGGATGCTTATTGTTATTGGTAGCATTTATGAAGATGATACTTTATTTGTCTAGGAATTGCATTTAGTAGTTTCTGCCTTAGGATGATTAGAATACAGTTACTTTCCTTTCTTTGGATTATATATATATATATATATATATATATTTGTATGTGGAGTATATAGAATCTTGCATGATTTACACTCTTTTCTTTCCTCTCTCTGGATTTAATAAGATTGAGAAGATCTACACTGTTATGCCTTTGTTCTTCTATTTCTTTAATTGTCTTTTGTATTTCAAACTGGTTATGGGCTACTGTATATTATGATTAGCAGGAAGCACTCAGTAAACCTCAGCCACCATCAACATCAACAAACAACAACAAACAACAAACGAAAATCAGTTTCTTCTTGATTTTAGAAGTTCAAACTAATATAATTTATTCATACAACTGTATAACAAAACCTACTACAATACAAACTTTCCTATATCATGCAAGAAAAAATGACACTGGCAAGAAATATATTTCTCAAACATATAATAGATCAATGTGTACAAAATTTCACAGTTTATATATGAAGCATAATTTATTTTGCGTATCACTAGAGCTTATGGCTACGTTATGCACGTCATCGTCGACTTCGTACACGTAAGTAGAGGGAATGCTTCACAGCAGTTTGATTTTCACTTACAGATTACTAGCATGGAATGCGTAACAATTACTGCGCCTTACATTGATTTACTTGAAAAGACGGCTAATGTTCTTGGATTTGATAGCCCCGTCTATGTTGCTGTCAGTTCACCAAACAATAGAGGGTATGTAAGGGTGTCTTCAAATACAGACCTTTCATCGTACGTCTTTGCTGGTGATGATCTTGCTTCGTTTGACCCGTCGTGTGAAGATGCTGCTAAGAAGGCGGTTCTGTTTTTTGTTAGAAACAGAAGTGTTTGCATTCATGACGTCAACTTTGAAAGGTTCACTCAGTTAAGAAAATGTCGTGGATTATATGCCCTTAAGTGTTTTGAGCTTGACTGTATTGAGAAAGGAACTGTTATGCAGCCTCTCAATGTTGCGGGGGTTGAGGGCAGCCACAGGCCATCCAGAAATTGTGTCCACATTGATTATATACGTCTTCTTCGAAGAATGACAGACGATGCTCGGGTACGTGTTACTCCTATTGAATGTATTCGTTACGGAGATGAAGATTTTCAGACTTGGTTCACCATTGTTAATCTTGGTTCGGTAAGCGGAACATGCTGTGTTATTGGTGATCGAGCATCAAGTATTGATGATGCTAAGCAATCATTAGCTAAGAAAGCGACTTCAATGATTGTAGCCTGTTGTGGAATGATTGTGGAAGATATAAGTTCCTCCCTTATACCTAAGGAAGAGGCTGCCCTTAAAGCATCAATAGAGGTTTACAACTCGCTTAAGGATCGTGTTTATGGTTTTCAAGGAAAGATCTCTCCAACTGCACACATTATTGAGCAGGATCAGTTTACGCCTCGTGGAAAGCGCTTTGTTATCTCCACCTCTGCTGGTCCTCCTCCACCTCCCAAAAAGAGAAAGGCCACCAGAAAGATACCATTTGAAGAACCTGTTCCGCATTCAGTTGTTGTTGAAGCTTTGGATGCGTTGGCTACTGCCTCGAATGATCGATAATTATGATTATTTATAGCTTAAGATATGTGGTTTGCTCTTTCTTGCTTTTTTTTGCTTGCTAGGCAGTGTTTAGGTTATTTATTAGTAGTCTCGGTCAAGGTGTATTTGCCACATATTTTGTATTGCTCAATAGGGTTTAGGGTCTTCTTCTAAAATTAGCTCTTGTATTAGTTATGCACTAAGTATCAAACGTGCTATTTATGGTGTAATTCTCATTTCATCTTAATATATATATAGCTTACTATTAATATTATATTATGTGTTACATCTAATTTTTTTTTAAAAATTGTGTGATTTTGTAATTGGTTGTTAGTTTTCTAATGTGTGCTACTTTAGCCGTATGCCATGTATGGTAGCAAGCATTCAGGTTATTTTTTTGCTTTTCTATCAATTGTTAAACAGGCCCTATGGACCCTACTTGCCCCAAAAAACGTTCATGCCATGGGCGTCAAATTTGTGAAGCTAAAACTGAACCACTTATTGTTAGTGGCGATGCATCTGATGTTGTTCAGCGTCAGTTGGGAAGTAGTTCTTCAACGAATACTGTTCCGCCTTTTCCTGCAGCACCTGAAGAAAACACTGCTGACCAACTACACCAAAACACAAATGCATCCTCGTCAAAGAGTCATTCTGTCAAGAGACGTCGTAAAAAGAGGAAGCATAACCGAGGTTTGTGCCTACATGATTTTCTATCCAAGACTTTAGAGACTTGTACCTTTGTAAATGTAGAGCCTTACCATACCTTTTTTTTGCGTATTTGTCGGCAGATTCGTGCGTTGCATTGAATCCTAATTTAATCCCAACAGCTCCTGGCCTTCTTGACCCACCGGCTCGGTGTGTGCACTGTGGTGCAACTAAGTTCCAGTTTGAGCCACCCTATTTTTGTTGTCGTGACGGTGGGGTTAAGCTAGCGTCAAACCCATACCCCGAAGAATTGGTCCGGTTGTTTGATTCACAAGATGAAGATGCGCTCCATTTTCGCACATATGCGCGCTTATACAACAACTTATTTGCTTTTAGTTATTTAGGGGGGCAAGTTGAATGTACAAAGAAGAAGGGAATATTTGTATTCTCTTTACATGGTCAATTATATCATTATATACCTCCCCTGTCCCCTACGGATGGGAAACCGAAGTATCTCCAAATGTATTTCTATGATGCTGCTCATGAGCGTGAAAACCGTGCAAGCTGCTTTGATACTCTGCGTCCTGATGTAATTGCAACGATCATGCGTGTTGTGGAAAAAAATCCATATGCAACTTTCTTCAGATCCCTACGTGAAAAGGTCATTGATGAACAAACAACAATAGTCATCAATAAGAGCACTACACTTGACCAACGTACTTACAATGCTCCAACATCTGATGAGGTTGCTGTCATTTGACCTGATGGTTCCTCTGATTTTGAATCAACCAGCCCTTACATTGTCGTGACTGGGAAGGAGAAAGAGACACATCGAATCATGCATTACTATAGGTGTTATGATCCTATGCAGTATCCATTGTTGTTCCCGTACGGCGAAAGTGGTTGGCATCAAGGAATACGGAAGTCACACGGTGACCATTCGTTCTATACAGGCATTCGTAACCCTGTTCTAGCAGCAGTTGATGCAGCTGCTTTACTAGAGTATGAACACATAGGTATGTCTTTGTCTTATTTTTTCCTTTTAAATTAGTTGTTGTTTATGTGCGTTCATATAACATGCTTTATTTTTTACTGAGCTTTTGCGCTTTTCAGCTCTTATTTACGCCTTTTAAATCATTTAATTTGTGCCTATAAATATTTGTGAACTCCTTATAGAAGTATAACTTTTATACAACAAAAATATGCCATCGGTTATAATAAGTGGACAAACTAGATCAATAAAGAAGTGGTGGATTTTATTGATTAGAAATGTGGTATATTTTATCGATTACAATAAGTGAATAAACATAATCAATAATTTAGAAATACACATGAAAAATGAAAGAAAGAACAGAAATACACCTGAAAACCAAGGCTCTTCCACAACGGAAAACATAAATTAAAAATTTAAGGACACAGTTAAGTACCCAGTGATGATCCAAATCATCTTTTATATGATTAATGCAGTCTCAGAGCAAGGAAGAGGAACAACAGAAAAGTATGTCTCGTGTCGAGAATATTATGCGTACCAGTTCCAGATCCGACCAGGAAATCATCTCTTGGGAACAGGCAGGTTACTGCAGCAGTTTTTAGTAGACATGTATGTTAAGCTGGAAAATACACGGCTTGATTTCCTTCGGAACAACCAGTCTACAATTCGTGCTGATTTGTACCAGGGTTTGTTAGATACCTTAGAAAGTGGAGAATCTTCAGGTGCAGAAATTGGCCGTCGGATGATAGTACCACCGTCTTTCATCGGAGGGCCACATGATATGCGTAAGCGGTATCTAAATGCCATGAGGCTCGTGCAAAAATATGGTAAGCCTGATCTTTTTATCACCATGACGTGCAATCCAAACTTGACTGAAATAAAGCAGCAGCTCAGGCAAGGAGAATAGCCGACCTGACCTAATAAGCCGTGTTTTTCGCGCTAAGCTAATAGCACTAAAGAAGATGTTGATGCAAGAAAAAGTATTGGGTGAAGTTGCAGCTTTCGTATATGTTGTTGAGTTTCAAAAGAGGGGTCTCCCACACGCACACATATTGTGTATTTTGAACCACCAACATAAGATCAGAAGTGTTGATGACTTTGATAAGTTTGTTTGCGCTGAAATATCGCCGCCCGACCAACCTCACTTGCGAAAGGTGGTTCTTCGGCACATGATGCATGGCCCGTGTGGAGTTGGTCAACAGGATTGCCCATGTATGAAAGAAAAACAAGGAAGGTCTGGAAGTATGGGTATCCAAAGGACTATACAGATTATACCACAAACAATGAAAACGGTTATCCTTCGTACAGGCGGCGCAACACTGGTGATTTCATACGTGCAAGAGGTGAAATGTTAGATAATCAATGGGTTATTCCATATAACCCTTATTTGCTCGCTTTCTTTGATTGTCACCTCAACGTTGAAGTGTGCTCCACTGTACAAGCTGTTAAGTACCTAGACAAATACGTCTATAAAGGTCATGACAAGATATCCTTCAATGTTTCACGGTCAGACGAAGACGGAGTTGTCGATGAAATCCAACAATTTCAATCGGGAAAATGGGTTTCTGCACCAGAAGCTGCATGGAGAATCTTTGGTTTCGACTTATATGAGATGCATCCACCAGTAACTACACTTCAAGTCCATCTACCAAATATGCAGCCGGTTCACTTCTACCCGAATGAGAAACTACCTTCCATTGTTAATGATGATCGACGATGTAGAACTCCATTGACAGAATTTTTTAAAATTAATGCTTCAAGGGGGAGAAGAGCATAGATATCTCTATGCAGATTTCCCACAGCATTTCACATGGGGTGTACGCGCTCGACAATGGAAGGACCGTAAAAAACAACAGATGATTGGAAGAATGGCGATTGTCGGTCCTTCAGAAGGAGAGGGCTTCTATTTACGACTTCTTCTCAGTGCTGTCTACTCCCCTAAATCCTTCTCTGACTTGCTAACAGTTGATGAGCATACATGCCTCACCTTTCAAGAGGCAGCAATTCGTTGTGGTCTTGTTGAAGATGGGAATGCTGTTGAACAGTGTCTTGATGAGGCTGTTGAGACACATATGCCACACGCTTTGCGTCGCTTATTTGCTATGTGTTTAATTTTTTCGCAGCCAGCAAATCCAGCACAACTATGGGAGAAATACTACCGCTCTTTGTCAGAGGACTACAACCATCAATATCGAGGGCTGTGTAGCAGAATCAAACGCTACACAGTCAACGATATTGCTCGCTATTTGGAAGGTATGGGTAAAACACTACTCGACTTTGGCCTCGACCACTTGCAAGAAGACCATCTAAATGGTGTCAAGATCATAAGAGATATACAAGACGTAATTGACGCTCCAATCCCTGAAGAGTATATCCATGCGCGCAAGTGTTTAAATGCAGAACAGAAAGTGGCCTATAAAAAAATAATCCACCATGTAAAACACCAACAACCTGGTGTTTTTTTCATTGATGGCCCTGGGGGGACAGGTAAAACATACCTATATTGTGCTCTGTATGAAAAAGTCCGCCAACTTAACAAAATCGTTCTACCAACAGCGTCCTCAGGCATAGCTGCTGATAATTTGCCAAGTGCGTGGCAGAACAGCTCACTCGAGATTCACGCTACCAATCGATCTCTCTGCTTCACTGACATGTGATGTACCTAAGCAAGGTAATCTTGCTTGTTTGCTTCGAAAAACTGAACTCATCATTTGGGATGAAGCGTCAATGTTCAACAAACTCAGCATACATTCACTTGACTTGCTATTACGCGATATATGCTCAGAAGATCTGCCATTTGGTGGAAAAATCTTAGTCTTTGGTGGAGACTTTAGATAGGTCCTTCCTGTTGTCCCTCACCAGGGACAAAGGGAAGTTGTGCTGTCAAGCTTGGTTTGTTCACCATTGTGGCCGCAATTCACAAAATTACATTTGACTCAGAACATGCGCGCAAGGGATGATCCATCTTATGCAGATTTCCTACTTTCATTAGGAGATGGTAGGTTACAAGAGAATGAATTTGAGTATATACAGATGCCACGACAGATTTTAACAGAATTTGAAGATGAACTTGATGCAATCAATGAGCTATCAACATTCATATTTCCATCATTACATGACATCTCCTGTCCAGTAACAGAATTCACAAGTCGGGCAATCTTAACACCTAAAAATGATGATGTTGATCGCCTCAATGTGATATTCATCAGTAATTTCCATGGTGATCCTGTCACATATAAGAGTTTTGATACAATTATAGATGACCACTGCAACATCTATCCTACAGAATTTTTGAATACTTTGTGCCCGGGTGGTATGAGTCCACATGAGCTCATTTTGAAGCATAATTGTCCGGTGATTCTGCTCCGCAACATGGATCCATCTTTTGGGTTGTGCAATGGTACACGATTGACGTGTAAACGATTTTACCGGAATATCATCGAATGTAAGATTGCAGCTGGGTATCATAAAGGGGTTAGAGTACTATTGCCTAGGATCAAGCTACAAAGGTTAAGGTGTCTTGAACGGTCTGAGTAAAAATACATTGACTTTATACCATAGATATATTGACTCTAAACTATAGAAGGAGTAAGGAGAGAAAATCAAATTTAATCTTAGCCATTCATTTGTTGATCAAAGGGTTGAGATTGCTTCTCACACTTCTCACCAAAACTACATTTCTCACATGAGCCTATTTATATATATATGTATATATATATATATATATATATATAGGGTTACGTTCCAGTGAGAAATTTCTTATTGTGAGAATGTGAGAAAGAAATAGATACATCAACAATGACCTATATAGGTACATTGACCATCAACTATAGGTACATTCAACATAAACTATAAATACATTGATTAAAAATACATTGACTTTATGTCATAGATACATTGACTCTAAAATATAAAAGGAGTACGGACGGGAAATCAAATTTAATCTTAGCCCTTCATTTGGTGATCTAAGGGTTATATATATATATATATATATATATATATATATATATATATATATAGAAGTAGGCTCATGTGAGAAATGCAGTTTTGGTGAGAAGGGTGAGAAGCAATCACAACCCTTTGATCACCAAATGAAGGACTAAGATTAAATTTGATTTTCCTTCCTTACTCCTTTGATAGTTTGGAATTAATGTATATATAGTATAAAGTCAATGTATTTTTACTCAATGTATTTATAGTGTATGGTGAATGTACCTATAGTTGGTGCTCAATGTACCTCTAGGTTATAGTTGATGTATTTATCTCTTCTCACATTTCTCACCATAAGAAATTTCTCACCGGAACCCAACCCTATATATATATATACATATATAATATACATATTGCCTTTAAAAATTAACTCCACCAGTCAATTCTATCTCAGGCTACACCTAATGTGCATGGCCTAATTATCCACAACATAATAATGTTAAAATAAATTTAGAGTGTTAATAATTTTTAATTAATTTTTTCATTTACATGTATGCTAAAGAGTGCGTTCTCTTCGTCTGAAATTTTTTTATCTGGAAACTTATGAGATTGGTGAGATTAGATATGATCTAATCTGATATAAGTTGAAGAGGACACGCCCAAAATCTCTTCTTTAAAGTATGTATCAAATTGTTACGTTTAATTAATATTGACGAGTCGATGATATATTATTATAAATATTCACTATCATAATTCGCGCAAAATTAAAGATATGATACTATTAAGTATTAATACTTACAGAGAGTGAAGGATAGCTCATGTGGTTAGAGTTTTCCTTCCAATTCATCCCTACCCTTAGCTTTGTGGCTCACTTGCACACACAAAAAAAAAAAAGTATGCACCTTTTAATTTGGTCTGTTTTTTCCTTTTCAATTCTTTTTTTGATTTGTAAAATTATTTTGGATCCCAATGAATATATATAATAATTTATATGCGGTTTTATGTACATCGATAAATCAATGTTTATAATACACTTATAATATGTAGTTTTAGAAATAAGCAACATAGAAAATAAGTTAAAGTTTTGTTCTCGTCACGAGTTTACAATTTCAATCAATCATGTCCAATGTATTCCAATTCCTTCAATTTGTTCAAATACATTCCAATCACATCCCTTCAAATCATTTTAATCCAATTTAATCCATTCTTATCCCACAAAAGGAGTAAGTTGTATTCTTTAATTTTGCGGGATTATAGCCCAATACATTGTCATCCAATCCAATCTCTGTTGGTGATGTATGGTGTTGATGTAAACCCTCCAAGGCGTGGAAATTACACTTTCCTTCTAATTGAATTCGCCCCTTAGATCACCGGGTTACCACGAACGATTAGTGAGATACAATGGAGAAAATAACCCTATACTCTATGTGATCTCAAGAGTATAGAAACAAAAGGACTTGTGTTTATTTGTGTTTTAAACACACTTAGTAAAATTAGCTATATATTACCAAGTGCTAACAAGTTGTAGTAGTATAAGAAATTCAGATTTTCCTTTGTTATTTTAGTATATCTTATACTTTGCAATGAAGAAATATATGCCTATTTATAGGCACATAAGCATGTGAAGAATTCTGAAAAATTCTGAGTTCAATTCACACATTAAGCCAATTAAAATCAGAAATTAAGTTTAGCATGGAATAAGGAATGAAATAAAAATTATTCCATCAACAAGGCTAACTCTTAATCTCCTCATTTAATCTGATTTAATCCCCTTTACATCAGCATAGAAGCTCAAAAGACAAGCTTAAACACGTAAAGGAATCCTAGGAAAAGAATCCAAGAATTCGAACAACCATTCGAATTTTCCAGAGACACTGTCACGGGGTGCGACGACCCCGTCGCGGGGTGCGAAGACCCAGTTGCGGGGTGCGACGACCCCGTCGCGGGGTGCGACCACTGAACAAACTTTTGTCCAGATTTTCCAGTAGCTTTTTCGCGGGGTGCGAAAAACTTCTCGCGGGGTGCGAGATCCTCTCTGCCTCGTGAGTCCTTTTGCCTAGCCTACTTTGTCCAATGCCTTAGCCCATTTATTTATAAATGTTCCAACAATCCTCCTCCCATTTATGACATAAATGTTGACAAGCTAAAACCACAACTTGTACCACAAAACACAACTACATGTTCATGCATAGAAATATCGAAACGATTGAATTTCTACTTAGTATATGTATACTTTACAATAATTCCATTCGTAATAATAGACTAAGCTTTGAATTATACAAATACTACGAATTATTGAAGACACAATACACATGAACACAAACAAGTATCCTTTAACCTCCTACACCTATGTCGCCATGGTGTACGTACCTATTCATGAGCGTTTCAAGTTAAGCCTAAAACTTGATGAAGCGGCCAAACTTCTAAATCATATAGGTAGATCTTTGCGCACATGCTCCTGTAATTGAGCCAATCTCAAAGATTTATTAAGAATTTCAAAAATTCAACCTTCTTTTATCATTGCAGTAGTTTTAGCACTTACTTCGGGATGATAAAATTTTAAGTGCTCACAACTCAAATGAAAATCTGTCCTCATTGAATTTGAGATCCAACATTGTATTGGACGTCAAATTGAGTTTCATTTCATTGAGATTGCATCATAGGCTTTAACCATCCCTTCAGAATTTTATACAACCTTAACTTGATAACACTTTGGCCAAAGATTTTTTTCCAAGTTAAATTATAACGTACAAAATTCTTAATCACGACTTTAATTATATTTATAAAATCACGCCCATAAAAATCGTCGCACATCAGGCGTGAATTAACATTATAAATATAATCCTACATTGTTTATCATTACGATGTAACATATCACAAACTAGTGATATAAACCATGGAATTAATCTTAACAAAAATTATTACCATCATTCCACAATCTATTTAATTACAAGATAATATGTCACATATCCTTTTATATATTAAAAATATATAAAATACCATGCAAGTTTAACTCATTGGATTCCAAGGAATTAAAACACCATTCATAAAGAAATACTATCATTATGAATAAATAACTTCCATCATAAAGACATAATATCTTTATGAAGAATAAACCTCCTCCATAAAAATATATCATCTCTATGTAAATGAAGAATAAAACTTCCTCCATAAAGACTATGTGTCTTTATGAAAATCCTCCATAAAGAAATCATCTTTATAGAAATAATAATTCCTTAATCCATTAAACTTTTTGCATAAGACATTCTTTTATATACCAAAGAAATTTTATGAACACATCCATCTATTAAATAGTATGTAGAATAAAAATCAACCACTTTATACTATTAATAAATATAAAATTAATAACCATGGAAAATAAATAAATCTTCCATCCACTTTATACCAGAAATAATAAGTATAAAATTAATAAATCATGGAATCATTTCCATCATAAATCAATCCAAATATAAGATTTCCTCCTCCATATATACAAATTTTGACACATTATTATATGTCTACAAATTTGATATATATACACTTATACTAATGATTTATCGATCATGACTTCATTGTAAAAAAAAAAATGAAAATCATATTTCACTTTGTATTATATACAAACATAATTTCTTATTATTAAGAAAATTATACATGACGACAAACCCGTCATAATCAATACTCAAATTATAACCATATGCAAAATTCCATCCACACAATATTAGTGTAAAACATGCATATAAATCTGAGTATAAATAACAAATGCATAACATACTCTAATTATACCTTAGAGTACTACTTAAATATTATATTTAAGAAACAATTTATGAAGTTTATCATAAAATACATATGCATTCAACCTTTACTTATACCTCATCACCTTTACTTGGTGATAGGATGAGATAACCCCCACAATTAAATAAAATAAATAAATAAAATTACATTATGAACCATAAATACATTAATTGATAAAATTAAAAATAAAGAAATAAATACATAAATAAATAATTGCAAACATATTCTTTAAAATTTCTTGTCACACCCCTTAGTAGATCAGAAAATTTATTATTTTCACTACCAAATGTGATACTTAAAAATAAAGAATATCAATTTATCTTATTCAACATGATTTTCAAGAATACTAAATTCCTTCCCCCCATTAAATAATGGAAATCATGAAAGATAAATTTCATGTAGCAATTACCACATACCTTAGAATTAAAATCATACCAAGTATTCAACAACTTATCAAATGAAATTTTATACTCATTGAATTTGAGATCTAACGTTGTATTAGACGTCAAATTGAGTTTTATTTCATTTACTTTGTCCAATAGGTTAAAACCCATCATTTTTATTCATTTTTATGCTATTTCAACTCAATAATATTTAAATAATTATTCATCCGAGTTAAAATATATTGCATAAACCCTTGCGACCCCATGTTATATAAAATCATATACATAAAAATTATCGCACGTACATGTATATGACTCCATTATATACATGATTACCAATTGATATAAATTTGAAGTAAAACACAATAAGTGATAAAACATGGATTTATGTCCAAAACACTTCATATATCAATCTACATTACTTTCACTATTTAATGTCAAGACAATATTAATACTTAAAAATAATATGCAACTTTATTATGGATATCATGAGAATTACCTCCTCAAAAAATAAAAAAAAATATCTTTAATGAAAAATCATCTTAATATGCAATTTTTCCTCCATAATAAACTAACATAAAATTATCAAGTATACCCGTCTAATAAATAGTGCAAGTCAAAGATAAAACATTTATCTTCCATTATACTCATATCAAGTATAAAACAATATTTAATTAAATAAATTTATTTTATAAATTAAGTATAAGAATTTTCCTCTCACATATACACAAATTTTTCATATTCTCATATGTTACCAAATTTGACAATATGAGCACTTATACTATTAATTTATAAAGCCGGTTCAAGATAATAAACTATATCTTCCATTATACAAATATTATGTATAATACAATATTTTCCGAAAAATGAAAAATATTTCATAAATCAATGTCAAGTATAAGATTTTAAAACCATATGTACTAATTTTCCATGTACTCATATGTTACAAAAATTAGAAATATAAACACTTATGCTTTTGATTTATCATGAGAATAAAACTCAATGTAACATTGTGAAAATATTCATCACAATAACCATACTATCTTTATGAAGATAAGTACACATAATCACACATTGATTATTGTCATCAAATACATGGAATATTCCCATGAACAATGTTTAATAAATGCACAGTTCTATTAAACCATAGAATACCATCAATCATTAAATTGATCATACCATATTAAAAAAAATATGATACAACATTCTCCTTGAAACCAAAGAGAACAAAATAAATATACATATTTATCATGCATTGTACCATTAACCATTAACAAGGAAATAATCTTTATTCCTCCATGAAGTAGTTAATTACTCCACAATTAACCTCTAATGACCATAATTATTATAAAAAGTATACTAGTAAGCATTAGAAGATTAATAAACATTGTATTAAATATACAACCACATGCATTTGTCTATTGACTCCCCATAATGAATTATAACATACAAAATTAACCAACACCCAATTTTCATGAATAACGAAAATTGTTCATCCATTAGCATTATTACCATGCTACTTTACATGATTATATTAATCATCTTTATTGGCATACTTTCACCATCAATAAACTTTATCATATTCCTCATGAATTTCCAAAGAATAACAATTCCTCCTCCATGTATATACATGATATCATGAAAGACAAGGTCCTCAATAATTTCAAAATAATCCCAAATTGGTTCCATGTATAAGAATTTTAAAAGACCATATATACTAATTTTGACAAACAAGTAAATATTGTCATCAAAATTTGTTACATATATGCACTTATACAACCAAATTGAACTTAAACAAGATAATCTTTATATATGAATAAATCATCATAAAAATACTATCTTGTTTAACATGACCCCTTGAACAAAAGTGGATATATACAAATTATGTGACATTGAAATTATTAAATATATTGATATTAAATTTTGTACATGCATGGACAAAGGAATTTAATCCACCAAATAATATAATAACCATTATTCCACCATGAAAGTTAACTATAGTTGCACTTAGCAATATACTTTCACAAATTCCATGAAAATTATAAATCCATTATGAAAAACAACAAACAATATGCATCATTCAACATGAATTTTAAAACTTATTAAATAACAAGTAAAAAATCAAAGCAAATAACAAGAAAATTCTTACTTGAAATTTCTTCATCCATGAAGTACCTTTGAACACTTAGCTTTATACTTCAAGTCATCACAATATTGATCATTCCTTGCAACACCACTTGCAACCGAACATCTCCATCTTCAAAGTGAACCTTCTTTTCCAACGCCGAATCTTAGAGGGTAGACATCTTTTTAGAAATTAGTTTAGAAGCTTGTTAGAACTTTGTTGTGGAAATTGTTGATGTAACCCTCCAAGGCGTGGAATCTACACTTTCCTTCTAAACTAATTCGCCCCTTTAGATCACCGGGTTACCACGAAATGTTTAGTGAGATACAATGGAGAAAGATGTATACTCTATATGATCTTTAGAGTATACCTTAAAAGTACTTAGTGTTTGTTTTGTGTTTAGAACACACTTAGTATAGATTATAAGAAATACTAAGTGCTAGCAAGTTGTATAAAGTATAGTATTTCTGAATTTTCTTCTAACTTTCAACAATGAACTAAGCTACCTATTTATAGGCATAATGGCTAGAGGAATCAGCTCTCAAAGCTGAGTAAAAACCCCCATCAAAGCTCATAAACTCAGATTTTAATGGTGATTAATGTGAGCCATTAACACCTATGAAGATGCCATTCACAAGGCAAGCTTCACACTTCTGATTTTAATCCACTTTATGCTTGGTTTAATACTGCTTTGAAGTCTTTAATACATGCTTAATACGTACAAGCATCCTAGGCAAAAGTATCCAAGAAATCGCAAAACCGCTCGAATTCTTCCAGAAACAAATCGCGAGCCGCGACGAGCAGTCGCGAGTCGCGACCCTGGGCTCGCGAGTCACGATCCTAGGTCGCGAGTCGCGACTTGCTCCTGTTGCTGGCTCGTGGTTTGTGTTTCTTCCAGAAACTTTCCACGAGTCGCGATAGGTCCTCGCGAGTCGCGAGGTACCCGTTGGACTCGTAGTTTCTGATTGCCTAACTCCTCTCTCCTTAGTTCATAAGATCAAGCCCATTTAGTCATAAATGTTCCAACAGATTTTTGGAGGGATTTTTTTTTTTTTTTTTGTAAGCTTGACATGTGGACATTTTGGGGGGATGACTTCAACATTGTTTTACTTTAGTATATGTTATAGATATAGATAGATTATTGATTATAGATTTTTTTTTTTGATGCAAATAAATTATAGATAGATAGATGGAGGAAGTATAATTTAATTTACTACCCAACAATGAATTACTGCCAAAAACTTCCTTCTACTCCCTCCGTAACATAATACTAGCAACAATTGATTTTGCACGCATTTTGAGGAAATAATTTAAGGTGTAAACCAAAAAATTAGTCAAAATGATTTTAATACAAACAAGAATATGATTACAAGTTGCTAATATTAAAATTATTTTGACTAATTCTTTCGTTTACACCCTTAAATCGATTCTTCAAAATACGTGCAAAATCAATTGTTACTAGTAATATGTTACGGAGGTAGTACTTTTTTAATCATGAATCATGAGCATATTATAACCCCAAATTAAAAAAAAAAAGAAAAAAGAAAGGAAAACACTGAAAAGAAAGAGCAACGCAAGGCAGGGAGCAACGCAGAAGCAGGATTGGCAACAGCTCAGTCATCGACGCGGCGACGCTCCGGCTCCGACGACCCACCAGAGGCAACGCTCCGACGAGTCGACGACCCACCAGCGGCCACGCTCCGACGAGTCGACGACCCAGACACCCAGTGACCCACAAACCCTAAAGTATGTCTTCAATTCATGAACTCAAATCCTAAATCCCTAATTTATCTGTTTACAGATTTGAGATGTTGACATTAATACATTATTTAGTCCCACTTTTTACTTTAATCATGTTCTTCTAATGTTTACAGTGATTTTGATTTTTGTTTGAATTTTTTTTTGTTCATTTGTTCAAATACATACAAACTCTCAGTGACTCAATGATGCCTTTGTTTGGATTTTTTTTTTTCTTGCTTTTATCATGTTTGTTAAAATTTTATGTTTATTGTTTATTTGTTTAGGATTTTTAATTAAGTAGTTGTCGTTGGTCATTTGTGAATAAATTGTTTTTGAAATATGATTTTTTTTGGTAAGTAATGTATTATATACAAAGGAGAAGATTTTTTACATCCTAACCTAGCAACGTGACACAAAGCCACCACCATAATGCATCAAATTTTTTTAGAGACGGGCCTCTAAAAATAATCAACCATCCAAACCACAAAAAAAGAACATAGAACATAACCACAAAATAATAGATCAAACATCTCACTAAGCTATGAACCAATCCATTGAGGGGGACTCCCCCTAATGGTTACTTACATGGTCAAACTAAAAAATCAATGTAAAAGCCTAAACTATAAAAATACAATCTAGGCTAACGACACGATTAATGCTTGAACCACTCTTTCGTGCTTTGTCAGTGGCGGATCTAGCTTAGTGCCTGGTGGGGCACAGGCCCACCCATTCCAAATGAAAAAGATCAAGTTCAATAAGGGCCTTTGGGCCCAAGTAAAAAAAAAAAAACGGAAAGGGGAGATCAGGAAAGAGAAAGTAAAAACCCTAAACCTTACCCCACGCATCTCTCTCATCTGATCTCTCTGACACTCTCAGTTCGCCCCTCGCCACTCACCAGTAGTGTCGTCGGCCCCTGCTTTCCGAGTGTCGTTATACCATTAGCCGCCTCGCTGCCTCTCCGACGTCGTCCTTAGCGTGCTGCTAGCGTTCGAACTTCGACTATTCGTGTTCGTCTGCTGCGTTCGTGTTCGTTGTTGTTCCTCCAGGCACCAGCTCTGGCCTTCCTCGCCGGTCGTCGCTGATTCGCCGCTTGTCGACCTGCAGTTGTCTATACTTTCCACTTCTCGTCTTCTCTAGTCGTCCACTAGTCACGCATAAGGTCTGATACTTTGAATTCTAATTATTTCTAAAACCTAAAATTCTTAATTTAATGGCTTAAATCAATACAATTTACTGATAATTTTATATATTTAGTTTCTTACATTGTTTTTGTGAATGTGAATTTGTGAAATTGTGAATCTGCGATGTTGTATGTTGTTTGCTGATTTGTTTACTTGTTTACTTTAACTACTTGTTTAATTGCTTAATTTACATTTGTTGATTAATTATGTTGATTGTTTGATTATATATACAATGAACAATTTACGTTTGTTGATTTGTTTAAATGTTTTTTTTCTAATATAATTATACAAATTAAATTATTAATTATTATATCAATGTTCAATGAATGTTTTTGAATAGATCCAGAAGTAAAAGCAAAGATATGGGAGATGATAAAGACACAACTAAAATTGATATGGGCACACCCCATTGTGAGAGAACATCTGATCTTCTTATTCACCTCTCACAAAAGGTGTGCCCATATCAATTTTAGTGGGCCAATATCAACTCCAAAGATATTGCAAACTATTTTTCAAAAAGAACTCACGCCGTAAACTCTCCTCCACCTCAAACAAGTGAACAAACTTAATCCATTGAAACAAATGAACAAAACCTATTATAAATCGATACCAAAATATGAAAACTCGTAGAGAACAATTATAATCGTGAATTTGTAATAGTTTACAGTATTATTAAGTTGTAAGTTGAACTAATTTATGATATTTTGCTTTATATTTTTCACATATATTGAAGTGTTTATTGTGTTTTTTAATTGACGTATCAATATTCAATTTTGCTAAGTCGCCGAGTCGGTGACCTACCATAATAAAAATCCTGGATCCGCCCCTGTTTGTCACTTCAACTAAAAAATAAAGCACAACATCAACCCTCATCAGCAGCCCTCTTGTGCAGCTGCACCAACGCAGTTTGTTGCTTGCAAATAATCAAGTGAGCACCTTTCTTGAGCTCGAAACGTAGCAGCCCAGCAACCCTTTGGCAGCTGCACCACCTCCTCGAAGCTTCACAACCTGAAAGACCATATAGTCACACCCATATGCCCCTCGTTGCTGTCCCCCCCAGCCAGCATAGTTGAACAGTCATCAGCTGCTACATGCTGTCCCCATGCCAACCAGTCCACAGAAGTGTGCAAGCAGCTCATCAAGCTGCTGCCTTTACAGTAGCTAGCAGCTGCAGCAACATTACCACGCATTACATCCGCTAATAGCTGCAATGCATCAGCAACCAGCACACCTCAGCAGCAAGATCAGCACCTGTTGATAGGATGCAAGTAGGCACGCCGCTGCCCCCAACAGTAAGAACAGCAAGCAACGATGCATCAGTACCTGCAGTAGAGAAGCCACCCATCTTCAAAGAAATCTAGGGGCATCAACACGTCCATAGCAGCAACAATTTAGTCATGAAGCATAGCAGAAGCCAGCACCATCATGTCTGAAAAAGCCATCTCTACAGCACCAAACCAAGCTAGTACACCAAGATCATTAATGGGACGTCAAAGAAAAATGCTTGTGATATCAACCATAACAATCCACAATCTAGCCATTCCTCATCAAATATTAAAAAATAAGAACATTATGGGCATAATGGAGGCAACATCTTTGAAATTTATTGTAACTAATTCAACTTTCTCAAATTAATTAAGATATGTAAAATTATTATTATTATTATTATTATTATTACTATTATTATTTTTATTTTTAAAAATCACCAACGGTCATAAAATTTCAATATCTATACATAGACACCAATTTTGCTATATTTTGACACATTTCAAAAAATCACTTCACTCTCTACTTTCGTAAAATCTTATTTAGTTTTTTCAAATGGATCCCAACAACAATACAAATCAGGTTATCATATTTTTATTTGCTTGTATGTTTGTTTTGTTATCATGTATTCCAATTTAGTAATTGTATTATGATGTTGTTTTATTTTTCTTTTGGTAACTTTTTGGGCAATCATATGGGCCTTTTGTTGACTTGCAAAGTTCAAGAATTTAACGCACCATAAGTTTCTTATGTATTAATTTTGATTCAGAATGATGGTGATTCCTTCGCGTCTTAAAGCGATCCTGTTCCTTTTTGCTGTTGGATTTGCCTTCTCTTTTGCAGCTGATGATGTCGTTTCTTCCAATTGCAACAATAAGCCTAAATTGGTTGGTTTTTTTATATAAATTTTATTTTTTGCCAATTTTTTCGCAGTTATGTGCTTTGGATCGCCTTTTTCTGATTTGGTAATTCTGTCATGCATTGGGGTTGGAGATTCTGATTTCGATATGTTTGTTGCAGTCTTTTTCTCAAGATGATTCATCTAGTATGCAATTGAAATAAAATTGCATTTTTGGGATATGATTTTTTGATTGAATATTGTTATAAATTATTGGGTGATTAATGATAGTTCAATAGTGGGTAGAGGTTTAAGATTGATTGTTGTTAAATACCATTCATAGAAAATATACCAAATGCAAATGCATTAGGTAGTAATGGTAGACCTTTAAGTGGTTTTTGCGTTGTAAAATCTAATCTTACTAGGTTAGTGCCCGTGCAATGCATGGTTTTAAAAAAAATGGTAAAAGTTATTCATGTTTAATAGCATGTGTAAATATCATATCAAGAAAAGAAAATAACTTTGTTAATACATATATATGTAAGGATCACGGTGAGGTTGACTTAACAATTTTTAATGTTGGAATCTATTATGATTTAAAAATTTGTATTGGATTTCCTTATTCTATTATTTTATATATAATGAAAAAAAAAGGTAAATGACCCTTGATAAATTAAAAATACCCTAATACAAATAGTTAGGGTGGAGAAATGTATTTCAATTTTTATCTCATTTTTTTAATGCACTACATGGGTAATATGGAGTTATGGTAATATGGAGTTATTTTTAGAGAGAAGACCAATCTTGAAAAGGATTTTATTTTCATGGGGAAGACTCGTGTGAAATTTATTGAATAGTTTTTTTTATTATAAATGTAGACTTTAATTTAATGTTTTTGTTTAATATAAATGGTGCTTACATCATCAATGTGCTGTGAGCTTGAAACGTAGTATATTATGTTGTAAATTTGTAATGCTTATGTTAACTATACTCTGTTTTAGTATATATTGTATATATAGATTAGTAAACATTGTGAAAATTATTAAGAAATAAAAAATGGTGATTGAAAGACACTTTTCTTGGTGCTTTGAACCTTTGTGCATAGTCCTAACAAGGCCTTCTTATTGTGTATGGTTTGTTTAGTACTATGTGACAAAGAGTCCGGTGGATGTCTCATAATGCGTATGAACTCAAGGGTGTTAGTTATACCCGTCAAACAGGTCAGGTTGGGTTGGTGTAAATTAGTTGCGGGTTCGGGCTATAACGGGTTAGGTGTCAACTGGTTTTGGTCGTTATTAGTTTTTTTATAACCCAAATTTTTCAAGTTCGGGTTTACCCAACGGGTTTAGAAGTTTATGATTCCCTTTAATTTTTCATGTTTTAATTCAATATATGTACTCCCTCCGTAACACAAAAATGTAAACTTTTGCTAAATATGGGTGTAACACAAAAATATCAACTTTTATAAAATTTTCTATATATGGCAAAAAAAACTTCATACAATTTACACATTTGCCATTACTTTTACATGGGAGTCCGTGTTTTCTTATTTATTTCTCTCTTCTCTACACAATTACAACAAAATTAACCCACATAAAACTTTTACATGGGAGTCCATGTTTTCTACAAAGTTTACATTTTTATGTTACGGAGGGAGTACTAAAATTTACCTTAAACGTTCTAAAAAGTACTAATTATAAGAAATCTTCATTAATAGCCAATTAATTGATGTTGTGGTCCAATAAAAATAATCTTAAATTCAAAGTTTTAATGGTAGGAAGTTTTTTTGCCTAAAATTTCATATAATATCATAAGTTTAATACATTACTAATGATTTTCAGGTCGGGTTGGGTTGAAAGCAGGTCGGGTCAGGTTAAGAGCGGGTGGTATTTAACGGGTTCAAAACGGGTTCGGATGGGTTTTTTTTTTTTTGTCAAAACCCACTATTTGTGGGTCTGGTTGAAAATTATGCTTGAATACTTCGGCCCTGTTCTTTTGGACCGAGTTAAACTGAACTGAACTAAAAATAAATCCAAAAGAACTGTGCCAAATAATCAATTTAAGATAATTTTCAAACATGGAATATATTAACTAAATATTGAGAGTTTAGAAAGCGAATTGAAAGGTAACATTTGATGAATTACAAATGCAAAGTTGTTTTAAGGCCCTGTTTTTTTGGATTAAGTAAAACTGAACTGAAAATAAATACAAAAGAATAGGGCATTAGTTGGCTAAGGCCTAAGGGCTTGTTCGGTATTATTGTGGTTTTTAGTAGCACTTACAATCAATCAATCAAAGCCTTATTTCCATAATTAGGGTCGGCTACATATACCAAAGTGATTATTCCGGGTGTTCTTCCACCAATGTATAAAAGGCTTAAGGGGCACCATGGCTATTGGATTCCTAGAGCCTTAGGTGTGCCTTATTGCGCCTTGGTGCGCCTCATTGAAGTGAGGCGCACCTAAGAAGGCATGGGAACAACCTGGAAAAAAGCAAAGGTGCGCCTCAGCTGTGCCTAGACATAAACGTCTCACCTTGGCTTAATTAAGCGCTTAACCCCTTGTGCCTTAGCGGCTAGGCGCGACTTTTCAAACACTGTCGTCCACATAGATTTTCCTCATCCATCCCCTAGGATCGAGAGTCACAATCTCTTGTAAGTCCATTTGCTTCATATCTTTTCTAAGTCCTTCCCGCCAAGTCATTTTTGGTCTCCCCCTACCGCGTTTGGAATCCCCTTAATCCCACTCTTCCACTCTTCGTACCGGTGCTCACTGGGGTCTCCGTGTTACATGTCCAAACCAACGCAAGTGATTTTTTCTTAGCTTGCTCGCAATATCCGCAACACCAACTTTCCTACGGATATCTCTCATAGTGTGTTGCCGCACATCCATCTCAACATCCGCATCTCTGTAACCCCTACCTTTTGAATGTGCTCCTTCTTAGAAGCCTAACATTATGTACTATCGAGTAACACTGGTCTTATAATTGTCCTATAGAATTTCCCCTTCAACTTTAAGGGGATGCTTCGATCGCACAACACTCCTGTGGCTGCTCTCCATTTAAGCCACCCCGACTTGATCCTGTGAGCCATATCTTGGTCAATATCACCATTCTTTTGGATGATTGACCCTAGATATTTAAAGCACTTGCTCATGGCTAGATCTTTCCCGTCTAACCTCACCACAACATCATTTGCCCCCCTTTGTGACCCAAACTAACATTCCAGATCAGGGTGCAAAAACTCGGCTGCATCGTATCGTATTGGTCGAGATGTAACGGATTTTCAATTTACCAAAACGATATTTTCCGGTTTGTAGAGGTTTACAAAGATGCACCGCATTTTGCAACCGTATTGGCCGATTCAGCCGAGTTAACTCACATTTGCCCGAAATCTGGATATTGAAGGGTAGAAAAGAGAGGAAGAGATGGCTGTTGGCAGTTTTGAAATAAAAACAAGTAAAAGACCAATTTTTCTTCAAAATTTAATCTTTGCAAGTTACGAAGATACATTTCGCAAAGAAACCTTCAGTCAATCGCATGAACGAACTTCAATTTAACCCCAATTTACAAACACTAACAATACAAGTAAAAAGAAAAAAACTCCTAATTTGTGAGTTAGCATGGCTAGAGGTTGCCGACAAAGAAACTAAAAAGATCTATTCTAAGATCTATTATAAAAGATCCATTACCATGTAACATTATAAATTAAAAATCAACGAATAATTGGACAACATTGAGAAATAAAATTTGAAGGGTGAAAAATTGGAAGATACATAATTGGAAAAAAAATGAAAAGTACTTACTTAATTCTCTGAGGAACCAATTGAAATATTTGGGGCTTTAAATAGGAAAGGGAAGAATTAGGCATGTTGTAATAAAAAGGAATTCAAGAGAAGTTGGTGGAACTCAAGAGTTGCAAGATTGAATAAATGAATTGGCAGTTATAGAAGAGCAAGAGGCACCATCTATATAATATATTAAAAGATGCTCTTCGCACAGTATTGTGCCATGTAGGCCATTGTGTAAAAAATGCGGTCGTGACGTCTCGATGCGGCTGAGATGTATCGGATTTCAAAGCTAGCGATCCGATATTTCCTGGTTTGTCATGCTGTTTCCAAGCACGACAAGTTTTCGTCCGGTACGGCCGCATCAACTCGATATCGCCCTAATTTTTCATGGAAGCAAAGAAAAAACAGAGCAAGAGGAAGAAAGAGAGCGAGTAGATCTGAGATTTAAACAAGAAAACCAAACCCAAATTCAAATTAAAGCTTACCTTGTTTTTGAAATGCAAATTCGAACAAAACCCCTCATTTAATTGCTTAAATCAGTTTA
Organism: Salicornia ramosissima; assembly: GCA_951394345.1. Taxonomy (NCBI): domain Eukaryota; kingdom Viridiplantae; phylum Streptophyta; class Magnoliopsida; order Caryophyllales; family Amaranthaceae; genus Salicornia; species Salicornia ramosissima. The sequence continues at coordinate 27,677,232 of OX596234.1, read as the reverse complement.
AATTTAACCCCCAAATAAAAACCATAATGAAAACCCTAATAAAAAACTCCTCATGCGAGTTGAGTAGTTGACGATGCTACTTTATTGATGGCTGTCAGGTGTTTGCAAACAGAGGCTGCCTTTGACGGGGCGGTGACGTGACCACTGCCTCTTCTCAGGTCATTTGCTTGTTTCTCCTTCTTCGAATCTTGTCTTTTGAAACCTCTCTTTCTCCTTCTTTCTTTCTCTCTCTCTCTCTCTATTTTCCTGATGATGTCTCAAATCCCACGTGAGTGACCCCCGCCTCCTCTTCTCCTTTCCTTTTCTTTTTCTTTCTTGTTTGTTTCACTAATTATGTTTATAGGCATCTTTTGTTTATTTAATAAAATAAATTAGTACACATAATGTTATTGTAAAATTTTAAAAATCTTATATATATATATATATATATATATTTAATATTTTATATTTCACTTATATATTAATATTGTAACAATCATGGTTCGAAAATGCGGTTTCGGTCGCGATCTCGGAAGCGGTCGCGATGATGCGGTAACGGAATTGATGCGTCCATCGCGGATTGTGTCGCGGCTGTCGCATATGAATTTTTATTTTGAAAGGTTTTAATTCTTAAAATAATTATACTTATTTTTTAGAACTTTACTCTATTATGACTAATACTAGTGTGTTTTTTTAAAAAACTATTATTGTTACCATTATTAATATATAAGGGAAAAATAAAATATTTAAAAAAAAATGTATAAGATTTTTAAAATTTTAACATTATATATTTAATAATTTATTTTATATATAAAACAAACAAGAAAGAAAAAGAAAACCTTGTCAAGAAAACAAAAAAGAAAAAGGAAAGGAGAAGAAGAGTAGGTCACGTGGGATTTGGGAGATCAGGGAAACAAGAGAGAGAGTGAGAAAGAGACTGAGACCAAAAATAGAAAGATAAGAGTCGAAGAAAGAGAAAGGAACGTAAATGACAAAAGACGAGCATCTAACTTGAGAACCTAAACGTCGCCGCCGTTAGCCCGCTGCCGCCATCATCCCGTCACCGGCAGCCTCCGTCGGCTGACAATCATCAATAAAGTAGCATAGTCAACTCGCAATACTAGCCAATTAGGTTTTCGTTTTGTTATTAGAGTTTTTATTTTAGGTTAAATTCAAAGCTATTTATGCAATTAAATGAGGGGTTTTGTTCGGATTTACATTTCAAAAACAAGGTAAGCTTTAATTTCAATTTGGGTTTGGTTTTCTTGTTTAAATTTCAAATCTGCTCTCTCTCTTTCTTTCTTTTTCTTTCTTTTCTTCCACCAAAAATTCGGGCAAAACCGGGTTGATGAGGCTGTACCAGGCTAAAACTCGCTGTGTTTGGAAAAAGCGTGACGAACCGGAAAATATCGGATCGGTAGCTTTGAAATCAGTTACATCTCGGTCGCATTTTTGCACCATGGTAACAATAATAGCTTCTTTAAAAAAACCTAGTAGTAGTAGTCATAATAATAACAATAAAGTTCCAAAAAATAATTATAATTATTTTAAGAAATAAAACATTTAAAATTGAAAATTTGTACGCAACAGCCTCGACACAATCCGCGATGGACGCATCAATTCTGTTACTGCATCACCGCGACCGAAACCGCATTTTCGAACCATGATGTAGGCGCCACATCATTTTCCCATGTCATTAGTCTACGTGTTATCACATTATTTAAAACCGAAAATGAATTAAAACAATAGGCCTCAACAAGCATCGAACCCACAACCTACCCCCATGTAGCTAGACTTTTTACCAGTAGTCTATATGTTCTCCTTGTATTTAATAAGATGATTCAAATTGTTATAAACAGATTTTATTGATAATAATTTAGGTGCCAATAGATCAATGACAAAGAAAAAAAGAAAGATTGCGACCCGGTGCAACGCACGGGCCAGAATACTAGTTGGAAATGAAATCAAATGAGATGAAAGTTAAAGTTGACATGTGTCCAAAGGAGAAAGGAAAAAACTCAAAAAAGCGAGGTGAGGTTGAATGAAAGGGTGACACGTGTATTTTGGGGTTTGTATCTTTTTAGACTAGGTATAAATATGGATGTTTTAGGGATGAATGAAAGTTTCTTGAATAAAATTTTGAGATCTAGATGGATGGAGTATTGAACTTGAAGTGGTTTCAATGCAACAACAAAAATAACTCAATAACAATTAATTGTAGAGGATTCCTTAATGTTGATCAAACATTAAGTTATATCCCTTGATCTGTCAATGCTATTTAGGTTAACAAACCTTGAAAAGCACTCGTGCTTATGTTCAAAGAACATGCTAAAATCTAACACTTACGTGATTTTTATTAATGAGAAGTATGTGCTATATGTACTAGTAGCATTTACATGCCATATCACCAAGTCAAAGTAGATGTAACAAATTCTATCTATTTGACTTTGACCGAGTCCGTAATAACCCTAACAGCTTCCACATGCAATTTTGCTCGGTAAAACAACTAACAAAATAAAAATAAAATGTTATCAACTAAATCTAGTGAAGATATCTAATTTCCAGTTGTACAGTTTGAAGGAAACGGCTTGAAACACATGCTTCTAATCTTATCTGATTTTTCCCATAGTTTCCTTCATAGTAGATTGGATAAGCTTTCTAATGCTTACTCACACGTATTCAAACTCCTATCCAAGTGTCTTTTAAAAATTGCCCAAGTCAGAGAAATTGTATGATCCGAAAACAGGAATTCTTCAAGGGAAACTTTAAGAACGTATCTTTTAATCAAGAATCCTTCTATAATATGATATTCAAGCATTGTAGACTACGTATTATGAAAAATAAACCTTAATGCCTTTAATCATGTGTAACTTTTGGATTTACGAATCTCAATCCATGATTAAAAGGCGCATAACAAGAATGAAAACACTTCACATACCAACCTAGCCACAACCCAAGTTTCAACAATATCGCTTATCATGGCATATAGTTTTAGGATGTAAGCGGTTGTTTGGTTTTCAATAGTTTTTTTATTCAAAATAATAGTTGTGATACCAAGTCATATGCGCTTTTTTTATAATTAAAAAGTAGATGTGGTAGGGTATAGTGAGGTATTTCAATTTGAATGTATCAGGTTCTATCTATTGAGTAGAGTGAAGAGTCCGTCAATCAATCAATCAAAGCCTTATTCCCATAAGTGGGGTCAGCTACATCAACAAATCAATTTTTCCTGGAAAGAAAAGTAAAAAAAACCCAAACTTTACAAGGAGAGACATAATACCTAATATATTGGTAAAAGTAACCAAACTCTATATAGTAAAACTCTCCTACAGAGAGAATTGTGTTTTATTATAGATAGGTCTAAATAGGTCTAAACTATAAGCTAGCAACAAAAGAGATAAGTGGGGCTTACGAACTGCGGAAAAGGTCGATGGGAAGCTATAAAACTAGGGCTTTGATAGGAGGGAAGAAAAGAGGGGAAAAGAGGGAGAAGAGATTGATGACCTTATGTATGCTATGCTATATTATCCCTTTATGTTAGTAATTTAGAGGAGAAATTAATTTGAACTTCATGCTAAGCAATTAGTTTAAGGTTTGAAGGTAAGTGCTTTTTGAGCGCCATTTGTACTTTCAATATGTGTTAAGGTAAGGTGCCTTTTTCTTATGAATGCATTTGATGGTTCATAGGCATTATGTTGGTTATGTGACAATTAGCAAATCTGGATGTTCACACACATGATAAATACAAACACACACTTATACTTTCTTTGTTCTTTCTACCAGTCCCCTTTTTCTTTTCTTTTTTTTTTTTAAAAAAATAAAATTTCTTTATTTTTCTCTATTGAGTTGTTTTTTATTTATTTTAAATTTGTTCACTTTCTACAATATCTGAATATAGTAAAGATTTTTTCTTCTACACTTATTAATTTATGGTTTCCATGTCACTTTACCACTCTCTCTCTCTCACTTTTGAGTAACTTTAGTAAAATTACATTTTTTCTTTCTTTTCCATACTATCTCTCTTACTTATGTGCACAACCTTTTGTCATCACTTATTGTTTTCTCCTTCTCCATTAGTTAATTGGTATTGATGCAAACCCAAGTAGGGAACTGTAAAAATAGAGGGGATATTATTTTAATTTTTTTTTTAGAGTTTAAAAGTAATTGCACTTTTAATATATTAAAGTAATATATGCTTTATGATATAATTTTGATTAAAACAGTGAGTACAAAATTTGCTCCTTTAGGTCACTTATAATTGCAATGTTTTGGCATTTGTATTTTCCTGTTCAATACTTTGACCATTCATTTTTACTTGTGTATTAATAAAATTATGAAACTTAAATCTTCTAAAAATTTACCGTATGAGTATGAGTTGTCTTACACATAAATTATTAGATTTAATTCATGTGGGGTAAGCGACTTAGTGCACAAGGTGTACAGAGGATATATGACTGATTAGAATATTGATAAATTTTCATTAACTTAAATGTTTTTGTTTTCTTAGTTCCTTACACCTTTCCCATTCTTTAACGAAAAATGAAATGATTTTTCATAAAGTATGCCATGTGTTTTTTATAAATTCAACTACTAAATAATTCTATTTCTTGAAAACAACTCTTTGATTGCAAGTTTCAATTGTTGTAGTACCCACCAATTAATGGGATAGGCCCCATTAATTTAATGGACTTTCTATTTCTAGATGACAGTCTTTATGTTGTAATGGTATGTAAATAATCTTTTCTAATCGTTATAAGTTGGTCATGGTTTTCAATTTTTGTTATGTGGTAATTATTTCCAAAAGTTGATATAGGTATTTATCCAAAAAAATATTAATTGATTGCAAGTTTATCATCACATGATTTTCTTTTAATTACAATGCCAAGACCAGCATATATAATTTGTGCTCAAACTTTTTCTAAGTGTATTCAGATTTCAGTGTTTTTTAAAACATATCAATATCAACGTTTATGTGCTCGTTTGTTTGGTATTCTTTTTGTCCAGGTGAAGGTAAAATATTGGATTGATGGCAAAGAAAAAGGGCTCTTAAGTGCATTAACAGCATACTTTGGTGTTTATCCTCCTCTTAAGGAGAAAAGTCCTAGATTGTCAGCTGTATTTATGGATCCCTTGAATGGTTGCTCTACTTCTTCATCAAAGGTTAGTGATTTATATAAAGATATTGAATTCTCCTCTATACATACTTACATAGGCCTAAGAACCTATTTATTACTCTCTTTTATGTGTCTTTTCTAGCTAGCTATTAATAGCATAATTAGAGCTTGATTTCGAAATAAATTTTCCTATTGCAACACGACTTGAAGATCAAGTAGATAACTCTATATGGGAAAGAGTGGATAGTAGTAGCTCTATGAAATAGTAGATAGACCTCAATTTGGAGTATATTATTAACCTTGTAAGGTTATTTTGTATATTATCCAGTATAAAAATATCACAGAAAATTAAAAAAAAAGCTGTAGTTTGATTTCTAAACACTCGTATGCTTTTTGAGTTTGATTAGTGAGAGAATCATGTCATAAACACTAATCTAAATTAATACTACACTTTGTCGGGTTTTTAGTTTTTTATTATCCCCCCCCCTCTCAACACACAAAAAAATTCATCCTAATTACATCAATTATCAATTAATTGCTTTATGAAATTGGTTTCAAGAGCCGTGTTTATTTTTTGAGCGAATGAGAGCTTTTTTTTGATTGAGTATTTAAAGCATTTGAATCATGATATGTTCAAAGTTCGAGATTAAGAAATTTAATACATCTGTCAACTTCGAACTAAAAGAAAACTTAATGCCTTATCACATCAGTTTAAAAAGGTTTAGTGAGATGCTTGGATTGTCGGAAAAAATTCAATGTTGAGAGAACGGGATTTCTTAAGATGGACAAGAAAGCTCCATACAAATCAAGTCTTTCCAATGAGAAGTTGAGGTAGGTTGCAAAGGAAACAACAAACAGTTTATGGTCAAAACTTGCATTGTTTTACAGAACAAAATCAATTTCCAATTGACCTTTGTTGAAGAGTAAATTACATGATCTTATAAACTTAAAGGCGGAAAAACTTTGATCTCATTGTTGAGTTTGATTTTATTGTGATGAATCTAAATATTATAAATGTTGAAATTGATGATGAGTTGATAAGGATTTGTTTGTATGCTTGTTGTCTTTATTACTTCTCGACTATAAATAATTTAGGAAGATTGTGCTATATGGTGATGGAAGGCATTAAGATTGGCTTACTCCATGTGTTAATGGAGTTGACGCTTTAGAATTAAACATTGGTAGTGTCTTCGCCAATGATCGAGTCCATGAATACGAGATTGTGGCACATAAGGTTTAGGCACCTAAGTGATAGGTTTCTCAAAGTTGTTAAGATCAATCTACTACGTAATAAACTTATGGTTGACACTTGATTATATATTTTCTTGGATTTGTAAGGCCTATCAAAGTATCCATCCTTGGAAGTCATTTAAACCATTATTGTTGTCTATTCAAGTAATTTATGGGTTTTCATCTTGAAGAGCAAAGATCAAGCCTTTGAGTTTAAGTACTAAAACAAAATGATTGTGCAAGTTAAGAGGAGACATACACTACGTTCAAATTTGTAAAGAGGATTAAAAAAAAAAATAATCAAGAAGCTTAAGATTTTTTGTTATCACAATTTTGCTGGTCGAACTCAATGAGAACAGAGTAATAGAGAGAATGAATAGGATTTTTCTATTGAAAGTTGTTGTATGTTGTTCCAAGGGTGATTGAGCAATTGATTTTGACACAAAACATTGAAAATGGCAACTTATGTGGCAAACCAATTAATACACATTGCTCTTGGGTTGAAGACGACAACGGAGATGTGGTTGGACTTAGATTCGCCTAAAACCTATTCCAAATTGAATATCTTTGGTTGTCTAGCCTATATGCTTACTTCATATTGGAATGTTATATCTGAGACAAAAGAAGTACTCCCTCAGTAACGAATTACATGCAACAATTTCCATTTTTAGGTGTAACAAAATACTTGCAACAATTTTTTCCAATTTCATTTTATTCTATTTTTGGCAAAAAAAACAATACAATACCCCAGTTACTTATCTCTCTCTTACTTTTCTCTTTCTTACTTTTATCATCATACGACATAATACCCCATTTACTTTTCACTCTCTTACTTTTCTCTCTCTTACTTTTATCATTATACCACTTAATACCCCACTTTCCTTATTTTTCCTAGGAGAATGTGCTAATGCAAATGTTGCAATTAAATCGTTACGGAGGGAGTATATCTTTTTAGGATACATGGATGGAGTAAAAAGTCGCTACCTTTGGGACACTACTTTTAATAATTCTGTATTATTCCATTAAAAAAAAATATTTTTAGCTTGCCTTGAAGGAGGCGGAGGATGAAGGGAAAACCACCACATTGAGGAATAAACCATCTGTAGGTCCTGCACAAAGGACTGTGAGGCTCATAAAACCTCCAAGTTGACTTGGTTATGAGGAGATGGCAACATATGCGTTGGCTGCAAGCCTGCAGCAAGTGATGTGATATATCATTAGCTATCTTCTTTCTCGTATTTTACTGTGGAATATCTGCAGATATACCGTTCGACAACTGTCACCACTTTGTTTTCTCCTATTTTACTAAAGTTTATTTTTCTTGTTTTTATTTTTTAACTTACAAACCTACCTAACCATGTATGTAACTTTTTTTTTTTCTTTATCCAGATTGGCTCTAGGCTCTAGCCCTTTACTTGGGCATTGTACCTTTTTAAAAAAATATTTTTAATGCTTTTTTGTTATGGTAAAATGAGTAAAATTTTAAATATTATTAGAACCTTTTGTGGCGATATACCATCATTTGTTGCCATTTTGTGTGGATATACCTCAATATTTTTTTTTTTGCGAGGATATACCAAGATAAATTTAATGATTGTATGGAGATACCAAAATCCAATTTTCGGGTAAAAAAAATTGTTGCAGGTGAGTGAATCAATTGCAGTGTCAGCTCGTGGTGAATGTGAGTTCACAACGAAGGCAAAAGTAGCTCAATCTGGTGGTGCTACGGCTTTGGTGGTCATGAATAACATAGAAGGTTGTGTTTTGTATTCATTGTTTTAAGTTTCCGATCAACTACTGTTTTCGTTTTCTTAATATTTCATTTCATTTTTTTTATTTGTGTTTCTTTTTTTTTTTTTAATATTTTAAATTCACTGTAGTAATTGTCCTGTCATAAAGCAGTTGAAAAAATTATAAAGAATGGATAGGAGTGAAAGTCATAAAGAAGTATTTAACTAAATTTCTAGTCAACTATGTGAAAAACGTTGAGCGGTCAATTCTAGTCAAGTAGTGTATAGTGTACTAATTTAAAAGGGAAAAAAGAAATAAAAAGGGTGATCTATAGACTATAGTGCAATTCAATACAAGAGAGAGAGAGAGAGCAAAAGGGCTGCTTATTCTCTAAGTTTTTCTTCATGTTTTTATGCTCTTTTCCAACTTTACCCCCAAATTATGCTTCTGTAGAAAGCAAGATCGAAAAAGAGAATGTGGCAGAGGGAAAGTGGAGATTGAAGAAAGTATAAAGGAACTGCCCTTGCTTATCTATGTTCTTCATATCACAGTTCTTTAGGCATCTTTTCTTTTAAAATTCTCAGATTTCTCCCCTGCCCCACGTTTTGCTGAACATTGATGCTTAGTATTTAGTGGTTCTGCTACCTTCCCCCCCCCTCTCTCTCTCTCTTGGTGGTACACGATGGTATGGCCTGGTTTAAATCCATGGTTGCATTAGATTATGATGAAAAGAAAATGCAGGGTACATTATACATGAACTGGTAATTATGATCTGTATTCTGAAAATTGGCCTTGTATAATTTTTGATGCTGCAGATATAGATGACATGGCTTGTTCCAAGAATGAGGCTGATTTGAATATTACTATTCCTGTTGTCATGATCCTAAAATCTGGAGGGGATATTCTAAACAAAGCTGTGAAGGCCGGGAAGAGAGGTAATTCTATAGCTCGTAACTGTAAAATTATTGGGATGTTCTGGATAGATGGGGTGATTATGTGCTATAAGAGCTACTTCAAGGACTAGGATGCTAGGCTGACCATATTGCTCTCCACCTATTTCCCAAGAACTATTAATCTCAGATTTAAATCTTAAATCGTTACTAATACATTGTGTTTTGGGGCCTGAATTTTCCTCCCCAGTGGAGCTGCAGATTTACATGATAAAACGATCAATTATTGATCTCTCTAATAGCTTATTATGGGTGCTATCTGTTGCAACCCTAATTGTTGCTTCAGTCTGGCCGGATTTGTGTGGACAAGAGCAGCAGAGTGAAGAACAATATGAACTAGTACCAAAGGTTGAACTCTTAATTTTTAGTTTTCAACATTCAACTACTATGATTTGCTATTTGTGTTGGTTTTTTTATTTGTTTTTGAGTTGTTATTTTATGCAGTGCTATATCCATCACATAATCTTCTTCTATGTTACTTGGACTTTTTACTTCACCTCAAGTGAAAACACTTGACCCTTAGACATTGGTATGACACTTCTTTTTGAACCAAAAACGTTCATTTTTTTCTTAAAATTGTCGTCTGAACGGCGACACTTGGACACACAGCCGTGTCCTGTAATTCTACTAGAATCTGAGTAACTTAGATGTTCTTCCAAAGCCTTGATGTCCTGTCTACTGAAATCTTGTTCAGATTTTGCGTCTCCTCTAAGATTGATAGATGATCATCATCTGCTAATGTGTTCGTCTTGCAATCAATTTACTATCTTTTCTGGCAGGAATCTTCAGCAACCAAGGAAGACACTGAGGAGGATATACTTGATATAAGTGTGGTGGGTGCTGTGGTCTTTGTCGTTGCAGCTTCTGCCTTCCTGCTGCTACTCTATTTTTTTATGTCGCATTGGTTTGTCATGGTGTTGATTATTATGTTTGTAGTTGGAGGCTCAGAGGTAATTTTTAATCTTTCAAAACTTTGATATATATTGTTGCTTGGTAGAAACATTCTCTATTAGAAATGGCTTTATGACTGACTTTTGAATTGAGATTATCTTGCTACCTAGTCATAGGGCTTCCCCTGGCCTGAAATAGGGTATAAATTCTGCTTTAAGTACTTTAAGAAGATATTTAGGCATTTTATTTTTTATTTTTAAAATTGTAGAAATTCTGTGCCTAGGTGTCCACAATTGAGTTTCATTTTGCATGATAATTTTTTTTAGTTATTAATCTATAACCTTGATTCTTTTGGTTAGTTTGTCTGTTGGAAAAGAAGATAAAATTCCATAGTAGAAGAAGGCTGGTGTTGCACATAATGTGGTTAAAATAAGGGAACTATGGTTCAGTTGGTTTAGTCACGTGCAATGTCACCCAAAAGTTGTTCCAAGGAAGGTGAAAAATTAGAGTTATAGAGAGGTTGAGACTCGAGAGAGACCTAGGATGTGGTGGATGATATGAGATTAAAAAGGACTTGAACTGTTTAGGTTTAGAGAAGCACCTAGCATTAGAATCAAGGGAGTGACCTAGGATGCGGTGAATGGAAGGAGATTAAAAAGGACATGAAGTATTTAGGTTTAGAGGAGCACCTAGCATTAGAAACAAGGGAGTAGAAGAAGATTATTTTTGTGGATGAAGTAGAGGATATATGAAGTGGTTCATGCATCCATTCACCCAAACCCGTCTATTTTGGATTGTAGCTTTTATATCTGTTGTTTTCATTTGTGACCGACAATACCTTATTTGTGAAAGATTCAATCACAATTAATTTTTAGTGTATAATATTCATTTTTTTTCTTTTCCTTTTTCCATTTTTCATAGTTCTCTTCTATATAATTCTCATGTTAACTACAACATTTCTTAGCCTTTAATAGCATTGTCGTGTGCTTTTTATTGCTTGTTTAACTTCCTTATTCCACCAAGGTGTATCTTTACTTGGTGGCATACTTATTCCGTTTGATTCTCCAAATACCTCCATTGGCACCTCCTTTATGCTATGCTCTATTTTTGTCCTAATAAAAAATATCCACAAATTGTTGTTTTTCTCCCCTTGAAGTTTCCACCAATTAATTCAAGGCTTCAATTAAGTTAGGTTTCTGCACTATTATCACCAGGGACCTACGTAGCACGAGTACCTCTTGAACGAGTACCTTTTATTGGTACATGTCATTGTGTGAGGGATAAAATGGGTACATTTCAGGGTCATCCTAGGCTGCATTGAAGACTTGGTATTGCAATTTGGCTTGGATTTGGTATTGATTCACTATCGGGGCGTATGAGGGATGACAATAAATTAGACTGAGTGTCCCCAAGAGCAAATAAAAAAAAATTAATAATAAATCAGAATTTATGTAAAGAAAGCTTACCTTCTCCCCTCATTCCTTCAAATCAGTAGGATTTAGCATCTAGTTTTCATTTTTTTCCCTAATCACTTTTATCATGCGCCGTTCAACGTATCATCGGCCCCCATCTACAAGGTTCGTCACCTTATCAAACCTTTTGTCATGCCCTGTTTGTCAACGCCGATGACATTTCTTTGTGGAGAGTTTTGGATGTTTGGCAAATTGGCCATGGTAGTCTTTTGATGGCTTTTAAATGTTGTTTTGTATATATTATTTTGATGCCTTGATGGACTTGTTATGTTGTTTTGCATTTAATTAGTTATTATGTTGGTGGCATATTGGCATTTTTATATTGTTTTCCATTTTTCATCTTTTTTTTTTATCAAAAAATAATTTGCAGTAAATTGACAATTAAAAGTGGTAATATGAGCCTCAAAATGTTGCTACTGGGCTCTGGGAGTAGAGCATTTTGTACGTCAAAGGGTAAAAGATTAAAAATTATCCATAAATTATTTTAAAAAATAAACAAGATGAACTATTTACTTGTAGTTGTACTTTGACATTTTTAAATATCTGTTGTTTCCCATCCCCGTGTCCTATGTTACCCGGACTCTTTATTTAACCCCAAGTACCAGTGTCGGACACTCGATCCTTGGACATTGGTATGACACTTGGACACTTCATTTTGAACCAAAAAATTCATATTTTTCATAAAATTGCCGTGTCCGACACTTGGACACATATCCTTGTCCGATACTTCCAGCAGAGTCCGAGTAACATAGCCCGTGTCCGTACCCAAATATATTCCCGTCCCCGTATTACTTTACAATCAACACAATCTTTTCTCCTCGTATTCCTTACTAAGAAGAAATGAATTGAACTCCCATGGTTGCCAGTTTGCCACTCCTATATGTCAAACCAAATGTTCGTTCTATCCAAATCATATCAAATACCGACTCCTTTCCTTAGCAAATCTTTTTTTGAGAATCCGAGTATTAGAGCTCAAAACCACCGACTATTTTTTCCTTGCCTTTTGTCTAACTCATTTGGCCTCTTGAAGAGACAAGAAGAGACATTACCTGGCAACGTTGGCATGGCATTGCTACATGGGCTGTGAAGTATTATCATGTCCGATTGTCCAGCATATAAGAAAACATAAAATAAGGAATGAGGTTGTTATTCCTGTAGGAACACTACAAGAGGGGGGTGAATTGCTGTGTGGAACTGTAGTACAAATTTTCGTCAGAAATAAAACCGAAAGGAACTTTAAATAATACTAAAAGTAAAGAGACAAATTTCAACGAGAAAAACTTCCTGGCCCAAGGAAGAAAAACTCCACTTTTCTATATAGGCCTTGTAAACTATTACAATCCTAAACTTCTCTCTGGACCTCGTGAGTTCCTGTAGGAACTTACGATTCTATTCTCTTTCTCTCTTTCTTTTTCTTTTCTCTTTCTCACGTCTCTTTCTTCCTATTCTCTCTATGTTCTCACACACTTCTCTTTTCTTCTTCTCAAATACAACTCAAAGAAAATACTCTAGTAAGCAAATGCACACAAAAACTGAACTGGAACTGCAATGGAACTTGACACACACTTGATATAATTTTCTAAAATTCTCTTCACTTTAATCCTCTTGTGCGTGTATATTTTGACAGAATAAATGAGTTATTTATAATAGTAATTAGTGTTAGAAGTAGCTTAGAAAACAAGCAACACCACCCACTACTATACTGATCCACTCACACACTCCACCCACTAACATACCACTAACATTTGACTCCTAAACAATAGGACACTAACACTACTACTACTGACTAAATACACTTAATAATACTAAAAAACTTGGACAATAAAAAAACTGTTTTTTCTTTTCTTTTTTTTCGGCCTTTTTTCTTTTTTTTCGGTTTTTCCTTTTTTTAAAAAATAAAATTAAATAATCTTAACTCAAATAAATTATTTAATTCTAAAACTAAAATTAGATAAATAAAAATAGTAAATTTTAAAATAAATAAAATCAGAAAAAAAAAACTCAACTAACTAATCAAATTGACCAAGACAAATTCAAAATAATTTGTACAAGTGCCTATTATTAAGGAGACCATTACTCAGCTAATTTCTGAAGGTTTTACTGAATTAAAACTGATTTAGAAAGTGGTTGAAGTGATGCTACAACTATCCTAAAAACGTGGACTAAAATAACTAACCAGACTATCGTGAGTTCCTCTAGGAACTGGACACACAGTTCCACTAACAGACACGACTCAGTTCCAGTATGATTGGGTGCACTTACTTACATGAATCCTAAACATTACACTTGTAATCTTCTTGGACTCTTCTTCTTCTCTTCAACAAGTGATTCGTTGAAATCCTTGATGTCATTCTCTGGTTCCTTTCTGAATTTTCCTTTAGGAACTTGTTCTCTTTTCTTTGTTGGAGCTTGATAATGGTTTGTTTGACTCTTTAGAATCATCTCTTGAATCATCATCTTCCTTCTTTGTTTGCTTGAATCTTCATGGTTGAATCTCCAAAGCTTATTCATCTTTTAACACCTAAAATTCTCTAAGATCTAAAAGACATTTATTAGTGATTAAGTTTGTGGTTTATGTCATCATCAAAACATAAAGAGGAATATGTCAACAGAGGCTATTAGGAAGAAGTTAGTGGTTACTTCCATAGAGTATAATAAAATGAGGGAGAATCGCAAAGATGGTTTTGTCATGTAAGATGGAGAGAGTAGTGCACCTTGTAAGGAGGCTTGAAGATTGGTAAAATGTGGACAACGTGAGGTGTAGGGGAAGACCAAAGCAAATTTGGATGGGGGTGGTTAAAAATAATGTGATGTTATTTGGTAAATAGGAAAGGTTGGAGGAGCATGATGTTCATGGTTCTCCGCATTTGATTCATGCCTAGCCTACTCTTTTTTTTCTTTTTTTTTTTTTTTCGGAACAAGGCTTTCATGTTTGATTTAATTTCAATTCTTACCATATATGCTTTTATTTAAATACTTCTCTTATCTTTTAAAATTTCATGAATATCTAATGTGTGCAGGGAATGTATTTTTGCATAACAGGTCTCGTGCTAAGGTATACCTTTTACTCTTTTCTTTCTAGCCATTAGAAAAATGTTGAATGTGTACCAGATCTTTATTTTACGTATATCAATACCTTATTTTACTTGTGTGCTTGTTTGTTTTATGTTTTTTAAGACGTTGCAGGAATGCTGGACAAATCCATACAAAATTACCTCTTGTTGGGGAAGTATATATAATTCATACATTGTTCCGGTTGGCCTGTATTGGTTTCGCACTATTTTGGTTTTTTACTCGAAGCGAGTCATATTCATGGATTGGCCAAGATATTCTTGTAAGCTCAGTTGATGTTTCTATTTCAAATTTATATTTCAGATTATAGAAACACAACGAAATGCATTGTGAGATCTGGACTTGTGGTCTTTTAGATTTTTATGCTGCTCACCTTATGCGTCCAAGTTTCATTTATATATTTGTCTATAGTTGTTATCCTAAGAAGTGAACCTTGGTTTAAAGATTCTCTTTGGGAAAATTAATTCTTTAAACTACTGGACATTGGGTTTGTTATGATCTTGCTTTCATCCATATTCCAAGGGGATATTCCTTGCCTTGTCAAAATCCAAGTCCAGGTTTTCTGCCTTTCATCTATTTTAGAATGTCAGTATAAGTCTATAAGATTTTGCTTGGTGTGCACCAAACTGAAGCACATTTCTACCCTCTTTAGATAGACTGTGGCACGATGTGGCCTAGTACCATTTTTTTCTTTTGTTTTTTTTTTTCCTGCAATAGATGGTGGGTCATATTACCAAACTAGAAACATTTAAGGCTCATTTATTTCATTTTTCCTCCCTTTTTGAAAGTAGTCAGCATTACATACGAACATTTATACTTTAATGATCCCTTCTATGATTCTTGTGGTTAGAAAATTGGATCCTCATATCGGCCAATGAAATAATTGATTCCTTACCCAATATAAAAAAAAAATGTTGAAAAAAATCAACCTTTTCACGTAGTTTTACATTTATTTCATAGGTAATCAACCTTTTTCACGTAATTATTCCAATGAAATAATGGATTCCTTATCCAATATCAATTATATTTTATTCCTCGTAGTTATCAACTTTAAACAGTACTCTATTTCATATGTAATCGAGCAAAAATAACCTATCAAATCAGTTGCATATGACACATGAAACTATGATTTTGTTTTCATAGGATATGAAAAACTAGTACTCCGTATTTGGAATAATTACATGTGTTTTATGTTATAAATTTTGAAAGTTATTTTTGGTTGAATACCTATGAAATAAAAGACCCTTAAACAATGTTTTTTTTTAAGATTCCCTTGATTATGAGTAGTGCAGGTTTGAATGGGACAGATAGAGCTGGAGTATGTTATTCATATTTACACACACAAACACACACACACACACACACACACACACATATTCATCTGTGGATAAACTAATGACTGCTTTCTAATTTACCGTGTTCTGATGTCCCCTTTAAATTTAAGATTGAAAGAAAAATAGTGGTCTTTTTATGTTGCTAACGTCGTAATTTGATCTGTCAGGGAATTTGTTTTATGATCAGAGTTTTACAGATTATTCGGTTACCTAATATTAAGGTGCATACAGCTTTCTTTGTTACATTATTGACATACTGAAGCAAATTAGACTGACAAAATTTGTGGCATTTCCACAGGTTGCAACAGTTTTGCTCTGTTGTGCATTCTTTTATGATATCTTTTGGGTCTTCATATCGCAAATTATATTCCAGCAAAGCGTCATGGTTGCGGTAAGAGTATTCGTATATTTACCTATGCTTTATGTGCTATTATCGTTAGAGTTGTATTTGTCACATCTGTGCTCACTGTATCTATTTTAATGTTTTAAATTTTATGATACTTTTTTGGTTCCATCATAGTTATTTAACCTAATTTTATTCCCTTCATTATAACTTCAAGTGGTTGTAAAAAAGATTGCAGCATCATAAGAGAAAGTACTTTAAAAAATAAAACTTATTTATTTATTTTGAAAAAGGCGTATATATGCCTAAGCTTCTAAAAAATTTAAACATCTAAAAAGCACTTTTTAAATAGTTTCTAAGGAAATTTTGAGGTGTTTGGTCAGTAATTAACTTTTTTTTCATCTTATTTGGATATTTACTCACGTTTAATTATTGTTCATAAATCATTGTTAGCATCATCTTGAATCTTCTAAATCACTCCTTTCACTATCATGATTAAATTGATACATTGTTTTGGCAATAGTAGCTTCAAAATAGCTCTAGTGAACTATATGATCACTCCTCTACTTCTACACTCATCTTTCTCTTCAATGTAGTGCTTGCCAAAAACACTTGGACAACCACAGGCACATTGTTAGAGAATCATATATACGTCAAAGTTCTCATCGCTAGACAATCAATTACCGCCACATAGATCCATTTGAATTATTCCTTTTAATGTTTATTTGTATGGTGATTGGCGCTCATAATGACGCACTGATTCCGTCAAAGTTAGGTTTGGTTTATTGAATCAAAATTCCAAGTTTTACCCAGGAGGAAAATAGAAAAAGAATAACTAAATTGGGAAATTAATCGACAATTAAATAGTGTATTTGTTGAAGAAAATTATGACTTGTGAGGAAGAAATGAAGGGAGAAGAAATCTTCTTGGCATATGATCCAGAGATGTGTTTGGGAACCAAAATTTTTAGGGTTTTTCTTAAAACTACCCATCTGGTTTTGCAAATTCTCAAATGTACCCATAAGATTTCCAAAAATTCTCAATTGTAGCAAATTTTTTTATGATAGCAAATGGACGTTAGCAGCACTGTTAAGTTAGTTGTAAAAAAACAAAAACCAGAATTAATAAACATATATACGCCGCGCAGCGACCCAAAAGTCCCAGCCATGACACAAATCAGCCCCATCAACCGCTAAAAAACCATCAAACTAACTTATTTATTTTGGTTTTTGTTTTTCTTTTCCAACTAACTTAAGGGTGATATTAATGTTCGTTTGCTATCATAAAAAAATTGGCTACGATTGAGAATTTTTAGAAATCTTATGGGTGGACATAAGAAACCCTAAAAAAAGTGGGTACATATGAAAATTTGCAAAATCTAATGGGTATTTTTAAGAAAAACCCAAATTTTTATTAGTTATATGTGATTATATGATGTTTGACAAAAAAACCTTAGCAAAGGGTTCCCAAGACGTCAATTTTAAATACTCCAAATTGGAGCTTCTCCTTCAAGTTCTTCAAGAAGTGCATTTGAGTTTTCAAAGGAGGACATATTGTTCTTATTAAAATCATGCTTGTTGGATATATGGAGCATTTTTTTAGCCCATATATTTGTTTATGCTTCTTGGTTCTAATGTCGCAAAATGTAGAATAGTTACATGATATAATGATATCGAGACTGTAGGAGAAATTTGTGCACAATTCATTCAACAGTATACACTAGAATTTTCTCCATTTTATTGTACATATGCTTGGCTTGCTTGCTGACTTTCTTCTAACAACATTGAGCCCTATAACATGGAACTTGGCATTTATTAAGGAAAAAAACCTTATAATCTCCATGAAAGCATATTTTCATTCCCAAGCTTGAATTTTCTTCATAATTTCTATTACCATCTATCACCAATGGGGAATGTGGTATTGAACGGGAATGAATATTTAGGAAGAAAATTAGATAAATCGGACTATTGGAGATATGCTTGCGCCATCATGGGAATGAATGTTGATTTTTCCTTGTAAATTCATATATGGATTCATTCCTATTACCACCATTTATGACTGGCCGCCAAACGAGCCGTAAGAGGTATGATGTTAATGGGTATTTGGAAGAAAGCTGCAACTGACAAAAGGGAAAGTGATTTTTCTCGTTAGATTCAATACTATTAAACAAATGAATGTGGTTTTGAATGGTGAACCAAATTTTTTATTAGTTATTGTTGTAATTGCCTTTTATGGCAATATTGTTATGCTCATGCTTAATAGATTCAAGCATCTTTCAATGCACTTGAATTGGGTAGTGTATTTGATTAGTTTCGTCACAGCATCGAGCATCATCCCCACATTAGATTTTTTATACTTGTATTTGATTTAAGTTTAAATGCATGACTCTAAATAATTTTTCACTATTTGTTCTGATTCCAAGTTTGAATTTAGTGTATATACTATATAGATCAATTTTTGTTGGTAGGTCTCTAGGTGTTTTTTTTTTTTTTTGGTGCTTGAATTTAATTTCAATTGCTAATCAAACCCTTTTGTTATGAATCAACTGTTTGTTACTTTGTGCGTCTTTAAACCTTTACAAGTAGTAAGGTCAAGAGGAGTGACAAAGTGGTGTCCACTCCCATCTCGTGTCCTTGTGACGCGGGTTCAAACCTTATTACTTGTATCCCCTCCCCCTATATGTATAGCTCAAATAAAAGAGCAGATTTCATTTCCTAATCAAAATAAATAAAACCCTTTCAACTAGTTTGATGGCCAGCCGGCGGCCATAATTGATGGTAGCAGAATGAATTGGTACTTGTGAGAAGAATCAATGTTATTTTTCATGGGACTGCTAGTTTGTCCCAACTTGTCTAAATTTTTTTTCTTAACTTTCAATTTCCACCAACTTGCAGTCTCATATAATGATGATGGTAATGAAATATTAATGAAGAAAACACAAGCTTGAGGTTGAACTTTCATTTTCACAAGGATTATAGTGTTGAGTTCTTTGTTAAATTATGCTTGAAATTCATTCCATTACTTCCATTGATTAACGATTACCATGTAGTCTATTATAGTAAAGTTAAATCCACTAATCAAGTCAGCCAAAATTCAATTTCTTTCATTTTATTTATCCTTTTTCTTCTCTTGATTCCCCTTTTTTTTTCCTCACGTTAACCAAACATCTTCAAAGTGAATTTTAAAATTATATGCAGGTAGCTAGTGGTCAAAACAGTGGTGGAGAAAATATTCCAATGCTTCTTAGAGTCCCACGGTTTTATAACCCATTTGCTGGATATGATATGATTGGGTTTGGAGACATTCTGTTTCCTGGTTTACTGGTCTCATTTTGCTACAGGTATATTTATTTCTATTTACATTTGGTTTTATGTTATACATGAAGATCTTGCAACTTATCAATAGTTCATGGACAAGAGTTACATGTGAAATGCTGCAAGATCCAAGGATATTTATTTATAAAAAAAATCAGAAATAATTAGTGTTTAGTTTAGTGCATGAGAAAAGTTTATTAAAAGCTTAGATGGAGATGAGTATTGTCATTATATTCAAACTTTACAAGTTTTAGATGCATGGAAAAAAATAGCGGTCGCGGTCGCGTTCGCGGAAACGGTCGCGTTATCGCGGGAATCGCTTGTAACGGCAAAAAAGAACGTTTCGCGGCTGTCGCGGCGTGAATTTTATCAAAAAAATCACATAAGCTCAATACTAAGCTTTTTCAATCTTCAATCATTCTTATGTGTTTTTATATCACACTATTTCAAAAAAATTATTATTAGGATGATTATTAGTTATTATTATTTTTATTATTATTATTAAAATTTACTAATAATCCAGCTTTTTTATTAAAAATTTAAAACTATTGCAACGTACAAGTATGGCTTCTCTTAGCTTTTTCTTTAATTTTTATTTTATTCTATAAATAACGGCCGCTTCTTACAAAAAACACGTTATAGAACGGGCGTTCTACCGTTACAGAACGCCACCGCGGCGATTTGTGTGTGAATTCCAACTCCCAGTGCTATAACAGCATTTCGCGTATCGGCATCTCGTAAACAGGTTACAGAACGGCCGTTACGTAACGGAACGGCCGAGTTTTAATTCCATTAGATGATGAAGCTGGAGCTTAAAAGTGCGTTCGTTTCTCATTGTGAAACTAAATTCAACTTCTCTCTTTGCTCAAACAGACTTGACAAGACATGCAAAAGAGGATTCATCAATGGCTATTTTATTTGGTTGACAATTGGTTATGGTGTTGGTAAGTAGTATTTAAAATTTTATTATCAAGTTCTTATTTGTTGAAAGTAGTATATGTGTGTGTGTTTCCCCACCTGAGATCACTACTTTTGCACTTATTGGCTGTTAATATCATTTATTGTCCTTTTTTTTTGAGGAAAACTTGAGATTTCATTCAGCAATAACTTCACTTTCTATCATGTTTACAATCTCATGAGGGAAGTTAGAACACACAATACTAACAGAGCATCCTACTAAAGGCCTTCTAGCAACACAATGAGCTATGTTATTCCCTTCTCTTTTTATATGTTTACATTGAAAATCAGCAAAGCCACTACTCATCCTATTGATATCATCAAAGAAGAGGAAATTTGGTGCCAAACCATGCCTTCTACTGTGTATATTTGAGGTAACCCACCGTGCATCCCCTTCCAAAATAACTCTCGTGAAACCGAGCTGCATAGCCACCTCCACCTCAAACCTCGCTGCCGCACATTCTGCTGTATCCGCTGCCCATCCGACTTTCTCTACTTGCTGTCCAATAGCCACCACAGCACCAGAATCATCATGTAACACTACCCCCAACCCCACCATACCATCAACAACCAAGTCTGAATCCACATTTACCTTGATGTAACCACTAGGGGGAGCTTCCCATCTACATTGGAGGTACTGAACACTGATATTGAGCTGTTGAGGGAAGACACGAGCAGCATAGGAGTTGTAAATTTGTAATCCTGAACAAAATTAATCCACCCTACCACCACCTTACTCACCTCTGGGACTTGTTTATCAAACACCCTAATGTTTCTGCAGTGCCAGGCAGCCCAGCGTGGAGCATTGAATAAACTAAACTCATACTTCCCCACATGACCAAGCACCCACATCAACACTTCTGAAATGTCCCCACTCGGTACATCTCGAATTAGATCACTAAATCTGCTACTTCCCAGATTTGTATAGCATTAGAACAGTGAAGAAGTGAGTGTTTTATCGTCTCTTCCACCGCCCCACACACCACACAGTGAAGAAGTGAGTGTTTTATCATTTATTGTCCTTTATTTCAGCTCATTATTGTGTTTTTTATTAATAAAAAGTTATTATATCTTAATGAACCCTATACAGAATTATTGGCCCTAATTTGAAACCTATTTGATGTCATATGGCCTTACTATTCCTAAAACATTTATATTTAAGAAAAGAAGGCCTTAGATGCTGTTAGATACTTTTCTTAGTACACAATTACACATGGAAATGTTACTTATGATGTAAATTTGTTATTAGGGCATTAAAAGTTTTATTTGACAAATAGAGAATAGGGGTTTGATAACAAGAGCATCTAATTGTGATTACAAGGATCTAAAAAAGAAACAAAGTGCAAGATCCCACACCAAATGGGTGGCTTTTCCATAACACTGGAGCTAGGTCGCACATAGGGACATCTTTGACTTCATGGCCCCCCTTTCACCCTGAAAAAAAACTTGAATACAAAAAAACACAGGGACCCATTACCTATAGTTGTTAGAAAAAGGAGAGGAGGAACAATAAAATGTAGGAAAATAAGAAGTTGATATTAGCAGCGTGGTGGAATTTCATGTGTTCTCACTGTTATCTTATTTATATTAGTTTTAAGTAGCAGGGTTACTGCATCAATCGGTGTTAGTACTATACCTTTATCAGTTTGACCTCTAAGTGAATTGTAAGTATTCCTTTGATTAAGGGCTTTTTTAAAACATCATTTTGTTAATTTTTATTGAAAGTGTAGGGGGTGTTGTGTTAGTGGATGAGCATGGATATTAAGTTTTATTCATATATTCTTGTATGTCTTATTTGGTTAAAGTTAATGGTCTAATATAGTCTTACGGTCTTACCAATCCCCATTGATAGATTAGTTTGATCGTATCTGTAAAAGCCATCTCCAGGATTAGCAAGCATTTCAGGTACCCAGTTTCAAACCTGGTTTTGGGTTTGGAGTTTGGACCCACAAAGTTTTACTAGATTTAATTCCACCAAATCTGGATGTGTGTCCAAAATTAAGGACCCTAGTTGTACTTCTAACTGGTCCAGATCCAGTTGCATATTCTTAAAACCCGGTTCCACTGAGTCCAATCTCAACTACTTGGTACTGGTACTTAAAAAGTATACAAAAAGGCCAAGAGTTAAATAAAGCCCAAAGATACAAGGGGAAAGCCCAAGCAATTAATTTTTTGGTAGTGCTCTTTTGCATAAAATTGTTTGTTGCATGATGTTGGGAGAGGATTCAACATCAATTCAGTGGATGGATTCAAGTGAATGAATGAACATCAAGGAAAAAAAAATCTATCAAAAACCCAAGATAAACAGTAATTTTAGATATATGATGTAAAAAGAATATGGCCATAGCATCCATGCATTGAAGCGCTTGGTCAGTGGTTCGAATGTAATAACTAACAACATTATTAGTCAGTCACGTATTGATTTTTTGTCCAAGCTCCGTGATGCTTCTTCTTTTTCCCTCCTTTTGGTAATGAATTTTGTTCGGTTTGCATTTTTTGTTGCTGTAGGGTTGCAGGCTTTGTTGTTGTACTGAATATTCAATATAAAGTACTTTGATCTTCCTTTATTACTAATAGAAAGAGTACGTTTTGACAGTATAAGATTAATTAAACATCATTTTCAAAAGTAATCCAAGAGGCCAACCCTAAATTTTGAACTATTCTCTTGTGATGGAAGTTGTAGTTGGTTTCATTTTTATTTTATGTTAGAACATCTCCAAAGATACGTGGCTCAGATCCTGGATAGGCCAAATATGATGAGAGCATGAATGAGTAAAGAGGGTCAGTATTTTACTCTTTTAGGAAAGCCTATGATAGGTTGTGTTAGTGCTACTTAAAAGATGTTGTATGAAAGTCTTTGGGCACTGTTGAATGAATTGATCACCTTCATAATGTTTATTTGATATTTTCTCATCATGAAAATGGTTAGTCTTGATTTTTGTGCATCAGAAGATGTTTACTTAGAGGATGATTCCAGGCCAAATGGTTATTAAGCTTCATTTTTTGTTTCTCATCACTAAAATAATCAGTCTTGGTTGTGTGGTGACCTGTGAATTACAAATTCTTTGGTGAGGTGGTCTCACCGTAAAACCAAGTGTCACTATGAAAAGTTAAAGAAAAACTTGCAAAAGTTACAGAAAACATATACATAGTTTTATATTAATTATGACCGATAGATACATTGACTATCAATTATAGGTATATTCAACATAGACTATAACTACATTGAGTAAAAATACTTTGACTTTATGCTATAGATATATTGACTCCAAACTTTAGGAGTAAGGAGGGAAAATCAAATTTAATCTTAGCCATTCATTTGTTAATCAAAGGGTTGTGGTTGTTTCTCACCAAAACTGCATTTCTCACATGAGCATATATATATATATATTTTCAATAAATTTTACAAAAATTTCATAACTTTTCTTCGAAGACTTGACCTCACCAGAGACCTGCTACTGGTGAATTGGGTATTCTTTTTCCTCTTGTATGTATGATGATGATGACGAAGTTGTTCTGTTTTAGGGCTCCTCTTCACGTACCTGGGGTTATACCTAATGCAAGAAGGTCAACCTGCACTATTGTACCTCGTTCCTTGTACATTAGGTAAAAGATGACACTGATGATGCACTTGTTACATGCCCGTCTTTGCTAGACCTAAATTTTCTAAAGTGTTTTTCGTTTACAACTGTTTTTCAGGGGTGGCTGTTGTGTTGGGTTTGTTTAAAGGTGAGTTGAAAGATCTCTGGAACTACGGGTCTGAATCTGATGGACAACAGTCTGCAGTAGAGGCTTAAAATGACCTCAAACGAATTAACCGTAACTAAGTGTCAATCATGGTAATTAAATGTATGTAGGGCACAATGTTATTTGTAACCAATGATTGTGCATTTTTTTCCCTCTTTTTTTTTTTTGTTTAGTTTTGGGCGGCCAATCACTGTGCTGTATAATTGTACTATATAGTGTATGACCACCCTAGTAGAGTGGAGTGTCACCATTATTTTATTTGGCTCACTTGGACCCATCTACTTTGCCGTTGTGGTTCCTTAGTTATAAAAGTGATAGTAAAGGTTAGGGCAATAGCAATAGCACAAACCCATATGGGGCTTGTTTATGTGCCACATCATTGTTGTACAAACCTCTATCTAAACAAATCTTTCACCAACAATGGACAAACCTCATCAAAGGTTTGTGTATGAGACCCATTATCCCAAAAAATAAATAAATAATAAGCTCTCATAACAACAACAAAAAAAAAAAAAAAACCCCGAAACAAAAACATACAAACCGGTTACTATTTAGTAACCTCAACAAAACCAAAAAATTGTAACTTTGTCCAACAATAGGAGGTTTGTGGACAAACTTCAAAAAAGTTAAAACAAACCTCTCCACAAACCTCCAATTGCTAATGCCCTTATCCTACAACACTTTTTTATTTTCAATTAGCAAAGGCAGAGAAGACGTATATTAGAAAGAACAATATTTTTTTATTTAATAAAAACATAAATCGAGGTATTTTTTAATGTGGTTGTTTTGAAGCTGTTAATCGTTGCATACCAATTACTCAAAAATAACGGGTGACAAAATTGGTGTTTGGGTCGGGTTTAGGTCGGGTCAATATGGGTTGGGTTATTGCGGGTGTCAGCCCCTTGGTTTTCAGGTCGGGAGCGGGTTGAGATGGTAGCGTGTGTGGGTCGGGTTTGAGTCGTGTCAGCTTTGAGTCGGGTGTCTTTCGGATTGGGTTAAATGAAGGTTGAAACAGGTTCATTGTGGGTTTGGGTCGCAATGGGTTGGGTTGTTACGGGTTCAGGTTGAATTGGGTTGGATCGCTCATGAGTCGAGTGCATTTGGGTTGGGTCGTTGCCAGGTTATGCCCATTTTTGAGGTTGATGGATCTCGAAATGGGTATATTTGGGTCGTTTATTTGGTGCGGGTCGGTTTCGGGTCGGGCCAAGGAATTCGGAGCAATGGACAATGATATGTGAATCCGGAATCGCAAAATTATGTCTGCCCTGAGATTATATACAAAGTCAGTTCCATTCCATTTAAGACAAAAATCAATGCCAAATCGAGGTCTCATGAAAGAGTAAATTCTACATTTTCTTGAAAGAGTCAAGTTTACTTAGGATCCATTCGTTTTAGTCTTTTTGGGAAAATTAAGGTCAGGTTATAAGGGCGGGCAACAAAATCTGTATCCGGTTTCTGATCCGGTATCCGATTTTTTAAACCCAAAAAACAGGGTATCCGATTCGATTTTTAAAACCGGTCCGGGTACCTAGTTTGTAAAACTAGATACCAGGTCGGACCCAAATTTTCGGGTACCCGGATACTCGAAAAATCGGATACCCGAATTTACCCACCTATATCGGGTTATGTGGTATTTGACAATAATGATGACGGCGAGCAAAGATGGTGATGAGGATGGATGGTAAATTGGTAACGCATGATGAATTGATAAATGGTGCGATCAAACAACGAAAATTGGGGCCCCGAGAAGACACATGTGTTGCCTCTGTTCTTCGAGTCGGATGTTTTAGATCTCAATCTCAACATTCTCAATTTTGGCCCATGATATTAAATCGAATTAAATTGCTGCAAAAAAGGGTTGCATGTGTTCAAATGTGGACGAGGGTTCCAAGGTTGGGTGGATTTGGATATTTGTTTTGGCCGCCGTTTGGACCTGGGTCGGATCCTTCCTGCTTTTTTGAGGTTAGTACTTGTTCATTTTAATTTAGTTGTTTTTTTAGGGGAAACAGGAACTTAAATTAATATAATAGAGTCATTACACCATGTTATATAGGAATACAACTAGAAAAACCAAAGTAAAGAGACAAAGATAAACAAAGAACAATAAATACAAAGATGAAATACAAAAGGCGTAACAGTGACAAAGAACACCAAGGTCTACTGTTGCATTGCACGAAGACCCTCCTTATCATGCTCCAGAGCTGGTTGGATCCACCCAGGTGCCACATCGAAATTCCAAGTATCAGCCGTAGACAACTGTCCTTCCTTAGCCAGAGTGTGAGCCACAATGTTGTCTTCCCCTTTAACATGGAGTAGTTCCATGTGTGGGAATCCACGGATCATACGTGAGACCTCCATTATTATAGCACCAAGTTGATGAGTAAAATACTCCTCTGCATTATCAATCATGAACTTCACCGCTTTGGCATCGGTCTCCAACTGAAATCTTGTTAGGTCCCTGAAGATAGCCACAAACAAACCCTCCCTCAAGGCGACAAGCTCAGCCTCCGCTAGGGAAGAGGCCTTTATCTTGATATAACGACCATAGATTCCATCTCCATTCTGATTAAGAAGGACTATACTTGCAGTTATATGGTTTGCATCTTTCCAGCTTGCGTCAGTGTTGATCTTCACCTTCCCAGGTGGAGAAGGTCTCCAAAGTGGGCAATCATAGGGCAGGACAATATCCTTGCCTTTCCCCTGCATTAAATGGTTAGCGTCCAAAAAATCCATCCAGAAAAGATTAAAGTCCACCTCAAGTCCATTCGTTATGTTTTAAAACACAAAAGTATTCCTCATTTTCCAAATGTGCCATATGCCCAACACAAACTGAACTCTCCAATCCTTCCCATGGCCCAGATTAGCCTGGATCCAGTCATCCCAAGCAAGAGTAAAAAAATCATGAAGATGGAGGGACTGAGGGAGTTGAAATTTTTGGAAAATCCTACCCCAAAATCTACGAGTAAATGGGCAGTCATGAAACAAATGGAGAAAGGTCTCAGGTCCATGGCAACATCTAGTGCAAATAGGGCTAAAATGTGGATTTTTTTGTAGAGAGTAGGGAAGTAGTGGGTAGGATAGCATGGCAAACATTCCAAAGGAACATCCCGTACTTGTAAGGAACCAAGGTTTTCCAAAGCAAATTCCAAGAACAAAACGGGACAGTAAAAGGAAAAGTAGGAGGGAAAGAAATCCTATAGGCCGATTTGAGAGTGAAAATACCTTTTTCATTTGGTTTCCAATGGATGAGATCTGGGATGGAACTAGTACTAGGGAGGGGGTGGAATGAATTTCATCAATGGAAATAGGTGATAAATATGGTTCAATCAGTTTGGTTTTCCACTCGCCCGAACAAATGATTTTTGACACTCTCCAATTAAGCATCCACTCAGGAGGATCATTCAAAACTGAGTAAATGAGAGGTGAAGTCCCTACCCATCTATCATACCAAAGAGAAGTATCCAACCCATTTCCTATTCTTGTGCCTAATCCTTTTTCAAGGATTTCCCGACCATGCAGAATATCTTTCCAAAGGGGGGAAGAAGTAGGGGAAGGTTGTGCAGCCCAAAAGGAAGAATGTCTCAAATATTTACCTTTTATAATTCTAACCCAAAGCTTATCTGGTTGGAATAGGACCTTCCAACCCAATTTAGCCATAAAAGAAAGGTTCCAAGCCCTGAGGCCCCTCATACCCAATCCTCCTAAATTAATAGGTTCCTTCAGTTTATCCCATCCCATTCTAGGAAGGTAATGAGAAGTATCAACCTTATTCCATAGGAATCTCCGACAACATTTCTCCAAGTCATTAATAACTGAAACAGGCAGCAAAGTGGTTTGCATTGAATACAAAGGGTAAGAGTTCAAAATACTCTTGATTAAGGTGCATCTCCCAGCCATGTTCAAAAGTTTAGCATGCCAGCCCTGTATTTTCTCCTTAGTTTTGTTCAACATGTCCTCATAGTCAACCTTTCTTAATCTATTTGGACTAATACTTACCCCCAAGTATTTCCCAAAGGAAATAGAACTATTCATTCTACAATGAGTGGCAATCAAATGGCGTGTGGAACAGTTTGTATTTTTTGAGAAAACTATTGTTGATTTTGTGGGGTTAATACAAAGCCCTGAAATTGTGCCAAAGGAGGTAAGAGTGTCAAGAATGGCATTTGGAGTTTGAATTGTTGCATCTCCAAATAAGAATACATCGTCCGCATAGAAGACATGAGATAAAGGGATATCAAGAGTAATGTAAAGAGGTCTCCAACTATTATCTAACACCCTATTATCAATTAAGGAAGACAATCTTTGGAGGCATAAGACAAAAATATATGAAGAAAGGGGGTCTCCTTGCCTTATACCTCTAGAGGGGGTAAAAGAGGGGGTAATTTGTCCATTCCAAAGGATAGAAACAATGGGAATAGTAATAAGACATAATGAGATCAATCAACAGATTAGGTAATCCAAAAAGTATCATAGTTTCTCTAATGAATCCCCATTCTAAACTATCATAAGCTTTAGAAATGTCAATTTTAAAAGCCATGTGACCCTTCTTCCTAGAAGTGTTCTTAAAATGGTGAGCAACCTCCTTAATAACCAAGATATTTTCCTCAATAGTTCTACCCTTTACAAAACTTGATTGGACAGGATTAATGAGATTGGGCATTAGAGGACTGATTTTGTTGACAATGGACTTACTTAAGATTTTATAAATAGTATTGCAAAGCCCAATAGGTCTAAAATCTCTCATGGTGTCAGGATGATCTTTTTTTTGGAATTAGAGTAATGTAGGAATGATTAATTTCATTTGGTATTTTCCCAGTTAAAAAGGCTTGTTGAACCAAAGAAAAAATGGAATTACCGACTGAGTCCCAGTGGATTTGGAGGAAAATGGGCTGAAACCCATCCGGACCGGGGCTTTCAATGGGGGCCATTTGGAACAAAGCAAACCTTACCTCTTCCTTTGTTATAATAGAAGTGAGAGTGGAAATTTGAGAAGCTGTAAGGTGATAAGAGAAAGATTGGTGGAAACACATATGATGCATGGTATGGGCAGTGGTAAAATGATTTTGATAAAAAGAAACCATTTTGATAAAAAGAAACCACCATATTCTGCAAATCATTTGGATTTTCAATCCAAATTCCATCTGCATCTTTAAGACATATGATTCTACTCCTGGCCTTTTTAGTGCTAGCAAGGATATGAAAATATTTTGTATTCCAGTCTCCATAATTCCTCTAATTTAACCTGCCTTTTTGTGCCCAGATCCGTCTTTCAGTGTGCAAAATAAGGGTTAAATTCGAAATTAATTCATTTTCTAAATTAATTAAGAAGGTAGAATATTTTTTACAAAGGCTAATTTGTATTCCTTTTAAAGGACCCAAAATGCGTCTTTTCTCATTCAAAGTGGAATTGAAATTATGAGACACCCATTTATTCACACTATTTAAAAAAAATGATCCTCCATGCAAAAAATTAAAATCACAATTGTTCTAGCAAGAGTTAAAAAAGGTTGAAAAAGTGGAGTTAGACAACCAAGCCTCCTTGCAACGAAAAGCGAAATTTCCCCTATTATTATGAGAATTAGTAATAACTAAAATGGGACAATGATCCGAGAAAGTACGAGGGAGATGCATTACTTGTGTATGAGGATAAATTTTTAGCCACGGAGCATTGGCTAATGCACGATCAAGTCTCTCCCTGATTAAAGCAATCCCTTCTTTACAGTTATTCCAAGTGTAGCTTGGGCCTTGAAAGTCCAGATCCATCAAAGCCGAATTATCAACCCACTTTGTGAAGGTTTTACCCTAAGAAGGCATGACCCTCCTTCCTCCCATTTTCTCAGATTGATTAGTTACCTCATTCATATCCCCAATAACAATCCTAGGAGTAGAAAGCGGTGGCTGATCCAGACCCAACAAATGTTAAAGGGTATTTTTAGCAGTTTAGTTTGTTGGTGCATGCAAGCCAGTCAGCAAAAATTCAGGCTCATTAGGGTTAAACTTAAACAAAGCATGGAAATAGTGTGGGGAAGGATAAGTGTAATCCAAGAGAGAGACTGAATTTATGAAAAGTAGCCAAATTCCACCCTTCCTACCTAAGGGGGGAATTACTCTACAATCATGTAAACCCAACTGTTTAGTAATTTGTTTGGCACGTTCCTCACCAGTTTTTGTTTCCAAGAGAACTAGAATATCAGGGTCGTGCATTTGAATTAGAGTTCTGACATGCGGAATAAATTCACAACTCCCCGTTCCTCGAACATTCCACATTAAGATTTTAACCATTAAATGATGAGCGAGGATTGGTGGTATCTGACCCATCGCATGCAGCGTCTTCACGTCCTTTGGATTTGGAATATTGTCCCAGTCCCTCCATTCCCCCATGCGTCACAATCCCCACACATCCTCCATCTGAATTAGAGTGACTATCGCATCCATCTCCGTTGGTGCTCTGTCCTGGCCCACACATCTTATCTCCATCTGGACTCCCACCATACCCTTGAGAAGATTGAATATGGTTAGGAGGTTTGAAGGTCTGGTGATTTCTATGCTTTGGCTTTCGGATGAGATGATGAATGTTTGGGCTTGTCTGATGGACATAAGAGTGTTGGAACCGGCATGCATGTGGGAATTAATTCTTCTTGAGATTGATGTTGTTGGAATTTCATCAAATGCCTGATTGAGTTTATGAGTAGCACCGTTTCCTCCACTGGTACTGGGGTCTGGGACAGTAATGGCCACAACATTGGGGTGGGGAAAGTTGGAAAAAGGTTGAGTAAGGGGGTACATTCTTGACTTTGTGAAGGTGTCTGAAGTACCTCGGCCGAGGGAGTTGAAGCGTCTGTGTCTGTGTCACATGTGGTAAGTTTGTGTTCTGGGGTAAGGGTAGGTTGAAGTGGGGTAAAGGAGGACGAATGTGGGTCAGTCCTGGTGGAATTTTGAGTGAAGGTCTGGGAAGGGGGGGATTCATCTGGTGGGTGATGGTGGATGACTGTGGCGGACGAATGGTTATGGGGGGTGGGGGTCGTTTTGGGGTTGTCAATAGAGGAGTGGTCTGGGGGGAGGATGGGTTGGTGGGCATAATTTTCTTTTTGGTTTGATCCTCCATTTTTAGTAGTTAGAAGTTGCACTTGTGAGGGAGAGGTATCAGTTATGGTGGAAGATGCTTGGAGGTGTAAAATATTTTGCATGGGGGAATCTAAAAGGCAATGAGCTTTATTTCCACAGCTCGAGGGACTAGCATGGGAACTAACATCAGCATTTAATATTAATTCTTTTTGCTTTGAAAACCCAAATGAAGATGGAGAGTTACCGTGCGGTTCTATTAAAGCATGATCCTTGGCATTGAAATCTTTTTCCCCTTCCATATCCTTTTCTAAAACCACCCATTGGTTATTAATATGCAGAGGACGGCTCCCTTTGATTGGGAAACTTGTGCCTTGGGTACCTCAACTGAGAGAGGAGTATTCCTTCTAGCCTCCATCTGTTTGTTAGATGATTTTGCTTGATTCTTGCATCTGTTTGTAACCAACAGGCATGGTCCATAATTTTCTTCTTGTGTCAGGCCTCTTCTTGTGGTTTCTTGCCTTGTTTAATTTCAATTCTTTTTTGGAGTTGATTATCCATTGATGACGTATCCTTAATAGAGTTTTGATTTAGCTCTAATCCTCCATTATTTTAACTTAAATAATTGAAATAACATTACAAAAATACAAACGATTTGCAAATCGCATTTAATTTACAAGGAATGCATCACGATACGCAGATCGTATTTTCTATCCTATTTTGGGACATACTAGTCATAATATGTAAATAATATCATATATTATAAACCTGCAAGCATTTAAAATTATTGCAAATAAAAGCAATAGCAACTAATACTATATATTAGTACACGATTATTTTCATTCAACTAAAATTCATATCTGGAATTAATCGACATTAATTATTAATTTGCATTATCGGAGACGTTTTATACTCAACAGGAAAAAAATAAATTATTTTAATCATTTAAACTCTTTAAATAATTAACTCCCTTTTTTTTATTAAAAATAAAATAATAATAATAATAATAATAATAATAATAAACCTTTTATTAGTGGGCAATTACCAAAAAAAAAAATTGTTAACTTGGTCAATTATTAACAGTTAACTAAAATAAGGACTTAAACGTGTAACCACATTAGTTGGTCAAAAACAAGCACTTTACTGCTTAATTATAGGAAATTAATAATAATTTTTTTTTGAATTTTAAAATTAAAGCAGTAGCAGTAAGGCAGCCACAGCAACAGCCACGCACGGCCACGCTCCGCCGCCGACAACCGCCGCACAGCCACGATCCCCACCCAGAAACGCCGGTTGTCTCACATCCGGCCTCGGAGCACCATCCACGCCACCAGTGACGCTGGAAAATGCACGAAATCCTTCCCATAGTGTTCGAACTTTTCGAGCATGATTTGGGACAAATTGAACAACTTTTGGTCGAATTGATTCTTGAATAACATTGGCTGGGTTGTTTTCTACATTTCCCACAAACTAATTTGCAAAAAACGAAATCCAAACAATGATTTTGAAGAATTGAACCAAGTTAGGGTTCGAAAATTTCCAACCAAAACCTTGCATAATTCGTTTGATTTAGGGAGTAAAACAACAAATTTTGACATGAATTTGCAATTTAAGATGAAAGAAACAAAAGCCCCAATGTAATTTGGAAGAATATCAAGTATTAATCCTTGAATCTGGATTCCTTTTGTTCGACGTTCGAACTATTCGAACTGATATATTTTTTTTCGAGTATTGTTAAAATCCTTATTTTAATTATGCAAATTAACCCATATAATAAATCTTCCCTTTATTGAATGAAAATAATAATTTTCATCATTCAAAACATGATCATATTAAATTATTAGATGGCTAACTGATACCACGGTAGGAATTTATAGATATGATTAGCGGAATTTCAGGAAACAATTTCCTAACATCTATAATAGCAAGATCGCTAATAATAATTAATATGAATCAAGTATAAAAGATAGTAATTACAACCTTTGATGCGTGCTTTCAATGTCAAGAACGGAGATCTAGAGCCTCAATAGCTGCTCCTCTAATCAGTCCACAAGAACTGGATTAGATCCCACGTATGCTAGTACGGAAGAGATGGATCAATATTCACTCTCTTACTTTTTAGGGAAAAACCATATGCACACAACAAGTTTAGGGTTTATATGAAATTGTTAATGTGTGTGCCAACTGATCAGAATCCGTTGTGTCTCACAACCCTAATAAGGTACTATATATACCTCATTAGTCATATCAGAGAAAACCCTAATCCTAGCATCCAATGGGCTTTATTATTTATACCCAATCCTGTGCTATTTTGTGTGACCTCATAGGATTAAGTTAAGTATAGTTGCGAGCCCAAAATTATGGACTCACTAATTATATGTAGGAAAAATTGCTTTTAAATAATCCAACCTTTTGACCATTCACTTATAATAAGTCAACCTTTTGATTATTATGGAATAAGTTAACCTTTGCATACTAATTTCCTGTAATAAGTCCAGTTGTCTTGCTACCTATAAAATTGGTAATTTTAATTTAATTTTGTTATTTATCTATTTAGTATTTACTTTGGTGTATTAAATTTTCAATACAATCTAGAAAAAACAAAATCAAATACAAAAATTAAACAAGTACTCTTGAGAACCTTGACCATTTGACCAACACCCCCTCCAGCCAAACCGCCTAACCAACCGAACCGTTCCAGCGAAACCGCACCACCAGCTGAATTGTACCACCAGTCAAACCGCCACACCAGCCATCAACCTCATCCACGCATCAACCAACAACTGCACAGCCACCGTGTATTTCTTCCCACCTTCGGCAGTCAAATACATCCTGCAAGGCCTGCAAGGCCTGCAACAGTCTGCGGCGGCGAGCCAAGCTCCTCCACCCTTTCCAGAACCGTTGTGGAAGAAATCGTGTTGGTTCTGGCATCGGTCGTCTCCAAAAAAGTCGGCCTTCGGTCTCATCCGACCCACCTCAGACTTCAGTGTCTCCTCAAACTTCTTCCCCGATCCCCATGTTTGTGTTGCCGCTGTCTGTTGAAGATGATGGATTGACAATGAATTGATGATATGATGAACATGGAGGAAATGCTGAAGTGGGACGATGGTTAATTGATGCACTGATGAAGTTTTTTTTGTTTAAATTTGTTTTTCCTTTTAACTTTATTTTCGTTTTTTGCCAAAGTTTTAACTTTATTTTGTTTTTCCTTTTTAAATAAAAGAATTTTATGCACCAATTATTATGTGACACGTGTAAGACAACCTCCTACATTAGGTAATTGCCCCTTAGACTTATTTTAAGCGAATAGGTTGCAAAGGTTAATTTATTTCATAATAATCAAAAGGTTGACTTATTATAAGCGAACTAGCATAGTGCCCGTGCGATGCACGGTTTATAAATCTAATTATTAATTATTAATCCCGTAGGAAACAATAAATCAATTTACTATAAATGGCTTATTTACACACAAAAATTAACCATTGAAATAATAGTCATTAGTCGAAATTGTGGCTAGATAATGCTATTTAATTTATTAGATTACAAAAAAAAAATTAATAATCCCGTTATTACAAGGTTACTTATTTAATCTAATAGAATGATTTTTTGCCCGTCATCGCATTCTCTAAATCTATAAGCACAATAGTAACGTAACTTTATATCTTACCCACCATTATGGATAAGTACAATAATAACTTTCTTCAGCTAACCATTGGCCAAAAAATTATATAAAATAGTCATACAACCATTTGGTATAGATATTAATAAGTTTAAAAGAATAAAATATATCATATTTGTAAGAGTAAATAGCATAATTTAACGTTTAACCAATAATAATTTATATGCAGCATACTTTTTTAATAGAAATGTATTCCTATTATTATGAATGTTATAAAACTCATTATTTAAGTTTTATATTAGTAAAAAAATAATTCCCTTGTTATAGAAATTAGAATATTATTCATATAAATAATTTAAAAATTGCACAAAACCTTTAATTAATATTATAAATGTATAAAGTTTTTTAGCATATAAGTATTTTCCTATGAAAATATTTCTATAACATTTTTCTAGAAAAAGTTATGTGAGAGATCTTTTTTTAAAAAACAATCGAAGTTAAATGGTAAAAGATATTTATTATATTTTTGTAAAAAATTATAGAAGCACAATAATAACTTTCCTAATTTAATCATTTTGCAAAAATTAAATGGTTCGATTAGTATAATATAAGTACAGTAATAACTTTATATCTTACCCGCCAGTATATATAAGCACAATAATAACCTTCCTAATATAACCATCGTGAAAAAATTATTACATAAAATAGTCATATAAAACCAATAGGTGATTGAATATACAACAATTCAAAATATAACCAATCACGTATGTAACATACTTCTTTAATTGACATTTTATTCTTATTACTATGAATGCTATAAAACTCATTATATAAGCTCTACATTAGTAAAAAAAAATACACTTGTTATAGAAATGAGAATTTTTTTCATATATATAAAATAATTTTAAATCTGTAGAAAATCTTCAATTAATATTATAGATATATAGCATATATAATTTTTTCTAGGAAAATATATTTATAGCATTTCTCTAGAAAAAGTTAATGTGAGATATATTTCTAGGAAACTGATATTTATGATATAATTGTTAGCAATAAAATAAAAAAAGTTAGAGGTATTTTGCATTTTTTACATGGTATTTTTATTTATGTTATTTTCATTTCTTTTATTTCATTATTATTGCTCTTTAATGGATATCTATTATTAAGATTATGAATACGATAAAACTTATTATATAAGCTTTAAATTAGTAAAAAAATAAAAACAATTCTCTTGTTATGTAAATGAGAATATTTTTCATATAAATAATTTTAAATTTGTACAAAATCTTAAATTAATATTATAGATATATACCATATATAATTTTTTCTAGGAAAATATTTTTATATCCTTTTTCTAGAAGAAGTTGTGTGAGAGTTTTTTTTTTTAATATTAAAAATTGATGTTAAATGGTAAAGATTTTCGTTGCATTATTTATGATATAATTGTTAGCAATACAATAAAAAACGTTATAGGCATTTTATATTTTTTACATGGTATTTTTATTTATGTTATTTTCATTTCTTTTATTTCTTTATTATTGCTCTTTAATGGATATCTATTATTATGATTATGAATACGATAAAACTTATTATATAAGCTTTAAATTAGTTAAAAAAAATAAAAATAATTCTCTTGTTATGTAAATGAGAATATTTTTCAATTAAATAATTTTAAATTTGTACAAAATCTTAAATTAATATTATAATATATACCATATATAATTTTTTCTAGGAAAATATTTTTATATCCTTTTTCTAGAAGAAGTTATGTGAGATTTTTTTTAATATTAAAAATCGATGTTAAATGGTAAAGATGTTCGTTGCATTTTTATTCACAATACAATAAAAAGGTTTGAGGTATTTTTTAAATTTTATTAAGTAGTTTTCTTTTTGAAAATGAATTGAGTTAACATATACAACCAGTTACTTAAAATAAGGAAATGAATATAGAAATAATTTTATGCATATATGTAATATTTTATTAAAAGATTTTTCCATTTTTTTAAAAACGTATAAGAGAAGCGAATCATAGAGCGACAATTGTCAGCTTCACATCGATCCGCTTCTCTTTTAGTATTTATTTCTTTATTATTGCTCTTTGATGGATATCTATTATTATGATTATGAATACGATAAAATTTATTATATAAGCTTTAAATTAGTAAAAAAAATAAAAATAATTCTCTTGTTATGTAAATGAGAATATTTTTCAATTAAATAATTTTAAATTTGTACAAAATCTTAAATTAATATTATAATATATACCATATATAATTTTTTCTAGAAAAATATTTTTATATCCTTTTTCTAGAAGAAGTTATGTGAGATTTTTTTTTTAATATTAAAAATTGATGTTAAATGGTAAAGATGTTCGTTGCATTTTTATTCACAATACAATAAAAAGGTTTGAGGTATTTTTTAAATTTTATTAAGTAGTTTTCTTTTTGAAAATAAATTGAGTTAACATATACAACCAGTTACCTAAAATAAGGAAATGAATATAGAAATAATTTTATGCATATATGTAAT
Organism: Salicornia ramosissima; assembly: GCA_951394345.1. NCBI lineage: Eukaryota > Viridiplantae > Streptophyta > Magnoliopsida > Caryophyllales > Amaranthaceae > Salicornia > Salicornia ramosissima. The sequence continues at coordinate 27,639,888 of OX596234.1, read as the reverse complement.
ATTTTATTAAAAGATTTTTCCATTTTTTTAAAAATGTATAAGAGAAGCGAATCATAGAGCGACAATTGTCAGCTCCACATCGATCCGCTTCTCTTTTAGTATAATATATAGATGTCAAAAAGGTTGGATTATTAAAAGTAATTTTTCCTTATATTTATTCTCTAGCAAGTAAATATAATTTCCTAATTTAACTTAATTATTATCCCCATAATATAATCCTAATTATATTTAGTAATTGCCGATAATGACTGAGGACATATTCCTTCACAAATTTTAGATCATATTCTAGGAGTATAATAAATAATGCAATATTCTTCTTTCTAAAACAAAAGACAATATTTTAGGAGTATGACTGTATGAGGATTGAGGAAGTTTTGGTATGTAACAATTAAGGAATTATATATATATTAATTTTATTGGGTAGTTTGTAAGGAGTGTTTTTTTTTTTTTTTTTTTTTTTTTTTTTTTAAATTTTAAAGAAAGCAATCTAACTATGTTTGTTAGGTAATTTATTATGGTAATCGAATCTTTGATATTTGGGAAGTTTACAAATACACAATGACTAATCGGCAAGTTGGACATAAAATTTTCAAAATTCGAATTTGTAAGGACATGTCCAAATCGTGTTATGGACATTACATAAGGCTAAAACTGCTACTATTAAAATGTTAAAAAGTTCCTTTCAAAATATGTCTACATTTACAACCAAGTAATATATTTCTAAAATATTTAATTTGAATATTTTTATATTTCATATTAGCAATGTTTGTTATGTATAGCTCAAAAAAGGGTGTGGTTATAAATGTCTAATGACATATTAAAAAGGGTGTGTTTATATTAGCAATCTAAATGTATTTGTTAAGTAATGCTTTATGGTAATTGTATCTTTAAAATTTATAAAGTTTACAAATATACAATGATGAATGAGTAAGTTTGACATAAAATTTTAAAAATTCAAATTAAATTATTTATTTGAATTTCGTATGGACATGTCCAATTTGTGTTATGGACATTACATAAGATTAATACTGCTACTATTAAAATGTTAAAATTTCCATTAGGTAATGTCCTATTGCACGTTGGACATTGCCAACTAAAACCAGCAAATTCGAATTAAAACAGAATTAGCATCATCTTCTTCCTTTGTCATCTAGGTTTTATTCGCCATGGAGATTATAACAAACATTCATAGATCGAACCAATTTGTGTTAGAAATCATCAAAATCGAACCACAATTAACTAGTAACAACATTTTCACAACACTAACAATGAATTCTGACTTGAATAATCAATGATATATTCGAATCGACCAAATTAATGAATTAATGGAATATGAATTTATTAATGGAATATGAATTTATTAGAACAATTTTCATCCAAATTAATGAATTTGTTTGGAATTTAAAATAAAGGAATATGGTGTTGTTGATCCATTGTGGCAAGAATTAGGATTTATGGAGATTTTCGCACTTACTCCTTCAATGGAGGTTGGGGATGAAGGCTGGGTTGCATATTGTTTAGATACGTGTATTAATTAGTTCAAGCATCAATGGAGGTTAAAGCTTCAATGAGGTTGAGGATGAAGGTGGGTTGGGGATGAAGTTTGGGTTGAAGCTTTAATATGGGATGAAGGTACGGGGTGATGTTTAATCTGTTCAATGGATAAAACTTAATTAAAAGGGTGTGATGATTAATTTGTTTTGTTTTATTTGTTAATGATTCCATTTGATTTAAGTAGTAAATAATGATGAATATTTTTTTCTATTATAATTTTTTATTCTAATTCATAAATTACAAAAAAAAAAAAATCTAAAATTATTTTTGTAAAATCAGAAAATATTAAAAATGAATCAAAATTCCAAGAAAATATTTTTAAATGTATATTCTAATTAAAAAGAAAACCAAATCTAATAAAGCAGTAAGAACAACGGTCTAGATTTAGTTGACTTCGGTGGTCGTTTTTTCGATGACTACCGAAGAATTTTCAGGGTTTAGGAGGAAGCTAAGGTGGAAACCCATTGAGCTACACAACCTAACCCAGTTATTTTTCATTCTTGAAAATATTGATGACATGTTTGGGTTTGTGAAAAATATTTGAAGAGAATTAGAGGTTGAGTTTATAGAATAAGCGGAAGTATGAAATTGTGTTGAAAAGGGCTTGAGGCACCTTAGCCATGAGTGGTTGTGTGAAATTTTGGATGTTTTTATTTGATTTGAATTGTAGTTCTTATTCTATATTTTATATTGAGAATTTTGGCAATTAAATATGCTGAAATGGTAGTTTAATGTGTACTAGATTTACCCTATGAAGTTAATTGAATTGGAGTTGTATATAATTAGTTTGGACCAAAACAGGACACACGAGTCTGAACAGAACACGGGACAGAGGCCAGCCCCTGCTGCTGTTGGTGGCAGACGCCCAGCTGCTGTGGTGGTGAGCTGCTGCTGCTGCAGTGGTGAGCGTCGTCGCGTATGCGGTTGGCGTACGTGCTCCGTGATGCTGTTGTTGTCCATGCGTGGCAGCAGCTTCTGGGCTGTAGGGCTGCGTGGCAGCCACTGCTCACGCAGCCACTGCTGGCTGGGTGGCTGCTAATGCCGCGTTTTTGAGGCGCTGCTGCTGCATTCTGCCTCGTGGCACGAGCTTGGTGGCGGTGGTAGTGGAAACGGTTATGGCAACCCACACTTTGCATAAACTTTTGGGCTCTTCCTAATTATTACTTATCTAATTAATTTGATCAGTTTTATTTGCTATACTACCTTATGTCTTTGGTCTCTTCTCAAATAAGTTTCAAATGAATTGGGCGCAAGATTTAATCTTAGTTATTTTATTATGTACAAATAAATTTGGCTAATTGTGACAACACAGTTATTTTATTTATAAGAGTTCATGAATAGTTATAAATTTCTAATTCAGTTGTAGTATTATTATTTATAGGTAAATGTGGTTTGACAATGAGATAAAAATATATATATTCTTAGAGAAAGGACGTGCGTTATTAAGATACGAGTAAATGGGTTCCCTGTGGGAATTATTTATAAGTGGATATCAAACGATGCAACATTCTCTTATTGACTTTGGAGTAATTAGAATAGTGCAAATTAGTGCCCGATGGAATGTGCGAGTATGTTATGAATTTAGTTTGGGTTGATACTTGGGCTGAGACCTCGTAAGTTTATACATAACTCTGAAGCTAAGGTTATACATTATCTGAGCTGGGATTTAAATGATATTTTGTGAAGGTTACATAGAAAGACATTCGAACTCGAGTTTTATATGTGATAATATTCTAAGTTAAGGTTTTATAATACTAATTTTACATTTGGCTATGTTATAGTAACTCTTATCATGTTTACCCTTGGTAGCAATTATTATTTGGGCAAAATTTATGTGAGTATAATATCATCAAGATAAGGGTTAGTTTGGACTAATACTTGAGCTAGTATTTTATATAGTTCAATAAACATGTTAAGATTTTATATGAAATGATATTTGGGTTGAATTTCCTTATGGAATAATGATTAGGAGAAATTTTGTATGAACCAATATTTGAGATGACAAGTTGCATTAATAGTATTTAAGTTCAAGTTGATGTGGAATATTTTTAGTGTTACGAATATCGGAGTGAGTTTTCTTTGGCTTATGCCTAAATGAGTTATATAAATAGCGAATAGCCGCGTTTCAAGCGTATTCAATTGTAAATAAATGCAATTATGGCATGGTAACTAGACCTAAGGTGCAAGATTTGTAATAAATGATTGAAATTGTAAATACTGGTAATGATCTTAATTAAGCCGAATTTATTTAATCACGTGCCTTGAGAATGAACTGGGAACATAGTTTTCAAGTGCATAATACAAATGACTCATTGAAAATGTTTCATCAGCAAGGTACCTAATTTTCTAAATAAAAGATGCTTACAGGTGACATGAGTTGAGTTGTAACTCAATCCCTAAATCGGATAAACATCTTTCGGTATGTGAATGATTGAGATACGTCTTTTTGGCAAAGCGCCTAACTTGATATGGATTTACTTATTAAATGGGATGGAAATCCTCTATCCCACTTTCTAGTACCACAACATGTGCCACTTATTCTTATTGGTTAGAAAAATCTTTGAAAATTGATTTTAATTTTATTTGTTGTAAAAATTTGAAGAAAACTGTGATATGGACCAATAAAAGTTGTTGGCACAAGTTGTGGTATAAAATAGTATGATAGGAGATTTCACTACTACAATAAAAGTCTAATGCAACTTTTTAGATGCAACGCTTATATCTAATGCAACGGTTTTATGCAACGATTTAGGCTAATGCAACACTTTTATGCAACACTTTAGGCTAATGCAACAGTTTCTTGCAACATTTAGTAGCAAGCGTTGCATTAGCCTTAGATATGCAACACTTTTAATGTCTAATGCAACAGTTTACATTCAACCGTTGCATTAGGGTATACCCAAAAAATCATATATCTATAAGCGTTGCATTAGGGCCTTAGGGGTGTATTAAAAAAAGCGTTGCATTAGACTACTCTATTTAACCATTGCATTAGGGGTGTCTAAGCAAAACAATTAAATTAATGTATCCGTTAATAAGTTAAGTTCATTTATAATTTCGTTCATTTCATTTCATTTCATTATTATTCTTATCCTTATTCATTCTTATGATTCTTTTTCTTATGATTATTAATGTTATTAATTTAATAATATTATCATCATTTATTATTATTTTTCGGCCGATTGTTCAAACAATGTTTTTCGGGCTGACTGTTCCGGCGGAGGTTTTTTGGTCGACTTTTCTAGTGACGGTTTTTTAACTCCACTTTCTTGGCGAACTTTATTAAAAATAAATATAAATATAAAATAAAAAATTAAAATAAAACTTAAAATAAATTATTAAAATAAATGTTTTTAAAATTAAAAAATACATAAGTAAATTAAACCATTGTTAGCTTAGCTATTAGATGTTATATCAAAAATTAAAACCCACTAACTGTTGCATTAGAGAGTTTATTTAGTCTTTTTTTAAAACCTTTATTCCACAAGTGTTGCATTAGAGGTATCCTAAAAAATTAGGTTCAAATTAAAAAAAAAAGTGGCGGTATACCTTAGAAATTTTTGGCTCCAATTTCTTCAATTTCGTTCGTTCATCTCCACAAGTGTTGCAAACTGCTGCTCGTTCATCTCCAATTTCGTTCGTTCATCTCCAATTTCTTCTCCATTTTTTCGTTCGTTCCAGTCCATCTCCATCTCCACTTCTCCATTTTTTCGTTCGTTCCAGTCCATCTCTACAAGTGTTGCAAACTGCTGCTCGTTCCAGTCCATTTCTTCTCCATTTTTTCGCTCGTTCCTTCGTTCGTCCATCTCCATCTCCATCATTCGTTCCTTCGTTCGTCCATCATCTCCAGCTTGTTGGTTCACTTTGAGGTAATTGATTTTTTTTTTGGATTATTTCATTCTTTCATTCTTCCTTATTTCGAAATTTTAATAGTAATTAGAGAATTAGGTTAATTGTTATATGTTTGTCCAGCTTGTCGAATTCTTTAATAATTTTCATTTTTTTTTCGATTTTCATTAATTTTTAATATGTTCTTTGTATTCCTGTGTATTGGGCAATAATTTTTGGTAAAAATTGTGTTTAATAGGTTGATGTGGGGTTGTTGTGGGCGTGTGTTGGTGGCAGGAGAGGGGATGTGTGCTGTGGGGGGCTGTTTTTATGGGAGTTGCTGTGGGGGTTTTTGTGGGGCTGGTGGTGGGGTTATTGTGGAATGTTGTGGGTGTGTGCTGGTGGCAGGGGCTGCTGTAGGGGGGCTGTGGGGTTGCTGGGGGGCTGCTAGTTGGGGGTTGCTGGGGGCTGTTAGTTGGGGGCTGCTGTGGGCTAGGGGGGCTGTTAGTTGGGGGCTGTTAGGTTAATTGTGTTAAATAACATTGAAATGCAAAATTTGATGAGACAAGTCAGACATTCACCATCTCCCTACTTAATATACATGTACTGATGTACATCACCTCTTCTCTTTTTCTCTCTGATAGAATGTCTATTTTCATTAAGGGACCGATATTAATATTTTTAGTGTAACTTTTATTTGTACAAGTATTTAGTGTACAATCAATATATGCAAGACTTTTTCTAGCCTAATACAAATAACATATGTAATTAAACCTACCTAAAAAATTATACTTTAGTTTAGTGAGAGAGTTAATTTCTGATGCAAATTTACTCATCAGTTTTTGTAAGCCATCTCAAAACCAGATACAGTAAATTACCTTTTGCTCTTCTAAGGTCTGGTTAAGATAGCCCAGTCCAAAAGCAGTTTAGCATATGAAGATAAGAATTAAAAAGCTTCAATAAGAAATATCTAATCATAGCTAGTAAGTTGGAATGAACTTGATCTCATTATTACCAAACAATTAGGAAATAAATGAACTTCCAAAATCCAGAAGTCCATGTTTTCTAACAATGAAAAATACATGATAAATATATGAACCTCGATACAACGAACTGATCGAAGGGATTGAGCAATGGGGGGAGCCATCAAAACTCATGGAGACATTCTGGTGACACAGAACCACATCATTCTGTATGTAATATGATGAACATTCTTCTTCCCCAAAAAAATAATGTGAATTTTTGTCTCTTATATTCATGTGACCAAGACATAATATATAAATGATGATGAAGGTACTTATACCTATATATGTTGAATGATGAATTGACTTGACTCCAAACTACTCCACTCCCATTGCTCATCCTCTTCCATCAAATGAATTGCAAAACTCCCTCTTTTTTTATCCTCTATCTTCATGATCCTATATGCATATACAAGAAAAAAGTAACAATATTTGTTCTTATTGCCTACAATATTCAATATATCCTGACTATACCAAACTGGACATGTTGCATTTTTATCAAACGTGTGTTTGGGATACATTACCTCTTTTATAATTTACCTCTAGGAAATAATGGTTGAAGGAAATAAAGCATGGTGGGAGTTTCCTAAATGGACTCATGAGTATGAAAAAGGAGCTGATGACTACATTGAGAAGGCGTTCGCCATCAAGTCTCAAGGAAACCAAATTCGTTGCCCTTGTATTATTTGTTATTTTCGTTATTGGCAACATAGGAATGTTGTGAGAGATCATCTGATTTGCAATGGTTTTGTTCCTAAAGAAGATGATTTGTCACAACTAGGGGTCGAAAATCAAAGAGATTATGTGTTTGAAAGTGGTGAGACATCAAACGTGTATGATGGCATAGAAGAGTTGTTGGCTAACACTATGAGAGAGGGGCGAAGAAGATCCGGAAAACATTTTTCTAGGCGAATTGCATCTAGGCGTAAATTAATACAAGACCGACTCTTTGAAGATTAAAGGCAATATAGTAAGTTATGATCTCAATCTATTCTTTTTAGTTTTTCAATTGAATATCAATTAGTAATTTATTTTTTGTTTTTTTTTTTGAATTGGGAAGGATAAAATGGAAACTTTGGCTTCTCAAGCACGTGATGATGGATCTAGTTTGAAAGATCCTTACTATGAAGTGATTACAAAGGTTGACCATAGTGGGCGGGTTGCTTTGTTTGGTCATGGTGTTACCAAGACTGATTTGAAGAAGAAGGGGAAAAACTCGGGTTACATACTGCCAAAGGAGTTTGTGCAAAGAATAGAAGCGGAAGCAATACAAAAACTCCAAGAAGCTAACCCTGGAGTGAATCTTGTGATTCCCGAGTCTTTGGATTTTCCGATTTCAAGCAATGTTGCTAATACTAGCCATCAAATTGGCAACTTAGATGGTGGAAATTCATCAGTTTCAACACACTCACCAAATCAGGTATATTGTATTCTTCTTTTAATGCTTGATAATAACCCACTATATTAATCACTTGATTAATTTTTAATATATGTTATATGTTTTGATATAGGTACAAAGTGGAGCTAACACATCTCAAAGGCCTGATGGAGAGGCATTCGAGCATGCCATAAATGAAGAATGACTTAATAGAGTTATTTTTATAGGGTATGAACACATTAGCGGCGCATGGTTTTTGTTTATATTTGAACTTATTATTAGATTTTATATTTTGTTGAATGGATTAGACAAACTCTATAATTATGAGTATTAATGTTGAGTTGTATATATATTTTCTGTTGTATTTTGTTTTTTGTTAATAACTCTTTGTATGAAGTTAAACTTCTATAATTATGAATGGGCCTATATATTTCGTCCCCTAATGAAATTGTCTTCATTGATTGTGGTTTATTATATGTTTAGTGTTTTTTCTGGTTTGGTTGCCTTGGGTAAAATGGTGGTTTGGTATTTTCTTTCTGGTGGTTGGTCTGGGTTGTAGCTGGTTGCAGGTGGCTTGGTTTGGTTGGTATGGGCGGGTGGCTGATCGAGCTTGTGCTGCAGTGGTGCAGTAGTGGTGCAGTGGCCGGTGGTGCAGTAGTGTGGTGCAGTGGTGATGCTGTGCTGGTGGGTGCAGTGGGTGGCTGGTGGTGCAGTGTTGCAGTGGTTGGGGGCTGTTGTGGCAGTGGTGGTGGGTGCATTGGGTGGCTGGTGGTGGGTGCATTGAGCTGCTGTGCTGCATGCTGCTGCTGTGCTGTTGCTGTTGCATGTGCTGTGCTGTTTGTTGTTGTTGCTGTGTGCTGCTGCTGCTGTGCTGTTTGTTGCTGTTGCTGTGCTGTGCTCTTTGCTGTTGCTGTGTGCTGCTGCATGCTGCTGTGCTGTGCTGTTTGTTGCTGTTGATGTGTTGTGCTGTTTGCTGTTGCTGTGTGCTGCTGCATGCTGCTGCTGCTGCTAGCTGTTTGTTGTTGGCATGCTGCTGGCGTGGTGCTGCTGGCATGGTGCTGTGGTGGAGCAGTGCTTGGTGATGTAGTAGTGGTGGCTGGTGGTGCTGTTGGGTGTAGTAGTGGTGGTGGTAGGTGTACGTATATGGTGATGATCTGATCATGTATATAATATAACAATGTATGCTTTAATTTGGTCATTAATAATAACAATAACAATAATAATAATAATAATAATAATAATAATTATTATTATTATTATTATTATTATTATTATTATTAAAATAATAATAATAATTATTATTATTAATAATTTATTATTATAAATAATAATAATTATTATTATTCTTAATAGTAAACCTAATGCAATGGTTATGTATATGTTTGAAAACCATTGCATTAGCTATCATAGTAGTACAAAAGACCTAATGCAACGGTTGAGATTAGCTATTATATAGTTGTACAAAAAACCGTTGCATTAGGCTTTATAAACAATGCAAAAGACCTAATGCAACGGTTGTTATTAATTGTATAAACCGTTGCATTAGGCTTTATAAACATTGCAAAAGACCTAATGCAACGGTTGTTATTAACTGTATAAACCGTTGCATTAGGTTCATTTCCCCATTGCAATAGGTCTAATGCAACGGTTTATACTTTTGTTTATAAACCGTTGCATTAGGTCTCTATAACCGTTGCATTAGACCTAATGCAACGGCAGCAAATGCAACGGTTTGCAATGTGTTGCATTAGGCCTTTAGCAACAGTTTAAGGAACCTAATGCAACGCTTTTTAGGTGTTGCATTAGGTTTTATTGTGGTAGTGTTTGAACCCTATTAAACAAGTGTAGCTTGTATAATAATTAAAAAGGTTTGGAACCTGGAAATAGTTTATTATAATTTATATTATAAGCCAATGCTTATGAATTATATTGTTACATTAAACGACTTTATTCTGAAAGAACAATGTATGGCTTTGGTAGCCCATAACATGGCTTTGGTAGCCCAATTTATGTCTTTGATAACCAATCGGCATGGCTTTGGTAGCCCAATTTATGTCTTTGATAACCAATCGGCATGGCTTTGGCAGCCTCGATGACTTTGGTGGCCTGGTCTTGGAGTCCGATTTTAGGAGTCGACTCTGATAAATGCTGCAAGTAAAGCTAATGGTCATTGGTGACCGAAAGGTAGTTGCGGTAACCGAAATATTGGGATGGGGTAAAACTCCCCTTCCCTCGCGTTCACCCATCTAAAAGTACCTATTTGTATACACTAGATTGTTTTCCAAATATGAAAATGCGAGATATTGATTAAAGATGCAAAAGTCTTGAAATGTTTTCGAACTGGTTGAACACTTCTTAGTTGTGAACCAAATATAATTATAATTGGATGACGGGAACATACATCATAATGGTTAAATAATGTGATTATTGCAATAAATTTAAATACATATGAATGTTGTAAATATTTTCCACTTGAGGGAAACCATATTACTTTTCAGCCACTTTATTTTATTTAGGGCGAGGCTGTGTACGCTAACTCTCGTTTTGTCTTCGGACCTGTCCTGGTGAGGCAGGTCTTCGATTTGCAGGAATAGTTTAGCAGGAGGAGACCAAGCCTAGCGGTACTAGAATGTAATTTGGAAGCTAGTGTATAACCTTAGTTCAATTGAAAAGTTACTTAGAGGTTTTGTAATCTATATTTATTGAGATCTATATAAGTGTTGCACTACGTACAAAAAGTTGAGGCTTATTTGTTAGTCGTGAATGATAGGACATATTTAGCCTCATCGTTATGTTGAGGATGAGATCATGATGTTTTAGCTTGTTTGTGCACGTGTTTTTAGTGCTTGATGTTGGATTACAAGTGGTTGTGTTATGATAATTACAGGTTAAGGATAGATAACAGTGAACATAGGCTTGGGACTGTTACAATTTGGTATTGCTATATCTAGAGATAAAGTGAAACAAAACATTCATATATTTTAGAAAAGGTTGCTTACCACTCTCTCTTTAGCTTTTTTGTCCGCCGGTCTAAACATGGAATACCTTTTTTACTTTATAAATAACAATATGATGCGCTTTGTTGTCGTGTTGTTACACTACTTGTAGCACCATAGTCATTCCTTTTTATTAGTTACGGTTAGGTGCAGTCTAAACCATAGGAAGTATTCCTATAGTTTTCCATCGTTGAGACTTAAGGCTCCTTTACACACCACACATCTAATCTCCTTAAACTAACACTCGCTTAGAGCTAACATTGTGCTTCTTCTTTGTGCACAGGTTATGGCATTCCCCATGCCTCCCATCCTTGTTCCGTATGTTTCAATTTTAAAAGAAATCTGCACCGTTCTTGAGTTCGAAGAACCGGTCTATAACATCGTAAATGAAGCTGAAAAAATTGCGAGCGTGCTTATTCCACGGTTAGATGAGCCGAGTGCTCATTTTTTCTTTAGTGACAAGCAAGACACAATTCCTGAATCATGTAACTTAGTTGCGCAGAAAATGGCGTTGTTTCTGGTCAGGCAATACAAAGTCTTTGTCTGTGACCTTAATTGGGATCTTCGGAGTAACATCGAGAATAGCATCGTATTTGGGGGTTTTAATTGGTTTTAATTTGGCTGTGTATGAGAAAGTTTTATATCCATATGGCTGTTATGAGGTAAAAACTAACCCCAGCATTTTAAAAATAAAAATAAAAAATTCATTGCTATCGTTTGTAATAAAAACGAAACTAATATATACACTATTAGTATCGTTTTTATTAAAAACGATACTAATAATGTTTCTATTAGTATCGTTTTTATTACAAATGACACTAATAATGTTTCTATTAGTATCGTTTTTAACACAAACGATACTAATAATGTTTCTATTAGTATCGTTTTTAACAAAAACGATAGTAATATATCATTATTACTATCGTTTTTATTAAAAATGATACTAATAATTTCTCTATTACTATCCTTTTTTCCAAAAACGATACAATTATAGCATTATTACTATAGTTTTTCAAATAAACGATACTATTGGGGCGATACTAATAGACAATTTTCTACTAGTGATCCAACTTTTCAAAATGAAAACCGTCGATTTAGAAGAAGTAGAGAATGGGTTTTAAATTCCGACATCACGTCACTTTGAGCTCATGGAGGGTCTCCATTGTGGTGAGAAGATTGTTGATCGGTCCATTTTGGACTCATTTTCCGGTTTCGTTTCACTTGTCTTTAAGGCCTTTTAGCCTTTATTTCATTAGTTTTTAGTCTTTTAGTATAGAATTAGCTTATGTCTTGGTTTCATTCAATAATGTTGTGTTTTGTTTGTTTTCTTGAATAATTGGGCTAAAATTGGAAGCATTTCAAGTGCTCTTGCATATATAGGCTGATTCAAAGACTCTTATCTTTTTTTCTATGAATCTTGTTCAGGTGATTCCACTTAGAAAAGATTCCTTATTCCCAGATCTTTAATTTGATATATTATATGCTCAATTCCGCTAAGAAACGAAGGAGATATGAGCATTTGAAGATCGAGTATGCAGATCTGCACGATTGTGCGACTTCTAGAAAGCCCCAAATCAGTGACACGACCGTGCAGCTTATAACTGCACGGTCGTGCAAGACTGCAACACGTATTTTTCTCTGTTCTGACCGTGTTCTTAATACATATTTGGGGTTTTCATTTACAAATGAGGGGACTTTTAGACCATACTTAGGGTAGTATTAGGAGCTTCTGTCTCTACTTTCTCTCTTTAGATTAGTGTAGATTAGGCTAGATTTAGGCTTGGATTCTTGAATTTCTTTTTGATTTTCATGTCATCTACTCTTCTCAAGGTACTCAATCAATTTCTTTTCCTTTTACTCTTATTTCTTTCATATTTTGCAAGTAGATTAGTGTTTCATTATTGCATTTACTTGTTTTCGTAGTAAAATTGCTTGTTTGTTGTTAATTAGATTTAGGTTTAATTCATGTTTTCTTGTTTAGATTTCCACTTTAATCTCTTCTCCATGTTTTTCCTCAATTATGCTTGAGTAGTTAGGTTTTCTAAGGATTTGAGGACTTGATTATATGGATTTTGGAGGTTGATTATTGGAATCCATGAATGCTTGAGTTTATTAGATTGTTGATTTTCCTAAATTTCTTGTTGCTTTTCATGCTTGCTTGGTGAAGTAGTCTTGTTGATTTCTAGTGAGTCTGGATTAATTTTCATGATTGCTTTCAAGATTTTCTATGGAGAATTTTCCTAATTGCTAGAGATAGTAATTGGAATTGTGAATCAATAAAAGAGTTGACAAATTCGATTTTAAGACTTGTTAAATTAGCTATTCGAGAGAGGTTGATTTAGCATGTTTTGAGATTTCCTAATGTCTATTCGAGAGAGGGCTTAGGATTGGATTTGTTAACTATTTTAGAAGTTTACTTGGCAATTTAATTCCTCAAAGCATAAATGGTTTTCAATGATCAAAAATCCTCCAAATGAAGAATATTCAAGGAGTTTTTTACCTAGATCTTTTTACATTGATTCTCGCAATTTTGTTTGTTTTAATTGGTTCGTTTTAATAGTTAAATTTCCTCAAAATTCAAAGAAAATAACAAAAATAGAACCTCAATTTGCCAGTCCACCTCCTTCCTCGTGGATCGACCCTAGCTACACTAATACTACGTATTAGTTTGTTAGGTTTTGATAAATTGTATATTTGGGAGGCAACTAGGGCCACGACACCCTAGGAGCCGATCAAATTTTGGCGCCGTTTCCGGGGAAGTATGGCTTGATTGGGATTTTATTTTTGGATTTTCTAGCTTTTTGAGTTATTGCTTTCATTTTCTTTTCTTGTTTTTTTTTTCTTTTTGGATTTTCTTTCCTTAATAATAGTCACTTGGATGTTTGTCTATTCTTAGTCTTGTAATGACTAGTTTTTCAATCCCCCAATTTGAGGGTGAGTCATTTTGGAGGAATTTCACTAGAATTCAAGAGACACTTTCAATCTACCAAGGGTGTGAGCTATGAGAGGTTTGTGAATTAATATATGTCGGTTTGAATGATTACACAAGAAATATTGTTGAGGGAGAGTACAATGGAGAGTTCCGGACCCAATCTTTAGATGAAATTTGGAATTACTTCAATTGGCTAGCCCAAGACACTTATGAATGGGACATGGGTACTCATTCTAGGCATCTTCAATCCATTTGTGATGCACCCCCTCTTTTCTCCCAATTTTGATGACATGCATTCTCATGTTCAAAATTCTTATTATTCTTATGATTGCATGGATTATAATGAGGCCCCTTATGGTTACACTTCTAATTCTCATATGTCATATCATGATTCCCCTTTACTCCCTAACAATGATACTTGCTTTACCACTCCCCCACTTGATTCCCCCGAGCCAACTCTTGATGATCTCACCCCTCAACTTATTGATCAATTCAATGAGTTGATTGATAAATCGACCGAGGAGCTTATGGGCCTTGAGTATGGAGGAAGAGCTTTTGTAGAACTAATTGGTGCTATCAATGGGTTAGTGAAGAAGCATGATTTATTGATCTCTAGCACCTCCCTATAATGTGAGGGTGAAAAGTGCGAGGCAATGAGGGTCGAGATGAAAAAAGAGGTTGAAAACGACAAGGGCAATTCTAGGTCTAGAATGGATGTTGATGGAGTGCTAGAGAATGGTCGTGAGTTGGTAGGGCAATTCTAGGTCTAGGCATCTTCAACCCATTTGTGATGCACCCCCTCTCTTTTCTCCCAATTTTGATGACATGCATTCTCATGTTCAAAATTCTTATTATTCTTATGATTGCATGGATTATAATGAGGCCCCTTATGGTTACACTTCTAATTCTCATATGTCATATCATGATTCCTCTTTACTCCCTAACGATGATACTTGCTTTACTACTCCCCCGCTTGATTCCCCCGAGCCAACTCTTGATGATCTCACCCCTCAACTTATTGATCAATTCAATGAGTTGATTGATAAATCAACCGAGGAGCTTATGGGTCTTGAGTATGGAGGAAGAGCTTTTGTAGAACTAATTGGTGCTATCAATGGGTTAGTGAAGAAACGTGATTTATTGATCTCTAGCACCTCCCTATAATGTGAGGGTGAAAAGTGTGAGGCAATGAGGGTCAAGATGAAAAAAGAGGTTGAAAGCGACAAGGGCAATTCTAGGTCAAGAATGGATGTTGATGGAGTGCTAGAGAATGGTCGTGAGTTGGCAGGTTATGAATTTTGGAGTAGTGATAGAGTTGAGCCATGCTTGGAGCTTACTCGTCTTACTTTTGAGGAGGAAGATGTTGATTATGAGGAAAATTATGCTTCAATTATTTTCCCTTTTGCATCCTTCTTCCCCATTGACTCTACTTCTCACCCTTTCCCTACTCCTACCCCTTTCCCTACTCCTCCTAGATCATGTGACGGTCTAGATTGCATTAAGAGTATGGATTCCTTGGAGGTGATGGAGGATGCTCCTCCATTTTTTGACCTTGAATGTGATAGGTTGGGAGAGAGCAGATCGGTAAAGGGAATCTTGATCGACGAGGCCCTTGTTGAGAGACCCCGTGTCCCTTTTTCCATGAGGCTCGATCTTATTCCTTCTTACCCTATCTCTCTCCCTAGTTTCCTACTTACCCCTCCGCTTAAGGAATCCTTGTCTCCTTTTCACCTTCACATGAAGACATGGTGCCGAGAGTGCAAAGTGACACTAATTTTTCTCTTTTTCCTCTTTTTACCTAGAATTTAATTCTTCTTATTTTCTTAATTTCCCTTTTTCTTTTAGTTTCATACCCCCTACTCAACATAAGCAAAGGATGTCATTCTTTCTTGAGTGTCCTTCTTTGCTTGCCTTTGCTTATGTGGTATACTCTCGATTTAGTGGCGATGTCTATGACGTGCTACTACGAGCTTTGAGATGCTATTTACTAAATAACATCCATTTCCCTTGTACATAGCTTCTCTTTATTATTCTCTTCTTTATTTTATTTTTTTCTCTATTCTTTGTAATTAATTTTATTTTATTTTTTTTCCTCCTTTCACCCCCTTCTACATTGTTTTAAGCATTGAGGATGCTTAACCCAAGCTTGGGGGAGGAATATTTTTTGTATTGATTTTTGTTTTTTTTACTTCCTTTTTTTTAATAAATTGAAACTTCAAAACTTTTGAATATTTCCTTTAAAAAATCAATTTTTTTTCCTTTTCTTTGTTTTTAACCCTTTTTCTTGGAGTTTGGTTCTTGCATTCTATTCTTTTTGCAGGTTTTGGAGTTTGAGCAACTCAATTGGATAGTTGATGGTACCATAACTGGAATTAGAGTTTGTGTTGCTTTAATTTGAAGCTTGCTTTGGTGAGATTGTTCCAAACCTACTCCTTTTTATTTCTTGTTTGTATAGTTTTAGGACTAGTTTTAAGAGGAGATGATAATCGAGGATGTTTGGCTTTATATTTTAGGCTTTCGAGCCCATTTGAGGATAACTGGATGTCGATGGCGTTGGGCCTCGATTTTTATTTTTTTTGATTGGTTGCTTGATTGCTTGATTTGAGTTGAGCATGTTTGTTTTCCGCCTCCTTTAGTCTAGTTTAGTTTTTTTTTTAGTTTCTTTTCTCTTATTTTTCTTGTTCTTTTTCTTTTCTTTTCTTTTATTTTGATTTCTTTTCTTTAATTTTTCTTTGTTTTCCCTTCCCTTTTTCTTTCTTTTTTCCCTTTTTCTTTTCTTTCCGTTCGCAATTAACCGACTATGATGCTTATTAGTTTGTGCACATTTGAACCTTTGTTCTCTTTTTCTAGTGAATAAAGCATGCTTAGGAGCTTTTCTTTTGACCTTTTAGGAGTTAGCGAAGTTTTGAAAACTTGTAGAAACTTTTGTGTTCTAGGTTAGAGCTAGTGGTAAGATTGGTTGAACCTTTGGGGAATTTGAAGCCTACTAGGAGTATTTGCACCTTGGTGAGGATTTTAGGTAGCCTTCTACATTCATTGTTAGATTTTGAGCGCTTATTTCCTCTATCTTTGAGCCTTGATCAAGAATTTCGCTAGGATTTCCCAAGTTTCAAGTGACCGAACCGCCCTTGGGGACGACGAAGGCATTCATTTCTTAGTTAATTTTCTTTTTCTCCCTTTTCATTCACCTTTTTTTTCCACATTTTGTGATTAGGTCTTTCTTTGTTGTGTTAGTTTTTGTTTTTCATTTTTTCTATTCACCTTTTGAGCCCTTTTGAGCTTGAGCCTTTCTTTCTTTTAGCCACATTACAAGCCATTCCCTTTGTTTTCATTCACCCTTTTAGGTATAAGTGAAGTTAGGGGATCTTGGTGTTACTTAGTATGGTTATGAGCTTTGGAAATGTAAAGTCCAAGCATCTTTGGATTTCTTATTTGTGAATTTTCATGATAAATAAAAGCCGACCAAGTGTGAAAAAGGCAAGGTCTTCAATAAAATCTAAAGCGAAGCAATTCAAAAAAAAAATTTCAAAAAATTCAAAAGTTTTCTCCTTCCATTTCTCACAATGAGGACATTGTGTCCTTCAAGATTGGGGGGGGGGGGGGGGGGGAGGAACCCAAAAAATGTGTTTATTTTTTTGTGAAATTTTTGGTCAATTTTGTGTAGGTTTGTTCATTGAATAAGCTTGGGGAAGGTTTTTCCCCGAATTTTGGTTTTAATGTGATCCCTTGTGTTTTGTATTTCACTTTAGGGCACCACCACATAGCCAAATTTTTCCACACCCCTACCCAAGCCTTACATTACATCCATAAGAAGTCCTTCCGACCCATGTGGGGTTGAGTCCTCATTGTCATTTGGGAAACTAGCAAAGTATATTGAGCGGGCGAACAAGGAGAGTGATCGGGATAACTCCAAAATAAATGATCCCTTCACAATGGATCCGTTTTCCCTTTTTCTTTCCGGTTCCTTCGCGGAATCATGAGACACTCCTAGTTAGGTGGATTTGAACTCTTTGGTTAGGTTGAGGTATGTTTGGTAGAACTAGCTTAGGACTATTAGGTTGTGCATAGTTTTCTTAGTTTTCTTTCTTTCTTCCTTTTGGGTCAATTTCTTAGGTCCTTTGCATGCCAAGTTTGGTAGAATTAGGAAACTTTGTGTTCTTTTATGCGCATTCTCCTATTTCGGCTAGAGAGTTTATTAATCTTCTTTCTTTTCTTTTTAGTCTTAGCTTAATTTGTAGCTGGTAAGAGTTATGGGCTAAAGTCTTTGGAAACCCTTACAAGAGCATACTCGTCCTCTTTGGCGACTTGGGGGTTTAAAGGGCTTGTTACTTGCGCTGAAAGTGACCGTGATTCCTACGAAAGTGAGTTAGGGTTTTTGATTTTGATTTTGTTTTGATTTTCTTTGCTTGAGGACAAGTAAAAGGGAAGCTTGGGGGAATTTGATCGGTCCATTTTGGACTCATTTTCCGGCTTCGTTTCACTTGTCTTTCAGGCCTTTTAGACTTTATTTCATTAGTTTTTAGTCTTTTAGTATAGAATTAACTTATTTCTTGGTTTCATTCAATAATGTTGTGTTTTGTTTGTTTTCTTGAATAATTAAGCTAAAATTGGAAGCATTTCAAGTGCTCTTGCATATATAGGCTGATTTAAAGACTTATCTTTTTCTATAAATCTTTTTCAGGTGATTCCACTTGGAAACGATTCCTTATTCCAAGAGCTTTAATTTGATATATTATATGTTCAATTCCGCTAAGAAACGAAGGAGATATGAGCATTTGAAGATCGAGTATGTAGATCTGCACGACCGTGCAGCTTTCAGGAAGCCCTAAATCAGTGACACAACCGTGCAGCTTATAACTGCACGGTCGTGCAAGACTGCAGCACGTATTTTGCTCTGTTCTGACCGTGTTCTTAATACATATTTGGGGTATTCATTTACTAATGAGGGGACTTTTAGACCATGTTTAGGGTAGTATTAGGAGCTTGTCTCTCTACTTTCTCTCTCTAGAATAGTGTAGATTAGGTTAGATTTAGGCTTGGACTCTTGAATTTATTTTTGATTTTCATGTCATCTACTCTTCTCAAGGTACTCAATCAATTTCTTTTGCTTTTGCTTTTATTTCTTTCATATTTTGCAAGTAGATTAGTGTTTAATTACTGCATTTACTTGTTTTCGTAGTAAAATTGCTTGTTTGTTGTTAGATTTAGGTTTAATTCATGTTTTCGTGCTTAGTCTCCACTTTAATCTCTTCTCCATGTTTTTCCCCAATTATGCTTGAGTAGTTAGGTTTTATAAGGATTTGATGACTTGATTATATGAATTTTGGAGGTTGATTATTGGAATCCATGAATGCTTGAGTTGATTAGATTGTTAATTTTCCTAAATTTCTTGTTGCTTTTTATGCTTGCTTAGTGACGTATTCATGTTGAGTTCTAGTGATTCTGGATTAATTTTCATGATTGTTTTCAAGATTTTCTATGGAGAATTTTCCTAATTGCTAGAGATAGTAATTGGAATTGTGAATTAATAAAAGAGTTGACAAATTCGATTTTAAGACTTGTTAAATTAGCTATTCGATAGAGGTTGATTTAGCATGTTTTGAGATTTCCCACTGTCTATTCGAGAGAGGGCTTAGGATTGGATTTGTTAACTATTTTAGTTGGCAATTTAATTCCTCAAAGCATAAATGGTTTTGAATGATTGAAAATCCTCCAAATGAAGAATATTCAAGGAGTTTTTTCCCTAGATCTTTTTATGTTGATTTTTGCAATTTTGTTTGTCTTAATTGGTTCGTTTTAATAGTTAAATTTCCTCAAAAAAAAAAAAAAACAAAAATAGAACCTCAATTTGCTAGATTATCTTAAAATCAATTCCAGTCCACCTCCTTCCTCGTGGATCGACCCTAGCTCCACTAATACTACGTATTAGTTTGTTAGGTTTTTATAAATTGTATATTTGGGAGGCAACTAGGGCCGCGACACCCTAGGAGCCGATCAATTTTTTATGTAGATTTCTTGGAAATCTTAAAGGTCGTTATACAACGTTTTCAGATCGGCGTGAACCCAATTAAGACTCTTCGTCTGCATGATGGTAGTTTCACATTGTGGTTTAATGTCACTAGGTCTGGTTATGCTGATTATTTATTCTGCCTAATTGGTGACCCGTGTAATTCCGTGGGCGGTGCTAAACAAAGCATGGCAGAGATAACTTGAACCAGAATAAGTGTACCAAAGAATGGTGATTAGTAGTATTAGATTTTGTAATATATTTGTAGTAGCTTAGTTTCAATTATGCCTATTTGTATTAGCTACTACTTAGTTTAATGCTTTCGTTTTGTTTTAGTTAGTATTTTGTAATATTTTAATTAGTACTTTAGATGAGTAGTTTTAGTTATTTTGGAATGTATATTGTAATAGCTAGTAAAGCTCTTTTCGGTTTGATAGCTCAATATGCAAGTAGGGGAACTACGGAGAAGAATTGCACAAACGAACCATTAGAAAGTCACGAGGTGCGAGCCTAGGTCGCGAGGTGCGAGTCCAGGGGACCCATAGGGTCACGAGTCGCAACCATAACTCGTGAGTCGCGAGTAGCCCCTGCCCAGCTCCTACGTGTTTCAGCTGTTGCAAGTTGGTGTTTGGGCTTTTGGTTATTGCTTGCAAGTGGTGTATCTAGCTTTGCTTAGTCATCTAGTAGCCTTACTTAGTGTCATACTAGCTTTGCTTACTCACCTAGTAGCTTAGGGGAGTCATGAAGGCAAGTTTATGCAACTTGGTGCAAGTGGGTGCAAGTGGAGCAACTTGTTCAAAGTGGCTGGCCAAGAGGGGACGTTTGGATCAATTTTAGGTTAGATATTTTGGCTTTCTTTGCTTTGTTTATTGCTATGATTATCTAGTAGTAGTAGTAGCCTTAGTTAGTTTTAGTTTTCTATAAATAGCTTGTAATAGTTATTGTAAAAATCAGATTTGAATGAATGAAAAATGGTTTGAAAACTTTGGTTTTATTTCTTTAGTTTTTAAGTCGTGTGCTTAAAAGCTAGTATGGCTTGAAGTTCTTGGGAGTTGTCTAGCTACAAGGCTTCGTGCTAGATGAATGATTAAGAGGCCGAACCTCTTAATTAGTTATCTAGGCTATTAGATTAAGAGGTTGACCCTCTTAGTCGAAGCTAGCCAAAACCGATTAATAACTTCGAGAGTGATTCTCTTAGGAGTTAGTCAGATTTGATTGTTGAGTTTTGAGAGCGATTCTCTTAACTCGATAGTTTATTTAGCAGTAGATTCAAGAGCGATTCTTCCATCTATTAGCTAAAATTCCCATTTAGAGATTAGTGTTCCTAATCTCTAAAATATCCCTCTTCTTGCTTTTGTTTTTGTTTAATTTTAGTGTAGCCTAATTACCGGCTACTGATTTTGTTACCCCTAAATTAAGAGCTAAGAGCGATTCTTTTGAATCTTAATTTAGAGATATAAGATTGTTCCGAATAGAGTTTTGGAGCTTTCTTGTATTCATAGTACTTTTAGCCTAAATTGAGTGTTAAGAGTGATTATTTTCATTCAGTTTAGACTATACGAGTTTGTCCACAAAGTGAGCTACAAAATTGCATGTTTTTTAGTTTGTTCGTAGATGAATTCGTAAGCATAATCGATCCGGGAACTTGTTTCTTGTTTCGATATGTTCCATAACTGTCACTCATTTTATGAATGAGTATCAGTTTGACGTAAGGATATTAACTACCATATGCCGGATACTGCTAAGATTGTTCTGAAATATGAGAGGAAACATTACATAGCAACAAAGGAAAGAGTGTATGGTTTAGTTGAGGATGAGATACCTGTACCGATTGTTGTCGAGCAGGAAGTGCTGACCCCTCGCAGTCCTGGTCATGTTATCCACCAAACAAATGAACCATCTCTGCCTTCCAAGAAGAAGAGATGTTTGATTATTGGTCATGGTTGTGTGGGGACAGCTCCTTCTTTAGGCCCATCTACCCTGAAAATTAAGTTCAAACGCTCGGGGAGCAACTAAGAGGGTTTGTTCCACTTAAAGTAGCATATTTATTTTTTAGGTAGCTCCTTGTGGCCAGAAATTAAGAGTTTTGGTAATTAATGTGTGGAGTTGATAATAGGTACTAATAACTACGTAGAATACCTACTAATATCAGTTGTTGTATTTTGGGAATGTTGTAATGTAATACCCTGAAAATTCCCTACCTTTAAATTCGAAAGTATTCTAAAACTCAAGGTATACAAATAGATTTGAAAGGAAATTTCCAAAGCATTACCGCCGCATGTGAAAATGTTTCGGCTTATTCAGAATTTTGCAGCGGAAGAAAACTTTAAGCGAACTTAATCTCAAAATAAACCTAACTAATTAAAGCTTACAGTCTAGTACAATTTTAAAACGCTTAGTTAGAAATCAACTGTATTTGAAATAAATGAAATAACATTTTAAAATAAGCTCAAATACAACAATCGTAAACTCTCTCTTCACACCAATCCCAAGACCATGCGTATGCTGAAAACTTGAACTTCACATCATCAAGTTAACCTGTGCAATTCTGCTCCCCAATAATACAAGTGTATATATTGGTTCATCACAGGGTCATTAAGGCGAGGGCCATGACCAAATAAGACACACATAAAAGCACGTAATCAGCAAAAGCTGAGTACATATATACAACATACGAATATAAATAAATAAACAAATAAATTATTATGATTGGACTAAGACTATGGACTACATGATTAGATAAAGAAAAGATAGTGATCAGATTAAATAATGGTGAGATGCATATTTTTATTTTTTTTTTTGTAAATGAAGAGATATATTCCACCCAAAAAAGACATCTAATTTACAACCTCACCTTTTGCCTTAGTGACAACCCTACTATGTAGGCTCCCCCCTCGAGACCAAAGGAAATATCATCTAGCAACAACTGCCAGTGTATACACAAATCAACCTATATACAGCTTCCTGACCCACTCTCTCTATCACTATCCTTTTGCTTACAAGACACAAGAAGACTGCATCTATTATATTCATAAAATTTAATTGCATTAATGATTTCATTTAATGTACTCATTTTCCCAGTCCAGACCACAAGGTTCCTGCATCTCCATATATTGTAGATTACTGCAGCAACAACTGCATAGAGGATTTGCCTTTTGATGCCTGTCACCCTCCTACATCTGCATAGCCAATTAAGGCACTGATTCAGGGAATCCCATCTCTTCCGTAATCCTATCCATTGCATTGCTTCTTGCCAGACATGTACTGCTAGATCACATTCAAAAAACATATGGTCCTGTGTTTCTTGATTATGGCCACACATACTACACCAAGCATCCTGAGTTATGCCATATCTACATAACCTAGCTTTGGTGAGCAATCTATCATGAGCTACGATCCAGAATATGAACTGATGCTTAGGAACAGAGATTTTGTTCCAAATAATCTTGCACCACTGTACCTTCCTGCCCTCTTCCTTTATCTTCTTATAAGCAGCAATAATAGCATAAGCATGCCCTTGAGGTGGCTTCCACTTATCCTGATACTTGGCTCTCAAGTTATCTTTGATCTTGCAAAACATTCTCCATATCCATTTGATGAAGGGGTTTTTGGGCTCTTTCACCAAACAAATAAAACCCCCGTTGTAGTATGAGTGGGGGTGTCGAACACGGGGAACAAGTCGTGAATCGTGTTGTGCGATTTAGGTCGATTGAGGATCTTAGTTTTGTTGTTGAAAAGGAAGCTAAAACTATTGCTGAAAATAAATGCGAAAAATAATAAACTAAATTCTATGGTTGTCGGATCCGGGTTCAATGGATTTCGGGGGAATTACTTCAAAAAGTCTAAAGAACGAACTAAATGAAGGAAGGGGAATTAAACTCTAACAACGTGCGTAAACCTCCTCCCGGAGTGATTTAGGAGTTGACGCATGAATATAACAATAACGAATTCTCCCGAATGGACGTTATCAATACATTCAATGATCACAATTATACCAAGGTTTCACTAGAAGTAAATTCCTAGTTCGACTACCGACTCCCGTTGTAATAGTCTCACTAACAACGTACCTAAAATGGATTCCTAGCTCGACCACCGACTCCCGTTGTAATGGTCTCACTAGCAACATTGGGCAATGAAAATCAAAGCATAATTAACTCATAGACAAAGCCCTATTATACTTCAAAAATACCAAGAAATTAACTATGGCCTTTAGCTAATCCCTAAGCTCATTAACACCAACATTAACCAACCATGAACACAATTCCACCAAAAACTATATGAAAACACCCAATTTCAAGTCATGAACCCATCATCTTCAAACCCTAGAAAATAACTACTCACAAAACATGAACAAAAGCATTACACTAATAAACAAGCATAAAAACATGAAATTAAACACTAAATCTACCAACAAGCAAGAAAATAAGGAAAAGAAACATCAAATTGCATAATTTAAACACTATACTACTTCAAAAACATGAGAAAAACAAGATTGAAAGCAAGTAAAACAAGAACAAGTAAAGTAAAGGAGAGATTGGAAACTTATTAAATTTGATGAGCAATCTTGATGGAATGGGCATGTCACTTGAACAATCCTCCAAAGTCATTCATCTTCATCAACAAACAATCAAAATCTCAAGCTAAAACTAGATCTAAAACTATGAAATAAGAAGATTAACATAAACCCTAACTATGGGAAGAGGAAGAGAGGTTTTCTCTCTCCTCAAACCCTAAGCAAATCTGATTTTTTTTGGGACTTAAACTAAGCTGAAGTGTTTCCCTTATGTTTAGGGACTTTAGAATATATATATACAAGGTTTGGAAGCAAGGGCCCAAGCACAACAAGAGGCACGAGCTGAATTAAAACACCACGAGCAGCCACAAACAAGCCGAGAAAACAGAGCAGCAGGAGGCTGCTCAGTCGCGCACGCGCGGGGAGGCCAACTCGGTGATAGGAAGGGGTTTTCTTACCAAATAAAACCCCCGTCGTAGTATGAGTGGGGGTGTCGAACACGGGGAAGGTACTTCGCACTAGTTTAAGCATGAGCATCGAACAAGCTAGGTCGGGTGATGGTCGCGAGAGGCGGAGAGAACTAACTAAAACTACACTAAAGAAACAAAAACAAAAGGGACTAGGGTAAGAGATCCACAACTCATACCACCATGAATTATGAATCAATCGAAACTTAGACTTAGGTCGTGGATAAGGGGAGGTCGTTCTATGATCGTACCACTCTTTCGAGCTAGTACGATGACCGGAAAGACATATACAACTCACTTTCGTGCAGCGACACATCTAACGAGTCCTAAGCACAAAATCACAAAGACCGGTAACTTTCCCTTGATCGAAGGCCCAACTTTCGTGGTGCTTCCATCAATCGGGCAAAGGAAGTCATCACTCACGTTCACCTTTCGGTCCTTCGGTGGGGATTCTTCAATGAATCCTATGTTAGCTAGACACAAGACTCAACATAACCGAATCCTAAGGTACCAACATTATCACAACTAAAAGCCAAGAAACAACTAAACCACAATCATGGAGGATTTGATAAGTTTCACTCAAACCCTAGAAATTAACTACTCACACATAATTAATAAAAACATAATTAAACTAAAACTAAAAACATAATTAAACCTAAAACTATGAACAAAACAAATTAACAACTAAAACATAGAAAAACATGAACATTACATAAACACCAAAAACTACCAACTAAACAATATAAACAACTAAATCAACAACAAAAAGCATAAACAACTAAATACAAAAACATAAACATGAGAATCTAAAGCATTACTAACAAGAAACAATGAAGAACTAAGTACATAAAGCAAATAAAAGCAAGTGAAGGAAAGCAATAAAATACCTTGAGAAGAGATTGAAGAACAAGAAGAAGAGAAACTAATCTACTAGCATAACTTGAAGAACAAAAATGTAAATTACAAGAAGAATTGAAGAAGAAAGCTTAAAATCTAACCTAACCCTAACTATGAGCCTCTAACCTAAGCTATTTGATGAAATGGGAAGAGGGGGTATATATACAACCCCTAAAAATTCCAGCAAAAACAGACCAAAAACACTAAATAAAACGTGTAGTAGCGCGTCAGCGGGCGCTGAAATGCAATCAGCGGCCGCTGAGACCTACTTTCACGTGCCTTCAGCCTGCAAGGGAAAATGGTCAGCGGGCGCTGAGTAAGTTTCAGCGGGTGCTGATAGCTCTTAGCAAGCTATTGCCTCAAAACAGGGCAGAGGGACAGCGGGCGCTGAAAAATGGTCAGCGACCGTTGTTCTTCACTTTGTGCTTGTGGGGGGTGTCTGGCAGCTTCAAGATCAGCGGGCGCTGAGTATACATTAGCGGGCGCTGAGTATACATCAGCGGTCGCTGGAAGGCCCTAAACATGCTACTGACTTTTTCAGCCAAAAATTGCTTCGAACCAAAACTCATCCCAGCGGGCGCTGAGGGACTTCCAGCGCCCGCTGAGGCCTTTTTCAGTACCAACATTAGCTTAGAGGACTTGTGGTTTCCTCGAGGTTCCCGGTTCACTTTCTCGGGTTCCGAAATAGACTCGGGACCTGCAAAATGGGAAGAAAACGCAGAAACAAAGAAAAATAGAGGAAATCACATAGAAAAAGGGGAAAGGGACTATAAGAGCAAAACTAAACTAAAAAGCCTAAAAACGCTAACGAAAGTTAAATAAATAAGAAAATAAACTAATAAAAACTAAGAAAATTATACCAAAATACCACTTATCACTCGGGCGCAGAGCTGGAGGCGCGGGCGCGATGTGGGAGGTGGCGCGGCCGCGATTGAGGGTCTGAGCTGGGCAGTGGAGCTGATTCTTTGTTGGCTATCGCGGGTAACTTTCATTTGTCGTGGGCGTGTCTAGACCTCTGTCCGCGACCATGACTTGACCCAAATGCTTCCCACGTTTTCCCGGGCTTCTCGGGATGGGTCGGGACGCCTCCCGAGACATCGGGCCTCGGGCCCGACAAGCCTTAAAAATTACAAAATTGCCCTTTTGGGGGAACTTTGCCTTGTCTTGTGGTCTTGGCTTTGCGGCATGCTTCTCTAAGCTTCTTGGGATCTCTCACGACCCTTGACGACTTTCAAGAATCGCTTGGAAACCCGCAAAACACCTACATTAAAGAACAAAAGGCATAAGTAACACAAAATAGCACAATTATTGACGAAAACAACTATAAAACGACATTATTCAACGAAAACTCTAAATAAAATAAAACTAAGCTAAAATGGCTTAAAACATGGAAAAATAAGCCTAAAATGCGCAGAAAACAAGCGAAAAGTGCCGGGAAAATAGGTCCTAAAATGGACTGATCACCAGCTAGCTGTGGCAGGCAGAGAATAGTCCCACCACTGCTGCCCTTTAAAAAACACAAAGTGTACCCACTTCACCCAAAGAGAGTCCTTATTCTCAGCTATTTGCCAAATCAATTTACCAACTACAAGTTCATTCCATAGAGTTAAGTCCCTTACACCTAGCCCTCTATACTTCTTAGCAGTACAAACTTTAGACCATTTCATATACCCTGGTTTGGTTCGATCTGCAGTGCCTACCCACAGAAAATGTCTGCATATATTATTAATCTCCTGGACAACTCTTTTAGGTAAGATCAGAATTTGCATCCAGTATGAGCATATGCTCATAAGCACAACATTCACCAACTTCAATCTGCCAGCAAAAGAAAGTTGTCTATTCTGCCACCTTCTAATTCTATTGACCATCTTCTCAATGAGCTCATCACAATCAGCAGCCCCAAACCTCTTATTACATATGGTAATACCAAGTATTTAAAAGGCCATGAACCCCTCGTAAAACCTGAAATCCTGCAAATATCATTCACCTCATCTTCCTTCATGTTAACATAGTACATCTCAGACTTGCCCATATTGGCCTGAAGCCCAGATGTCTTCTCAAAGTGATAGATACCTTGCAATAACAAATAAGCATGGTGAGATGCATATTATTTATTTATTTTATTAAGAGATTGGATTCACATCGAACGGGTTCCTAAAAGAAAATAAGTTGTCTGTCAAGACGCCCTCAGGGCCACACTCGGTTGCAAATCGAGCAGAAAAGTCCACTATAAAGTGGGTGGGATCCCAAAAATAAAAAAAGCAAGTGTAGAACGTCTTGTACCACTTGTAGGAAGCTAAGTATCCTCCCCCATATGTTCATACTCAAGGTATATACGTTCCAAGATTTTTGGTGCGAATCCTCTTTCACTTTACGTGGTTTACAATATTATGAAGAATCTGATTTAATTCAATTTCCCTAAAATCTACAACATAAACCATCACACCTGAATATCACACAATTGCAGGTTTATTTATCTTTTCATTTAGCGATCACATAATTACCAAGTCCTTTAATGCCCATGGCCCCACACAATGGTGGTAAAATAATATTAATGCCTACTAGCCCCACATTACGTGGTATAAAGGTTCATAATTGAACTCATATTCCAAACTGTGGTAAAATAAGCAACTCAGGACAACATGTTGTAACAATATAAATTTTCTTTTCCACGACCACAGATATAACATATAACCAGTCATCATAATTCGGATCACACCCTAAACATGCTACTACATGCAAGCAGCTTAATGAGTACATACGTACCAGGTATAATATATTCGGCTAGCCACAATTACTCAAATTGCCCAAATTCAAACTCTCCTACACATCGGGACTAAATTAATATCCCTTCAACAACACAACTACCCTAAGCATATATTGCAACATTCCAGCCTCTAACAAAATTGGTAATAATATTTATCCTTTATTTAATTCCAGAATTATATTTTAGTGTCCTCTTACTAAAATAAAATAAAATTGAACAATAATCTAAATATCGCCTTATTGTATGACAATAACAAAAATTTCAGCATGTATAATATTGTTTAAAAGCCTTTAAAAACGTATGGAACGCGAATTTTAAAAGTTCTAATACTACTCGATACCTACTAATTACTACCGTACACAAAAACAACTACTACTAATTAAAATCTTCAATTTAAACCAATTTAATAAAAATTATAGCAAATTTAAAAATTCTGAAAAATCACCCAACATACTTCAAACACAAATTTTAGTCCCTACTTAACATATATTTCAAACATACGTTTCATATAACAAGTTCTAACCCTAAAATAATTCAAATTCATCAAAATATGGTTGTTTAAATAAAAGGACAGATTTAAAACTTGATTAAACATCCTTTAAAAACATCCAAAAATCCATGTTTTATAACCTAAAAACTTATAAAATCAAGCCCTACTGCATAAAAACCGATCCTACTATATAAAATCATAAAACGCAACATTTTAACACATTCATATAAGGGTTTAATAAAAGTATTAAATTCTGAAGTTTCAATATATATATATATAAAAACAGAATTTTAATTTCTCATAAACAGATCTAAAACTGAGACTAAAACATGCATAAACAACACATAAAAGATCAAAATTCTAGGGTTTAAACAATAAAAACTAAATTTGAAATTCTAACTCTAAAAATAAAAATATTCAGAATTTATAAACATTAAAACATAGGAAAAATGGAATTTAATAATCCCACCTTTTAGTGGTCTGCTCAAAATAATCCCACCTTTAATTTATTTCAAAATAATCCCACCTTTATACATCATCTGCTTAAAATGGACTATATCACCCAAAATCGGTCCATTTTGAGAAGAAAAAATTAAAGGTGGGATTATTTTAAGCAACTGATATATAAAGGTGGGATTATTTTGAAATAAATTAAAGGTGGGATTATTTTGAGCAGACCACCAAAAGGTGGGATTATTAAATTCCATTTTTCCTAAAACATATTCAAATCCATAAAAGAATCATAATTTAAATTCAGATTTAAAACCAATTAAACATGATTAAATTAAATATTAAAGAAAGAAAGAAAAGAAAGTTATTTTTTTTAAATTACCGTGAAGCAGGCCCAGCACGGCTGGCACGATGGTGGTCGGCGGCACACGGTGGTCCGAGGTGGCAGTGGTGCACGGTGCTCTACACTGATGGTGTGAATTTTATTTATTTAATTTTTTTTTCCTTTCTTCCTCTGTATTATGAGTGAAGAGGGTTTTTTTTTTTGGGTTGAGTGTTTTCATGAAGAGGGGTGAAGACAAGGAGAGTGAGTTGTTTGTATATTTTTTTCCTTTTATTGATTTAGGGTTTTGACATGTTTTGCTTTACGCTATAGATATATATCAAGGTTGGGTCCAATTTGGATTTCCCGCTGGGTTGGGCTTGCGACAGAGGAAATAAACTTTTACCCCTTTTTCGAATCGGAATACTTTACTTTTATAAACGACGCCCAAAATAAATAATTAAAAACTTTAGTAATATCTTCAAATATGATTTTATAAAACCCCTTTATATATAGAAATTATTTAAATACCCAATTAATAATATTTTCGTAAATATTGACTTTAAACCATTTTATTAGTCCTAATTCGTAAAGCATATAAATTATTTATTTAGGAATATAAAACACCTGTACGGGTGTATAAATACATATAAAAATACATATTCAATTGTATAAAAATACGGGGTATTACATGTAATAGAAAACAACTTTTAATATGGCTAAGTGGGTGTTGAACCATGTTTGATTGGATTGATGACAAACCAATTCTCTATACTTGATTCACTCCAAGAAAATTGAGTTTTAACAGCAGATATTTACCGACAAATGCTTATATTTGTTGGTAAATGAGGGTAATACCAACAGATTCGCTGTTGGTGAAAAGCTTGTAATACCAACAGACACGGTATCTGTTGGTGAAACTCAAATATATGTTGGTATTACCACATTTTACCAACAAATGTCAAATATCTGTTGGTAATAGTTTTAGCAACAAAGGTTGTACCAACAGATAAGCCCCTGTTGTTATAACTCAATTTTCTTGTAGTGATTGCTATGCATGTTTGTGTTTGAACATGTTGAATCAAGTGAGGACTCTTCAAGGCAACTTTGAAGGCCTTGAGATACTTGAAGATCAGAAGCCAAGAGCTTGAAGCCTTTTATTTTCTATTTTTCTAGGATCTTCTTGTAAAATAAACTTAGGAAAATATAACTTGTGTTTTTAAGTAAAGAGCAAAAAGGGTTAAAGTTTATGTCCAGTAAAGGGAACAAGCTAAGAACAGATAAAGAACAAGCTTAGAACAATTTTCTTTACCAGATGTAGACTTTGTAGTACTGAGACCACTGTGGGAACAGACCTCAGTATTACGCACGTGCACTTAAGGGATCAGTATCGATTTTCGTGTTCAAAATTATTTTTGAAAATTTATTTGAAAAATATTGATCACTTATGTTTTGGAAATCGGCCAAATTGATGCCAAAATCAGCTTTGCAATGTACTTGTTGGACTTTACTGTACTTTCCCACTACATGTAGTGGAAGAAGGCAAAGGTTTGAAACAGTTACCTTTGCACTTATGTCAGCTGAGTTTGTTTGCACAATTTAGGCAAGTCTCCAAGAACACTTTTAGGGGACGGTTTTCATTTGCATATAAAAACAATCTTTTTGAAAACCCTAAAATGACTCTTGACTCAAAAAGAAAACCAAGCTATATTTTCTGAGAGTTTATCCATAGAGAAAAATTATCTCCATATCCATATTTAAGAGAAAATTTATGGAGATTTGAGATTGTAATTTTTGAACCACATAGAGGGAAGTGGTTGGGGAGTGTTTTGTGAACACTGAGTGAACTGTTGGAGTTAATAGTTGGGGAATTAAGTGTTACAGAGTTGTAGCATTTAATTGAGTGTGTAACCTTGTTATTATTCAGAGTTGATTAATAATATTGGTGAGAGAGTGGAGGACGTAGGCTTGTTTAGAAGCTGAACCTCATTAAATCCTTGTGTCCCTACTCTTATTTACTGTTCTGTCGTTGTTCTCACAAAATATAAACAAACCTTGAAAATGATTTGAAAAACCACACATACTCAATTCAACCCCCCTTCTTGAGTATACATTGAACTTATAATTGGTATCAGAGCCTAACTTCTCAAAGGGTTAACTACCTAGAGGAGCAAGAAGATGTCTACTCAAGAATCAAACAGTTCCAGACTCCCCAAGTTCAATGGCACTAACTAATCCTGGTGGAAGAACTGCATAAAAAATCTTATCATTGGGATAGATTATGAATGCTAGATGATTGTTAAAAATGGACCCACGTCCATTCACAAGAAGAATCAGGAAGGGCTCATTGTTCCAAAGTCAGAAGAAGAATACACAAGTGAGGATTACAAAAAGCTAGAGAACAATGCAAAGGTAATGTCACTTTTTCAGCAAGGAATTGCAGAATGTGAGGTAAATCGAGTTCTAGCTTGTTCTTCTACAAAGGAAATATGGGATACACTGGAGCTTGCTTATGAGGGAAACTCCGAAGTAAGAAGGTCTAAAATTGACATGCTCATGTCAAAGTATGAGGTCTTTGAGATGACTAGAGAAGAAAACATCAAGGATATGTTTACAAGGTTCATGACCATTGTAAATGAACTAAAGTCATTAGGAAAGACCTTCTCAAGTGAAGAGTTGGTGAGGAAACTGTTGAGAAGTCTGTCAGGGAACTGGATGACCAAGGTTACAGCCATACAAGAAGCAAAAGATCTAACCACATTATCTCCGGAACAACTCCTTGGCTCCTTGATGACTCATGAGATGTTGGTAGATTCAAAGGCTGAATCTATTTCAAAAAACAAGGAGATGGTTCTCAAAGCAGAAGAATCAGAGGAGGACGAAGATGATATCAGTATTAAGGCTAGAAGGTTTGAAAAATACCTTAGGACAAAATCCACGGGTAAGTTTTCAAAAGGAAGAAATAGTTCTGAACAGTTCAGGAAAACCAGTTCCAATGATGGTTGCTTTAAATGTGGTGAAATGGGGCACAAAATTAAGGAGTTTCCAACATGGAAGAATCCCAAGGGAAATCCTGGTGTCCAGGCTGAGAAGAAGGTGTTCAAAAGAGCTATGCTTGCTGTAGTTTGGAGAGATTCAGAATCAGAGAATGAGGAAGATGAAGAAAAAGCAAATCTCTGCCTTACTGCTTTCACATGCACATACCAGTCTGAGGTCTGTTTTGAAGAAGAAGATGTTCTCTGTCTCATGGCTGGTGGAAGCACTTCAGATGACAACCAGGTATGTTTTAATGAATTAAAGGCAAACATGCACAATCTAGATAGAGATAAATTACTTGATTATCTTGAGTTCACCATTGATCAATGCATTAGAGTGTTGGGTCTGTCTACCAGAACAACAAAAGGAAACTAAAAGAAACAGTTCGAGATTTTGAAATATGTGATGCTAGATCTGCTGAACTTGAGCTTATTTGTGAAGAACTTAAAGTAAAAATTTCTGAACTTGAGATGACAAAAGATCAGAAAAGAATAGAGCTTAAGACATTAAACTCCAAACCAGTCCCTAAAGAGGATAATTTTTTTGAGAAAACTGAAAAGGGGTTTAATGGGCTCAAAGAATTTTTTGCACATAATTCAAATTTTGAACTGCTAAAAGATACATGTACCTTGAGTAAATCCGATGTCATACTTACATATGACCACTTAATTGAAAAACTTGCAGATTTACACAAAGAACATGGTGATCTTAAGGTTTCTGAAGAGACTGGTTCTCTCACTGCCTTTGATGAGGTTTTTGATGTTTCACATGTTGAGTGCATAGCTAAGATCTGTGATCTTGAGGCTAAACTCATCTTGCTAAAACAAGAAAAATCAAGAAGACAAGTGACGAACCAGATCCCTCCCTGGTTTTAAGACTACAAGATGAACTTCAGAAAACTAGACTTGATTTGAAATCATTTGAGAAGCAAAATGAAGTTCAACTTAAGAGGCTTTAAAACAAGGAGAATGAGCTAACAGATTGTATGAACCAATTGAACAAAATGTTAGATGCTCAGAAAACCCTAAACATCCTCACATCCCAACCTGGAAATTATCAAAGGTTTCGTTTAGGGTATTCTGGATCTAGTTCTACAACTGTTCTTGGTAGAGACAACACATGGTTGAATGAATTCAAGAAAGGCAAGTATATATTTGTTAAGGATATGCATGTTTGTACCTACTGTGGTAAAAGTGGTCATGTAACTAATAAATGTTTCACCAAAAAGAAACATGACAAGAACAACAAAACCTACACCCAGCAAGTGTGGGTTAGGAAGGTCAAGGTTGAGAATGATTCAAAGAACAAGGAACCCAAGCTGGTCTGGGTTCCTAAAGCTAACCTTTCATTTTCTTGTGCAGGTACGAGTGAAAGGAAAGCCATATTGGTATTTGGACAGTGGTTGCTCAAGACACATGTCCGGGGATAAAGAACAATTCCTTTCACTCACTGCATTCGAGGGAGGTCACGTAAAATTTGGTGATAATAGCAAAGGACTTATCAAAGAAGTAGGTAAGGTTGGTAAGTCACTCTCCCAAGCAATTGACAATGTTTACTATGTAGAAGGTTTGAAACATAACCTTTTGAGCATTTCTCAACTATGTGAGAAGGTGAATAAAGTGAATTTTGAATCAAACACTTGTCACATAGTGAACCCTAAGACAGGGGAACTGGTCTGTGAAGGAACAAGGCATAACAATGTGTATATCACATACTTAATTCAAATTCCACAGAACAATGCCCCCTGCCTTAGTGTTGTAGAGGATGACCAATGGCTTTGGCATAAGAGATTAGGACATGTTAGTTTCAATTTGCTCAACAAGCTGGAGATCACAAGATTTGGTGATAGGTTTGCCTAACATCAAATATGTGGCAGACCAGCTCTGCCAAAAATGTGCAAAGTGCAAACATGTCAGATCATCATTTAAGCCAAAGAAAGTGGTTAGTTCCTTTAGGCCATTTGAACTTGTACACATGGATTTATGTGGACCAATGCGTGTGCAAAGTAGAAATGGCTTTAGTTATGTATTTGTCTTAGGTGATGATTATTCTCGTTTCACTTGGACTATATTCCTGAAATACAAAGATGAAACTTTTGATGAATTTGAAATTCTAGTGAAACAGGTCCAGAATAAGATCAATCATCAGTTGGCATCTATCAGATCTGATCGTGGATCAGAATTTGATAATGCTAGCTTCATAACTTATTGTATGGAGCATGGTGTTTCTCACAACTTTTCAGCCCCTAGAACTCCACAACAAAATGGAGTAATTGAAAGAAAGAATCGCACTTTAGAAGAATTGGCTAGAACCATGCTTCTAGAGAGTGGTATGTCAAAGAAATTGTAGGCTGATGTTGTGAGTACATCATGCTACATACTCAATAGAGTTATGCTAAGACCAATACTGAGAAAAACACCTTATGAACTTATAAGGGGTCAAAAACCAAACATTGAACATTTAAGAATATTTGGTTGTAAGTGTTTTGTACACAACAATGGTAAGACCAGTTTGGACAAGTTCGACCCCAGGGTTAATGAAGCTGTTTTCATTGGGTATTCTCCTCATAGAAAGGCACATAAAGTTTTCAACAAAAGAACCTTGTGCGTTGAAGAGAGTATCCATGTATTGTTTGATGAAACTAACATGTTCCACAAGCCTGTGCAGGTAGATGATGATGAAGGTTTGGAGATTGGGATGATAAACTTCACTGGAGCTGAACCAAAGAACAATGCTAAACCAGACCCTCCAACTTCTCCTGAAAACAACAATGGGTCTGGTGCAATAGAGGTAAATGCTGAACAGGTTGTTGAATTTAGTGACTCTCCTGCTCATCCAGCTGATGATGAAGTGGGAGAGAACACTGAAGAAACTAGTCCACCCTCTCAAATTCAGAATGAGATAGGTGGAACCAATACAGACATTGGTTCTAACTTAGGTGACCTAAATGTTGTAAGGAAGGCTATGTTTAACCAAAGAAACTCTCATCCTTCTGATCAAATCATTAGTGATTTATCAAAAGGAGTCCAAACTAGAAATTCTGTTTGGAAGAATTTATGTGCTTACTTCACTTTCTTATCTCACATAGAACCAACAGACTATAAAATTGCACTAACTGATCCTGATTGGGTCTTGGCCATGCAAGATGATTTGAACCAGTTTGAGAGAAATCAGGTCTGACATCTTGAACCAAGAACCAATGAGATGTCAGTTATTGGAACCAAATGGGTCTTCAGAAACAAACTGGATGACTCAGGCACTATAGTCAGAAACAAGGCTAGGCTAGTGGTTCAAGGGTTTAACCAACAAGAGGGAATAGATTATGATGAAACCTTTGCTCCACTAGCCAGGCTTGAGACAATAAGAATTTTAATTGCCTTTGTTTCCCACATGAACTTCAAACTCTTTCAAATGGATGTTAAGACTTCTTTTCTAAATGGCTATTTGAAAGAAGATGTGTATGTGTAGCAGCCCCCTGGCTTTGAGGATAGAATTTGTCCAGATCATGTCTACAAGTTAGACAAAGCCTTTTATGGCCTCAAAGAAGCCCCTCGTTCTTGGTATGAGAGACTCTCTAGTTTTCTAATTGAAAATCATTATGAGAGAGGCTTAGTGGACAAAACTCTATTCTTAAAGAAAAGGGGAACAGATCTGTTAGTGGTCCAGGTATATGTTGATGATATTTTATTTGGGGCTACTAATTCTGTTTTGTGTGATGAGTTTGCAGACCTAATGAAAAGTGAATTTGAGATGAGTATGATGGGAGAACTTGGCTTCTTCCTAGGGCTCCAAATCAAGAAAGTGCATGATAAAATCATGATCCACAAACAAAAGTATCTCAAGGAGCTACTCAAGAGATATGGTCTGCAAGATAGCAAGTCCTATGACACACCTATTCCTACCTCTTCTAAATTGAGCCTGGATGAGAAAGGAAAGGATGTTGAGGATAAGCTATACAGAGGTATGATTGGCTCACTTCTCTACTTAACATCTAGTAGACCAGACATAGTGTTCTCAGTTGGGTTGTGTGCTAGATTTCAAAGCAACCCAAAAGAGTCTCATCTAAAATCTGTTAAGAGCAGTTTCAGGTACCTGAGTGGTACAGAGGACATGTGCTTGTGGTATCCAAAGGGGAGCAATTTTGATCTTTTAGGATTGATGCTGACGGAGTGCGCCTCTTCACGAAGGTGATTTAAGTGCAACAAAATGCCTTAAAGTGGAATATAGTTCGCAAAGCATCTGGCTTACTGATAATCTCCCATTCACGTCGTCGAGAGAGGGGCGACTAAGGACACACCCAACCAAACGATCGGTAAAACGGGGGATCAAACTGCTCATGAACATGAAGAACAATCACATTCATTAGAGCCAAATGAAAATGCAAAAAATGGCTCAGGTTTTTCGTACACGTTCACTTGCATCACACTCTGCGTAGATTGACTATGCTGGTTTAGTGTTGACAGGAAGAGCACTTCAGGAATGGCTCATTTCTTAGGTTCTTGTCTCATATCATGGGGATCTAAGAAACAAAATTCAGTGGCCTTATCCACAGCTGAGTCAGAGTACATAGTTGCTGCCTTGTACTATGCTCAATTACTATGGATAAAGACACAACTAAAGGATTTTGGGGTCAGTTTCGGAAGTGTTCCCATATTGTGTGATAACACGAGTGCCATAAACATTTCTAAAAATCCTGTCCAGCATTCTAAAACCAAGCATATTCAAATCAGACATCATTTTCTCAGAGACAATGTGGAAAAAGGAAATGTTAATCTTGAGTTTTGCAGATCTGAAGAGCAATTGGCTCATATTTTCACTAAGCCCCTAAGCAGGGAAGTGTTTGTCAAACTTCGCACATTACTTGGTATGGTAAGGATTAGATCCTAGTTCCTAAGGACTTATCTTTCCCTTTTTGATCAGTTTTGACATTTTTTATCCTTAGTGTACATAAGCAGGGTTGGTTAACTTTTAAATGTCATATATGCAAGTGGTCTCAAAGTTCTTATGTTGATGTTGTTCCAATGTGTGGTATCTCTAAGTTGCCTAACTGAAAGGTGCCTCAAGTTTTTAATGAATACAGATCAGCGTCAGACCAGTCCCTTACAACGGTTATCTCAACTCATTATTGAACCTTCAATTTTGAAATTGAGAAGTTAATTGTTCTGACAGGTGACTATTTTGGGACAAATGAACAATGTAAAGTAACCTCCTCCATTTCTCTCTTAATAACTGCCATTTCTTTTTCAATTTATTTCACTCTTTCACATTTGCTTTCTCTTTCTAACCGTCTCTCTCTATCTCTCTCTAATTACTCTCCCCTTTCAAACCCTAAGCGTCATCAAATGAATCTCTCTCTACAAGAATTCTCAGCACTTTTTCTCTCTCTCCTTCAATTTACTAGATCAAAGAAAAATGGGAAGGAAGAAAAATAAGGGATCAAAGAAGAGAATCAAGGGTCCGAGCCAATCACCAAAATTCACACCATCAAAGATCGAAAAGGAATCCAGTACTGTAGTGGTTGCTGAACACCACAAGTCAGAAGAGAAATTGGAAAAGGTCAAGGACCATAGTACTGAAGAAACTTCTGTGAAATCCAAGGATACATGCAAGCCTAAAGAGAAAACTCCACCACCACCAACTCCTGAATCACCACCACCATCATCACCAAAATCTCCACCACCTCAAACTCAGAATACTCCATCTCCATCTAAACCATCACCCTC
The DNA here is from genome assembly GCA_951394345.1 of Salicornia ramosissima. NCBI lineage: Eukaryota > Viridiplantae > Streptophyta > Magnoliopsida > Caryophyllales > Amaranthaceae > Salicornia > Salicornia ramosissima. The sequence continues at coordinate 27,601,506 of OX596234.1, read as the reverse complement.
CACATCAAAGAAATCGCCCTCTCCATCACCTAAACAACCCTCTCCACATCATACAACTTCATCTCCTCCATAGAAAACACCATCACCTACAAAAGCTGAGACTCCTCCTCCACCTTCACCACCAAAGTCTAAACCTCCATCACCTTCTTCACCACCAAAAGAAAAATGCCCATCACCTTCTCCACAACCACAAAAGACACCATCACCAACCCCACAGACCACAGAGAAACTGGTGCTAAGCACTGAGGAGGAAGATGTAGAGAAGGGGGAACTAGAAGAGATCGAAGGATGAAGATACTCCCCTGGAGGACATGGATGTTGAAATTACTGGAGTGAAATAGGGGGACAAGGAGACGGGTAATAGAACAAGGCCGTTAAGGTCAAGGGTGTGTAAGGATGAAATTAAGAAACAGCCTGCTAAGGAGGCTCCAGTGGGAAAGGAGGAAAAGAAGAAAAGAATGAAAAGCGTGTCAAAGAAGGGCAAAGGTTTTGCGAGCCCAAAACCTGCAACAAAGCTACCAACTGAGAAGAAGAGGAAGGCTAAATCTGCACCTGAGAAGGCCTCAGCTAAGAAAAAGGTAAGACCATTTCTGAACCACTGTTTGAATTAAGTGGTAGGGGTGTTCTGTTTTGTTTTGCATGTCCTAAGTCTTGGTTGAGTCAACCTTAATTAGAAGAGTTTAAGGAGGGTATAGAGTTTCAGGGTTGGGAGGGGCTGTGGGATAAAAGGCTAGATGTGTTTGAATCCCGTGTTGAGGAATTTTATTCAAAGTTCCGGAAGATAGACAAAGGGATGTTTTGGAGTGAGGTTGAAGGGGTAGATATCACTCTGTCCAAGAAAAGTCTAAGGGAGGTACTGGGTGTACCAAGAGGGGGGTTCTGTGTGTACTTAAAAGACAACTGGCCTACTATCCCTGAGGTCAGTACAGAACATATCCAGACCACTCTCTTCAATGGTTCTCCTTCTAATGGTTCTGGCTATGTAATTAGCCAACTGAGGGAACCAGTGATGAGGCTATTTTATACAGTGGCCTCTAAGATAGTACTCCCTAAGGCTCAGGGCAGAATGGATGTGAGAAAAATGGATGCTGTGATCATCTATTGCGTCTATGAGAAGATTAAGTTGTCTTCCTGGTCTCATGCTAGCCCACATGGTTAGCATTCTTGAAAGGTCAAACCACTCTCTACACTATGGTGTCTGGCTTACCCTGGTTTTCCAAAATAGGAAGGTACCTCTGCGTGGTGAGGTTAAGAAGATGTCTGTCCTCACCAACCAGATATTAGGTGAGAAGGGAATGACTTTTGAAGGGGGAATTCTGAAAATGACGGATGAATAGAGGATCAATGGGGTCAAGAGGACAAAAAGTTCAAGGTCTGAGGAAGCTACTGGGGACCTGTCCAAACAAGTGCAAACACATGGAGAACTACTTCCACAGATGATGGCCAGTGTCAATGCTCTGTGTACTTCTATGGATGGATCACTTTAGAATATATCAGCAAGATTGGACACCCATGAAGAAAAGCTTGCCTCCTCATCCAGCATCAAGCCAAGGACCACTCAACGACCAGTCCCCATCATTGCCCAAGTCAAGAAGAAGAAGCAGGAGAGAGTGCAGAAAAGGAAGAAGAGGATTCTATTGAGGATTCTGATGACGATGCTAACTCTCACTCTTCTTAGATTAACCCCTACCCTGCTAACATATTTCTCAAACTATCTTATCTCTGGCTTCCATGAACATTTTAACTATTCTTAGTTTTTGACCATTTCTGCCAAACATTTTCATTGCAGAATGGTCCTAGTTTGTATAATTATTAACCTGTGTGCACCTTGAAACTTTTAGGATTGTGAGTTGCAGGTACTCACGAATTAGAAAAACATCTCTAGAATGTTGTGTTAATATTATGCTTGTGCTTGACTTTACTTGTTGCCTTCTCCAATTTATTGTGCTGTGATTATTTTGTCATTTGATGATGCCAAAAGGGGGAATAGGACAGGTGAAGTTCCTTGTGTCAGGTGTAGCAACTTGAACAAGGTTCAAACCTTGTTAGAGATTGCCCAGCTTCATGCCTAGGAGTATTTTGAATTCAGATCAAATGCTCCTATCCATCCCAACTGGAAGTAACTCTTCCAAGTGAACTTAGAATTCTCTTGCTACATTTGATATTGATACGTCTAATTGAGTACTGTGATGAGTTGACTGACCTTGTAATTAGTCTAATTGCGCTTTAGTCTGCTGTGTGTTTTTAATTCTATGAGATTATGAATCTGACTGCAGGCACACTGCAAGACCAGTTCCTCTGAACAATTGTTTTATTTTGAAACAATTGGTTACTGTTCTCTGGGGGAACTTCATGGTTTGTCATCATAAAATAGGGGAAATTGTTGAACCATGTTTGATGACAAACCAGTTCTCTATACTTGATTGCAATGCATGTTTGTGTTTGAACAGGTTGAATCAAGTGAGAACTCTTCAAGGCATCTTTGAAGGCCTTGAGATACTTGAAGATCAGAAGCCAAGAGCTTGGAGCCTTTTATTTTTTGCTATTCTTGGATCTTCTTGTAAAATAAACTTAGGAAAATATAACTTGTGTTTCTAAGTAAAGAGCAAAAAGGGTTAAAGTTTATGTCCAGTAAAGAGAAAAAGCTAAGAACAAGCCAAGAACAAGCTTAGAACAGTTCTCTTTATCAGATGTAGACTTTGTAGTACTGAGACCACTGTGGGAACAGACCTCAGTATTACGCACGTGCACTTAAGTGATCAGTATTGATTTTCGTGTTCAAAATTATTTTTGAAAATTTATTTGAAAAATATTGACCACTTATGTTTTGGAAATCTGCCAAATTGATACACAAAATCAGCTTTGCAATGTACTTGTTGGACTTTAGTGTACTTTCCCACTACATTTAGTGGAAGGAGACAAATGTCTGCAACAGGTACATATGCACTTGTGTCAGCTGAGTTTGTTTGCACAATTTAGGCAAGTCTCCAAGCACACTTTTAGGGGACGGTTTTCATTTGCATATAAAAACAATCTTTTGGAAAACCCTAAAATGACTCTTGCTCTCAAAAAGAAAACCAAGTCATATTTTCTGAGAGTTTATCCATAGAGCAAAATTAACTCCATATCCATCTTTAAGAGAAAATTTATGGAGATTTGAAATTGTAATTTTTGAACCACTTAGAGGGGAGTGGTTGGGGAGTGTTCGGTGAACACTGAGTGAACTGTTAGAGGTTACATTTGGGGAATTAAGTGTTACAGAGTTGTAGCATTTAATTGAGTGTGTAACCTTGTTATTATTCAGAGTTGATTAATAATATGGATGAGAGAGTGGATGACGTAGGCTTCTTTAGAAGCAGAACCTCGTTAAATCCTTGTGTCCCTACTCTTATTTACTGTTCTGTTGCTGTTCAAATCTCTTTTCTTTCAGAACCTAAAGAAAATGGTCAGATCAATCTATTTAAAAAAACACACATACTCAGTTCAAGCCCTCCTTCTTGAGTATACATTGAACTTACAGTGGGTTGGAGCTTCCTCGTTTAGATGCCAACCAATGTACATAGTGCTTTTAAGCTCCTTAGGTATTTAACTTTTATGTATTTTGTAGCATCCGATAACTATATGCTTTTGTAACAAACTTCACCCCTTAGGGTTTATGTTATATATTATAAGTACTTTCCCTTGACTTCATATGGTTTTTGTAATATATGTAACGTGCTTACTGCTTATATCATTAAGTCATGCCAGTTTGTAAACTTAATATTTAAATATACATGGCGGGATAATATGTGCAAAAAATTCAGACCACTTTTTTTAAAACAATCGGCCCAACATTTGAACAACATTGAATTTGATTTTCTATCACTCATATAACTCTATTCTGTATGGATAAAAAAAATTGTAGATGTGAACCTTAATCAGATTTTAGGGGTTAGTATCTGTTGTTTAGATCTGTGCATTTTGTATGGATCACTTTCATTTTGTATGAATGTTTCTAATTAGCTAATTACCTCAATTTTGGGGTTTATACTTTACATCCTCTAAGGCTCAACAAAATGTAGCAAAAAAGGACATATATAGGTACCTACACTTTAAAAGGATGACTGCATGAGCATTCGATTTTGATAGGAGATTGATATTCCTATTCAAATCTTGGTTCAGTTGATTTTGGATTCGCTTATTAATTTTTCATTGTTGAATCAGACCCCTAAAATTATAAAATAAGTTAAACACACAAGAAATTTGATAGACTATTAACAACAGGCAATAACTAGGTCTAATTTTATACCATACAAACACTGCATGTACAACAATCACCATGCAGATCAAAACTTCATTGAACCTGAATCATGTCACATCATTTTAAAAAACCATGAGATTTCCCATATACTTCCTACCATTAAAAAAATTCCCCCAAAAATAATACACTATCAATATAAATTTCAAAGCAAAGCCAATAGTTCATTTTGGAACCCACAAGAAATTCCCTTATAATGTCCCCCGGTGTGTCCAAAAACCTTAGTGGGCACATTGAACGACCATAGGAAACACTAAGTAGTTTTAATCTTCTGGTGCACCAAAAATTATGTCTTGCTCATCTGTGTAGTTTTACTATTCTTACTGCACTCTGGTTTAAGCTAGATTAATGAATGTTTCATCTACATTCTTTTTTTTTTGTAAACCAGAATTTACCAATTAAAGGGTGATGTGGTCTCTTGCAGCAGCATCACTAATTTTAGTGTTGCTTATTTGAAAGGTACGCGTTTTATCATATCAAAGCCATTTTGGTTCAATATATTGCATAGTGCTAAATGCTAACTACTATGTCAAAATGGCACCCTTATGGGCTATATGATGCTACTTGATATCTTCTTAATGCTACTTAAATTATTCATTGTGTTGTTAATTATGTAACAATTACGTTAGACGTCAAAATATTTTGTTACCCCAAAATTAGTAATATTCCTGCTCGGAAACTTCTGTCGTTGAGCAAGTGTGTTTGACTGTGTTCGAGTGGACCTCTAGGGCTCCTCTTCGAGGGTGTGTCTTGCAAAATAACGAAAGGTTGCTAACCTGGGGGGTGGAACCCAAGAACGCCCCTCCGATGCTTAAGTCAGTGATCGGAATGAAAAGGAGTCAAAAGTATCTGGTTTGTGAATTATGAATTGTTTACTTGAAAAATGATTTGACTGATCCTTATATAGGCATAGGATACCCGGTTAGGGTTTTGCTGAGTCAACCGTGTTGATATATGGGCCAGGCCCATGACACGTGTCACCACGTCATCTGTTGTAGTATATCCGACGTATCCCTAACCCTGACAGAATTGGGCTTGGGGTTTGGGCCCGAATATCCTGGGCTGACCACTTTTGTGGGCTTGAAACAATTAGCCCCACGCTTGGCGTGGAACGGGAAAACCTTGGACGTTGGATGCCGAGCGGAACTTCAGAAACGGGCTAAATGCATATGATACTTGAGGACACGCCTCGACGGTGATCACCTCGGTCATGGGGACAACCTCGACCGTGGTGGAGGGCCCTCGACCCTGAGCTATCCCCTCGATCAATCGGACACCCTTAGCTAGCTGATGTTACCTCAACCGCGGGGATCCCCTTGACCACGTAGGGGGATCCTCGACCGTTGAGGAAGACACTCGACCATGAGGCGATTCCTCGACCAACATGCCCCCTTGGTTAGTTGTTGCTACCTCGACCACAGGGATCCCCTCGACCATGAGGGGGATCCTCGACCATTGAGGTGACCTATTGAGCCCTATGCTTCCTTGGTTGCTTAGCAGTTTCTACGACCGTTGATGCCCACCTCGACTGTAATGGGGGTCCTCGACTGACATGCCCCCTTTGGTTGGGCTGACGTTCTGTCGACCATTGGGATCCCCTCGATCATGATGGGGATCCTCGACCGTTGTGGTGTCCTCTTGACCCTTATGCCTATCTGGTGTCTTGGCAATCACCTCGTCCGTTGCGACCGTGAAGGAGTTCTCGACCAACATGCTCCCTCGACCATGACCATGCTCACTCACCTCGACCAACATGCTCCCTCGACCGTGGAGGCTTCTTGTAGTGCCAACTTCAAGGTTGCTTGCCAGGATCACCTCGAGGGGGTCAACCTCGACCACGTGAGCCCCTCGACCATGATCAACCATCCTCGACCTTGGGGATGTTCTCTGGGAGCACTCATTGCTGGAAGTTCGACCTTGGGGGTTTAGTCTGTCCTCGAAGGGGGTATACCTCGAAGCTGAGGCAACCTCGATTAACAAGTCCTTTAACCGGAACGTGCTCCCCCTTTCGTGGGGCCATGATGCCCTTTGATGCAACTCCATGCTGTCTTCTTCGACCACGAGTAACCCACCTCAATCGTGAGGATGTGAGGATACACGGATGCTCTATGTAGAGGCGACCTCGACCGTGGAGACTTTACACGATGGTTGCACTGGGCTTTTACTTGTGGAAGCAGCCTTGGGAGGTCGACACTTGCCTCGATCATGAGCCTTCCCTCGTCCATGGGAGGTTTGCCTCGATCGACAACTACTTGGAGCCATGAGGCTCTTAAATGCACCTCGAAGATTGTTTACCTCGATGGTATTGCTGCTACCCTGAAGGTCACCTACCTCGAAGGTCGTGCTCCTCGTGTATGAAGGTGGGCACACTCCTTAGGCCTCTAAACTTGACTCGAGGGTGTGTACCTCGATGGTGAAGGTACACACCTCGAGGATAGTAGTACATCCTCACCTTGTTACTCTTCCCTTGCTAATGACTTCTCAGTCTCGACCACGATGAAGATCAATCTCAATTGCGAGGGTAAATGTAGATTTTTAGTTGTGTAGTCTCCTACTGAAGATATCCCTTGAGATGACCAAGGAGGTGATTTTGGCAATGCTACTCCGCGATTGTGATCATGCTATCTGCGACATGCATTCTTTTAGCCTCGTTCGTGATGATACCCTTGCAAGGGATGATGATTAAATCCTCTTGAGATTTCTAAGTGTTGTTTCTTGGTGACTCACCGCGATCATAGTTCCATCGACTGTGATGAGGGTGATGAAGGAAAAATTTTCCACCTCGACTTTGATAGAGGTCATGGAGAAGGAACTCTTTGTTACCTCGAGGTTTCATAGTCTTCGAATTGTCTTGGGATTACTACTATTTGGTCCTCAAGGTAGTATATTCTTCGAGTGATCATGGAAACTCGATACCTCCAAGTACTCGAGGTAGTCAGGTGCTCGAGTGGCCTTTAAGGCTATCATGCGTAGGAACTCGAGGTAGCCTGATCCTCGAGTGGCCCTGGGGCTGACATCTTCTATCCCTCAAAGTGGTCTTCCCCAGTGACATTGAGGTTGATACTTCCAAGTTCTCAAGGTAGTCGGGGACCCTGGGGCTAATCACCCTCAGCTATTCGAGGTAGTTTAGATACTTCGAGGACTCTGGAGCTAAAGAGTGATAAGTTGTCTTTATGACCTCTTTTATACCCCATTTTCTCCCCAATTAAGGCCTTTATTGGTCCATTTTATTTCCTTCCAGCTTAGTTTTTCTCTTTTTAGGCTTTTAGTTATCTTAGTGCATTTTGAGTCATTTCGGTGGTATTTTGCCCCCTTATTTAAACTCACCTGAGTTTATGGCACTTTTACCTTCTTATGACTTGCGGATTACTTATTTCAGGTCCCTCATCCGGGCTACACGTGGGAGACAAGTCAAGGAGGAGAGTGATGGGAATCGAAAGAGGAGCGAGATGAATTGAAGCCGACTATTGGTCGCCCTCCGCTATCTTGGGCACAACTTGTGTTTTAGACATCTTCTGGGTTCGGGGCCGATTACGTTGGAAACTAGAGTTCAAGAGCTTTCCATCGGTATATTACACGCTCCAATCCGAGGTCTACATCTAAAGTTATGAGCCTTACAAGATCAGTTCTCTGTGCTGCCTTCTTAAAGCGGACGCTCTCCTTATTAGAATGGACGCTCTAATTCCCTTTGCTGATGGCCTATTTTTGCCGACACTTTAGAGTGGACGCTCTAAATTTTAGAGCGTCCGCTCCGATACTCCAGTGGACTTCATATTTTTTGTCAAGGTCTTAGAGCGGACGCTCTAAATTTCAAAGCGCCCGCTCTGAGTTATCAGGACAGCTTTTTTTGCGGGCTTCTAACTTCACTTATGGCTAATTTCTTGGGGGTATAAATACCCAATCTTTTCCCCTTGATGTACTAGGTACATTTTAGAGACATTTTCAGATCTATTAGCATACTATTAGCTTAGGGTTTGCAATTTCTAGAGGGTTTGGTAGGAGAGACTAGTATAATAACTTCATTTTTCTCACTTGTAATTGGATTAAGCTTCTCTTAGTTGGTAATTTCTGAACTCTTTCTCTTGTTTTGTCATCTATTCACTTATTATTGCATTTTTATCTTGTTTTTAGTTGTTGTTCTTGCTTTGTTGAGTAGTTTAGTCTTAGTTTAATCTTCTTTATTCTTGTTTTTGCTCATCTTTACTATGTTTATTTCTAGTTCTTTATTTTCTATTTTCATTGTCATTCCCCCTTGTTTATTCATGTTTACTTCCTTCTTAGGCTAGATTTTTAGCTAGGGAAGGGGGATAGTGCAGCATTATTGACGAGAAATTTCTTATTTTGGTTTCAATGTGTTGATAAATATTGGTTGCTTAATCCAGGGATTTATTTTGTTGAGTTTAAATTTTGGCCATTTCCATGACTTAAAACCCCAATCATTTATGTGTTGTACGAGAGTGAGCACATAAGTGGTGGAAAGCTAGATTAAGCATGACTATGACCATCTTCGCATGGTTGGGTATTCAATGCCCTTGAGTGCGTGAGAACGACTCTTTGGTATTGACGATGCGAACGGGATTAGAAGGTGTGCGAGAGTGACCTCCTAATGCCGGGCGAATCACCCCCTTTATGAGTCAACCTTGTTGCCATGATTAGGATTTTGGATTCATATTTGTTTCATGATTCCCCCTATCCCTAGTGCTTATTTTCTCAAGTTATCTTCCGATTTCCAATCTTTTTTTTTACAGTTTCTAGCATTAGTATTTTAGTTTAATCGATTTAAACTCCCGATTTTTATACCCCGCCAATCGATTAGCTTTCAACTAAGCTCAAAAACCTTGCTTCTCCTTGGATTTCGACCCCTACTTACCACTTGCTATCTTTTAAGTTAGTGAGTATAAGCTAGGGTATTTTATCCTTGATTCCGAACCCTTGGGAACTAACGACACCTAAGGGACGGATCAAGTTTTGGCGCCGTTCCCGGGGAAGCAACGAGTTCTTTCTCTTAGTTTATTTGCCTTTTGGTTGGTTTTATTGCTTTCATTTTATTTTAATTCTGTATTTGCCTAGTGATTATCATTGCTAACGCTCTCATTAGCCTTGTTGAATGCTAAGGAGATCCCAGGGCACTCTAGACTCGTCCATTGACTCAGATTTGGAGGGTATTTCGAGAGTATAATCAAGAGGAGGAGGAGGACTTAAGCTCGGTTTCTTCTAGTGAATTTGGTGAGGCCATGGCGGATGATGGCAATGACGTTCTCTTTAGGGATTTTGGCAATCCCGGTTCTTATGAGCTCACCGGTGGAATTTTGCTCCCAACTACAGATACAAACTTTACAATTCAAGTCTCCAGGGAGTATATCCGGATGCTCCTTTTCCGGCACTCTCTCACTGGAAAAGCATATTGGTGGCTAAAGAACCTCAAACCCAACTCTCTTAGAACTTGGGGGGAGGTCACCGCTGTAATACCCCGAAATTTCGGGATATTTTAAATTTTTCTTAATTAATTAATTAATAATTGATTATTATTTAATTAATTGTAGCAATCTAATTATTTTACCTTAGCCCAAACCTTTGATCTCATCTTGCTAAGACCCAAGCCCAATTTCTTTCCCCTTTCTCTACACCTCATGGCCCCGTTGTTTCTTTTTCCTTTTAATTGATTTATCTAACTTATTTTCACCAATATTACTAACTTATATCTATTTTGACCTTTTCCTAAAAATTCTATTTTTATCCCAATTTCTCCAACTTTGACTACTAGATTTTAGGAAGCCAATAACACCCATCCTCCTTATGATACCCCACGGCCCCCTTACATTCTCCTTCAAATTATTTAATTCTTTTTCAAGCTAAAATAATAAATCATATCTATGTTTGACCAGATTCCAAAAATCTAATTTTTTATCCTCCTACTTTGTCTACTAGATTTTAGGAGTTTGTTTTACTCCCTTGCCTAGTATTTCTACACGGCCAACACACCACAAAAAGGGGAACCACTTTTATAATTCTTAATCTTTAAAAACTAAACTACAAATAAAAACTCCTCCTTTTCCCCACACAAATACTTCCTTCACTTCATCAATTCAAACACCTTCATCAAAGACAGTTCAACCTTTAGCCTTTGAAGATCGAACCATTCACCATCAATATTAGATCATTAGGTAATTAGATTGCTTTATTTAATCTGTAGGATAGATTAGTTATATAATTTTTAGAATAGATTTAATCATGTATAGTATTGCCTAGAACTACTTAGAATTGCTTAGAATCATGCTGGATGAATTTTGAATTGTTTATTGATGATTAACCATGTTTGTCGAGTGCTTCTAATATCATTCCAAGATGTATTGACAGGTTTATTTCATGTTCTTGCTATGTTTTATGATTGTTTTACGATTCTTGCTAGTTTAGAGCTGATGGAATTAATTATGGAATAATTATGAATAATGATTGATTGTTGATAATTGTAATTAAATAAATTAAAGTGTCAATTTTTGTTGCTTGCTTCAAGAATGTCGAGTGGTGTAGTGTTATAAAAGGAGGATTTTTATCATGTTTTGAGTAATATTTATTGATGATTGTTAGTTTATTTGATTATTTATTTATTTAATTGATTGATTGAATTGTTTATATTAAAGGAATTGAATTAATTGTTGTTTTATTTAGTGAATGTCGAGTGGTATAAGTCTTGGACTAGAGTTTTGATTCAAGTTAAGTTGGACTAGAATTGATTAAAAGTCAAGTTGTGTCATTAAAGGATTGAGTTGTGAACTAGAATTGAGAACAGAATTGTATTATGGAAAAGAGGATTAACTATGAAGTGACCGCCTATCTAGTGGCTAAAGTGCCATGAACATCGGTATAGTCGAAGCCACTGTCCTATCTTCGGATTTGGGACAGTTCTTGATCCGAGTGCCGGGAAGTAGATCTAACGTGGTTGACCCGGCATGAACAAGGAAAGTTGGGGAAAAGAATTAAGGTTTCCCCTATGAGCATATGACTGGTCACGGATTAGCACATGAACTGAATAGAACTGAAGAGTCAATAGTGGTGTCAAGAAGTCTAGAACTGAATAAGTTAGTATAGAAGGTCTTGGTTTATTGTGATGTTATGTTTGTTTCCGCTGCGTACTTGAACGATGATGTCTATGAATGATTTCCTGATGATTTGTTTGACTGTTTGGTTGACCTGTTCTGATTATTTTGTTTCTAATTGTGTTCTACTGATTAAGTAGAACAATCTAATTACTCACCACTGACTGTGGACCCCAAAACCCTTTTTAGGTACAGGTGATGATTGATTAAGTTACGCAAGGGCTGGGATTGTGTGCGAGCTAGTTTAGCAGTTTATTTTTATTCTACTGTTCACCCCTAGCCTTTGTATTATTTTTAGTGGACTTTTCCTTATTTTGTAGCATTGTTGGACTTTAGAATCTTATTTATTCTGGATTATTTAATGGTTTTAATTGAATAATATGGACTAAGTTTAGAGATTCCGCTGTAATTAATGAATCTGACAATAAAGGTTTCTAAATAATAATGATCTATATTGTTGTTTTCTCTGAAAACAACGCTGCTAAAATACGGGTCGTTACAACCGCAGCTTTTCTCACCAAGTTCATTTCCGAAGACAAGACTGCAGAGTTAAGAAGAAATATTTCTACTTTTGAGCAAGCAAGGTATGAGTCTTTGGAGGAAGCTTGGGACCGCTTCAAGGAGTATGTTTGCGCTTGCCCACACCATGAATATAGCAAGCCACTTCTTATCCGGTTTTTCTATGATGGGCTCAATGATGTACCAAAGGCTACCTTAGATTCCGGATGTGGTGGACATTTGAGCAAGGTTCCACAAGCTCGATTGGAGGACACCATAAAAGAAGTAGTGAGGAACTACTCAAGGAGCGGCGGAAGAAGAAGTGAGGAGAAATCAACGGGGAAATTCGAACTTTATTAGGATTCCCTAAAAACTTTCATGGAGTAAGTGATTGATAAAAAGTTGAGCAAGAAGCAAGCATCATCGTCCTCCACTCAACAAGTACATTCATTCTCTTGTGACATTTGTGGGGGCACTAACCATGACACATCCTATTGTGGCGGTTTGACTCCCGAGCACGTTGCCGCTATGGGTTACCTTGACAACCAACGGGACCAAAGAAGCAATTGGAGGGGTCCCAACTCGAACTCTTTCCATGAATAATGCAGGGAAGTTTCCTAATTCCCAAAATGCATTCACTTTTATATCAATTCCCAAATTACCGTCCACCTCAGCATAGGAAAAAAAATCAACTTTTTTAATGAGAAAACGCTACTGGTAGTAGCGGTTTATGTGTAGTATTTTTTTATAAAGGTCTAAAGCCAATAGGTTACTTAGGAAATTTATATTTTTTTAACTAGGACAATCAGCTACTGGGAGTAGCAATTTCTTCAGTAAAACCGCTACTCCCAATAGCGGTTTTGTCACGAAAATTAAAAAAAAAAATTCATTCAACCTACTAAGTGGACGATAATTTGGGAATTGAACAAAAAGTAACAACATTTTGGGAATTAAGATTATTCCTAACATTATTTAGGGAAAGAGTTCCCAACCCCAATTTCAACTCAAGGTTTGGTGATCAAGGTGGTCCAAGCAACTTCAACAATCAAGGAGCTCCCTATATCTATCCAAATGCTAGAAGCAACTTCCAAAACAATCCTCACCCACAACACCAATTCCCACCACCAAACACCAAGTTTCAAAACACACACTTCCCATCCCCAAACACAAACAACCTTCCAAACACATCCAACCCACAAAGCAACCCATCTCAATACATACTCCTCATTTTAGATCAACTCAAGAATGTAACTCAACAATTTGAGCAAAAGTTGGGAAACATTGACCGAAAGGTGGAACAAAAATTCCAAGAGGCTAACTCCCACCAAATGATCCTTGACAACCAAGTTGCCTAATTTGCCGAGAAAGTATCTCGACTTTCTAATGAGAAACTCCCTGGTCAACCCACTCAAAATCCGGCCACCTCCCATCACCATGCGAAGGCAATCTATCTTAGGACCGGGAAGTCTTATGATGGTCCAAAGAGAAGTGATGAGGAAACTTCAAGAGAGAATCACGAGGAGGGTGAGGAGAAAGGAGAGGAACCGGTTGTCAATGAAGGAAAATCCCAAGAGGAGGTGTCTAAGGGGAAGCAAGTTGAGGGTCCAAGGCATCAACATTCATCTCAAAGCAACCAACCTTCGAGGTTCGACCCTCCCATGCCATATCCGGAAAGAGTTATGGAGAAAAAACTTAATGAGAAGTACCACAACTTCATCGAGATGATGAAGGGTCTCCAAATCAACATTCCATTTATTGAAGCAATGTCTGAAATGCCTTCCTATGCCAAGTTCCTAAAGGAACTCCTCTCAAATAACAAGAGACTCAATGAAGAGTGCATCATACTACCTCATCAAGTAAGTTCCCTTGCGCAACGCCAACTTCCACCAAAACAACGTGATCTAGGTAGCTTCACTCTTTCGGTCAAGTTGGGGGATCTAGAGACAAAGGGGGCATTGGCCGATTTATGGGCAAGTATGAGCTTGATGCCACTCTCAATTGCTAAGTTAGTCAAGTGTGAGATGGTTCCATCAAGAAATACCATTCAATTGGCCGACCGCTCTATCAAGCTACCATGTGGAGAACTAGAAGATGTTCCGATCCGAATTGGGAACATATTTGTACCAATTGCAAGACTATGGAGGAGGATCCTCATACTTCTCTTATCCTTGGAAGTGAGGCTCTCAAGACTATGGGCGCTGTGATCAATTGCAAGAATAGCATAATCACATGTGAGGTAGCGGATGAGAAGGTCGTGTTTGAGTTCTCACACTCTATGAGGCAACCTATGGTGGAAAAAGTGTGGAGGGTTGACTTGGTAGAATCCGAGCATGATGAATGCAAAAGGGTGCAAATACAAAGGGGAGACACACTCTATGAGGCTCTCCAAGGCGAAGAAGGGGTAGAGAAATCTATGGAAGCCATGGTGGTTGAAGCCATGCTAGATTCCGCTCTCCCGGAGCCCGAAGAAGTCCTCCATGAGCTCCCATCGATCCAACGAGCAGGCAAAGAGGAGAGTCCAACGCCTCCTCACAAGGTAGAGTTGAAACCCCTTCCCCCCTTTCTCAAATATGGCTATTTGGATGATAAGTTTAATTGCCCAATTATCATCAATGCTAATCTAGATGACCCCTCTTTGAAAAAATTGGTTGATCTAATGAAAAGTTATAAGGGTGTCATTGGATATAGCATTGATGATCTCAAGGGCATAAGCCCAAGTTTGTGTATGCATCGCATCCATCTTGAGGATGATCATGCCACCTCTATTGAACCTCAAAGGCGGGTTAATCCGACTTTGAAGGAAGTAATCAAGAAAGAGGTTTTCAAGCTACGTGAGGCGGGCATCATCTATGCTATCTCCAATAGCAAGTGGGTGAGCCCGGTTCACGTAGTGCCCAAAAAGGGTGGCATAACTATCGTCAAGGATGATAAGGGGAATGATATCTCCACCCGAACTGTAACGGGTTGGAGAATGTGCATTGATTACCGAAGGCTCAACAAGGCCACAAGAAAAGATCATTTCCCCTTAACATTTATTGATCAAATTCTAGAAAGGCTAGTCGGTCATTCACATTATTGTTTTCCTGATGGGTGTTCCAGATTTTTTCAAATTCCCATCCATCCGGATGACCAACACAAAACAACTTTCACTTGTGACTATGGGACCTTTGCATAGCGAAGAATTCCCTTCGGTTTATGCAATGCCCTGTCCACCTTTCAAAGGTGTATGACCACTATCTTTTCTAACATGATTGAGGATGCGATAGAGATATTTATGGATGATTTTAGTGTGTGTGGTTCGTCTTTTGACATATGCTTGAGAAATCTTGAACGTGTGTTGAAAAGATGTCAAGAAACGAACCTGGTCTTGAATTGGGAGAAATGTCACTTTATGTTCGAGGAGGGCATTGTCCTAGGCCATAAAATTTCTAGCAATGGTATCGAAGTAGACCCGGCAAAGGTATCGGTGATCGAAAAGTTACCCCCGCCCACTACGGTGACTAGGTGCGTGCGTTCTTGGGGCATGCCGGCTTTTATCGCCGATTCATTAAAGACTTTTCGCTCATCGCAAGACCTTTGACGAGCCTACTTCAAAAGGAAGCGGAGTTCCAATTCGATGAGTCTTGCACTGGCTTTTGAGACATTGAAAAATGCTTTGGTGAATGCGCCAATTGTGCAAGCTCTAAATTGGGAGCTCCCATTTGAACTGATGTGCGATGCTAGTGATTTTGAAGTGGGAATAGTGCTTAGGAAAAGAAAAGAGAAAAAGTTGAATGTGATATCCTATGCAAGCCGTAGTTTGGATGACGCACAAAACAAATACACCACCACCGAAAAGGATATGTTAGCCGTAGTTTTTGCATTTGACAAGTTTCGACCTTACCTAGTTTGTAACAAGACCATTGTGTACACCGACCATGCGGCGGTGAAGTATTTGATGACTAAGAAGGATGCGAAACCCCGGTTAATTCGATGGGTCCTACTTCTCCAAGAATTTGATGTGTAGATTAGAGACAAAAAGGGATGCGAGAATCAAGTGGCGGACCACCTCTCTCGGTTGCCACTTGACCACTCATCCTATGCAAATGAAAAGGAGAAGGTCCTAATCGATGATGAGCTACATGATGAAACTCTAATGGCTATCATCTCCAACACCATTCCTTGGTATGCCGATATTGCTAACTTCCTAGCAAGCGGAGTGGCGCCTCATGACTATAATGCTCAACAAAAGAAGAGGTTCTTCAAGGAAGCAAAACGTTAATTTTGGGATGCTCCTTTCTTGTACAAGAAATGTGGTGACGATTTATTCCGGAAGTGCGTGCCTACTCATGAGATCGAAGGAATTCTTGAGCATTGTCACACCATGGCCTATGGTGGACACGGTGGGGTAGATAAAATGATGGGGAAGATTCTTGAGTGCAAGCTTTGGTGGTCTACAATGCACAAGGACTCTCACAAGTTCATCCAACAATTTGATCATTGCCAAAGGATGGGGGGAATCACCAAGAGAAATGAAATGCCCCAACAATCCATACTTGAGGTTGAGCCTTTTGACGTTTGGGGTGTAGACTTCATGGGTCCTTTTGTCTCATCATGTGGAAACATGTATATCCTTGTGGCCGTTGACTACGTGACTAAGTGGGTGGAAGCGATTGCATCACCAACGAATGATCATAAGGTGGTTTTGAAGTTGCTAAAGAAGATCATCTTTCCACGGTTCGGAGTACCGCGATGCTTGATAAGTGATGGTGGTTCTCACTTTGCTAAGAAGCAACTTGAGAACCTGTTGATGAAATACAGTGTGCACAACAAGGTAGGACTCCCATACCATCCGCAAACCCAAGGTCAAGTAGAAGTGTCGAACCGAGAAATTAAGAGCTTGCTTGAAAGAATGGTGAACAAATCAAGGAAAGATTGGTCTCTTCACTTGGAATACGTCTTATGGGGCTTGAGAATGGCATACAAAACCCCGATTGGTACCACTCCTTATCATCTTGTTTATGGAAAGGGGTGTCACATCCCGGTTGAACTTGAATACAAGGCTTGGTGGGCAATTAAGGAGCTAAACATGGATTTTCAATTAGCGGGAAAGAAGAGATTGCTCAAGTTGAGTGAGTTGGAAGAATTGAGATGGGATGCCTATGAAAGTTCTAGGATCTACACGAAATAAACCAAGAAGTGGCATGACAAGCTACTCAAGGGCCGGAACTTCATGGTGGGTGATAAAGTCCTCCTCTTCAACTCAAGACTCCGACTTTTTCCCGGAAAGCTCAAGTCAAAGTGGTCCAGCCCATTCCTCATCACCAAGGTCACCCGATATGGTTCATTCGAGTTGGAAGGAAATGCTGGCAGGAAATTCATGGTGAGCGGCCAAAGGATCAATAAATACCATGGCAATATTGATGACAGAAGTGTTCGATGTCTGATGCTCGAGTTAGCTCAAGCCGCCTCAAACACTTAGCTCGCTAAATTTGGGTGGACGCTCAAGCTTATGAACATAAATAAGCACTCTTTTGTAATATAATTTTAGATTTTAGGTTGAACAATTTTATTTCCCTTTTTTTCATTTTTTTACTTGGTTGTATTAGCACTTGGAAAAAATCCGGAGGATTTTTCCCCATGGGGAGGGGTGAGTAGTAAGTAGCAATTGTGGGGCACGACCGCTTGGGACCACCAAGCAATGTTGGAGTCGGGTTTGGGTCACGCCCTATACCTAGACTCGACTAAGCTAAATTTATTGAGGTTTGTGTGCTATTTTTGTGTGTGTGATTGCAGGTGAGAGCTGATTAAAATAGCTGAATTAAGGCCTCAGAGCGGACATTCTAATATTTAGAGCGGACGCTCTGGCCTAGTGGTGAAAAGGAATGATTATGCTGATGAAAGTCGAGACTTTAGAGCGTCCGCTCTAAACTTTTGGGCAATCAGGTGGAAAATGCCGAAAGTTTACAGCGTCCGCTCTAAACTTTTAGGCAATCAGGTGGAAAATGCCGAGAGTTTAGAGCGTCCTCTCTAAACTTCGTCAAATATTATTATATAATGTCGAAAGTTTAGAGCGTCCGCTCTAAGCTTCCTCAAAAATTTCTGCCAAATGTCGTATGATCAGAGCGTCCGCTCCAAATGCCCAAAGCGTCCGCTCCGATAAACATGACCCGAATCTACTGCTTATTTTTCACCAAATTCATTTCATCCTCTCATTTTATTTCAATCCTCTCTCACTCAAACCCTATCTCCCTCAATGTCTCTCTCACCTTAACCCCCATCTCCTTCAAACTTCATCTCATTCTCAATCTTAACCTCCATTAATCCTCTCAAAAACTTCACAACTCAACCCAAACATTCAATTCTAACACTCCATTGGCCTAAAAACCTAAAAAAAAAAACACCCCAACCTCCATTGCTACATCTCAAGGTCCGAATTTTTGGGGCTCTTTGGAGAAGAAGGGTTCGAAAAGTGCGAATTTGGTCTTCTCATCTCCAACCTTGGTCCTAACACTCACTTGGTATAATGTTACCTTATTTAATTTAATTTTCTTACTTGAAAGTGGTGAAATAACACCTAAAAGAGTACGTAGCGAAGGCTCGGGAAGTGGTAGAGGGGAAGAGAATGTGCGACCCCAGCAACCACCCTACCGAATTAACCTCCCCCATGGTTGGCAGAGAACTAAGCTGGTCAGTCTGGATAGGCGGATGGTTAAACCATCTCTCTTCTACTGTCAATTCACTTGTCAGACTTTGGGGATAGATGGAACTGTAGTCAGATTGAGCAGGAACATGGGGTTCGAAGGGTTCCTTGATTGTAGAATGCCGAATGATTGGGTGACATCAGATCCAACCTACAACGTTCCCAGCCAACCCCCACTAACATACAGACAACTCACCCTGGAATTCCTGGCAAGTTTTGAAGTGAGGAAGGACGATAGTAGGGAGGGAATAGATGCATTCTCCCTCAGGTTTAGGATGTTCAACGTCACCCACAACAAATCCTTGAGGGAGTTTAAAGAGCTTTTCGGGTGGGATCCAGAAGCTCGTATCTTGGGCCACTCGGGAGATGAGGTGGATCAATACAACGAACAAACCTGGTGGAGCCGGTGACCGATGGGACCCGGAGCTTTCTCTCCAACTCCTCCAAAGCTTCAGAGATATAACATGCGGGATTGAGATATTTCCATCGGATGTTAGTGTTCTGTTTCTTCTCCAGGCAAGAATTGGGCAAAGTGAGTAGTGCCGAGCTGTTTCTTTTGTACACGGTGACTGAGGGAGCAAACCTCTACAACCCCTCTCTACCCGAAAACAGAGTTAACCTCGGGTATCTTTTGGCGCAGAGGATACTGATAATTCGCGATGACCTTCGGTCGACTGAACCGATCTATTTAGGAGGCTTGGTAACTTTGTTGGCCTACCAGTTTGACTATAAGGATAGGGTAGTGTCAATGGAACCCGAGAGCTACTCAGCCTACCTGAATGAGGAGCGAATCAAGGTGATGAAGTTCATCTCACCCGCCTCCGGGTCAAGAGGCAAGGCATACATTTGGAAGGTCAGGGAGCTACCATGGTGCTACATGCCTTGCGACTTCATGATTCGACACCCTGCGGACATTGAAAACCCGTGGCGGATTCCCATGGAGCAAATTGACCCGGCGGAGTTGAGCGCCACCGAAGAGGAGAGGAGAAACAGATTAAGGGGTGGTGGACAACCGCAACAGCAACACTAGCATCAACAAAAACCACTCGAACCTCCAGTGCAACAACCATAACAACAACCAGGTAATTTTAATATTGAGCAAGCCTTTGCAAATTTAAGTTTGCAAATCAACCAACTAACGCAGGCACAACAAGTGCCCCCGGCGCCACATCCCGACTCAGGATACTCTTTATTCCAGAGTCAGATTTATGACTATCATGTGGACCAGGGGCACATCACGCCGTACCTGAACTACCCCAACTACCCTCCCTAATCGGGAACCGTCCCAAATTGGGAGGAACCTTCAGTAGATTCTAGTGGTTCACCCCTGCCACGAGTTGGTTGCACTTACCCCTACTGGCAAGGACTCGGTACCTTGCATGACCATCCTAGGAGCTTTCCCTATACAACTACACTGTAACGAGCCGCATTTTAGCAACGTTTTTTTCGGTGAAAACAACAACACGGATCATTATTAACTATAAACATTCAATATTAAATTCTTTAATAACAGCGGAAGCTCTAAACTTAATTCCATTTATTTAATCAAACCAATAAATAGTCCAAAATAACTCAATTACCAAAGTCCATTATTACTAACAAATACGGAAAGTCCACTAAAAAGTTATTACAAAGGCTAGAAATTGACATCAAGTTACTTAAACTACTATTCTCGCTTGCTCACAATCTCAGCCCTTGCGTAACCCAATCATTCATCTCCTGTACCTGAAAAGGGATTTTGGGGTCCACAGTCAGTGGGGAGTAATTAGATTGTTCTACTTAATAAGTAAAACACAATTAGAAACATAATAATTAGAGTAGATCAACAGAACAATCAAACAAGTCAACAGGAAATCATTTCAAGACATTCAAATTCAAGTACACAGCGGAAACAAATCATAACAGAGTATTCAACCGAGACTCTCAAGACAAGCTTAATCCAATTTTAGACTTCTAGACTCCACTATTAACCTTCAAGTTCTAGTTCAATTCAAGTGCTAATCCGTGACACAGTCATATGCTCGTAGGGGAAACCTTAACTCTTCCCCAACTTTCCTTATCTCATGTCGGGTCAACCACAAAGGATCTACTTCCCGAGCACTAGGATCCAGAACTGCCCCAAAACCGCAGAAGGGACAGTGTCTTCGACTAAACCTATGTTCATGGCACTTTAGCCACTAGATAGGCTGTCACTTCATAGTTTAATATCTTTTCAAGTTCAACTTTCTAGTTCACACTTTAACTTTTATTGACACGACTTGACTTCTATCCAATTCTAGTTCATCTTAACTTGACTCAAAACTCTAGACAAGGACCATTATACTCGACATCTAGACTATAATCACACGAAAGTTCATCAATCATCATTAATCCATCAATTCAACAAGTTTATCCATAAAGGCATGCTACAATCATGATTCAACAACATAATCCAATAAGAAAACAAAAGTTCCGATGTCGAAATCTTACCCGTTACTTACCAAATATACACGGCTCCTTTGCAATACAACATTCAATAATTCATCATCATAATTCATAAATAAATTCAATCATCAGCATAAAAATACAAGTTTAAGCTAACTACAATAATTCTAGGAACATAATTAAATTCTAGTCTTTTAATTAATTGAACCATAAAAATCTAACCTTCTATTTCTTTTATTCCATTCGACATTTTTGAACCATGATGGTGGAATTTACAATTTTTAATCCAATTAAAATATAAGTCTTAAATTTATTAATCAAGATATTTCTAAGAACTAGTTCAAACTCCAATCTTTTTATCAATAAACAATAAAAATCGAGTCTTCAAATGCATTGTGCCACACGACTTTTCAAGAATAATATAACCAAAATTTAATTCTTTCTTTTAATTTAAAACATCAAGATTAAATTCATAATACTAGACTAACTTAATAAAAATCCATGCTTTAGATATTCATCAAGAATTTTGAATAGAACAAGCTTTCAAGATTTCATCATCACTCGACAATTTCAACAATAATTCAAGATTCATAAATTGCTTTTCAAGAGCGTAATTAGTTTTAGGAATAATTCAAGAAAATCATCAAAGAACATTATTTGAGCAAGATTATAACAAAAAGATTGATTCTTGAATACATATTCCACTCGAAAAATATGATTGTCACACGGTCATCACTCGACAAATCCAAGATGTATAATTCTACAATTTAGTCTTCAAGTTTATTTGGCAAGAATCATAGAACATGCATATAATGTATCAAAATTTATAAAATAAAAACATTAGAACTATCCTAGATTAACTCGACATTCACACGAAATCATCATCAACAATTTTATGCATTTCAAAGCTAGTTCTAAGCAATTCTAAATAATTCTAACCATGTTCAAAACCTATTCTAGAAATTATATAACTAATCTATCCTAGAGATTAAATAGAGCAAGCTAATTACCTAAATATGGAGAATCTGGTTCGAAAACCCCACGAGTATCACACGGCCTTTGGGTGTTTCTTTTGCTTCTTGTTCCAATCTTGAGGGTAATTCTAAGCAAGAGGTTCTCTTAGAGGTATTTTGTGAATTGTTTGATAAGGGAAAAGATGGTAAAACAATTGTTGAATTCTCCTCTAAAAATCATATGGGGGCCTTGAGGTATAGAAAAATAAAGGGTTTCTTTTTCTTTCCTAAATTTTAGTAGTGAGGTTAGGATAAAAACTAGATTTTTGGGGTAAGGTTAACTATGGATATCTAGTTTAATAATTCTGGTAAATAAATTGAATTAGTCAATTAAAGGAAATAAAGGAAAGGGGAGCCGTGGTTTCATAAGGGTGAGGGGTGTTTGGTACTCCTAAAATCTAGTAAAGTAGTTAGGAGATAAAAGGAGAGTTTTTAGGATGAGTCAAAATAGATATGGTTTGCTATTTATGGTTGAGAATAGAATAAAATAAATAAAAGAAAAACAATTAAGGGGCCGAGTAGTAGGACATGCAAAAAAATTAATGGGCTTTGATTTGACAAGGCAAGGTAAAAGGTTTGGGCTCGGTTTTATGATTGGACTAAAATAAGGTCGTAAGATTAAATAAATAAAAGGAAGAGAAAAGAATAGGGACAGATTTAATTAAAAGATATTAAAAGGAATGGTTAGAATAAATAAAATAAATTAAATAAAACAGGACAAAGAATTAAAGGGAAATGAAAGAAAAGGTAGATGGAAAAATGATGGAGAATTAAGATGATCCTGATCCAATTAATTATAGGAAGGAAAAAGGGTAACAGCTTAGAGAAAAATAGGGAATGATATAATTAAAGTGTATTATTGGGTTAACAAATAAAAGGAAATAATTAGGATAAATGTGTAACCACCTTTAGGAAAATACGGGGTTATATCCATTAAAAGATATAAAAATAGAAAAATAAGATAATTAAAGGAATAGAAAACTGATCAAAATGGAAAGAAGGAAAAGAAGTGGGCTTCAATTATTTGGGCCAATGTAAGAAGTATGGTCCAAACACTGAAGTAGTTTTTGGGCTTGAAATGAATTCCTGAACTGGTTTATTATTCTCAAAGCCCACTTTTAATTTGGGCCAGAAATCATATGAAAAGGCTATTCAAGTCCGGTTACCAAGAAAAGGACTAAAATTACTTCTAAACCCTACTTAGCCAACTCGTCATTAATTCAACATTAAATTTGAGTCGGTCCACAACCTTGAATTGTTTTAAGATGGGGTTTTAGGAATCTAACGGGTTGAGGCCAAATGAAAGAATGTAGGATAGCCATCGAAAGGGAAATTTGTTTGACACACTTTATAAAATATTAATAACATAAATTCCCGGTAAATAATTTTAAAAAGATTTTCCATTTATAAAACAGGGAATTCATTAATAGTTTTCGAAATAAATTTTTAAGGCACGTGAAAGACAAACTTATTATCTAAAATTCTAACCCCAAAAATACGGGGTGTTACATACACCCTCCCGGGCGGGACTGACTTTCGTGGCGACCCCACCTACCCTTGGGCGAACCCCGTTCCTCCTCCACTCGCCCCCACTGCTAACCATCAGCGCCAGGACCCACTCCTCGAGTGGCAGGTCGACCTATTCCGCTACTGGGGATTTCGCCCCGGCTTCAATGGCGGATGGGAGCCCTATGGTCCTCCTTGCGCTGTTGGTTATCGATGGGACCCCGAGGCAGAGGAGGAGGACATAGAGGATGATTAGATCCTTTTCTTTTTGCCCCACTCCCACACCCGTGTTGTCTACTTTTCCATCCTCCGAGACGGAGTCTGATTTTAGTTGGGGGGGTGCCTTTACATTTCCACTCTTGAGGGCAAAAAGAAAACAATACCTGGGTATGAGACCTTGCTCCGTCCTTTTCATGAGCTTGGTGTGTTGTGTATTCTTCTGCTTGTATTCGTAGTGCTAGTTTTCTTTTCTTTTTATTTCTCTTGCTACTGATCTTTGGCTTCAAGTTTGGCATTGTCTCATTTCTTTTGCAGGATGTATGATTTTGAAGGAGTCGTGGACTAAAAGTGCAGCAATGGTTTGACTTGTGTATTTCTGTTTTAGCACAGCTCCGGTGAGACCTTTCCAAACCCCCCTCTTATTTTCCTGTGTGCATAGTTGTTAGGTAAGTTTAGGACTAAGTTGATATTCGAGGTTGTATGCGATAACTAAGGGACTTGAGGTTCCCGACCTGAGGCCACCGAAGGAATGTTGGCGTTCTGCCACGTTCCATTGATTTGATTGATTAACTTGGGATTTTTGTGGTTAATTACCTCCGATGTTCAGCTCTAGTCCTTGTTCTTTTTTTTATTTATTTTTATTTATTTATTTCTTTTTTTAGTTAGTTTATTTGGTTTTATTTTATTTTCTCTTTATTTTCTCTTATTTTTTTTATTTTTTCCTTTATTTTATTTTATTTTATTTTCATTTTCTAGTTTTGTCTTTGTCTTGGACCATCATGATGCTTGGCTATGATAGAAATTTTAGGGTGTACATTGTGGAAAGTTTTGATTTCTTTCCTTGAACAGATATGGCATGCTTAGGACCTCCTTTCTCGACCTCTTAGGAATTAGGGAGAGTATCCTAGAAATTTTTGCAACTTCTATGAGTTTCTTGCTAAGTGGTTATGGTATGTTTTGGTTAGACCATTTGGGGATTTGAAGCCAACTCTAGGTACTAGATCCCTTTGGTGGGGAATTTGCTTGTTCTAGCCTTCTACCATTAGACTTGAGCGGCGAGATCCTCCATCTCTGGAGCCCAGATCGAGAGTTTGTCCATGGATTCCCAAAATTAAGCGACCGAGCCACCTTAGGGGAGGACGAAGGCATTCAGTTCATTAGGAATTTTTTTTTCTTTTTCTTCCTTTTCTTTCTTACTTTTCCACATTTATGTTGCTAGGATCTCTTACTATATTTTCACTTGGAGCCCTTTTGAGCTTAACCTTTTCTTGTGTAGCCGCGTTATTAGCCATGATTCCTTTTGTTTTTATTTTTACCTTGACGGTATATTGAAGCGATAGAGGACTTCTTTGCTTGTGTCGATTTGAACTTTTCATTCCTCGGGAAAAACAAGGGGGCTTGGGCTCATATGGAAATTCTCCATTGTCTATATATCATAGTTTTGCTTGTGTACAAAAGCCCAAATTGAAAGAGTCTTGGTCAACAACACTCCCTTCACACACATTTTTGGAAATACTAAATTGCTAGTGGGAGGGGGGGGTCTATTCATCATTAAAAAAAAAAAGCAAAAAGATTTTCGTTTATTATCTTAAATAAAAGATTGTATTGTACTTTAGAGGAATCTGGGAAATGGTTTTAATGTCCACATTGGTTTTTGTTGGAAATTGAGTTTTGTAATTGCTTACAACGCTTTACTACTCACCTTGAGCACCACAGCCAAATTTTTCCAATCACCCATACCCTTAGCCTCACGTAACAACCCAAAAGTCCTTCCGATCCTAGGAGGTTGAGTCCTCCTTAGTAGTGGGAATCCTAGGCCAAATATATTGAGAGGGAAAAGGAGAGGAGAATTTGAGATTTTAGCCTCACATACCATATCAAAATGCTTCCCCTCTTTCTTTCCGCTCCTTCGCGGAGTCACGACATGCCTTTAGTTGGCGGATTTGGTCCATTTGGTAATGCTAAAAACAACCGTGATTCCTACGAAAGTGAGTTCGTGTATATTCTTGGTTTTTGTTTGGTCTCCCTTACTCGAGGACGAGCAAAGGGCTTAGTTCGGGGAAGTTTGATAACAGCCTTTATAACCTCTTTTATACACCATTTTCTCCTCAATTAAGGCATTTATTTGTCCATTTTATTTCCTTCCAGCTTAGTTTTTCTCTTTTTAGCCTTTATAACCTCTTTTATACGCTCTAATTCCCTATGCTGATGACCTATTTTTGCCGAGACTTTAGAGCGGACGCTCTAAATTTTGGAGCGTCCGCTCCGATGCTCTAGTGGACTTCATATTTTTTGTCAAGTTCTTAGAGCGGACGCTCTAAATTTCAGAGCGCCCGCTCTGAGTTATCAGGATAGCTTTTTTTACGGGCTTCTGACTTCACTTAGGGCTAATTTCTTGGGGGTATAAATACCTAATCTTTTCCCCTTGATGTACTGGGCACATTTTAGAGACATTTTCAGATCTATTAGCATACGATTAGTTTAGGGTTTGCAATTTCTAGAGGGTTTGGTAGGAGAGAATAGCATAATAACTTCATTTTTCTCACTTGTAATATAATTGGATTGAGCTTCTCTTAGTTGGTAATTTCTGAACTCTTTCTCTTGTTTTGTAATCTATTCACTTGTTATTGTATTTTTATCTTGTTTTAGTTGTTGTTCTTGCTTTGTTGAGTAGTTTAGTTTTAGTTTAATCTTCTTTATTCTTGTTTTTGCTCATCTTTTCTATGTTTATTTCTATTTCTTTATTTTCTATTTTCATTGTCATTTCCCCTTGTTTATTCATGTTTACTTCCTTCTTAGGCTAGATTTTTAGCTAGGGAAGGGGGATAGTGAAGCATTATTGATGAGAAATTTCTGATTTTGGTTTCAATGTGTTGATAAATATTGGCTGCTTAATCCAGGGATTTATTTTGTTGAGTTTAAATTTTGGCCATTTCCATGACTTAAAACCCCAATCATTTATGTGTTGTACGAGAGTGAGCACATAAGTGGTGGAAAGCTAGATTAAGCATGACTATGACCATCTTGGCATGGTTGGGTAGTCAATGCCCTTGAGTGCATGAGAAGGACTCTTTGGTATTGACAATTCGAACGGGATTAGAAGGTGTGCAAGAGTGACCTCCTAATGCCGGGCGAATCACCCCCTTTATGAGTCAACCTTGTTGCCATGATTAGGATTTTGGATTCATATTTGTTTCATGATTCCCCCCTATCCCTAGTGCTTATTTTCTCAAGTTATCTTCCAATTTCCAATCTTTTTTTTTACAGTTTCTAGCATTAGTATTTTAGTTTAATCGATTTAAACTCCCGATTTTTATGCCCCGCAAATTGATTAGCTTTCAACTAAGTTAAAAAACCTTGCTTCTTCGTGGATTTCGACCCCTACTTACCACTTGCTATCTTTCAAGTTAGTGAGTATAGGCTAGGGTATTTTATGCATTATTCCGAACCCTTGGGAACTAACGACACCTAAGGGACGGATCAAAGAGCTCCAGCTACTCGAAGTAGTCTTGGTACTTCAAGGACCCTGTTCGAGGTAGTTTAGATACTTCGAGGACACTGGGGCTAAAGAGCCCCAGCTACTCGAGGTAGTCTAGGTATTTCGAGGACCCTAAAGAGCCCTAGCTACTCGAAGTAGTCTAGGTACTTCGAGGACCCTGTTCGAGGTAGTTTAGATACTTCGAGGACCCTAGGGCTAAAGATCCCCAGCTACTCGAAGTAGTCTAGGTACTTCGAGGACCCTGGGGCTAAAGAGCCCCAGCTACTCGAGGTAGTCTAAGTACTCAAGGACTCTGGACTAATAAGCCCCAACTACTTGATTTAGCCTTGTACTCGAGGACCCTGGGCTAATGTACCCCAGCTACTCGATGTGGTACCCATGCAGCCTCCCCTAATTTTCGATAGGGATGCGTACAAACATAGGGCTTAAGTATTCGCCTAGAGTACACGTTTACGAGGACCCTGGGGCTAATGAGCCCCAGCTACTCGACGTGGTACCCATGCAGCCTCCCCCCAACTTTCGACGGATATGCCTACAAACATAGGGCTTAAGTTTTGGCCTAGAGTACATGTCTACGAGGACCCTGGGGCTACTCGACGTGGTACCCATGCAGCCTCCCCCCAACTTTCGACGGGGATGCCTACAAACATAGGGCTTAAGTGTTGGCCTAGAGTACACATCTATGTGGATCCTAGGGCTAATGAATCCCAGCTACTCAACGTGATACCCATGTAGCCTCCCCCCAACTTTCGACGGGGATGCCTACAAACATAGGGCTTAAGTGTTGGCCTAGAGTACGCGTCTACAAGGACCCAGGGCTAATGAGCCCCAGCTACTCGATGTGGTACCCATGCAGCCTCCCCCCAACTGTGGACGGGGATGCCTACAAACATAGGGCTTAAGTATTGGCCTAAAGTACACGTCTACTAGGACCCTGGGGCTAATGAGCCCCAGCTACTCGACGTGGTACCCATGCAGCCTCCCCCCAACTTTCGACGGGGATGCCTACAAACATAGGGCTTAAGTGTAAACAATTCTTATATCGAAGAAATTGGAAACACAAAATGTTAACCCAACTAGGTAATTGCAAACATAAGGCTTAATTACAAACAATTCTCATTTTAAAGAAAATCTATCATTTAGTCGAGTGACTTACAAGCATTTAATTTAATATGATCATCATAACTTGCCCCAATTACATTGATTGTAATTTCGGAATATACAAATGCATGAGGATATTAACCCAACTATGTCGTCCATGTCCCAGTTGTTGGCATCTTCATGTTTTTACCTTTTTGAACTATTAGTTTTGTTCTATTTCCCTGATATGCTTACCTCATGCCAAACAAAAACTAGACCCTGCTATGGCTTTATTATTGCAAACTTTAGTTCTATGATAATAAAAAAACTCGACCATGTTTGGGTCTTTTTATTACAAGCGAAAAAATAACTCCAGTGAGGCTAAAAAAAACTCGACCCTACTAGGGTCCTTATTGCAAACACTAACTTTGGTAGGGAGTTAAGCTATGACATTTATTATTCCATCAGCCTCAACGCTATGACTACGCTTTTGCCTTTTTTCCCCTCTATCATTCGAGAGATTAGAGTTTAGCTTTCCTTGGTCTGCTAACTTGTCGAGGGCTTTCTTCAGTTCTCTATAGTCCTTTGTGGTGTGACCACATTCATGATGATATTCACACCAAAGCTTGGGATTCTTCCTTCCGACGGGTGTGTGAACAGGCAATGGCCTGGGGAGAATATCTTGGTTTTTAATTTCCAAGAAGATCTCTCGCCTATTGGTGTTGTATCTAGGATCCATACCACCATTACGAACATCTTTCCTCGAGTCGAACACCTCCCCCTCTATGGGGTTCTTTCCTTTTTCCGTCCTTTCTCTCAGGTTTCTCAACAAGATTGTTGATGTCTGATGCTTGCACATACTTCCTTGCTTTGTCCATGGCTTCAGTATACGAGATATCTCATTTTCTAGCAAAGAGAATTTGATCTTGCTACACTTCAGACCAGACATGAATGCAGCGTAGGCTACTAAATCCTCGACATTGGGTATCTCGAGGAGCTTTGCATTGAAGCGCTTGATGTAATTCCCCAATAGTTCATGCTCTCCCTACTGGCACGGCATGAGATGAATGCTCATCTTTCTCTGCTTCTTCCCAGCCACAAAATGGCTGAGGAACATAGCCTCTAAGACAACGAAGCTACTAATGAGGCTTGATGGGAGCTCTATGAACCATGTCAGGGCTAGACCTTTCAAGGTAGTAGGGAAGTAGCGGCACCAACTTGCCTCACAACCAGTTTGTACTGCCATCTGCGCCTTCTAGGCAGCGATGTGATCAGCAGGATCAGCAGTTCCTGAGAAAGGCTCGATGTGTGGGGCCTTCACCTTTTTCGAGTCAACTGTATATAGAATTTTCTAGCTAAAAGGTGTTTTGTAGATGAGCGTCCCTGTCGGTTGCCCTCGGTCGATCACTGGGGGTCGTTTTGTGCCATCTTCTCCCCGATTAGGGACAACGATCGACCTTTGATTTCTGGCTGTGGTGAGCTGAGACCTTTCTGGTGATTCCCTGGATTGGCCCTGAGTTTCTTGCCTTCGACTTCCAATGATCTCTCTCGCATTTGAAACAGATCTTGTTTAACGGGACGCGATGGTGTTTCGAGCATCGTCCCACCGTGAGTTGATAACCTCTCGAGCATCCCAGGGTTGGGATCCCCTCTGCGAACGTGCCCCATTCTCCCGGTTAGGGATGGGGTCCTTGTTTGGAGTAGTTTCCTTGGGAGGAGGCCTCTGTTGCTCGACCAACGTAGGTATACTATCTCTAAATTGACAGAATTGGGCTTAGGGTTTTGGCCCGATTATCCTGGGCTGACCACTTTGGTGGGCCCGGAACAAGTAACATAAAAGGAAAATCCTTTTTAATAAATTATAAGGGAATCCATATATGGCAAAACCCTAACATACCCTTTCAAATTAAGGTTTCATTGAAATTCTCGAATTCACACTTCGTGTTCAGGGCAGTTTGTAGAATGTTCTATATAATCCTCAATTTAACACATTTGGTACAATATGTTCAGCTCTTATTATTGAGAACTTTTAAATACACCAATTCTTAAGCCATTTGATTTAAGTGCAAATTAGCTCAAGACATAGCAGCATGTTTATGAGATAGATGAATGCTGGTATTGATTACTTTATGACTTTTAATGACAGAGAGGTGAAATTTCTCTTCACCATAAGCATCATATTACATTTAAAATCGATGTATGCAACTCCAACAAAGCGATCGTATAAAAGTAGACGTACCATGCACCAAACAAACAACAATTTTGCCTCATTAAATGTAAGACAACAACCGTGTAGTGGGCCTGATTTAGGTAAACTTTCAATAGCGACTTCTCCAGATCTTTATACACCTTTATGTACAAGTCCTATTCTAGCTACGCAAAGGCCAAAGCGATATAAGCCATATGATGCATGTATGTTTTCCTTACATTTCTGACTTGCAAAATATCGATCGATGTCGGTATTGTTTGGTTGTTTGGATGTTTAGTTATTAGTAATTGCTTTTCTTATGGCGTTATATCTTTAGTAAATCATGCTGCTTCAATTAGATAGCGAATTCCTAGAGCTGCGCATCGTCTAAAACTAGCTACATATTGTACCTACTGTAGAGCCAAGAAATTTGAAAGTGAATCACCTGCGTTCAGTTGTGGCAATGGGTTAGATAAGGTTGCAACCAACTCTTGTCCACCAGAAATTTGGCACTTATATACTTCTACAGATGAAGACGCAGTACATTATCAGACATATTCTCGTTTATACAACAATTTGTTCATGTTTAGTTCATTGAGTGGCAACATAGATTGTGAGACTCAGCGAGGGATATATGTGTTCCGCCTACACGGTCAACTATATCATTTCTTGCCGAAGTTAATACCCGAGAATAATCAGCCTAAATATATGCAACTGTACTTCTTCCAAGAGCACCGGCATGACATTGTGGCTGCACTGATGAAAGTTATGGAAGAGAATCCATACTCACAATTTTTCAAAACGTTGAGAGAAAAGCCAATAGATGAGCACACAATAATTCATATAAACAAGGATGCAGTTCTCGATCAGTGCGTTTACAATGCACCAACATCTGACGAGGTTGCATCTATTTGGTCAGATTGGTGTGCTAAGCAGGATTATACAGGTCCATATATTGTAGTCAGTGGAAAATCTAATAAGGTTGTAATAGCCCAAAATTTTGGGCTATTTTAAATTTTTATTTATTATTTAATTACTTAATTTGATGGGCAAAAGATTCTAACCCGAACTAAAAATCGAGCCCAAACTCTTTATCTTGCTTTGTCAATCTAGGGCCAAAGCCCAAATTAGCCCTTAACCCCTTAGCCCACACAGTCCAAACCCTTTTTATTTATCCCTTTTAATTAATTTGTTTATTTCTATTAATCTAAAAACATATCTAGAAAAGATCCTACTTCTATCTTTCCTATTTTCTCTCCTAAATTTTAGTAGATTACCCCAACAACCAAGCATCTATAAAAACCCTCCCTTGCTCCTCAAAACTCACAGCACCATCAAACCAAACATTAATATTTTTCTTTCCTTCTTTTCTCTGCTTCAATTAAAACTTCACATTAAATCTTGAAGCTCACAACAAACCATCCCAAAAAGATTGAAGCAAGAAACAAAGAGAACAACACCCACTTGGTTCAGTATCATGCATGGCCTAATCATCCCCCTTCGAATCTTGATTCATCAATTGAGGTAATTAGATGTTTTACCTAATATGTGAACTTATCAATTATATAATTCATATAACAAGTTTAGAATTGCTAGAGTTGCATAGAATTAAATCTAGAATTGTTATGAACTATTTTCTTGTGAAGTTCGAATGATGGCCGAGTTTTACCTAATATTTTGATGATTGTATTCTATGTTCTAACATGATTTTATGCTTTTTCTCTAATCTTTGCCATGGATTATGATGAATAAAGTGATGAATTATAACCTGCTTGAAAAATTAAAATGTTTATTATTAATCATGAATTTCGAATAACATGAATGTATCAAGAACCAATCTTTCTATTGTAATCTTGTTCTTAACATGTATTATGAGTTTCTTGAATTAATTTTATTAATTGGTTAAGTTCTTGAATTAAAAATTGCTAATCCTGATTAATGGAAGAGGAATGTCGATTGATGTATTGTTTGTGGAATAATATTCGACAATCTTGAATTATTATTAAAGCATGGATTTTTATGAAGATGGTCTAATATAATTACCGTTATTGTTTAGAATTAATTAATTAAATTCTTGAATTATATTTTGTTTATTATTTATTCATGAAACTGTCGTGTTTATAGAGGATTGTAAATTGATATGATTGTCTAAGTTGTTATTGAGTCTAGAAGTCAAAGTTAGAATGTTTGACCTAGGGTTGACTAAGTGATAAGTTGGGTGACTTAGAGTCAAAGTTATGAGTTTAAATAAAATATTAATAAAATAATAATGAAGGAAAGGAAACAGAGTAAGAGGATGTTGTCTTGTTTCGATCTCTGGCTAGGAAAGACTTGGTACTTAAGATGGCCGACATACGTGCCGCACCTCTCTTTCCTGGGATTTCGAACATCTCAGTTCCAATTACGGTCACCTAGTACTTCCAATTATGGTATACTCTACCGAGTTAAAAAAATTGACGGCTGGCATATACTGAGAATTGGAATTGACGGACAGTTATGCTGATAATTAAAGAATTGACAGCCGATATGAGAACCATATAAAATAAATAATAAATGTTGAGAAAAGATGATGATGAATTTGAGCTAATGAAAGATAATGTTAATAATAATGGAACAATGGAGTGCTATAGTTGTATGTTGAAGTCGGACCAGTGGAATAATGAAGTACATTTGTGGTACGTTGAAGTTGGACCATTGGAATGGTATAGTACAACTGTTGTACGTTGAAGTTGGACCAATGGAAGATAATAATTTAAAGGAAAATGGAAAATGGAGTGCAATAGCCGTATGTTGAAGTTGAACGAATGGAATGATGAAGCACATTTGTCGTGCGTTGAAGTTGAACCATTGGAACGATGGAGTGTGATTGTTGTACGTTGAGGTTGGACCGATGAAAGATAATGAATTGATTAATTCAAAATGAGTTGACATAGTCTATGGAGTCTAGAGTCTTGAGGTGATCCTAGCTAGAGAGTATGGTTTAGTTATGTTATGTGTTCCGTTGCATATCTGATATGGTGACGTTTTCTTTTGATTTGTGAATATGAATGTGTTAACCATGCTAACATTATGAATTGATTGCACTATGTTCTGTCTATTATATACTTGGTTGCGTTCTACGATTATGTAGAACATTCTAATTACTTCCACTGACTGTGGACCCCCCATTCATTTTTCAGGTAACGAAATTGAGTAATCTGGGTTACAACGTTGGTTGGGTCTCATGAGCGAGCAAGCGTAGTAGTATTAGCTACCCTTATAAGTAGACTTAGCCTCGTTAATGAATTTTAGTAGCTTGTGTTAGAACTTTAGTATTTTAAGTCACTTTTTGGACATATTCTAATTTTAGTTTAATTAATTTGGATTAATAAAAGTGTTATGTTTAGAGCTTCTGCTGTTTAATTTTAAGATTTCTGATAGAAGTTTCAACCTTTAATAATTCGTATTGTTGTTTTCTTCGAAAACAACGTTACTAAAATACGAGTCGTGGCAAATGTTCATAGAATTAAGCACTACTATGGATGCTTTGATCCACTACAATATCCTTTGCTTTTTCCGTTTGGTGACAATGGGTGGCATCCAGGAATCAGGAAAATCTCACAAAATATGCCAAATATGTCTTTCCCATTATAGTCTGCCCCTATCCATAATGTTTCAACTGTTAAAGAGTTAATAGATGTTGAGGATGCAGGTGATTGTAGCATCCTTCTTTGGTACTACCTTTTTTTGTGCGTCCTAATTTTATTTACCCAAAAATAACTGCCTAATTCTTTTCCTATCTCTTTGCTAGTTGCGCCTGCAATTAAAAAACAAGTATCTCTTGCCGAGAGTATTATGCATAGATCTTACAAATACGAGTTGGAACTTGGATCCTAAAAGCGGTACGTTTACTCTTGCAATTTATTGTTGACGTGTAAATTAAATTAGAAAATGGCCGCTTAGATTTTTTTCGGAATAATTAACCTACAATACTAGTCGATTTGTACCAAGGGATCATAGATACTTTAACAGCCGGTGAAAACCAAGGTGCAAATGCTGGTAGACGCATCGTTTTGCCACCTTCATTTATAGGGGGGCCTCGGGATATGAGACGGCGCCACCTAAATGGAATAGCGCTTGTCCAAAGATTTGGAAAGCCAGATATTTTTGCAACGATAACTTGCAATCCAAATTGGGCTGAAATTAAAGCAGAACTTGATGTTGGAGAAAAGCCTCATAATAGGCCAGACTTGATTGCTAGGATCTTCCATAGCAAGCTTAGGCTTGCTCGGAAAGAAATCATGGAGAAAAAAATCTTTAGAGAAGTCGCTGCATTAATCTATGTTGTTGAATTCCATAAGTGTGGACTCCCACATGCTCATTTCCTCATCATTTTAAAGCCGTCAGATAAGATTAGATCTCCTGAAGA
The DNA here is from genome assembly GCA_951394345.1 of Salicornia ramosissima. NCBI lineage: Eukaryota > Viridiplantae > Streptophyta > Magnoliopsida > Caryophyllales > Amaranthaceae > Salicornia > Salicornia ramosissima. The sequence continues at coordinate 27,566,595 of OX596234.1, read as the reverse complement.
TTTTGACAAGTTTGTTGGTGGTGAAATACCATCAACAGAAAACGCTTATATAAGAGCTACTGTCTTGTCTCACATGATGCATGGCCATTATGAGAATGCTAACCTAAATTGTCCATGCACGAAGTTTATTGATGGTAAAAGAACTTGTAAGTCAAGGTACCCTAAGGGCTTTACAGAGCACTACAAGCCAAGATGATGGGTACCCTACTTATAAAAGACGAAACACTGGAGAAACAATTCGGGTAAGGCAATATCATATGGATAATCGGTGGGTAATACCATATAACCCTTACCTTTTGGCCATGTTTTATTGTCACTATAATGTTGAGGTCTGCTCAACTATATAGGCGGTAAAATATATATATATATATATAAGCATGTTTACAAGGGCCATGATCGTATATCTTTCAACATTGGCCAAGATAATAACTCACAATTAATAGACAAGATAGACAATTTTCAGTCAGGCAAATGGGTTTCTCCTCCATAAGTTGCTTGGAGGATCTTTGGATTTGATCTTTATGAGATGTATCCTTATGTCATGCCTCTTCACATTCATTGTGAAAATTTGCAATCTGTTAGTTTTGCTCCAACAGAAAATGTAGAGGTTTTTGTCTCTAATCCAGAGCGCTGCCAAACTCCACTAACTGAATTCTTTAGGGTTAACAAAGAACAACACCTTGGTCCAAAATATCTGTACTCAAAATTCCGAGAACATTACGTATGGGATGGTCGTCGCAAAACATGGAAACCAAGGAAAAAAGGTAAAATGATAGGGTGACTTACATTTGTAAGACCATCGGAAACTGAATGCTTTTTTTTTGTGTGTCTCCTTCTTATAAATGTAAGAGGCCCCACTTCTTTTAGATATCTCAAGATTTTTGATGGATATGAGTTTGCTTCTTTCCACGAAGCTTGTATTCAAAGAGGAATAATTGAGCAATCTGATGCAGCGAATTGAATAAATGCTTATAAGAAGCAACAACTATTGCAATACCGTCTGCATTTCATACTTTGTATGCAACTTTACTAATTGTTTTTGCAACCCTCCTAACCCTACATATATGTGGAATAAATATTATTGTTCATTGTCTGAAGATTTTCAACATTCACACCCTTATTCAGAGTCTAATGTGCTAGCACTAACTGCGGAAAAAATAGAGCAGCACCTTGATTTATGGGTAAGAAATTATCATAATTTGGTTTAGAGCATCTCAGAGAAGTGCAAATTGAATAGTCTCAGATAATAAGAGATGTTAGAGACGCATATAATGCACCTATTTCTGCTAAGTGTAGTTAAGAAGGTAAACAATTAAATAGCGGCCAGAGACATGCTTACAAAGCTATTCTTAAGTGTGTCAAAAACAATTCATCTAGAGTTTTTTTCGTCGATGGCCCAGGAGGAACTGGCAAGGCATTTTTATATTATGCATTATATGCCAAAATACGACTCATGAGAAAAATTAGCTTGGCAACAGTGTCATCCGGTATTGCAACAGGGTGCTTATCCAATGGTCGTACTGCTCATTCGAGATTCAAGTTTCCACTCGATCTTAATAAAGAATTGGTGTGTGCTGTTCCAAAGCAAGGTGGTGTGGCTAAGTTACTTCAGGAAACAATACTCATCATATGGGATGAAGCTCCGATGGCACACAAGGCTAACATTCAAGCGTTGGATTTGCTACTAAAGGACCTATCCAATTCAGAAAAAGGCATTTGGTGGAAAGATTATAGTGTTTGGTGGTGATTTGCGGAAAGTGCTACCTGTGTTGCCACATAAACCGCAAATTGAAGCGGTTGAAGCATGTTTAGTCTCCTCAACTTTGTGTTGCACTAGGTTCTACCTGCATCAAAATATACGTGCTAAAGAAGACCCTCATTCGCTTTTTTTTGTTACAACTTGGAAATGAAGAGTTGCAAAGAAATGACAAGGCACACATTTAACTACAAACCACAATTGAATCCACCATCATATACACTACCATATCTAATAATGAGCTAATTCATAAACTTCTCCCACAAAGTGGTCTTCTCAATTTTGACCCCACCTGTAGGAGTCGTTTTTACTGGATGCCTACGTCTCACGAGTTGTTTTGAATGCTCGTTAAGGCCACACGTGAATGTGGTCTATTAGGAGTCGCCACCGTGCGTTTATACGGCCCACGGACACCAAAAAAGTACCAACGCCAGGAGCAATTGGCCCCATATAGGTTGTGCACTAGACTATAGGTTCAGGGACTGATTACGAGCCAATCGTGCATTGGGCTCGTCCGCCTGTAAGAGGTCTCTACTAGGTCTCTTTTGGTGGTCGTACTGTTATTATTCCCAAATGCAAAGATATCTCAGATTATATCCTAAAAGCGCATATTACTAGGTGGGTTTGAATTATTTGCAGATTATGGCTAATTCGTTATAGTGACCCCTTTGAATTAAATCCATATTAGAAAATCGTAGAAAATAAATCAAATAAAATATGAATAAAACACATAATAAAAGAAATAAATAAGATACAAAAAAAAATATGTGCAGGTTCAAAGTGTGTTCTAAGATTATGTGGTTTCATGTGCTGTTTGACTATAATAAGCACAATAAATACTATTAAAAAGAATACGATTAAAATGATGATTAAAATACAAATTTTCTTATGCGATTTTACACTTTAATCAATATACTTGGATTAGTAATAAATTTAATCGTCATTTTTAACTATTTAATCAGATCGGGCTTTTATGTATGACTCTTGAATTATATGAGTAAATCATGAACCACTTTTACATGAAATTATTTTAATGATCCACAATTATTATTGAAATATAGCGATTATTTGGTAACACACAATTAATAAATTCGTTCTACCATAATCGCAAAAAAATAATGATCCAATTATTTAAAATGACATTGTTAAAAGAGAAAGAATATAGCGATTTTTTATGACACGAAATTTAATAATAAAAACTCGTGTAGCATAAATCGCATGAAAAAGGATGAATTTTGTTATTATTATTTATTATCCGATCTATACATCAAGGAGATCTGAAAAATTATATAAGAGTCAATATTTATATCCGGTCCTTCTAAATACGTTGATGAATTAACAATCATCACGCATATGAATTGCGAGGTCGAGGTCGAAGTCGGTTAGATTATTAAGAAATATTATGAATGACGATTAAAGGAATAATTGAATCATGTCAGAATTGATTGAAGTGTTAAAGTTCGCATATGAATTGTATTAGTTATTTACACTAACCATTTTCATGAATTGCATTATTAATCATCATCTTAATCGATTGTTTAATACGATAAAACAAGTTATGAATGAAGAAATGGATAAGGATAAGTAGAGACTTCAGGAATTATACCATGTAATGCCTTCGATCAAAACAACCAAGGTGTATTTTGATGATGTTGAATGCAAATGCCTTACTTGAAGTTGATTGAGTTGATGATTTGTAGTATGTTTAATGATGTTTTGAGAGATGTTTGATGTGGTATAAGTGTTTGGGATTGAAGTATGCAATGCAAGAGAGGGATAGGTGGTGTTGGCGTATGTTGAAATGCTTGGAAGGCATGTATTTATAGGCCAGAAGCAGAGCTATGATCGACCCGGGAGCAGTGACCTGCGCCTAGATGCAGGTCCTGTAACATGGCCTGCGTCTAGAAGCAGGTCAATACAATATGGCCTGCGTCTAGACGCAGGTCTTTATATGAGAGGTCTGATCTGATCCGGGGTCAATTTTTGCTTGATTTTGTGCGTGATTTCCGAGATGTGATCCGATTTTTTTGCGATTACGGATATATTCTGGAATATTTGATATTCTGGAATATTCCGGGGTGTCCCAGGATGCTCCGGGATGTCCCGAAATGTTCTAAAATGTTCTACAAGCCTCCAGAAGCTCTAAAAATTACAGAAAAATTATTAAAAATTAAGGAAAATTATGAAAAGTATGAAAAACACTAATATGCTTTGCGGAACAATTTTTAACATTCGAAAATGACAAAAATGCCCCTAAGCATGCTAAAATCCTAAAAAAAACTATAAAAAGCTCTAAAAATATAATAAAAAATATAGAAAATATGAACAAATTAAAAAATTATTTTTTTGATTTTTAAAAATATTTTATGATGCAAAATTACATTTTTTATTTTTTTATGAATATAAAATATTGAAAAATGCATGGAAAAATATAAAAAAAATACTTAAAAATGAAGAAAAATCATGAAAAAATCTCGTAATCATCGTGAATCTTAATAAAAGCCTCAAAGGCAATTCAAACATGGTTTAAGAAATTTTTTTAGGGGTGTTATGCATTTTCATCGTCAATTCCCCTTAGTTGTACCTTACGGCAATATGGTACGTTCATCATTAGTCTCTACATTGGGGAGACAGATTTAGCTGTCTACACCACCGCATTTAGTTCACATGCTGTGTTAACAACTACAAATGATGAAGTTGATAAGTTGAATGACACTTTTATCAACAGGTTCGAAGGAGATACCGTCATATATGAAAGTTATGGTTCCTTATTAGATGATAATTGTCATATTTATCCAACGGAATTTGTACACACCCTTTGTCCAGGAGGAATGAGCCCTCATTAACTTGTCCTTAAAAAAAATTCCTTTCATTATTCTTTTACGAAATATAGACCCGTCCTCTGGTCTTTGCAACGGAACAAGGTGGGTATATGCAAACGCTTTTGCCCTAATATGATCCTATGTGAGATTTCAGTTGGATCGTTCAAAGGAAACCAAGCTATGTTTCCACGCATAAATTTCCGTCCCTCTACAGCATCTAACTTCCCATTCCAATTTGAAAGGAAATAATTCCTTATCAAATTATGCTTTGCTATGACTATAAAAAAATCACAAGGGCAGACTTTAGATGAAGTTGTCGTATACCTGAAACAACCATGTTTCTCTCACGACCAGTTGTATATGTAGCGTTGTCCCACGCGAAGAAGGCATCAAAATTAAAGCTTGTAGCGCACTCTTCATGAGCTGAAGAAAATGGTGTTGCAGTTAGAAATGTTGTCTCCTTTGAGATTTTAAAAAGAGCTGGAATCATTTAGTGCCTAGAGTTTAGATGAGGAGGCACTACATGCAGAGCGACATGAATGTCTATTGGCAAATTAGTTTTTTACTTATATTTATAAATCTGATTTCAGACTTTAGTTTTGAGTTGCCAATTATTCTTGGTAGTTTTACATTGTGCACAATCAGACAAAATCTTTAGAGCACAAAGAAAAATAGAAATATTGTGCCTTATATATGTTTTGTAACAAACTCAAACACACATCTGACAAGTAGATTACTTAGTATTCTTAATTAAGTTGGTTTTGATCTTTACAGCTCATATCATTCATTGTTGTTGCTATGGTCAATTTTTTAACAACCTGAATACAGGTTCTTACCCAAGAAGCAGAGAAAGCTGAGGAGTAGGGTAAGCAGAAGTGCACATTCATGGAAGAAGCTTCTAGAGGAAGACATATAGTGAAATTCAAACTTTGTGACAATGTCAAGTAACCACCCCCTATATTTGTGCAATCGTGTGAAGGAATCTATTGAAAGCCCAATTTCAAAGTAGTTAGCTAAGGAATAGGAGTAGTTACTTAAACTCGGCCACTAGCTTGTGAATGTGTAAATATAAATAGAAGGGATGAATGAAGGTAAGGAGGTCATTCATTGGTACTGCAAAAAAAGCTACGAGTCATTTACATTACAATTATCATTTACTCTTCCTACACATCATCATTCATTACGTTTGATACATTTTACATCAAAATATTATACATAGTGGATCGGTAGACTCAAATCTACCCCTAGTTTTCCCTCAGCTTCGAGGTTTCTGCGTCATCATCTCCTTGTGCCGTCCCTTTACTCTTTCCTTGTCTTCATTTGTTTAGAATTTTTTATTCATTTGCAAACATTAATTGATATCATACTAACAGGTTAAGTATACTCAAGAGGGGGGGTGAATTGAGTATTTGGTTAAATGATTACGAATTTAAAATTTTCTTGTTTCTTGATTTAGAACCAGTTATGGTGGTTCCTGCACCGGATATGAATTGGTTAGCAATAAAACAAGAACACCAAATTTAATGATGTTCGGCAAAACTCAAGGCCTACATCCTCCTACCCTATGCATCTTATTGTTTCAACTCAGAACAATAATATTACACACTCAACTCGTTCCAAACTCTTGGAACCCAATCCCCACACTCAACTCAGAATGTGATCTCACTCGTGTTTGAACTCACAAACACCTCCCAATCTTCAACCCCTTTGTTAAAGATGAATTACGACATTAACACTCTAATGTTACTTTCTTACAAAGCTTCAAGATTAAAGTTTAAGCTCTAAGATTGTGTTTGTGTTTGATTGAAAGTATTATGCCTTGTGTGTATTTCTTATCTCTGAAATGTTTCTTGCTCAATATTTTAAGGAGAGACAATTAAATTATGTGTGTTTGATCTCTGTGTTTTCCCGCCACTTTAATGAGATGTAAATGCCAAATATTTATAGACCCATAAACTGATTGAAAAACCCATCACACATGAGAGGGAAAATCCGTTTTCAAAAACCCTTTAAAAAGGCGGGAAACAGTGTCTCTTGTTCACAACAACCTTTCAAGAAAGTTTGTTATGCTAAAAAAGATTTAACAATCTTTTCACGTGGGTGTCATAATTAATTAGCATTTACTAGCTGTCAATGAGGTGTTTAAAAACCTAAAAACCCTTTCTAAGATCATTTAAGAAAAACTCTATTTCTTTCGAAAATTGACAGCTTCTCATAGAGTATTCTGGTCCTTAGACCTGTCACCATATTTCATAATCTTATGAATATTATAACCTTTGGTTGTAATATCCATATTACTCCCTCCGTAACATTAAACTTTCAACAATTGGTTTTGCACGCATTTTGAGGAAGCGATTTGAGGGTGTAAACGAATGAATTAGTCAATATGGTTTTAATACAAGCAAGAATTTGATTATAAGTTCCTAATATTAAAATTACATTGACTAATTCCTTCGTTTACACCGTTAAATCGATTCCTCAAAATGCGTGCAAAAGCAATTGTTGAAAGTTTTATGTTACGGAGGAAGTACTATTTTAACACACAAAGGCATTTATAGTAGTGTATCAAACATTCTCACAACCATTACTTGAAGACTAAATATGCTCAATTTAAAACCTAGTCTATCTTCATGCTCATTTAAGCTAAGTCTTGAATCTGGACTTTAATACTTGGAAAAATTATACTTGTTGCACAACCAAAATGGTTATGACATAACAAGTAAAATATGTAATTGTTATAGATAGTTCAGGGAACACTACAACTGGTTCCAAACCAGTATGCACAATAAAGCTCAAATACTTATTCCATGTAATATCACATGTTATCAATCAAGTATAAACTCAATCATTCAAACTGGAAACAGCTCATAATTGAATATGACAAACTACATAGCTCCTGTAAAAACACAATTGTTCCCTGTCAATTTTTTCAGTGTTTGTCATCAGTGAAAACGAAAAAGGGTCTCAAAAAATTATCAACAAATTCCCCTTTTTTATGATGACAATCCTAAGTGAACAATTCAAATTTCATGCAAACTACAAGTTAGATTCAGAGAATTCCAATCACAACACTCCAAGTGAAGAATCACTCAGAGTACTCACTCAGACTCAAAATGAAACATCTAACTATCTCAACTGTTTCCTAGAAAGGATAAATTTCAGAAATTTAAACTATCCTATTCTAACCTACTAAAAAAAAAACTCTAGACTCTATATGAAAACTCTAGATTTACTAGACTCAATCTAAACTAATTAGACTAAAGCTTCAACTTCTACTATTTTCCCCCTTTTGGAATCATTAAAAAGTATCCCCTAACATAAAAATTATGCACAAGGAATTTTTTTTATCCCCATAATGATCTAAACCATTGTTCAGATAACCATGCTGCAAAAACAGAGTTAGTTAGGCAACTCACAATCCATAAACCAGAAGAATTGAAAGTTTCCAAATTAAAACATCAAAGTTATAAGAACAGTATCCAAAAAATATACAAACCAAATTGTTTTAGGGATTGGGGGAAACAGTTCAACACAAACAGTTATAAAAAGATTTTATAATATGGGTGAGGGCAACAAAGAAAAGACTTCATCATCATTCTTCATCATCATCCTTCATCATCATTCTCATCCTCATCCTCATCCTCATCTTCATCTTCTTCATCATCCTCAGAATCAGCCTTCTTACTCTCAGAAGAAACAACATCGTCCTCCATCTCAACATCATCAGTGGTTCCCTTTGCAGAACCAAGGGAACCAGAAGCATCATGCAATTTTGTCTTGACTGCAGCCAGGTCCTTTTCCAGAAAAGAGACCTTCCTCTTGTAGCTTGAAATAAAACTTTGCAGCATGTCCATCTTGTTTAGTGTTCCATCCTGATTATCTAGGCGCTTCATTAAATCGACGTTTGAGCTTGTTCCTGAAACCTTCTTCTTCTTCTTCTTAGCAGGCTTAACATCCTCCTCCTCTGGTTCCTCTCTAAACTTAAGTTTAGGAGTGTCCACATACAAGCCTTTCTGCTTCAGAATAGTCTTGGTAAATACTTGGATGGGAACCACCTCTCTAGAAAGATAAGCTTTGTGTTGTGCAAGGACAGAGGTGATTAAAGAACCATAGGGTAAAGAATGATGAGAGGATTGAGAACAGTGCATCATGTGGGCTAGTATAATGGTAGGTAGGTTGATTTTAACTCTTTTCAACATCAAGTGCATGAGTACCATTTCCATAAATCTAACTACCCCTCTACCTTAAGCCCAATGAATTAACAACTTATTGCACAAAGAATGAAGAACCAACATAAGTGGTTCCTGAAGATTTACAGTCTTAAAGGTTGATTTCTTGGTCAACCTAGCCGCAAACAGAAACTCATAAATTTCCTCAGAAGTGACCCCTATCAAAGCAGGTCATCCATCCCCTGAATACTTGTCAAACCCATCTATAGGAACTCCCAACAATAAAGACAGAGAAGAAACAGATACACGAACCTCCGTGTTACCCACAACAGAACCAATAGAAGTATCAGGCAATTGTTTCAAATTAACATAAAAATCCCTGACCCTATCAATAAACATACCATCCTTCAAATTCAGCATATCAACCCAACCCTAGAACTCTAAAAGCTCCCTAAATTCCCCTAGAGCAGGAATATTTAAGTACCCTTCCTCTACAGTAAAACCAGGAAGTATATTACGTTCAGCCAGACCTTTTGGGGTTTGAAAGTTTTCTTGAGAATGTGTGGATTTAGGAGATGGTGGTGGTGTTTGTTCTTTTTGTGGTATTTCAACATCTTTGGGTGATGGGGGTGTTTCTATAGGTGGTGTTGGTGGTTTCTTTTGTGATGGAGATGACGTAGGAGTGGTTTTAAAAGATACGGGTTTTGGAGAAGTTGGTTTGGGTGTTAGAGCTTTTGGAGTGTCAGAAGTAGCTTTCTCAGTAATTGGACAATCCTTCTTTGGTGGAGGTGGTGGATTTGAACCATCGCTCTTGCTACATACCCTTTTTGCTTGCAACTTTCTTCACCATATTTTTTAACTTGGAAGGATCTTCAAAGAGTTTGACTTTGAATTAAAGAGAGAGAGAGAGAGAGAGATTAAAGACAGTGATGATGATGATTGACAACTGCACAATGGTTAGTATTTATAAAAGCAGAAGTAATGTAGAGAGAGAAAGAAGTGGAGCTAGTTAGAGAAATCGTGTGAGAGAAAATAACGACATGCAATTTTAATTTTAAGGAAATTCAAATAACTTCCTTAATTATCTCTACCAACTTAGAAATTAGGCATTTTAATACTTTTGCCCATGCACAAAATTATAATTGCAAATAAAATATTTCTTGGAAGTAAGAAAATATTCTATAATATGATTTTTCAGAAAAATTGAATTTTCCAAAAAAAACACATCTGTGCTGACTGCTGTTCTCCCATGCTGTTTCTCTTCTGGAACCAATCACTTCTAGTTCAGGAAAATTAGCCCAATTTAACCCTTTTATTTCACAACAATGCCTTTTATGGTTTTCATCTTAATTGAGCATCTACATGATCGCCTGTAGGAATTCACAAAAATATATATACACAAAATTCACACAGGGGAACACTTGTTCTAACCAATCAGTGAGGGAAAAAGAAGAAGCCAAATCACCTAAATCTAACTAGACCTAACACGACTCTTAACCTATAAAAAGACTCTCTTACTAAAGGTTTTGTAAACATGTCAACTAATTAATCCTCACTTTTGCAAAATAACATCTCCACTAATCCTTTTTCAACATTTTGTCTCAGAAAGTGATGCCTTATCTCAATTTGCTTAGTTCTGGAGTATTAAACTGGATTCTTTGAAATATCAATGGCACTAGTGTTATCATAAAATATAGGAACACATTTACAATCAACACCAAAATATTTCAACTGGTTCCTTATCAACAATAGCTGGGAAAAGCACGAGGCTGCAGTAATGTATTCTAACTCTGTTGTGGATAGGGCAATAGAGTTTTGCTTTTTAAAACCCCATGAAATAAGATAAGAGCCAAGAAAGTGTGCCATGCTGTAGACACCTAAATGTGTCTCCCCAATATATAGACTAATGACGAACGTACCATATTGCCATAAGATACAACTAAGGGAAATTGATGATGAAAATGCACAATATACCTCAACCAATTTCCTAAACCGTGTTTAAAGTGTCTTGGAAGCAAATGTTAGGTTTTGTGATGATTACGGGATTTATTCGTAATTTTTCTTCATTTTTAGATATTTATTATATTTTTGCATGCATTTTTCAATATTTTATATTAATGAAAAAATAATAAAATGTCTTTTTGCATCACAAAATATTTTTAAAAATCATAAAAATAATTTTATAAATTATTCATATTTTTCTATAATTTTTATCATATTTTTAGAGCTTTTTATGGATTTTTTAAAATTTTTGCATGCTTAGGGGCATTTTCATCATTTTTGAATGTTAAAATTGTTTCGCAAAGCATATTAGTGTTTTTTAAACTTTACATATTTTTTCATAATTTTTAACAATTTTTCTGTAATTTTTTGGAGCTTCTGGAGAAATCTATAACATTCCGAAACGTTCTAGGCATTCCGGCACATTCTAGAACATTTCGGGACATCCCGGAACATCCCGGGACATCCCAGAATATTCCGGAATATCAAAATATTACACAATATTTTCGTAATCGAATAAAATCGGATCGTAATCCTGAAAATCACGCGTAAAATCAAGCAAAATCGTCGACCCGGATCTGACCACGACCTGCGCCTAGACGCAGGTCCCATATCAGGACCTGCGTCTAGACGCAGGTCACATTATACAGACCTACATCTAGTCGCAGGTCATGTTACTGGACCTACGCCTAGTCGCAGGTCTGTAGTCCTCCCAGGTCGAACGTTGCTGCTTCTGGCCTATAAATACACGTCCTTCCAAGCTTTTTAATATACACCAACACCACCAATCCCTCTCTTGCATTGCATACTTCAATCCCAAACACTTATACCACATTAAACATCTCTCAAATTATCATCAAACACACTACAAATCATCAACTCAGTCAATTTCATAAGAAACACTTGCATTCATCGTTGTTGGTTTTCCTTGGTTGTTTCTGATCAAAGGCATCATAAGGTACAATTCATGAAGTCTCTACTTATCCTTTTCCTTTTTTTCATTAATAACTTGTCTTAAGATCGATTAAAATGATGATTATTGAGACAAATAATGACAATGGATAATGTAAATAATTAATAAAGGCTACGCTCGCGTATATGCGAATTTTGACACTTTAATCAAGAATATTATTGATTTTTATAATGATTCACAAATGTTATTTTAATCGTCATTTATAATGTTTCTTAATAATTTGACCAATTTCGATTCCGATCTTGCAATTCATACGCGTAGTGATTGTTAATTCATCAACGTAATTTGATAGATCGTACATTAACATTGACTCTTATGTTTTTATTTTTTTAGATCTGCTTTTATATCTTATATATCTGACAATAAATAATATAATGATTATAAAATACATTTTTTTATGCGATCTATGTTACACGATTTTTCATTGTTAGATCTCGTGTCATAAAAAACCGCTATATTTTTCATCTTTTAATTTTATTGCTTTAAATATTTGGATTTTATTTTTTATGTGGTCATGGAAAAACGAATTTATTAATTAAATTTCGTATTACCAATTAACCGCTATATTTCATCAGTATTTTCGGATCATTAAATAATGTTGTGCAAAATATGGTTTATGATTTTATTGACAAATTCAAGAGTCATACATAAAAGCCCAATCTGATTAAATAATAATAAATTATGATTAAAATTATTAATTTAAATGTATCGATTGAAGTGTCAAATTGCATCAGAATTTTTGTATCTTAATCATCATTTTAATCATATTCTTTTTTAGTATTTATTATATTTACTGTAGTCAAAACAGCACATCAAACCACTTTTCCTGGAACACACTTTGAACCTGCACATTTTTATTTATTTTTTTTGTATTTTTTATTTCTTTTATTATGTGTTTTATTCAGATTTTATTTGATTTAATTTTCTAGGATTTTCTACTATGGACTATAATCAAAGTGGTCACAATAATAGACCTAACATGTAATAATTAAACCCACTTAGTAATATGCGCTATTAGGATATAATTTGAGATATCTATGTATTCGGGATTAATAATGATACGACCACAAAAAGAGACCTAGTAGAGACCGCTTACAGGCGGGCGGGCCCAATGCACGATTGGCCCGTAACCTGTCCCCGAACCCATACCCTGGTGCACGACCATATGGGGCTGATTGCTCCTAGCTTTCAGTACTTCTTCGGTGTCCGTGGACCGTATAAATGCACGGTGGCGACTCCTACTAGACCGTATTCTTGTACGGCGTTAATGAGCATTCAAAACAACTCGTGAGACGTAGGCGGCCGGGTAAAAACGACCCTTACAGTTTGGCGACTTCACTAGGGAATATCACTCCTTAGTGGTGTGGACAAACTTGAAAAGTCTCGTGGTCTTATTATTATTATTCCCGAATTTTTATGCATATTGCATGTGGCCCTACGGATAGGTGCCACACCATAGGACCTTGTCTCATATGAGTATGTTCTATGCTCGAGACCGACCCCGGGGGGTTTGATTATGGTTACTTGTGGTGCCCGACCTCAATAATCATAACCGGCCCATCCCAACCATGGCGTGTGATACTCATGCCCGATGAGATCATAATAAGGGATTCCTAATCGTGTGTCATTCAACATAAAGAATGGCTAGATCGGTTCAGTTTCCCTTTAGCCATGGTACCCTTGTGACCACCCAGGACTGACATTTTAGAGACCACTCATGTTGTATCATATTAGTGTGACTATGTGTGCATTTTTTTTTATGGGCCTTAGCAATTTGTTTTTCTTTTCTATTCACTCGCACTTCATATAGTCATGGTCATCTTCTAATTCAATATAGTTCACAATGTTGGGCCTTAGTGTCTTTGCATGTAGTCCATAATTCCATATAGGCTTTGTCCTTAGTTTGACCATAGGTTTCGGCCCAAAACCTTAGTCGTTCCTTTATTTGGGCTTAGGTCCACTCCTCATATAACCACTTTTCTTCACATACATTGCATATTTCAAATATTTTTGGTGTCCTTTCAAAAAAAAAAATCGAAAACAAAATAATAATTTCAAAAAAAAAATCAAAAAGTGGAAAGGGCACCTTGCATTCATGCATTGTAGGGAAGATGACCATAAAATTAGGAGATGCATATACATCTGCATTTACATCCATATCACAATGAAGAAGGGAGTTTACCAAGGGTTTTGGTTCTTTTCTAAAAACAGTTCGGAGTTGTCCAAACAGTTCACATTTAATCCAAAGCATAGCCCAGGTCTGAGCAAGCCTAAGCCCAATCCTTAAACATTACCCCAGCCTTATTAATCAAACTCATCAAAACCCAAAAAGCCTTAAGCCCATACCCAACCTACAAACTCAAGCCCATCACTTAAGTCCATACCCAGCCTACATCACTCAAGCCCACATTCCAAGCCTACATTATTTAAGCCCATATCCATAGCCTATAACCCGAACACCCCAAGTACTTAAGCCTCACCACCATTGAAAATGCCATTCACATCGAAGTAGCCACAGAGGATGGTTTGCAACATCAATGTCAGCACGCCCCACTCCTAATCAAGAGTCAATTAGGGTCATTAAGTTGAGCCGGAGAGTCCCTCCACCTAGACATTTGCATTTCTTTTCTTTCTTTTTCGAGCCTATGTCATTAGGATTTTTCTTTCCACTTCTAACCTTGTAATTACATTAATAATTTTTTATTTTTTTTTTGCATTATTAGCCTCCATTTAAATTTGTGCTTTTAACCTTAACATAAATCATGACCTCAAATTTTCATAATCAATAAATTTTACTTAATAAATGGACATTGCCCGAGAGGCCTTCTTTTCTTGAACTCCACAAAAATCATCAATCTCTTTCTCATCACCTGTATTCATTCAATCCCTTGCAACCCTTTGAGCCTTAAACAGATATTAACCTAATTTCCTACCTTACCTACATCTACCTCACCCATGGGATCAAATGGTGAGTAGGAAAAGACATGTGCCTAAAAAAACAAAAAAAAGTTCAAATCAAAGTCCATCCAAAGTCAATACATCTAAATCAGTTCAATAAATCCTGTTCAATGCAATAAATCCAGTTTCATTCAATAAATCTAGTTTAATTCAATAAATCCAGCTCAATTCAATAAATCCAGTCCAATAATTCGACTCAGTCCAGTCCAATTAAAAAAAAAAGAGTCAAAAAGCACACTGCGTACCATGGAGGGTTAAATTGGGAACTTTGAGCCTTCTTTCCCTTTTCCTTCTTAACCCTCAACCCTAGCCAAACATTACAACCACAAAAGCCCTCTCCCCTAAGGTATTGTCCAAATAATCATCAAGAACTACGATGGTCTGATTCCATAAGGATACGTAGGAAGCCTCTTCTCGAGGTTCGACCCAATTAATATATGAATTTTTGAGGTCCACTCCTTCAATTAACTTGGGGTTTTAAGCACAAGTTCTTAGTTCACCACCCGTCATAGGCTCGAGTTTGAACCAACATTAATTCAGTCAACCACATCAATTCCCTACATCATCACCCTTCAGTCACAAATTTTTAGCCTTTCTTTTTCTTGCACCGACAACCTTTCTCTTTTCCACACCATGGGGGCTTTCTCTAAATCTTCTTAAGCTCATAGCTTTGATTTGAATCTTGTGTTCTTCTATTAGGGCGCGACATACCTTCATCAATTGGGCAATCCATATCTAACTCAAGTTCATGACTTGAGCTAGCCTCTTTTCTCAATGCTTTGGCCTTTTCATGCAATCCACAAAATAGCTTTAACAATGATCTTTCATCCATACTTAACCTAAAGGCTGGGAGCTTACCTATCCATCTACTCCACCACAAACCTGAGATTCACAAAAAGCCTTATCCATCATCTCTCATTCATGCTACCTTACAAATGCATCTACTCCACCACAAACCAGAGATTCACAAAAAAACCTTATCCATCATCTCTCATTCATGCTACCCTACCTATTCAGCTACTTCAACACAAAAATAGCTTTCCCAACGTGCCGGGGGGCTTCCTTATGATCGAAGGCTCTGTCTTTGATTTATTGGGGGATTAAGCCCACTCCATCCCCATTTTTAATTACTATACTATTGGTCGATCTCTTTGGTCATTCATTTCCTTGTCATACATAGCATATCATTCCATATGCACCACATTTCACGAACACCAATCACATCATGCATCATGCACCACAAGCATATCGGGCATCATAATCATTTCATGCATTCATTCATATACATGCATAAGAATCATGCACACTGTACATATGTACATCACATAGCACAAAGCACACAAGGCTAGAGCCCATCTTTGTTGAATCCTTTAATCACTATATCTGATTGTTGTCTTGATTAACTTGGTCATGAACCTATATATGCCTATATGGCTATGTACAATTTTTCCTTGATATCTTTGCTCATGCAGCCCACACATGCTATTGCCTCGCCTCCAACCATAATACTTTGACTTTCGTCTTGCAAGAACATTCGTCTCTCCAGACTCTGTCAAAGTGGGGGCTTCTCATCATACACACACCTCCTTGTACTTTTTTCCCGCCTCAACGACCTCATCATCTTTTTTAACGGGTTTATGCTTACCCTAATTCCTTTAAGGGTTTACCCTTAATTCCCCAGCAAGAATAATTTGACCTTCGTCTTGCGAGAACATTTGTCTCTCCAGACACAGTCAAAGTGGCGACTTCTCACCAAACACACACTTCCTTTTCCCTCACTCACAAGTAATTTTCTCACAGGGTTTATGCTTACCTTAAGCTCTCGAATATCACTCTAAGGGTTTATGCCTACCCTTAATTCAAATACTTTTCTCACAGGGTTTATGCTTACCCTAATCTCACAAAAATTCCTCTAAGGGTTTATGCCTACCCTTAATTCACTTACCTTTCTCACAGGTTTATGCTTACCCTATTCCCTCTAAGGGTTTACCCTTAATTTCCCAGCCAGAATACTTTGACTTTCGTATTTAGAGAACATTCATCTATCCAGAATCAGTCAAAGTGGGGGCTTCTCATCATCAAACATATATGTTTTTCCGTACACATTTTCCCACTTTAACGACATCACTCACAAGCACTTTCCTCACAGGTTTTATGCTTACCCTAATCATACAAAAGTTCATCTAAGGGTTTATGCCTACCCTTAATTCACCCACTTTTCTCACGGGTTTATACTTACCCTGAGCTCACAAAAATACCTCTAAGGGTTTATGCCTACCCTTAATCCACTTCGCTTTGCTTATGGTTTTATGCTTACCCTCATACCTCCTCTCAAGAGTTTATACTTACTCTAGATTCTTCTCCTAAGAGTTTATACTTACTCTTAACACATCACTTTGCTTAGGGTTTATGCTTACCCTCATACCTTCTCTGATCTCAAGAGTTTATACTTACTCCTAAGAGTTTATGTTTACTCTTAACACATCATCCTTGCTCATGGGTTTATGCTTACCCTTATCTCTCAATAGTTTATTCTTACTCTTGTTTTCTTCCTCTAAGAGTTTATGCCTACTCTTAACACATTATCATTCTCACGGGTTTATGTTAACCCAAACACACGTCATACTTTCTCACAAGAGTTTATGCTTACTCTTGACACGTCACATTTTCTACCAAGAGTTTATGCTTACTCTTGGCACACAACGGGTTTATGCCTACCCTAAACATATTTTTTCGCGAGTTCATGCTTACTCGCGCTCACCTTTTCAAGAGTTTATGCTTATTCCTGATTTCTCCCGCCTATGCGATTTCCCGTCGTTGTCCCAAAGATTTATACTTACCCAAGGGATTAGTTCCAAAGGATCCAAGCGCATCCGGAGGAACCAGACACTTCATACGCCACCATCCCGAGGATCCAGATGCTTCTGAGGGATTAAACCGCATAGGGGCGCGGTTACAGATAAAACTAACATTTTTTTTGCAGGTACCGACGTTAAAAAGGGTGACTCAAGGTCGCAGAACGTCTTGAGTTATCCTCCGTCCTGACAGGAATACTTTGATTTTCGTCTTGCGAGTTTATACTTACTCTCTAGACTCAGTCAAAGTGGGGGCTTCTGTAGACACCTAAATGTGTCTCCCCAATGTATAGACTAATGATGAACGTACCATATTGCCATAAGATACAACTAAGGGAAATTGACGATGAAAATGCACAATATACCTCAACCAATTGCCTAAACCGTGTTTAAAGTGCCTTGGAAGCAAATGTTAGGTCTTGCGATGATTACGGGATTTATTCGTAACTTTTCTTCATTTTTAGATTTTTTTTATATTTTTGCATGCATCTTTCAATGTTTTATATTCATAAAAAAATAATAAAAATGTCTTTTTGCATCACCAAATATTTTTAAAAATCATAAAAATAATTTTATAATTTATTCATATTTTTCTATAATTTTTATCATATTTTTAGAGCTTTTTATGGATTTTTTAGGATTTTTGCATGCTTAGGGGCATTTTCGTCATTTCCAAATGTTAAAAATTATTTCACAAAGCAAATTATTTCAAATTTTTAATAATTTTTCTGTAATTTTTTGGAGCTTCTGGAGGAATCTAGAACACTCCGGAACGTTCTGGGCATTCCGGCACATTCTAGAACATTTCGGGACATCCCGGAACATCTAGGGAAATCCCAGAATATTCCGGAATATCAAAATATTACAAAATATTTCTGTAATCGAATAAATCGGATCGTAATCTTGAAAATCACGCGTAAAATCGAGCAAAATTGTCGACCCGGATCTGACAAGGACCTGCGCCTAGACGCAGGTCACATTATACAGACATGCGTCTAATCGCAGGTCATGTTACTGGACCTATGCCTAGGCGCAGGTCTATAGTCCTCCCGGGTCGAACGTTGCTGCTTCTGGCCTATAAATACAAGTCCTTCCAAGCTTTTCAATATACGCCAACACCACCAATCCCTCTCTTGCATTGCATACTTCAATCCCAAACACTTATACCACATTAAACATCTCTCAAATAATCATCAAACACACTACAAATCATCAACTCAGTCAATTTCATAACAAACACTTGCATTCATCGTTGTTGGTTTTCCTTGGTTGTTTCTGATCAAAGGCATCATAAGGTACAATTCCTAAAGTCTCTGCTTATCCTTTTCCTTTTCTTCATTAATAACTTGTTTTAAGATCGATTAAAATGATGATTATGGAGACAAATAATGACAACGGATAATGTAAATAATTAATAAAGGCTACGCTCGCGTATATGCGATTTTTGACACTTTAATCAAGAATATTATTGATTTTTATAATGATTCACAAATGTTATTTTAATCGTCATTTATAATGTTTCTTAATAATTTAACCAATTTCGGTTCCGATCTTGCAATTCATACGCGTGATGATTGTTAATTCATCAACGTAATTTGATAGATAGTACATTAACATTGACTCTTATGTTTTTATTTTTTTTAGATCTGCTTTTATATCTTATAGATCTGACAATAAATAATATAATGATTATAAAATTCATTTTTTTATTGTTAGATCTCGTGTCATAAAAGACCGCTATATTTTCATCTTTTAATTTTATTGCTTTAAATATTTGGATTTTATTTTTTATGCGGTCATGGCAAAACGAATTAAATTTCGTAATACCAAATAACCGCTATATTTCATCAGTATTTTTGGATCATTAAATAATGTTGTGCAAAATATGGTTTATGATTTTATTCACAAATTCAAGAGTCATATATAAAAGCCCGATTTGATTTAATAATAATAAATTACGATTAAAATTATTAATTTAAATGTATCGATTGAAGTGTCAAACCGCATTAGAATTTTTGTATCTTAAACATCATTTAAATCGTATTCTTTTTTAGTATTTATTATATTTAGTGTAGTTAAAACAGCACATCAAACTACTTTTCCTGAAACACACTTTGAACCTGCACATTTTTATTTAGTTTTTTTTTTTGTATTTTGTATTTTTTATTTCTTTTATTATATGTTTTATTCATATTTTATTTGATTTTATTTTCTAGGATTTTCTAATATGGACTTAAATCAAAGTGGTCACAATAATAGTCCTAACATTTAATAATTAAACCCACTTAGTAATATGCGCTATTAGGATATAATTTGAGATATCTATGTATTCGGGATTAATAATGATACGACCACAAAAAGAGACCTAGTAGAGACCGCTTACAGGCGGGCGGGCCCAATGCACGATCGGCCCGTAACCTGTCCCCGAACCCATACTCTGGTGCATGACCATATGGGGCTGATTGCTCCTGGCTTTCAGTACTTCTTCAGTGTCCATGGACCGAATAAACGCATAGTGGCGACTCCTACTAGACCGTATTCACGTACGGCATTAACGAGCATTCAAAAGAACTCGTGAGACGTAGGCGGCCGGGTAAAAACGACCCCTACACATACCTGACGCGCTCTTTCTATCAACCAAGAAACAAGCATAATTTGCATCTGCGTACCCAATGAGTTCACAAGTGGTTCCTTTGGGGTACCACATGCACAGATCATCTGTTCCTACTAAATACATGAGTGTGCTTCTAACAGCCTTCAAGTGTGAATCCTTGGGATTACATTGAAATCTTGCACACAATCCTACTGAGAACACTATACCAAGTCTACTTCTTTATACTGTGAAGCCTCAACATTCTTCCCTTTCGTATTAGCATCAAGTTTTGTAGATGTGGGAAAAGGTGTCTCATAGGCCTTACTATTCTCCATTCCATATTTTTTCAGCAACTCTCTTCAGTACTTTTGTTGATGGATCATTATACCACCATCAACTTGGTTAATCTGCAGACCAAGGAAGAATCCTAATTTTCCCATCATGCTCATCTCAAAGTCACTCTACATAAGACTAGCAAACTCATCACATAACATCTGATTAGTAGCACCAAACAAAATATCAATAACATAAATTTGTACTACTAACAAATGGTTCCCCCTGGTTTTGATAAACAGTGTTTTATCAATTGTTCCCCTATTTATTCATTTTCCATAAGGAAATTAGACAACCTCTCATACCAAGATCTTGGAGCTTGTTTTAATCCATAAAGTGCTTTGTCCAACTTGTATACATATTGGGGAAACTTACTATCCTCAAAACCAGGTGGATGCTCAACAAATATCTCTTCCTTCAAATAACCATTCAAGTAGGTCGTCTTGACATCTATCTGAAACAACTTAATATTCATGTAAGCATCAAATGCAATCAAGATTCTAATGGCCTCAAATCTAGAAACAGGTGCAAAGGTTTCATCATAATCAATTCTCTCTTGTTGATTATAACCTTGCACTACAAGTCATGCTTTGTTTCTGACTATGATACCAAGGTCATCCAATTTATTTAGGAATACCCAACGAGTACCAATGACTGACCTATCCAGGGGTCTTGGCTCAAGATGCAATACATGATTTCTTTCAAATTGATTTAATTTATCTTGCATAGCTATTACCCAATCTGGATCAGTTAAAGCCATTTTATAGTCAATTGGTTCTATACTAGACAAGAAAGAATAGTGTGCACAATTTTTTTTTTTATAGATACTACTCCTCGTTTGAATCCCTCTATTAATGTCACTCAAAATTTGATCAGTGGGATGAGAAGATAGATATCTATAATTTTTCAAAGACAAGTCATTTTGTGCACCTTGATTTTGATCGGAACCAGCTTGCACCTTTGAGTTTACATAATCAAATCATAATCTTTTAAGAGGTCAGTCTACTCAAGGTTTTTGCCTTATGCTTAATCTCTAAAAAATCATGTAGTTTACTCAAGGTAGATAAGTTACAGAGGAACTAGGCAGATGTCTTCTCCTCACCATCACTAGGACAATCATCATCCTTGTCTGGTGCAGAGAACTTCACTGTTTCTAATTCCAACCTACACTTATCAAGTTCTTCCTCAAGGTCAGCCACTGGATCTGTTAGTTGAAGACACACCATATCTAGGTGTTCACAACTAGCATATCTAACTTTAATGGCAAAAATTGATGTGTTCTTCAATCTATCCTTCCACGTGGCATAATTTTTGCCATTGAAGTTAGGGTTTTTTTTTTGTCGTACCCTATTGCATTCATTTCTTGAGAATTCATGATCTACTCCTCTAGGTCTTACCCTTGCGAGAAGCTAAGGCTCTGATACCAATTGAAAGGTTGAATATACTCAAGAGGTAGGTGAATTGAGTATTTGGTGAAATGATTACGAATTAAAATTTTTCTTCTTTCTTGATTTAGAACCAGTAATGGTGGTTCCTACAATGGATATAAATTGGAAAGCAATAAAACAAGAACACCAAATTAAATAAGGTTCGGCTAAACTCAAGGCCTACATCCTCATACCCTATGCATCTTATTGATTGAACTCAAAACAACAAGATTACACGCTCAACTCGTTCCAAACTCTTGGAACCCAATCCCCACACTCAACTCATAATGTGATCTCAATCATGTTTGAGCTCACAAACACCTCCTAATCTTCAACCCCTTTGTTGAAGACAAATTACAACATTAAGACTCTAATGTTACTTTCTTAAAAAGCTTGAAAAGTAAAGTTTAAGCTCTAAGATTGTGTTTGTATTTGATTGAAAGTATCATGCCTTGTGTGTTTCTTATCTCTCGAATGTATCTTGCTCAATATTTTAAGGAGAGACAATTAAATTATGTTTGTTAGATTGATAACCGACTTTTTGATAGTGTTTTTCTTAGCTTTTAGGTTAGTTTTATAGCTTAGTTTTCCCTTTTCTTATTTCATTTTGTCATTTTTATTTCCTTTTTGTAGTTTAGTTGTGCTTCGGCTATTTTGCAGTATTCTTGCTATGTGCTACTCCTTTTTGGTCGTTTTCCTAATTTTTGTAGGTAACTCATACTTCACGGAATTCGACGAGTCGTTCGAGCATCGAATATCTGAGCCAGGGCACATTTAGAGGCTTTTTACAAAAGGAGGGGTCGCTCCCCTAGTAGCGCGGTCGCGCCCAAGCTCTGAAATGAAGAATTGAGCATTCGACCAAAGGCGCGGTCGCTCCTCTTCTTTGCACGGCCGCTCCTCTAAAGGCGCGGTTGCTCCTCATGATTGCACGGCCGCTCCTTTTGGCAGCTCTATTTTCTCGTGTTTTCTGGCCGCATTTTTGCTTTGTAAATTACTAGTGTATATATACTTTGAAAGCTCATCTTATAACCCTAGATTGGAGCTCGTGAGAGTCTTTTCTCTCACCTTAGCTTAGCTTTGTAACCCTTTAGATTTCTTTGGTATCAAACACTTTTATTTATGTATTGAATCTCTAGTTTTGTTCTTCAATGTCTTCTTAGCTTGCTCTTCAATCTTCAAGGTACTTTATTGCTTTGATTTCTTGCTTTTTGTTGTTTAATTGTTAGTTTAGTTGTTTATGTTTGTTATTTGTTTGTTGTTTTAGTTATTTATGTTTGTTTCTTGTTGGTTTTAGTTGGTAGTTTATTTAGGTTTTGGTGTTACTTTAGTATTATGTTTAATTATTAGTTTTTTAGGTTAGTTGTTCTTAGTTTTAGGTTTTAGTTTGTTAATTTAGTTGTTCTTAATTTTAGTTATTATTTATGTTTTTAGTTTTAGTTTTAATTATGTTATTGTTAATTATGTTTGAGTAGTTTAGTTTCTAGGGTTTTGAGTAATCTTCTCAAATCCTCTATGTTTGTGGTTTAGTCGTGTTTAGGCTTGGTTGTGATATTGTCGGTACCTCAGGATTCGGTAATGTTGAGTCTTGTGTCTAGCTAACATAGGATTCATTGAAGAATCCCCACCGAAGGACCGAAAGGTGAACGTGGGTGATGACTTCCTTTGCCCGATTGATGGAAGCACCACGAAAGTTGGGCCTTCGAGCAACGGAAAGTTACCGGTCTTCGTGATTTTGTGCTTAAGGCTTGATAGGCGTGTCGCCGCATGAAAGTGGGTTGTATATGTCTTTTCGGTCATCGTACTAGCTCGAAAGAGTAGTGCGATCTTAGAATGACCTCCCCTTTATCCATGACCTAAGTCTAAGTTTGATTGATTCACAATTCATGGTGGTTTGAGTTGTGATCTCTTACCCTAGTCCCTTTTATTCTTGTTTCCATAGTGTATCTTTAGTTAATTCCCGTAGTTCTCTCCGCCTCTCGTGACCATCATTTTTCCTATCTTGTTCGACGCTCATGCCTAGATTATTGCGAAGTACCTTCCCCGTGTTCGACACCCCCACTCTTACTACGACGGGAGTTTTTATTTGGTGAAAATCCCTACTATCAATTTGGCGCCATTGCCGGGGAATAACGGAATTTGTTGCTATAGATTTACCTGAGTTTGACTGGACTTTGTCTTCCGTTAATTCATTTGCTACTTGATTGTGCGAATTGTTATTGCTAACGTTTTTGTTTAGCAGTTTATGACACGCAGGACTCGTAGCTTACCAGTCATCCCATTAATCCCAGAAATCAACCGTTACTTGAGGGATCTGAGAAAGGCTACTAGTGCACATAACATTGAGCAACTCGAATCTGAGTTGCAATCAAAGTCAGGAGATTTCTGACTCTCCAAAGGTCACACCCACTAAAAGTGTGAAGAGGAAAACACCTGCTACCAAAACAGCTAAAGGTAAATCTACTGTTTTTACTATTGTTTCTGATAGAAATGTTATGTCTGGTTGTGAATGTGAGGAAGGATATTTTGACATGCCTGCTTTGTCTGAGGTTAAGGAAATTTTAGAATTTAAAGGTTGGATGGGATTGTTTAAAACTGCTAGAAAGGCTTATGTAGAGGATATTATGGTATTCTATGAGAATTTTGGAATTATGCCCTGATATGAGTGTTAGCTCTACTGTTTCTGGTGTTAAGTTGGATATGTCTGTGGCTTCTATTTTTTTGTTTTTTAAGATACCTAGGGATGGGTATTCAAATTATTGTTCTGATGGTTGGCCCAGTATTGGTGGGGTCACAACAAATGATATAGTTAAGTTTTTGTATGGAAGGGTATTAGCAAAGAAAGATAGCTATCTTGCTAAATATTTGACTAAGCCAATCATGTTGGTACTGCATTCTATATCCAACAAGATGCTTTTACCTAAGGCACAGGGTAGGGGTTCAGTTCGGATAATGGATATGGTACTCATGTACCTAATGATGAAGAAAGTTAAGATCAATCTTCCCTCTCTAATGCTAGACCACATGATTGTGTGCAAGAACTCTCAATCCCACTCCCTTCCATATGGCTCAATACTAACCTCTGTGATGATCAAGAAAGGTATCAAACTGTTAGGGAAACTGTTATAGGACAAAAATTCTCTATGAATATTCTGAGGCAGAAAGGACTAGAAGCATATGGTTCTGTCTTGGTTTGGAGAGATCAGGAGCTTGTTCAACCTGCTGCAAAGAAAAGGAAGAGTGTAGTGTGTCTGCTTCTTCAGCAGATCTCACTCCCCTTCTAGGGAGGATGGAAAAGCAGGAGGAAACCCTTAGCACGTTAATGACATTAGTTAGAGCTGATAGTATGGCTCAGAAACAGGTGTCTCTGGAGAAGAAGTTGATAGTTTTAGAACTTCAAGTGTTACAGATGGCAGGGGAAACAAAAGACGATGTTGGTCAATCTTCAGGAAAATCTAAACCAGCAGGGGAACCAGTTGATAGTGAGAAGGATACAGGAGAAGCTTCCTCAACAGAGAAAGCTGCACAGGAATCTGAAGAAGATGCAGAGGTTTCTGAAGATGTTGATGAAGTGTCTGATCCTGATGTTGAGCTTGATGAGGATGATGATGATGATGATGAATGATGCTTGCCATTAGCCTTCTTATTCCCCTTTCCCATTCTGCCAATCTGCCTTTAGTATTTCTGTTTTCCTTACCTTATTACAAAACAATTTGTCTGTAATTTGGTTTCCTTTCATACTCTACAGTTTTGTCTTGTTAACTCTTTGAACTATTTTTGGGATAGTGAGTTGATCACTCACTAGTGACTGTTGACAAGTTTAACATTTTGGTAGTATGGCCTACCTTTTGGATGAATGCATGAAATTTGCTTGCTTTACTTTTCTGTGATTAATATTTTAATGATGCCAAAAGGGGGAAATTAGGTCATATTTGAAGTTTTGATAAAGCCAAATGAGACTAGTAGAATAGAACTTAGTCTGATTATTAGTCCAGAAGCCTAAGTGTTTAGTATAGTCTGAGAAAATAGTTCTGGTTAGTGAATTAGTTGAGTCAATAAAAGTTTTTTTTTTACCGTTGTTCTAGATAGTTATTCTCATGGTCAGATTTTTGCAATCATTCAGGATAGTTGTTCTTAGTCTTGAAATAACCTTAAATAGTTAGTATTTCACTTAGAGTTTAGGATTTTTGATTTAGTTAGTTATTTTCTTTTTGAGTCAGAAAATTTAAAAAATTCAAAAATATTTTCATGTGCTTTGAAGCTTTCTGTGACAAACTTGTTTATTGCAGGAAAAACTTCAAAAGGTTTGTCATCATCAAAAAGGGAGAATTTGTTGAGGCCCTTGATGTTTTGAGTGATGACAAACAGATGAGTAAAACAGGTGTGACAAACAGTTGTCACAAACAGCCGTTAAAAACAGTTGACAGGAATAGTTCTTATTGAATGAGTTTATGCAGTTGTTCTGAAAATAACTGAGGTATATTGTTCTTGCGTTACTCATTCTGAGTAATATTACCTTTCATGTCATATATTGTATATTGTATTGTGCATGTTTGACATACATGTATTCCAGTACTTGAGACATGTAGAACCGCTTCATCAAAACTGAAGTGTGCTAACAATGGATAATCAAAGTGTCCAAGTTGTGAAGAACATGAAGACTGAAGAGTAGCCTTAGGGTTTTTACTTAGTCTTTTTGTTGTAAAGAATGTTTAAGTAATATAGTAGATTTGTGATGTTTTATCTTGGTATGTTGCAAACACCAGACCAGTGTCTAGTGGTTGTCACACGATTGATCTGAAGAACAGTTCCTAAAACAGTTAAGCAGACCAGCAGGTTAACAAACTGACTCACGAAATAATTTGAAAGAATTCGATTCTTGGATTCTTTAAAGATCTTTCACGTGGTTAAGTTAGTTTGTAATCAATGTTAAGTGCTAAAAAACCCACGTATCTTTATGAGATCTTAATAAATCTTCAAGATCTTCGATCTTCGAATATTTGATCTCAACTTTAAATGGGTTTAATGATTATTACGGTTACAAAACCCTCTTGATTAGAATAATCAGGGTTTTCTAACTGTCTATATACTTCATTGAGCAATATTTTCGAGAGTCCAAAAGATCAAACAGAATAGTTTACAAACTACAAGAGCATTCGAAAAAGTCCAGATCTTAACATTATCTCATGTAAGCTTTTGAGAAGCATCTTTTGAGAGAAACTTTCTGTAATTCATCAGTATCAGAGGGGTTAGTGATTGGGAGCATTTGAGAGTTCATTTGTGAGTACTTGTGAGTTCAAGTGCGAAACAAAACTCTTGGGTTGAGAGTAAGGAAGTCTTTCGTATGAGTTTACGTTACTATCTTTTGTTCAACAGAGTTGATTAATAAAAGATTGGTAGCGAGAGTAGGAGGATGTAGGCACAGTTGTCGAACCTCGTTAAATCTGTGTGTTCTTTATTTGCTTTACATTTACTGTTTTACTGTTCTAGATATTTCCGTTGCTAAACCAGTTCTCTGGTTCTATTGCTAGAACAAACCAAGAAAAAGTTGATAAAGAAAATTTTAAAGAAACACTCAATTCACCCCCCCCCCCCACCCTCTTGAGTGCTGTTGGGACCTTCACATGACAACAAAATTATTGTACAAATAGAAAACCATGTATCTAAAGTATAGTCCTACTACTCAAAAACAACAAAAGAAGGAAGGAGAAATCTACAAAAGCAGTAGCACATGGGCCCTTTATTTTTTCTAGTTAATTTTAATCATATGGGTTTTTTTTATCATTTTATGCATTAACTATTTAACTCTTAATTTCCATGGTATTTAAGTATTTAGATGGTGTTATATCTAAAAAAATCAGAAGGAATAGTTTTTAATTTAGGAAATATTTATATAAATAATCTCAACTATTGACCCTCTTCCCAAATTAATCCCAACTATTCATTATTATGATATAATCCTAACTTTGCTATGCCATCTACAATAATGCTCCTAAGTAACCGTCTACCTATGTAGCAAGTAAAAGCAGCACTAAATGAGTTGATACTCCCCAAAAAGTATTGTGAAATATTTTTTTAAAAAAAATTGTCTGTTACTCTTCTCACCATGGTTGTCGTCTTTTTCTTCACTAAATTCTGAAGTTGAAATTTGATTGACAAAAGCAAAGTACATCTTGTCCTTATTCTCATCTCTTCGTAGCATCGAATTGCAAAGTTCAATTTAAGGTAAGGTTTATGGGTTTAGTTTCATGGATAGATATTTCAATTTTTTATTATATATTTTAAAAGCATATTTGTCAACAATAGTGACTAAACTACGAATGCAATATTGTGAAGATTTGGCTGATTTTTTTTCTTTATTAATTAATTAGGGTATGGATCGTTTTCTTGGTAAGCTGAAATTGTGGCATGAGGGTAACTTTAAAAAGGATTTTAGTGGTTTGCTTAAATACTTTGGGGGGGTATTTTAGGACTTTTGAGCTTGATTATGATGAAATGTCTTGGTTTTTGTTGTTTGAATTAATGAAGAAATGTGGTGTGTATAGCAACAAAGATGAATTTATTACTTGGTTCCTAGTTGTCAGCTTCTTGAAGCAGGCTTGAGAAGGGTTCACAATGACGATGAGGTGAGGGAAATGATTACTTATAAGTTAACTTGATGGTGTATTGAGTGTTTTGTGGTCCACAATAGTGGCAAAAGTGGTGATGTTTTGTCTTTGATAAATAAGACTTATGGGACTACATGTGAAAGTGAAGTAAGAGCACAATCTCCAATTAAATGTAGGAAAAAGTTGACTCCAAAAAGGAAAATAAATGACCAAATGCCACTGCTTTCAACTAAGCTAGATGAACCTCCCCTACATACAAATGAACCTCATTTGGACAAAAATACCTTTAATGACCAACTGCCAACTTTTCTTGCTCCAACACAAAACAATCAAGCTCCACTTGTAAACCCCTCAAACTTAAGTGAGCAAACTAAACATGGTGATGAATTTGAGTATGAATGGATAGATCCTAGGGGCGATGAACCTCTTTCTTGGAATGAATGTTTTGCTACATATGAAGCTGATATTGATGATGAAGATCCAAGTGACTTAGCACTAGTAGAAAAAATGGATTTTGCTGCGCTTCATTTGGTGCGGTTATTTGGGCTTATTCAAATAACCGCAGCAAATGAATACGTGAGTAATTTGATGCTGTGGATTTGCTGCGGTTATTGGGGTAAGCCCAAATAACCGCAGCAAATCAATTTAAAAAAATAATTAACCACGTTGTTGCACCTACAGCCACTTCACATCTCATTTCATCCCATTAAGAAAAACTCTCTGCTCCCTCGCTCAACTCTCTGCTCCCTCGCTCGACTCTCTACAGCGCCATCAGTCGACTCACCACCAGCCCAGCAGTCGACTCACCACCAGCCCAGCCCGTCCTGCAACACCACGACGAAGCTTCGGTCGACGACCACCAGCACCACTAGGCCAGCCCGTCCTGCAACACGTCGGTTCCAAACACGCGATTTCTGGCCTGTTGCGAATTGAAGAGCCACCAAGGCCGAATTTGCGACGAGGTTGCTGCTTCTTCTAGCCACCACCATCATCACCACCACGCCTAATTAAGGTAACCCTATTCTTTATTTTTTTTTTCAATTTTTTTTCTGATTTTTTTATTAGCCCTAGATATATAAATGGGTAGATTGTTTTTCTGATTTTTTAAATGTGGTATTTGCCTTGTTGTTGACTAATTTTGATGTTGTATTAAGTCTAAATCATTGTGTATAAGTTTATTTAGTTGATTGTTTGAACTCTTTGTTGATTAATTTGATTTTTGTTAACCTTAGCGTTCATGATGAGTTCTTAAATAAAATTGGGGCTTTTGAGTTGATGACTTGATTAGATGAAATTAGAATGTTTGTAAGCTAGTTTTGGTGATGTTAAGACATTAATTACATTTTATTTTTATAGTTTGTGAATTATTAGAATAGACGATAAACATACATGAAAAATATTTGAGATTAGACATTGCATTTCATTGTTCTTGGATGATTTGTTTATTGCATTTTATACTTAAAATTAATTAGAACCTTGAAAAGAAAAATTAGATGATAAATATATTACACAATTATATTTTGTAGATTCAAGAATAAATACTTGATAAACATATCTAGAATATAAAATTAGGTGAAAAAATTTATACCTATTGATGATGATATAAGAAGATTAAATATTAACTATCTAGTATATAAATATGAGAATTTGAGGATTAGTATAATTTTTAAAATGAATATAAATATAAATTTAATTGATTGGTTCTTTTGTTTGAATTATAAATTTTTAGAGAATTTTTGTTCTTTGTAAAGTTCATACCAATATAAAATATAAATAGTGCTATTTTGTATGAAATTACAACTCTGATTAGAAATAAGTTATATCGTCTCTTATTAGTTAAACAGAATGTCAAAAGATCGTTCTTGGATGTATAATTGCAAGGACATATCAAAATTTGTTGATGGGGTGTTTGAATTTTGCGAATGCGCTGTCGCTTATAAAGAAAGAAACAACACAGGGGGGTTTCTACTGATCTTGTTCCAAGTGTGCGAACGATCATAGATTTGAAAATATTAATGAGGTAAGGGTGCACCTACTTTGTAATGGATTTCGACCTGATTAGTGCTAAGATGGGATTGAAAACACCCAATAACGAGGGAAAATGACCTATTTGGCTTGTTTTTGTTCCAAAACTCTATAACTTTTCCCGAAATCACACAAGTGAGTCGTAGAATGTTTATTTGAATGTTATAGGACATCTATGAACCTTAAAAACATGAGTTAGGTTGATTAGTGCTAAGATGGGATTGAAAACACCCAATAACGAGGGAAAAATGACCTATTTGGCTTGTTTTTGTTCCAAAACTCTATAACTTTGCCCGAAATCACACAAGTGAGTCATAGAATGTTTATTTCAATGTTATAGGACATCTAAGAACCTTAAAAACATGATTTAGGTTGATTAGTTCTATGATGGGATTGAAAACACCCAAAACGAGGGGAAAATGACCTATTTGGCTTGTTTTTGTTCCAAAACTCTATAACTTTGCCCGAAATCACACAAGTGAGTCATAGAATGTTTATTTCAATGTTATTGGACATATAAGAACCTTAAAAACATGATTTAGGTTGATTAGTGCTAAGATGGGATTGAAAACACCCAAAACGAGGGGAGAATGACCTATTTGGCTTGTTTTTGTTCCAAAACTCTATAACTTTGCCCGAAATCACATAATTGAGTCATAGAATGTTTATTTCAATGTTATAGGACATCTAAGAACCTTAAAAACATGATTTAGGTTGATTAGTGCTAAGATGGGATTGAAAACAACCAATAACGAGGGAAAAATGACCTATTTGGCTTTTTTTGTTCCAAAACTCTATAACTTTGCCCAAAATCACACAAGTGAGTCATATAATGTTTATTTCAATGTTATAGGACATCTATGAACATTAAAAACATGAGTTAGGTTTATTAGTGCTATGATGGGATTGAAAACACCCAAAACGAGCCAAAAATGACCTATTTGGCTTATTTTTGTTCCAAAACTCTATAACTTTGCCCAAAATCACACAAGCGAGTCATAGAATGTTTATTTCAATGTTATAAGACATCTAAGAACCTTAAAAACATGATTTAGGATGATTAGTGCTAAGATGGGATTGAAAATACCCAAAACGAGGGAAAAATGACCTATTTGGCTTGTTTTTGTTCCAAAACTCCATAACTTTGCCCGAAATCACACCAGTGAGTCATAGAATGTTTATTTCAATGTTGTAGGAAATCTATGAACCTTAAAAACAAGACCTAGGTTGATTAGTTCTAAGATGGGATTGAAAACAACCAATAACGAGGGAAAAATGACCTATTTGGCTTGTTTTTGTTCCAAAACTCTATAACTTTTCCCGAAATCACACAAGTGAGTCATAGAATGTTTATTTGAATATTATAGGACATCTATAAACCTTAAAAACATGAGTTAGGTTGATTAGTGCTAAGATGGGATTGAAAACACCCAATAACAAGGGAAAAATGACCTATTTGGCTTGTTTTTATTCCAAAACTCTATAACTTTGCCCGAAATCACACAAGTGAGTCATAGAATGTTTATTTCAATGTTATAGGACATCTAAGAACCTTAAAAACATGATTTAGGTTGATTAGTTCTATGATGGGATTGAAAACACCCAAAACGAGGGGAAAATGACCTATTTGGCTTGTTTTTGTTCCAAAACTCTATAACTTTGCCCGAAATCACACAAGTGAGTCATAGAATGTTTATTTAAATGTTATTGGACATATAAGAACCTTAAAAACATGATTTAGGTTGATTAGTGCTAAGATGGGATTGAAAACACCCAAAACGAGGGGAGAATGACCTATTTGGCTTGTTTTTGTTCCAAAACTCTATAACTTTGCCCAAAATCACACAAGTGAGTCATATAATGTTTATTTCAATGGTATAGAACATTTATGAACCTTAAAAACATGAGTTAGGTTGATTAGTGCTAAGATGGGATTGAAAACACCCAAAACGAGCCAAAAATGACCTATTTGGCTTATTTTTGTTCCAAATCTCTATAACTTTGCCCAAAATCACACAAGTGAGTCATAGAATGTTTATTTCAATGTTATAAGACATCTAAGAACCTTAAAAACATGATTTAGGTTGATTAGTGCTAAGATGGGATTGAAAATACCCAAAACGAGGGAAAAATGACCTATTTGGCTTGTTTTTGTTCCAAAACTCTATAACTTTGCCCGAAATCACACCAGTGAGTCATAGAATGTTTATTTCAATGTTATAGGACATCTATGAACCTTAAAAACATAACCTAGGTTTTTTTGTGCTAAGATGTGATTGAAAACACCTAATAACGAGGGAAAAATGACCTATTTGGCTTGTTTTTGTTCCAAAACTCTATAACTTTTCCCGAAATCACACAAGTGACTCATAGAATGTTTATTTGAATGTTATAGGACATCTATGAACCTTAAAAACATGAGTTAGGTTGATTAGTGCTAAGATGGGATTGAAAACACCCAATAACAAGGGAAAAATGACCTATTTGGCTTGTTTTTGTTCCAAAACCCTATAACTTTGCCCGAAATCACACAAGTGAGTCATAGAATGTTTATGTCAATGTTATAGGACATCTAAGAACCTTAAAAACATGATTTAGGTTGATTAGTTCTATGATGGGATTGAAAACACCCAAAACGAGGGGAAAATGACCTATTTGGCCTTTTTTTGTTCCAAAACTCTATAACTTTGCCCGAAATAACACAAGTGAGTCATAGAATGTTTATTTCAATGTTATTGGACATATAAGAACCTCAAAAACATGATTTAGGTTGATTAGTGCTAAGATGGGATTGAAAACACCCAAAACGAGGGGAAAATGACCTATTTGGCTTGTTTTTGTTCCAAAACTCTATAACTTTGCCCGAAATCACACAAGTGAGTCCTAGAATGTTTATTTCAATGTTATAGGACATCTAAGAACCTTAAAAACATGATTTAGGTTGATTAGTGCTAAGATGGGATTGAAAACAACCAATAACGAGGGAAAAATGACCTATTTGGCTTTTTTTGTTCCAAAATTCTATAACTTTGCCCAAAATCACACAAGTGAGTCATATAATGTTTATTTCAATGTTATAGGACATCTATGAACCTTAAAAACATGAGTTAGGTTTATTAGTGCTAAGATGGGATTGAAAACACCCAAAACGAGCCAAAAATGACCTATTTGGCTTATTTTTGTTCCAAAACTCTATAACTTTGCCCAAAATCACACAAGTGAGTCATAGAATGTTTATTTCAATGTTATAAGACATATAAGAACCTTAAAAACATGATTTAGGTTGATTAGTGCTAAGATGGGATTGAAAATACCCAAAACGAGGGAGAAATGACCTATTTGGCTTGTTTTTGTTCCAAAACTCTATAACTTTGCCCGAAATCACACAAGTGAGTCATAGAATGTCTATTTAAATGTTATAGGACATCTATGAACCTTAAAAACATGACCTAGGTCGATTTAAGATGGGATTGAAAACACCCAATAACGAGGGAAAAATGACCTATTTGGCTTGTTTTTGTTCCAAAACTCTATAACTTTTCCCGAAATCACACAAGTGAGTCATAGAATGTTTATTTGAATATTATAGGACATCTATAAACCTTAAAAACATGAGTTAGGTTGATTAGTGCTAAGATGGGATTGAAAACACCCAATAACGAGGGAAAAATGACATATTTGGCTTGTTTTTGTTCCAAAACTCTATAACTTTGCCCGAAATCACACAAGTGAGTCATAGAATGTTTATTTTAATGTTATAGGACATCTAAGAACCTTAAAAACATGATTTAGGTTGATTAGTTCTATGATGGGATTGAAAACACCCAAAACGAGGGGAAAATGACCTATTTGGCTTGTTTTTGTTCCAAAACTCTATAACTTTGCCCGAAATCACACAAGTGAGTCATAGAATGTTTATTTCGATGTTATAGGACATCTAAGAACCTTAAAAACATGATTTAGGTTGATTAGTTCTATGATGGGATTGAAAACACCCAAAACGAGGGGAAAATGACCTATTTGGCCTTTTTTTGTTCCAAAACTCTATAACTTTGCCCGAAATAACACAAGTGAGTCATAGAATGTTTATTTCAATGTTATTGGACATATAAGAACCTCAAAAACATGATTTAGGTTGATTAGTGCTAAGATGGGATTGAAAACACCCAAAACGAGGGGAAAATGACCTATTTGGCTTGTTTTTGTTCCAAAACTCTATAACTTTGCCCGAAATCACACAAGTGAGTCATAGAATGTTTATTTCAATGTTATAGGACACCTAAGAACCTTAAAAACATGATTTAGGTTGATTAGTGCTAAGATGGGATTGAAAACAACCAATAACGAGGGAAAAATGACCTATTTGGCTTTTTTTGTTCCAAAACTCTATAACTTTGCCCAAAATCACACAAGTGAGTCATATAATGTTTATTTCAATGTTATAGGACATCTATGAACCTTAAAAACATGAGTTAGGTTTATTAGTGCTAAGATGGGATTGAAAACACCCAAAACGAGCCAAAAATGACCTATTTGGCTTATTTTTGTTCCAAAACTCTATAACTTTGCCCAAAATCACACAAGTGAGTCATAGAATGTTTATTTCAATGTTATAAGACATCTAAGAACCTTAAAAACATGATTTAGGTTGATTAGTGCTAAGATGGGATTGAAAATACCCAAAACGAGGGAAAAATGACCTATTTGGCTTGTTTTTGTTCCAAAACTCTATAACTTTGGCCGAAATCACACAAGTGAGTCATAGAATGTTTATTTCAATGTTATAGGACATCTATGAACCTTAAAAACATGACCTAGGTTGATTTAAGATGGGATTGAAAACACCCAGTAACGAGGGAAAAATGACCTATTTGGCTTGTTTTTGTTCCAAAACTCTATAACTTTTCCCGAAATCACACAAGTGAGTCATAGAATGTTTATTTGAATGTTATAGGACATCTATGAACCTTAAAAACATTAGTTAGGTATATTAGTGCTAAGATGGGATTGAAAACACCCAATAACGAGGGAAAAATGACATATTTGGCTTGTTTTTGTTCCAAAAGTCTATAACTTTGCCCGAAATCACACAAGTGAGTCATAGAATGTTTATTTTAATGTTATAGGACATCTAAGAACCTTAAAAACATGATTTAGGTTGATTAGTTCTATGATGGGATTGAAAACACCCAAAACGAGGGGAAAATGACCTATTTGGCTTGTTTTTGTTCCAAAACTCTATAACTTTGCCCGAAATCACACAAGTGAGTCATAGAATGTTTATTTCGATGTTATAGGACATCTAAGAACCTTAAAAACATGATTTAGGTTGATTAGTGCTAAGATGGGATTGAAAACACCCAAAACGAGGGGAAAATGACCTATTTGGCTTGTTTTTGTTCCAAAACTCTATAACTTTGCCCGAAATCACACAAGTGAGTCATAGAATGTTTATTTCAATGTTATAGGACATCTAAGAACCTTAAAACCATTATTTAGGTTGATTAGTGCTAAGATGGGATTGAAAACAACCAATAACGAGGGAAAAATGACCTATTTGGCTTGTTTTTGTTCCAAAACTCTATAGCTTTGCCCAAAATCACACAAGTGAGTCATATAATGTTTATTTAAATGTTATAGGACATCTTTGAACCTCAAAACATGAGTTAGGTTGATTAGTGCTAAGATGGGATTGAAAACACCCAAAAGGAGCCAAAAATGACCTATTTGGCTTATTTTTGTTCCAAAACTCTATAACTTTGCCCAAAATCACACAAGTGAGTCATAGAATGTTTATTTCAATGTTATAAGACATCTAAGAACCTTAAAAACATGATTTAGGTTGATTAGTGCTAAGATGGGATTGAAAACACCCAAAACGAGGGGAAAATGACCTATTTGGCTTGTTTTTGTTCCAAAACTCTATAACTTTGCCCGAAATCACACAAGTGAGTCATAGAATGTTTATTTCAATGTTGTAGGACATCTAAGAACCTTAAAAACATGATTTAGGTTGATTAGTGCTAAGATGGGATTGAAAACACCCAAAACGAGGGAAAAATGACCTATTTGGCTTGTTTTTGTTCCAAAACTCTATAACTTTGCCCGAAATCACACAAGTGAGTCATATAATGTTTATTTCAATGTTATAGGACATCTATGAACCTTAAAAACATGACCTTGGTTGATTTGTGCTAAGATGGGATTGAAAATACCCAAAACGAGGGAAAAATGACCTATTTGGCTTGTTTTTGTTCCAAAACTCTATAACTTTGCCCGAAATGACACAAGTGAGTCATAGAATGTTTATTTCAATGTTATAGGACATCTATGAACCTTAAAAACATGAGTTAGGTTGATTAGTGCTAAGATGGGATTGAAAACACCCAAAACGAGGGAAAAATGACCTATTTGGCTTGTTTTTGTTCCAAAACTCTATAACTTTGCCCGAAATCACACAAGTGAGTCATAGAGTGTTATTTGAATGTTATATGACATCTATGAACCTTAAAAACCTGAGCTAGGTTGATTAATGCGAAGATGAGATTGAAAACATCCAAAACAACCCAAAAATGACCTATCTGGCTCGTTTTTGTTACTAAACTCTAACTTTTTTTGTTAATATTTATATATATAAATATATAATTATAGTTATCTCTTAATGTGTTTGTGTGTTATGCGTATGTATATTTATTTTTCGAGCTTATGATACTAACTTAATTATATAATCTATCCGACGTTGTTTAATTTAATATAATTCGTTTTTATATTAATTATTAGGTGTTATCCACATCGGTTCGAGAAGGATCATTCACCGGTGAAGAAATTGGCGAGGTTCGAGACAAGTTTGCCAAATTCTTATACACGCATGGTTTGTGTTGATACTTGTACAAACAATTTCTCAGATTTAGTAGTTGATTAAAATTCTTTAGTATTAATTAATGTCTTATGAATAATGTAGTAATTTATTGTATTCCTTGTACAATCGGTAAAATTAATTTATTGTATTCTTTAGTAGTTGTATGTAGTTGATTATTATGCTTTGTTTTTAACATCCATTTGTTGCGGTTATTTATAAAAAAGTGTTGTAAAAAACATCAATTTGCTGCGGTTATGTATAAAAAAGTGCTGCAAAAAGCATCCATTTGCTGCGGTTATTTATAAAAAAGTGCTGCAAAAAACATCAATTTGCTGCGGTTATTCATCAGAACCGCTGCAAAAAGGTACACTATTTGCTGCGGTTATATTAAAAACTGCAGCAAATACCTTACCTTTTTGCTGCGGTTCAACCGCAGCAAATGAGGAAATGGAAATTTGCTGCACCCTTGATTTGCTGCGGTTCATAACCGCAACAAATACCCCTAAAAAAACCGCAGCAACAGGGGTTTTTTCCACTAGTGTAGTGTTTGTTCCTAAATGTGGTGATGATGAAGGATTAAATGTAAATGATTATACAAATGAATTTCCAGAAGAAGTTGAATGTGAAGAAGAAGTTGATGATGTGGTTGAAGAATTAGAGGATGGAGTACCATTATCGAATGGGGGGACTAGTGTAACGCCCCAGGTTTTCGGTATTTTCTGCTTTGTTTATTTTTTTCTATTTATTTTCATTTTTATGTATGGTCCGAATTTATTTGGACTATTTATTTTTGTTTTATTGCTTGAACATGATTATTTTATTTTATAATTAATTTTTTTATTATTTATTTTATTTTATTTTAATTAATTAGGATTTTATTTTAATTTTCTAATTAGTTAATTAAGTTTTGGGCCAAGTGCGAATTTAAATATGATTAGTCATGCTTAAGTGCAATTAGCCCAAATGAACTTAGAAGCCCATTTGAGCAAGCCTATAGCCAGCCCCCTTGTTATGTGGCATGGTAGCCACTTGCCTTGTGTTCACACCTTAACTAACTTCTATAAATAGAAGTAGTAGTAAGGCTTGATGATCATTTGCCATTCTAATCTTCTTTTTCTCACACTTAAACACAAGACACCCTCCTCTTTAGCCTTTCTCCACACGCCATTTTTGGGTCCTAAACACCAAACTTTGTTCTTCAATCTTTTCAAAACCAAACTTAAAGATTAAACCTCCATTGATCTTTAAGTGACTAAACACACAATAATCTCCATTCCTATTGATCAACACTTCTAGTTTGGGTTTGGTTTTGGGGATGTTCGTTGGGTTCGTGTGAAGGGTGGCCGTGTCCGTGTTGAGGCCCGTAATCGAGTGGGTGGTTCGTGGTTGGCCATGCGGTGTGAAGCTGTGCAATGGTGGCGTGCATCAAGTCCGTGTAGTGGTGTTCGTGTGCGTGTTGGTGGCTGTCGTGATTTGGGCCGTGTGACTTCATTTTCCAGGCAGCAGGTTTTGTAATCTTTTGTGATCAAGTTTGATAAGGTAACATGCTTTTCTATCCTAATTTGTATACTATGATTATAGCGTGGATTAGATGATCAAATTAGGCTAAATTGTTGATGAATTTAGCTATGTTCATGCGTGAATTTGGGCTAATTTTAGGTGATGATTTTGTGTTGTATTTGCCTAGTTTCATGTATGTTATAATTGCTTATAATAGTTTCATGTTTATTTATGATTGCGTACAATTTTCATGAAGATTATATGATGATTCGATGCATGGAATTGATGAAATGTTGTTGAATGTTGATGATGATATGCGTGTAAACTTGCTATTGATTATGGTTGAGTTCTTGAATAATCTTGATTTGTTTTATATGTTTCTTGAATCTTGAATTGATGAATTAAGTTAAAGAATGAGTTCTTGATGATTATTTAATGATTCCTGAAGTTTCTTGTCTATGTTATGATGAATCTTGATTTTCTTTATTATGATTATGTATTCTTTAAG
The DNA here is from genome assembly GCA_951394345.1 of Salicornia ramosissima. Taxonomy (NCBI): domain Eukaryota; kingdom Viridiplantae; phylum Streptophyta; class Magnoliopsida; order Caryophyllales; family Amaranthaceae; genus Salicornia; species Salicornia ramosissima. Next base: position 27,527,211 of record OX596234.1, on the reverse strand, counting down.
TATAGATTATGTAGTCATAACTAAAGATTATTAAGGATAGTTAAGAACAATATAGAAAGTAAAGAATAATGAAATAAAGTTAAAGAAACTGATAAAGATTGATTAAAGAGGTTCCAAGATTATGGTTTTTATGGTTAGTCTTAAGTAAAGACATAAGATGCAACTTAAGATTAACCAAGAATGTAAAGATAGCTTGAATTTGCTTTTAGACGCCTAACCTTAAAGTAAGATTCTAAGACTTGGGCTAAGACGTTGCCCCTATCCTAACCGCGGTATTGGGATAGTGATTACTTGCTATGTCGTCTTTATGATATGGATTTCCGTAAGATGGGGTTCATGGGTTTGGGAGTAAGATTCCCATTCCTGGCATAGTAGGAAAGTTCGTTCGCGTAAGATGCGTTCGTACGAGCATAGTACGGTCTATTATTTAAATGATAGCGACAAAGATTAAGTAACGATAAGGTTAAGTCAGTTAGAGTTAAGTAAGTATTTGTTATGATTATTGTTATTATGATTATGATTACTATTGTTGTTATTAATGTTTTTATTGTCGTTATGATATATTGCATGTTTGAGTGCCTGATTTGCTTATTTGATTTATTCTATGATCATATGTATCCACGTTAGTGTGGGACTGTTATGTTACTCGCCACTGATGGTGGATTTATGTTTTCAGGTAACTCTGATGATGACGGTGTTGCTTAGCTTTAGGATTGGGCGAGCGCCGTTGACTGTTTCCTATAGTTTTAGTTTTATTATTCCATTGTTATTATATTCGGACTTTTAGAAGTTGTAAGTACGTTCTAACTCTAACTACGGATTTGAAGTTGTTTCTTAGTAATGACTATTTGGGACTTAGTTATGTACAACTGGTGGATTTATACGTTTTGGGTTTTATAATAATAATATTTGAGGTTTTGTTTTATATTTTAAGTATGTTTGTATGTTAGATCGACAATTCGACTCGTCGGTTTCTTCCGCGCCGGTTTAAGCGAGTCGGCTCGTCACAGTTGGTATCAGAGCCGAATAGTCAAAACTTTAAGTGAAGTTTTAGGAATTGAGTAAAACCCGGTAGTTATGAGCTTTACCATTCCCGAGTGATAAACCCGATTAGGAATAAGTATAAGGGAGAAGAGCGTCGGGTAGAAGACCGGGATAGGACTCTTTTCTCTTATTTTAATTTCTTCTGAGTGCTTAACTGTAGTTGTGCATTATTGACTGACACTTTCTTTTTGTCGTTATTTTCTTGCGATGTTTCAGCATGTCCACACCTTGCCGGTCAAGTTCGAGACGACAGAGGTTACGAGCGCTCGAAGAAGCGATTCTTACGTTAGCGCACCATAGTCGTCAGCCATCGGGTTCGAAGTCGACGTTCGATCGTATCGCTCGTCATCAACCACCGACTTACGATGGGGTTGCCGACCCTACGATTTTGGAGAGCTGGATCCGCGAGATGCGGAAGCTCTTCGACGCTACGTTTTGCCCCGAGCACGAGAAGGTCCAAATCTCCGCCTATTACTTGAGAGGAGAGGCCAATAATTGGTGGAGCGTGGCTAGGAACGCGTGCATGCCCTTGCACTCGATGTCTTGGGTCGAGTTCGTAGCTAAGGTCCAGGAGAGGTTCTACCCCGACGAGTTACAGTGGCAGAAACAGGAAGCGTTTCTTACTCTCACTCAGGGTAAGATGACGGTTCAGGCCTACACCGATAAGTTTGCCGAGCTATCGAGGTTTGCTATGTCTGTAGTTCCATCCGAGAGGAGCGGGAGATTTCTCGAAGATAGATCTTCGATCTTGATATCATTAGATTCCGGTCAAGAAAGAAGACATCCCGAAGACAGCATTCCATACGAGATACGGCCACTACGAGTTTGAGGTGATGCCCTTTAGTCTCACTAATGCTCCAGTCGTGTTCATGGATCAGATGAACCGAACATTTCATCACTTACTCGATAAGTGTGTCGTAGTCTTTATCGATGATATCCTAGTTTATTCAAGAGACGAGTCTGAGCATGCAGAGCATCTCCGGATAGTGCTAGAGATATTGAGGAAGCATAAGTGGTTCGCGAAGCTCTCTAAGTGTGAGTTCTGGCTTCGCGAGGTAGCATTTCTGGGTTATGTTATTAGTAAGGAAGGCATTAAGGTAGACCCGGTAAAAGTTAAGGTTGTAGTAGAATGGAGTAGCCCGAGAAATGTGGCGGAGGTTCGTAGTTTTCTGGGTTTGGCCAGATACTATCGACGATTCGTCCAGGACTTCTCCACGATTGCTAGGCCGATGACTAGTCTCCTACAAAAGGAGATCCGATTCGTTTGGACGGAGGCTTGCGAGCAAGCATTTCAGCAGTTGAAACAGAGGTTAGTTTCTGCTCCTATTCTTACCCTTCCGAACGATGAGGAGGATTTCGAGGTCTACAGTGACGCGTCTAAGAGTGGCCTAAGATGCGTATTGATTCAGGGTGGGAAAGTCATCCCTTATGCATCGAGACAATTGAAGGTGCACGAGCGTAACTACCCCACGCATGATTTGGAGCTAGCAGCTGTGGTTTTTGCGCTTTAGATTTGGAGGCACTATCTTTATGGTGGTTCGTGTAAGGTATTCACGGATCATAAGATTCTCAAGTACATCTTCATTCAAAAGGACCTCAGTATGAGGCAGCGAAAATGTCTTGAGCTAATTAAAGACTACGACCTGACGCTTAATTATTGTGAAGGCAAGGCGAACTTAGTCGCTGACGCACTGAGTCGCAAGAATCGATTGAGCTTCAGTAGAAGTCGTAGTTCCGTCAGAGTTTATCTGACATCGATGAGTGCCGAGCCCGAGTTATTCCAGGAATTACGCGAAGGTCTGAAGGATGACTCACAGTTGACTAGGATTCGAGAGGCTTTGCGGCAAGGAAAAGTCGTTGGCTTTAAGATTTCTACCGACGGTAGTCTGCGCTTTCGAGAGAGGTGGTGTAACGACCCTGATTTTATAGGTATTTCTGTCGGATGTTTATGTGTATTTATGTGTTGCTATGTATGGTTCAAATTTATTTTTGAACTATTTATTTAATTTTATTTTATGTGAATAATTTCGATTTAATTCGAATTATTTTATTTTGATTAGTTATTGTTTATTTTAATTATTATTTAATTAATTAGAATTTTTATTATTTAATTTGCTAATTAATTATTTAATATTTTTGGGTTAAATCGATTTAAGCATGATTAGTCATGCAATTTTTGTAAGTTAGCCTAATTAATCACGAGAGCCCATTTTGGCCCACTTTACAAGGCCAAAACCGGCCCCCTCCTTGTGCATGGCAAAGTTTTGCCACTTGCCTCATGTTCACACCTTAACTAACACTATATATAGTGGAGTTAGTAAGGCTTAAGGATTCATTTGCTAAATTGCCATCTCTTGCCATCAAAAGATCAAACACAACACCCTCCATTTGCTCTCCTCTTTCACGCCATTTTTGGCTCACTTGTTCCAAAAAATTGTTCACCAATCTTTCCAAACCCAAACTTAAAGATTCAAATTCCATTGATCTTTAGGTGTCAAAACACAAACTAAACCACCTAATTTGCTTTCAAGATCACTAGTTCGGAATTGGTTTGGGGTTGTTCGATTGGGGCTCGTGTGTGCCGTGTGGATCACGTGAAGCCGTGAGGTGGCTCGTGTGGGTGGCCGTGCAGTGGTGGTTGTGTTCGTGGTGGTGCACGGTGGTTCGAGGTCAGGCCGTGTGGTGGTGCCGTGTTGCTCGTGTGGTGGTCGTGCACAAGACCGTGTGGAAGCCGTGCGTGTTGTGCCGTGGCTAGGGCCATGTGGTTCTAGTTTCCAGGCTGCAATTTGTGTTGATTTTGTGTGTTAATCTTCAATAAGGTAACATACATTCTCAACTTAATTGGTGTACTGTGTTTCATAGTATAGATTAAATGAAAAAGATTAGTTTATATGTAGTTTTGATCATGTTTTTGAGTGTGAATTATAATCTGATTTTGAAAGTGATTATATGATGATTCTAAGGTTTATTATGATGATTTTATGATTGATTATGTTAGTAATAAGTTTATGTTAATCATGTTCAAGTTTGATGAATTTTGGATACTAGTAAGTTGATGATTTTTATTGTTGAATTTGTTGGAAGTACGCGTGTGGTTTATGTATGAGTGGATGAGTTCTTGATTCTTGAATGAGTTCTTCGTTGAAGTTCTTGAATCTTGATTGAGTTCTTGATTGAAGATCTTGAATCTTGGATGAGTTCTTGATGAGTTCTTTGAGTTCTTGATGAGTTCTATAAGGTTCTTTATGAGTTCTAGTTTGAGTCTTTAAAGTTAAAGAAAGTTAAAGAAAAGGTTAAAGAAAGTGAAAAGATGTTGTAAGATGATTGGTTTACATGTTATTTTCTTAAGTCAAGGCGTAAGATGCAACTTAAGAAGTAACTAAGAATGTAAAATTCGAATTAAAGAGTTAAAGATTGTAAAGATTAGCTTGATCTCGTAGCTAGACGCCTAAAACTTAGAGTAAGATTCTATGTTTTTGGGTTAAGACGTTGCCCCTATCCTAGCCGCGGTATTGGGATAGTGATTACCGCTATGTCGTCTTTGACATGGATTTCCAGTAAGATTGGTTTCATAGGGTTGGGAGTAAGATTCTCAATCCTGGCATAGTTGGAAAGTTCGATCGCGTAAGATGCGTCCGTACGTGTGTAGTCCGGTTTAGTTTGCGAATGATTGCGCCAAAGATAAGATTGGTTAAGTTAGTTGAGTCAAGCATGTATATTGGTGTGTTTCGCATGACTCGATGTTATGGTTTTGGATATTTGATTTATGTTATGTTCTTGTGTATTCCCGTTAGGGTGAGACAGTTATGTTACTCGCCACTGACGGTGGACTGTTGTTTACTTTTCAGGTAATTCTAATGATGAGGTTCTTGCTTAGCTTTGGGTTGGGCGAGTGCCGATGTTGTTATATAGTTTTATTACTGTTGTTTTATGATTACAGTTAGTTTTGAACTATAGTAGTGATACTTGTATACTTTACTACAACTCTGACATGTGTTTGGAGTTACGTTTATAAGTAGTAGTAGTTTGACTTTTGGATTAGTAATGCACAAACTTATGGGTATTTGTACTTTTGGGTTTAGTAATATAATATTTTGAGGTATTGTTTTAATTTTTAAGTATTTTAGTTTGTTAGTTCTGACTATTCGACTCGTCGGTTTCTTCCGCGCCGGTTTAAGCGAGTCGGGTCGTCACAGGTGGTGTGTACCGGACAGTTCTGATCTTCGAAACAGGATCATGTCTGAGGCGCATAACTCGCCCTACTCTGTTCATCCTGGAGGTAATAAGTTGTATAAGGACCTTAAGGGCCAATTCTGGTGGCCTAAGATGAAGCAGGATGTCGCAGAGTTCGTAGCTCGATGTTTAGTCTTTCTGAAGGTTAAGGTCGAGCACCAGAGACCTGGAGGTCTTTTGCAGCCACTGCCGATTCCGACCTGGAAATTTGAGTCGGTATCTATGGATTTTGTGGTTAGCCTACCTACTTGTAATGGTATGAACGCCATTTTGGTAATTGTGGATAGGTTGACCAAAGTCGCTAGATTCATACCGATGAAGATGACTTGGTCGATGGAGCGCCTGGCAGAGGCTTATACCCAGTACATCATTCGACTTCACGGAGTTCCGAGGGAGATAGTTTCAGATCGTGACCCGAGGTTCTTGTCTCGTTTCTGGAAATCGGTTCAGGAAGCCTTTGGGACGAAGTTGAAGCTTAGCACCGCATTTCACGTGGCAACGGATGGCCAGACTGAGAGGACCATCCAGACACTGGAGGATATGTTGCGAGCATGTACTCTGGAGTATCATCGGTCTTGGGTGAAGTTGTTTTGCTTGGTCGAGTTTTCGTATAATAACAGTTATCACTCCAGCATTGATATGGCTCCGTACGAGGCCCTCTATGGCAGGAAATGTCGGAGTCCGATTTGTTGGAATGATATCAGTGATACTGTGGCTTTAAGACCTGAGCTGGTACAAGATACCGTAGAGAAGGTCCGAGTCATTCGATCGAAGATGCAGGCCGCGCAGAGTCGTCAGAACTCCTACGTCGATAACCGATGTAGACCACTGACATTTGAGGTAGGTGACAGAGTCTTGCTTAATGTTTCACCATTCAAGGGAGTTGCTCGCTTCGGCCAGAAGGGGAAACTCCGACCGAAGTTCGTGGGACCTTACGAGATACTAGAACAAGTTGGGGAAGTGGCATATCGATTAGCATTACCGCCTTGTTTGTCTAATGTTCACGATGTGTTTCACATTTCTCAACTAAGGAAATATGTATATGATCCTACACACATCATTCCAGTGGAATCGGCCACGTTTGAGCCGAACCTGACGTTCGCGGAGTGACCGGTTCAGATCTTAGATCGCGAAGAGAGGGCCCTCCGACGCAAGCAAGTCAAGCTAGTCAAGGTGTTGTGGAGAAATCAACATCGTAAAGAAGCGACTTGGGAGACTGAGGCGTCCATGAAGCAGAAGTACCCGGAATTGTTCGAAGGTGAGCAATCTCCTTTGCTTTAAATTTCGGGATGAAATTTCTTTAAGGAGGGGAGGTTGTAATGCCCCAGGTTTTCGGTATTTTCTGCTTTGTTTATTTGTTTGTATTTATGTTTATTTTTATGTATGGTCCGAATTTATTTGGACTATTTATTTTTGTTTTATTGCTTGAACATGATTATTTTATTTTATGATTAATTGTTTTATTATTTATTTTATTTTATTTTAATTAATTAGGATTTTATTTTAATTTTCTAATTAGTTAATTAAGTTTTGGGCCAAGTGCGAATTTAAACATGATTAGTCATGCTTAAGTGCAATTAGCCCAAATGAACTTAGAAGCCCATTTGAGCAAGCCCATAGCCGGCCCCCTTGTGATGTGGCATGGTAGCCACTTGCCTTGTGTTCACACCTTAACTAACTTCTATAAATAGAAGTAGTAGTAAGGCTTGTTGATCATTTTCCATTCTAATCATCTTTTGCTCACACTTAAACATAAGACACCCTCCTCTTTAGCCTTGCTCCACACCCCATTTTTGGCTCCTAAAAACCAAACTTTGTTCTTCAATCTTTTCAAACCCAAACTTAAAGATTCAACCTCCATTGATCTTTAAGTGACTAAACACACAATAATCTCTATTTCTATTGATCAAGACTTCTAGTTCAGGTTTGGTTTTGGGGTTGTTCGTTGGGTTCATGTGAAGGGTGGTCGTGTCCTTGTTGAGGGTCGTGATCGAGTGGGTGGTTCGTGGTTGGCCATGCGGTGTGAAGTCGTGCAGTGGTGGCGTGCATCAAGGCCGTGTAGTGGTGTTCGTGTGCGTGTTGGTGGTTGCCGTGATTTGGGCCGTGTGACTTCATTTCCGGGCAGCAAGTTTTGTAATCTTTTGTGATCAAGTTTGATAAGGTAACATGCTTTTCTATCCTAATTTGTATACTATGATTATATGGTGGATTAGATGATCAAATTAGGCTAGATTGTTGATGAATTTAGCCATGTTCATGCGTGAATTTGGGCTGATTTTAGGTGAGGATTTTGTGTTGTATTTGCCTAGTTTCATGTATGTTATGATTGCTTATAATAGTTTCATGTTTATTTATGATTGGGTACAATTTTCATGAAGATTATATGATGATTCGAAACATGGAATTGATGAAATGTTGTTGAATGTTGATGATGATATGTGTGTAACCTTGCTATTGATTATGATTGAGTTCTTGCAAAATCTTGATGAGTTTTATATGTTTCTTGAGTCTTGAATTGATGAATTAAGTTAAAGAATGAGTTCTTGATGATTATTTAATGATTCTTGAAGTTTCTTGTCTATGTTATGATGAATCTTGATTTTCTTTATTATGATTATGTATTCTTTAAGTATAGATTATGTAGTCATAATTAAAGATTATTAAGGATAGTTAAGAACGATAAAGAAAGTAAAGAATAATGAAAGAAAGTTAAAGAAAGTGATAAAGATTGATTAAAGAGGTTCCAAGATTATGGTTTTTATAGTTAGTCTTAAGTAAAGGCGTAAGATGCAACTTAAGATTAACCAAGAATGTAAAGATAGCTTGAATTTGCTTTTAGACGCCTAACCTTAGAGTAAGATTCTAAGAATTAGGCTAAAACGTTGCCCCTATACTAACCGCGGTATTGGGATAGTGATTACTTGCTATGTCATCTTTATGATATGGATTTCCGTACGATGGGGTTCATGGGTTTGGGAGTAAGATTCTCATTCCTGGCATAGTAGGAAAGTTCGTTCGCATAAAATGCGTTCGTACGAGCATACTGCGGTCTATTATTTAAATGATAGCGACAAAGATTAAGTAACGATAAGGTTAAGTCAGTTAGAGTTAAGCAAGTATTGGTTATGATTATTGTTATTATGATTATGATTACTATCGTTGTTATTAATGTTTTTATTGTCGTTATGATATATTGCATGTTTGAATACCTGATTTGCTTATTTGATTTATTCTATGATCATATGTATCCACGTTAGGGTGGGACTGTTATGTTACTCGCCACTGATGGTGGGTTTATCCTATAGTTTTAGTTTTATTTTTCCATTGTTATTATATTCAGACTTTTAGAAGTTGTGAGTATGTTCTAACTCTAACTACGGATTTGGAGTTGTTTCTTAGTAATGACTATTTAGGCCTTAGTTATGTACAACTTGTGGATTTGTACGTTTTGGGTTTTATAATAAGAATATTTGATGTTTTGTTTTAAATTTTAAGTATGTTTGTATGTTAGATCGACAATTCGACTCGTCGGTTTCTTCCGCGCCGGTTTAAGCGAGTCGGGTCGTCACAACTAGTGATGAGGAGTATCTTACAACAAGGGCTGAGGTTAAGGGGTGGAATTCAAAGATTCTTCAAATTTCACCGCAACTACAAAAGGATGTTGAACAAGGGAGACTAAGAAGTCAGTTTGAGCCTATTATGGAAAGTGGGTCTCAACCCTTGCAAAGTGCTAATGACCATGTTAGTGATTATGAAGACACAAATGAAGACATAGACATAGATTATGATGAGGAGAGTAACATTGTAAAAAGGAAAAACAAGGTGAAAGTACCAATAGTGGACAACAACACAGATTTTAGCAAATTGCAGTGGAGAGTGGGGATTAGGTTTGAGAATAGGCAGAAGTTCAAAGATGTCGTAATTAAGTATGCCATCACACAAGGGAGAAACTTGTACTGGAGTGTGAGTCATAATAATAGGTAGCAAAGGCTTGGAGCTAAATGCATGATAGCTTGTCCCTTTAGGATATATGCAAGTTCGGAAAGTGAAAGAGCTTGTTTTGTAGTCAAATCTATGAAATTGGAACACACTTGCACTAGGACTATGAAAGTAAATAGACAGCTGAAATCAAGTTGGGTAGCTGAACAATTCATTGAGGTCTTCAAATCATTGCCTCTTTGGCCCGCAAAATAAATTATTGAAACTGTTAAGATAGCTTACAAAGTGATAGTGAAAAAGAATTGGGTATATAAGGTTAAGTACTTTGCACATAAAAAGCTTCATGAGACCATGAAAGATCATTACAACAAAGTGGGAAGATATATTGAAGCATTGAAGTCAAGTAGTCCTAATTGTGTTTTCAATCTCATGATTGATCCTAGACAGGAGGTTAACCCACCTATTTTCCATAGGTTCTTTGTGTGTTTTGATGAGGTGAAGCAGGGATGGCTAGATGGGTGTAGGAGGTTGTTATGTGTAGATGGTTGTTTCTTAAAAACCTTCTTAGGAGGTCAGTTATTGGTAGCATTTGGCAGGGATGCCAATGATCATATGTATCCATTATGTTAGGCTGTAGTTGAGGGGGAAAACAATGAGTCATGGATTTGGTTTTCAATGAATTGAAGAATGTTTTGGATGGAACAAATGGAACAGGCATCACCATAATTTCTGATGAGGCTCAAGTAAGTATAATTATCTATACTTATGCATTTATCATGTTCACATATACCATAAATTTCTCAATTTATTGCTCAGACTACATTATTTTTATAATCCCATTAACATCACTGTTGCATTGTAGGCTATTTTGAATGCAGTGCACAATGTCTTACCTATGGCAGAGCATAGGCACTGTGCACGACATGTTTTTGCACATTGGCATAGGATAAATAGGGGTGATGAGATGAAAATGCTCTTTTGAAATGTTGCAAAGGCTTATAATGAAGCAGATTATGAGGAAGCACTTGAGGAAATGGAAAAAGTCAGTCCAGCGGCCGTTGAAGCATTCAAATCATACAATCCCAATGTCTTTTACAGGGCTTTTGTAAGGACAAATGCAAAGTGTGATGTTATTGTTAACAATATGGCTGAGACATTTAATGGCTACATACTGAATGCGAGAACAAAACACTTACTGTTCATGCTTGAAGATATAAGGAGTGCTTTGATGCAAAGAATAATGCTTATGAAGAAACATGAAATGGAGAGAAATAGTGACATGATATGCCCTAGGATTAGAGTGAAGTTGGAGAAGGATAAACTTATAGCAAGTGAATGCACAGTAATGCCATCAACGGTTAATTTGTTTCAAGTGTCTTACAAATTAGACACTTTGACTGTGGATTTGGCAAATAAGTGTTGCACATGCAGGCAATGACAAGTTACAGGGGTGCCATGCTTCCATGCATGTGCTTGTATTTTTTCAAGCATGAAAATCTTGAGGATTATGTTCATGAATATTATTTGAAGCATACATATATGAAGATTTATTCATCCTAAATCCCTTCATGTGTGGGGGAAAGACATTGGCCAAAGGCTTCTCTACCACTAGACCCTCCACCTATTAAAATAGGACCTGGAAGACCAAGAAAGAATAGAAGAAAGACACCATTTGAGGACCCTAAGAAACCAGGAAAGCTCACAAAGCATGGGGTTCAGATGTCATGTAGTGTTTGAAAATCTAAGCAGCATAACAAAAGAAATTGTTCCGATAAAGACAAGCTAGTTGAACCTCAGCCAAAGAGGCCTAGGGGAAGGCCTAAAAAGAAGAACATCCCTATAAGTACCACTACCACAAATACCCAACCATCAAATGAACACCATCATCAAACTGTAGAACCTTCTGCCATAAGAAGAAATGGAAGAACAATAATAAGAGGGAGAGGAAGAGGGAAGAGTAGAGGTGGGGGAAGGATGACTACAATCAGTAATCCACAAAGTGGAGCTAAGGGAGGGGTGTAAGTAGAAGGGGACGAGGAGGAAGAGGAAACGATAGAGGAGGGGGAAGGGTGATTACAACTAATAGTCTACCAAGTGGAGAAAGGGTTGAAGGTGGAAGGAGAATGGGGGAGGAAGAGGTGAGAACCATTTTGGCTCTTCTGTGGATACTATGTCAAGTGAAAATAAAAGGGGAAAAGGTAGAGGAAAAGGTTCTAGTAAGTTATGCTTAGATTGATTTCTTGTATTTTGTCACTTTAACTTATATTATACTTATGTATTTTCATTGTACTCCTTCGACAACAGGTCCCTCAAGGTTTTGGTGTCCTTTTTGATGGACATGGAAATGTAATGACAAATACCATAGGCACTATTGGAGGATCTACAATGTTGTTCGCAACCTCAATATCAACAAATATTCCACCAACAACTCAAGATTCTGGAAGAATCAACTAAACTTGGCATACATATGGCAAAAGTGGAGGCTGCCAAGGAAAAGGCTAAGTCTGTCATCAAAAAGGCTACTGAGGAAGTAGAGGGTACCAGGGCGAAGGCGGTGGACGATTTTGTCAAGTCTGCCGACCTTCGTCAATTTTGCATGTTAAGGTTTGATGGTGGCTGGATTGCCGCCATGAGGTGCATGCTGGCACTTTACCCAAAGGTTGACTGGGTTGCTGTGGAAAATGCTTTTAATGAGGGGACAGCCAGTCAACCATTGAACGAGGAAGATGTGTTCCCTGAGGAACATGTTGGGAACGTGTCGCCTCGTTTCACTGGGGTGCCAGCAGCAGGAGACGGCACGATGGATCCTGAGGCCACGGCGGCCTCTACTGCAGCTGAAGATGCTCCTGAAGGGGCAGAATAATGTGTTGGGCAACCTTCTCCCGTTCTCTCTTCTTATAACCCTAAATGTTCTTTTTTGTTGTAACTTCTGTAGTGTTTTGTATATATGTTTTGTAACACTTGGTGTAATTTTTATTTTTTTTCAAAATGGGCTGCCATGCCATTAAGCTTGTAATGTGTAATGCCGCCAGTCATTACTGGCTTTTTGAAAGTATATATGAAATTGTTATTTTGTCAAAATATACTTATCTTTTTTTTTGTAGCATTGATCCCATATTTTGCAGTTTTGTCAATGTTATATTGTAAATACAGGTCGTCTTTACTCTTTTTCATAGTTGGAATATTTTGGGCAGCTAGGCCTGGGTTGAACCCCCTTTTCTTTTCTTTTTTTTTTGTTGGCTGCTAATGGATGGTTCTTGGCATCTAGGCTTTTGGATGACAGTGGCCTTTGGCCTTAGCTTTCATCTGGTCTTTTGGCTGCTATGAAGGGTTCTTGGCAGCTAGGCTTTATGGATGACAGTGGCCTTTGGCCTTAACTGTCATCTGGCCCTTTGGCTGCTAATGAATGGTTTCTTGGCAACTAGGCTTTTTGGATGACAGTATGTGGCCTTTGGCCTTAACTGCCATCTGGCCCTTTGACTGCTAATGAATGGTTTCTTGGCAGCTAGGCTTTTTGGATGACAGTGGCCTTTGGCCTTAACTGTCATCTGGCCCTTTGGCTGCTAATGAATGGTTTTTTGGCAGCTAGGCTTTTTGGATGACAGTGGCCTTTTGCCTTAACTGTCATCTGGCCCTTTGGCTGCTAATGAATGGTTTCTTGGCAGCTAGGCTTTTTGGATGACAGTGGTCTTTGGCCTTAACTGTCATCTGGCCCTTTAGCTGCTAATGAATGGTTTCTTGGAAGCTAGGCTTTTTGGATGACAGTGGCCTTTGGCCTTAACTGTCATCTGGCCTTTTGGCTGCTAATGAAAAATTAAACTAGTACATAGTTAAAAAAACCTTTTAAGTAAATATAAAAACTTAGTTGTACAATTGTACATCATATGTACCAAAAACTAGCTTCTATACATTTATTTGACATGTGAATGTGCAAAACTTATACATAGTGCTTCTTTAGTACTCTAGCATTCCAAGTATTCTTAAGTTCCCTGCCATCCATTGCTGCGAGCCTGTAGGCTCCAGAGGTTACCATTTTTGTTATGCGGTATGGCCCTTCCCAGTTGGTTGTTAATTTACCTTCTCTGTTTTGTTTGCCGGTTGCGTCAGTTCTTCTTAGAATTAAGTCGCCATCCTGCATAGGCCTGTGGTGGACTTTTTTATTATACGCTCTTTTAATTTGATCTTTGTACGCTGCTTGGCGGAGTTTTGCTATGAGTCTGACTTCTGTTAGCAGGTCAAGGTCGTGTTTTAATAATTCATCGTTGAGTTCAGGCCGGTATGTCTGGATCCTGAAAGAGGGCAATCCTACCTCTACCGGCAATATAGCTTCCTGTACGAAGGTGAGTCTGAAGGGTGTTTCCCCTGTCAACTCTTTTTCAGTTGTCCTATTTGCCCAGAGGATATCTGGTATTAAGTCTGCCCATTTGCCTTTTTAGCTTAGGTCGTCTAATTTCTTTTTCAAGGCATTTAGTATTTGCTTATTTGCCGTCTCGGCCTGGCCGTTACTCTGAGGATGAGTGACGGATGCAAATGCCATTTTTACTTTCAGGGGTTCGAGATATTCTCTCAAGGGCTTGCAGTCAAACTAGGTCCCATGATCGAAGACTATTGTCTGTGATATCCCAAACCTTGTAATTACCTGCTCCCATAGGAATTTTTTAACTTGGGTTGTGGTGATAGAAATGGTTGGGATGGCTTCAATCCACTTTGTAAAGTAATCAATAGCCACTATCAGGAATCTTCGTCCCCCTTTGCCCTTTGTGAATGGTCCCAGTATGTCCATCCCCCATTGGGCAAATGGTATGGGGCTTAAGATTGGTTGTAGGTTGTTTGGTGGAGTGTTGATCATTGGAGCAAACCGTTGACATTTATCACATTTTTGAACGTAGCCCTGGGCGTCCCTAAGCATATGGGGCCAATAATATCCGGCACGTAGCGCTTTGAGTGCTAAGGCCTTTCCGCCAATATGATTCCCACAAATCCCTTCATGTATTTCTTCCAAAATTTTTTGTGCTTCTACTTTTGTAACGCATCGAAGTAAAGGTAGGTGGAAAGATTTTTTGTAAAGCAGACCTTGGTATATACAATACCAAGCTGCCTATCGCTTGACCTTTGTGGTCATTGTCTTGTCTTCTGGGAGAGTTTCCAGATTCTTGAAGGTAAGGATTGAATGGAACCATTCCCCCTCCGGAGCAACAATTGTGGCAATGAGAACACAGTTGATCACCTTGGCGGCCCTGAGCTCAATGAGGATATTGCCTCCCAAATCTGCCAAAGGTGATGTTGCCAGCTTTGCAAGAGCGTTGGCGGATTGATTATTTTCCCTTTGGACCAGTTGTATCTCAAAGGATGCTAGTTGGCCTGTCAGCTGCTTAAGGTAATCCCTGTACCTGACTATGGTAAGCTCCCTGGCCTCCGCTGTGCCCTCCATTTGAGTGGCTACCAATTGGGAGTCTGTTATCAGTTTAACTTGCTCTGCTCCGGACGCAATTGCCAGTTGGATACCAGCTATGGCGGCTTCGTATTCTAACTCATTATTTGTTGTTTTGAAGTTAAATCTTAGAGCATACCAGTGGATGGTACCATCAGGGCTGATTATTCTGATGCCAGCACCGGAGCCGGTATTGCATGATGAGCCGTCCGTGGCTACGATCCATTCTTGAAGTGGGTCTGCCACGGCAAATGATGTTTCTTCGATGAAGTTTGCCAAAGCTTGAGCCTTAATGGCATTTTTGGGTTTGAAAGAGATGTCGTATTCCGACAACTCTATTCCCCACTTCATCATTCTGCCTGATACCGCCAACTTTATGAGGGCTTTGTCCAGTGGGTGGTTGTTGAGGATCAGGACTGAATGAGCATCAAAGTAAGGGCGCAAACGTCGTGCCATGACCATAATTGCCAATTCCAGCTTTTCAATTGATGAGTATCGGATTTCAGCGCCCGTTAACACGTGGCTGGTGAAGTATACCGGCATTTGAGTTTTTTCTCTTTCAACTAGTAAAACTGCCGCCACAATGTTGTCGGATGCTGAGATGTATACTTGCAGTTGTTCTCCTTTTTCAGGCCTGGTCATAGTGGGTTTTGAGGTGATCTTTTACTTTGTAAAATGCCTCCTTTTGTTCGACGTTCCATTCGAATTTTTTGTTTGATCGAAGTACCTTGAAAAAAAGGCAGGGCGTGTGACGCTGACTTTGCTATGAATCTAGTTAGAGCCGCCATTCTACCTGTTAACTTTTGTACTTCTTTTATTTTTGTTGGTTCTGCCATGTCTGCTATGGCCTTTACCTTGTCTGGGTTGGTGTCTATCCCTCTTTCCGACACCATGTATCCCAAGAATTTGCCGGATGTGACGCCAAATGTACATTTCTTAAGGTTTAACTTCATTTGAAATTCCCTAAGCGTTGCAAATGTTTCTTCGAGGTCGGCCAGGTGTTCCCCTTGGGTTTTGCTTTTTACTATCGTGTCATCGACATACACTTCGACATTTCTTCCTTTTTGCTTGTTGAAGACTTTATCTACCAGCTTTTGATAGGTTGCACCAGCGTTTTTAAGCCCAAAAGGCATGGTTTTGTAACAATAGACGCCAACATTAGTCACGAATGTTGTTTTGGGTCTGTCTGACTCCAGAAGGCTAATTTGATGATATCCTGAAAAAGCGTCCATAAAACTAAGTAGTGCATGGTTCGTTGTAGAGTCCACTAGTTGATCTATTCTTGGGAGTGGATAGCAATCTTTTGGGCAATGGCGGTTTAGGTCAGTGAAGTCGACGCACATTCGCCATTGTCCGTTTTGCTTCTTTACCATAACCACATTAGCTAACCATTCAGGATAGTCACAAGGTTCTATGAGCCCTGCCAACAAAAGTTTATTTATTTCAGTCTTAATAGCCTCATTCCTCTCAGTCGAGAATGATCTTTTCTTTTGTTTTTCAAGCCTAATGCTATCATCTACATTAAGCCTATGTTGTATTACAGAGATGCGGATGCCCGACATCTCGTCAGCAGAGAAAGCGAAGACATCAACGTTGTCTTGCAGTAATTGAACTAAGTTGATCTTCATTTGTGCCGGCAACTTCTTCCCTATCTTGACGGTTCTAGAGATATCCGTGGTGGATAAATGTATATCCTCCACGTCCTCATCTGGTTTAGGTCGTGGAAGACCGTCGTTATCTGGGCGACCATTGATGTCGTCCATTGAGATGGGGGAGACTTCTGGTTGTCGTTTTCTTTTGTTGTTGTTGTTGCCGGTGTTGAGCTGAAGTGGAGGCGGAGGTCTCATGGCAGTCACGTAACATGAACGTGCTACCTCTTGGCTTCCTTTCACTTTTGCTGGGTAGCCGTCATCGGCTATGTATAGCATAGTTAAGTGATAGGTAGATGGTATGCCTTTGATGTCATTCATCATTGGCCGCCCTATAATGGCGTTGTAAGCAGACGGTATATTGACCACCAGAAACTTTATCATCGTTCTTTTGACTTGCCTGCCCTCCCCCAGCTGTGTTGGCAGTTTAATTATGCCTTCCAGTATCACCCTGGCTCCCGTGAAACCACTGATTGAGTAGTGTACCGGTTTCAGATATTTTTCCTCTATTCCAAGTTTGTTGAAGGCCTCCTGGAATAGGATATTAGCAGAGGAACCGCCATCGACCAGAACGCGATAGACTTTGCAGTTTGCAATGGACAAATTGATTACTAAGGGGTCATCATGAGGGTATATGATGCCCTTAGTGTCTTCAGCTGTGAACGTCATCTCCGGCACGTCTGCTGACCCCGCCCAGTGATGGCGGTCATTAAAGTTCACTTGATGGCGGACCTCCCGGAGACTTGCCCTGGCGCCGCTAAGGGTTCCTCCATGTACTGGTCCCCCCTTTGATAACCAATATGTCGGGCTGGAAGTCTGTTTGTTTTTGCTTCCCCTTCCAACCCCTATCGCCATGTTGCTGATGGTGAGGTGAATCATCTTTCTTTTTATACTGGGCCAACCGCCCTTTCCTCACCAATTCCTCCACGTTTTCTTTCAGGTGGGCACACCTGTCAGTGATGTGTCCATAGTCGTTATGAAACTCGCACCACTTAGACTGGTCGCGGTTTGGTGCATTCATTTGCCTGGGGCGCCTCCATTTTTCATCTTGTTTGTGGAGTGAATATATCAGTGAACGTTGGGTGTTGAGCTCTGTGTAGCCGCCACCTTTCTCTGTTCGCGGTTTCTTCTCCGCGTCTTATCTCCGCGTTTCTAGTGAAGTACTCCTTCCTTTCGAAAGGAGTTTCTTTTTTGAACTCTTTCTTGTAGCCTCTTTCTTCTACCGCCCTATTTTTTGTTGAGGTACCGGCACCTATCCGGCAAAATTCCTCTGCCGGGATGTATTCATTAGCTTTCCCTAGGACACCCCCCCAGAGTTGTCAGATTTTTGCGTCCCAGATACTAGCGGAATGGGCTCTCTTGCAGCCCTGACATTAGTGCCAAGGCTGCCACTTCTTGCTGCATATCGGGTATAGTCACAGCTTCCGCCATGAACCGAGCAATGAAATCTCTAAGCCTTTCCTCTCGCCTTTGTTGCATTCCCATCAATTCACTCGTCAGCCTTTGCCGCCTTTTGTTGCTGACAAAGTTTGGTAGGGATTTGAACCAACTTTGAGCTATGCCGGTAAGGGTTGTCTGAAAAACCCGGCACCAGGCGCTGTTAACCGTGGTGTATAGTTGCATATGGCCCTCGTATGCGGATATATGATCCGCTGGGTCAGTTGTGCCATCATACTTGCAGTTTGGCATTTTAATTTTTGGCAGCTCTTCTTCGCTGACGGCCACGACGAAAGGGGTCCCTTGAGGGAGGACCCTTTCTATGTGACCGGCAACTCTCCTGGGTGCTGCCCTTCTTCTCTCCAGGTTGTTGCCGAAGTCCGTTTCTAACCTCCTGTTGGAGGCAACTCTATTCTCAGCCGTAGCCTGAACGTTTGCTGAGTACCCAGGCGGAGGTCTGGGTCTAGTTTCAGCCTCGGAAAAGTCCCATTCTAACTCTTCCTCTTGTTCTGTTTTTAAGGATTCCATGATCCTTATTGGAGACCCTGGTGTTGGACGTGTCCTGGGTTTTTTCTTGGCCGCTGCCAGAGCGCTAAGGACCGCGACGGCATTTTGCAGCTGCTCTGGTGTGAACTGGCTAAATATTTCTAAACCAGAGTTGGGAGTTGTCTCTGGTTTGGGTTCAGGGGTTTTCTCACGCTCTACTATTGGAGTGTGGACGGTTTTTTCACTGTGAGTGGGTTTTGGGCTAACCTCTTTTTCTGGTTGACTGGGGGTGGTCATTTTATGTTTTTTGGAGTTAGGGTGCTTTTTGGTTTTCTAGGTGGATTTTTGTAAGAAATCCCCACAGACGGCGCCAATTGTTTCGGTATGGATTAATCGGTAGTGTTTAGTGATGGTGCAGAGGTGTTCATAGAGGTGGCTGTAACTTGCAAAATGAAATAACACGGTGAGCTAACCCCGGGGTGTATCCGAGGAAAGACCCTCCGATGCCTAATTTAGCAAAGGGGATTAAGTATATAGGAAAGATATATAAGGAGAGAGGATAGAGAGATAGAGATTGGTTAAGTATATGTGTTCTGCCGTTATCAGGTTGGTGAGGTCTTCTATTTATAGGAGATGGCTTGGCAACCTGTGATGCTGCCATCACCAAGACGACATGTATGATACGACATGAGTCCTCTGATACCGTCATCATTGGGACGGTATGTTGAGGGGTGCTGCCTCTGTTGGCTGTCTTAGGTTGACCGTGATCGTTAGCCTTTGTTGTTGACATTTTATGAGGTGTCTGACATCTTGGCCGTGACTTGAGTATGGTAGGTCCTGCCGGTTTACCGGTAGGCCCCCATACATAGTTAGATTTGACCACTTCTTAGCTTCTTTCAGAAAACCATTTTTTAAGAAACTACCTTTTTTAAGGTAATTACCACATCTTAGCACCTTAATTGACCAAGTTATTTTGCTCCTGCCTTTGTATATGTAAATAATTCAATGAAGAAATGGTCAACTATTGTTGCTTAAGGTATCAGTTGAACTTCTAACATGCATGCAGAACTTGAACGCATGAAAATCAAAATTAAGAAAATAATTTGATGATTGCAGTGTCTCATAGGTTTTTTATCAACAACAAATTTCGCACCAGATGGAAATATTTTTGTTGAAGGCATTGTAAAATTGGATATATGGTCGAGTCGATGACAAACCAAAGGGAGTGTTTGCATTTTAACCCACCTGACATGGATGAAGCAGAGCTTGAAGATGCTCTCATGTTTTCACTTTTTTTTAGTAATAAAAATACCCATTTTAAATGGATAGAAGGCCCTAGTAAATAAGCAGGTGTATGACTTTAAGCTGCCAAAAAAAAAAAAAAAGAAACAAATAAGCCACCGGTAGAAATAAGTTAAAACAAGTTAGGGAGCATTATTGTAGAAGGCATAGCAAAGTTAGGATTATATCATAATAGTGAATAGTTGGAATTAATTTGGAAAGAGGGTCAGTGGTTAGAGATTATTTGTATGAATTTTTCCAATAAATTTAAGCTTTGAGTAATGTATTGTTTTGGTGATCAAACCAAACCAATTATATGAAGTCAATAATATGTAAAGTTGATTTGTTGTTGGGTTGGCGGGGTGTTTTTTTTGAGTTCATTGAGAACTGCCAATTACTTGTCAGTTAGTCAGGCGGAGTTGTCAAAGTTGTTATTAGTTTATTACCTTCATCACTACTTACAGTTGCGTGCTTTTCCCCCTTCCATTTTCAAGCTAAACATTATTATTGAACAAATTTGTTGATTGTTTTCTCAGTTTGTTTCACAAATTTTTATGGTGAACCAGGGGTGACGCCGTGTTAGCCGATTAGGACAACTCACGCGAAGATCCAGCCTCAAAGAGATAACATAGGCAACCGCTCACTCATCGACGCGGCGACGCTCCGGCTCCGACCACCCACCAGCGACCACGCTCCGACGATTCCACGACCCAGACACCCAGTGACCCACAAACCCTAAAGTATGTCTTTAATTCTTCAACACTCTCATCCTAAATCCCTAATTTATTTGTTTACAGATTTGAGATGTAGACATTAATACATTATTTAGTCCCACTTTTCTTACTTATTAATCATGTTCTTCGAATGTTTACATTGATTTTGATTTTTGTTTGATTTTTTTTTTTTTTCATTTGTTCGAATACATGCAAACTCTCACTGACTCAATGATGCCTTTGTTTGGATTTTTTTTTTCTTGTTTTTATCATGTTTGTTAAAATTTAATGTTTATTTGTTTAGGAGTTTTAATTAAGTACTTGTAGTTGGTCATTTGTGAATAAATTGTTTGAAATTTTAAACTTCATTGTAATTAATTTCACTTTCTGAAATTAATTAAGATATGTAAAATTGCTCAAGAAATTCAAAGCTATGGGAAACAATGCGATCTTCAAGAAATGTTGGTAAAAAAATGAAATAACAACACCATTAAAGTTCCCAACTCAAGACAATGTTTAGAATGTTGAAATAGAAGGTTTAATTAGTAGTGTTGACGAAAAAATGAGGAAGATGTTGAAGAAATTAGTTGTGATAAGGAACCAATTGAGGAGGAAGAATTGGTTTATGTTGTACATACTTCTTCCTCATGATCTGGGTTTAAGAATGGACATAATAAACTATCCTGCAAATTAAAGAAATTGAGTTAGGAGAGCATATATTCCTAAGAAAACTTGCCAACAATAAACTCATGCCTTCCCTCAAAGACTAGTCTCAGGATTATGTCGGTTTAGTCTTGAATGGTTTAAGAAATGAGATTAGCTTGAATATAGTATTGAGAAAGATGCCGCATTTTGTTTTGTTTGTTACTTGTTCAAGCATTATGTTTGTGATAATTGGGGTGGTATTGCATTTGTTAATATAGGGTTTAAGGCATGGAACAAACCGGATAGGTTATATTGATAAAGTTGAATTATTGAACTCGTCCCCCCATGTTTAAAAACCTGGGTACACCACTGTTTGTTGTTGTCTGATAATCCGTTTGAAGAATGTGTTGAGCAGAGCAACTAAATCAATGATTATGTTCTATATTCCGATTCAATTTCTCACTTACTCTGCATTTGCTTGAATTTTTCTAGTTTTCACCTGTTTTGTGTTCTACTTTGAGCTCCTAGATTTGCTTATTCTTCGATTCACCTCTCTTTCTTTTCTTTTTCTTTCTTTTTTTTTTTACCGTTTGAGAAGTTTTACATTTAATTTATTTAGTCAGACTCATTTCCTTTGAATGGCTTTGCATTTTTGGTTATAAATTAGTTTTAGGTTGATTTACAACTTTACATTGTTGAACCAAATCGATTGATCCAAACTTTGCTTATTTTATTTTTTTATGTTGATATTTTTGGGGTGCTACACCTAATTCAAATTCCCGGATCCGCCCCACTGAAACATCAAAATTGGGAGAAAAGGTTGAGAAACCTTTTGATGACAAAGTCATTGAAACCTTAATTGCTGTGCGAACAAAACAGCAGTAATTGTCAAATTATGTTTAGCAATCCTGGAATTAAAACTAAAGTCTAAACCTCATGGTTAGCAATAATACCTTTATGAAGTTTTAATCTAAATTTTCTCAAGTATGACCATTATTGCCCCATATACCTCACAATTATTCATAGCTTTTGCTATGAGAACTTTAGATACAACAATTTTTTGGTTGCCAAATGGATTTGAAGTGAAGTGCTACTGCAGTGGAAATAATTTGGCACACAACACATTGTGTTTTTGTTTTGTTTTCTTCTTTTTTTTTTTGTAATATATGACTTTTGTTATTATGGATTTTTAGATTGTAATGTACCCGAATTATGTCCGAAATTATGTATCTGAATTATTTTAGTCGAATTATCAAACTTGTCCTCCCATATATAAAATTCGTGGCTCCGCCGACGCCACCATGGTGAACTTAGCTTTTTCTTAATCAAGTATTTTTGTAGGTGAAAATTTGAAAAAAAAATCGTTGATTGAAAACATATATATGTGATGATTGATTCTTTTTTGTTAGGGTAAAAGCAGGCGTTTGTTTCTATTATTTCTTCACAACATTCTAAACTCTACGCTGATACATTCAACTCCACCGAAAATGAGCCAAACTGGAATTAAACCTCCATTGTCAATGCCATTACCTAAACACTGTAAACCCAAATTCAATTGCATGAATCGCTTTTATCCATTACCCAAATTCAAGTGCAAAATTTCTCCGACTGCAAATCCGTCATCATCAAAGGGAAACAATAGCGTGCAGTTGTCGGAGAATGCAGAATCGAATGTCGGTCCTTATCCAGGAGGGATGGCAAGTTTAGGCCCACACACAGGAAGGGACCCAAATGTGAAGAAACCTGAATGGTTAAGGCAGAAAGCCCCTCAAGGGAAGCGGTTTGAGGAGGTTAAGGAATCACTTTCTCATTTGAATCTACACACTGTTTGTGAGGAAGCTCAGTGCCCTAACATTGGAGAGGTCTCATCCTCTCTCTCATTTCTGTTTTAGGTTAATGTTCTTTTTGCTTGCTTAAAATGTGTATAAAACTCTAGCACTAGAAATTTAAGGTCATTTAAATACTATTTTACTTGAACTTGACATTGGCAGTGTTGGAATGGTGGTGGGGATGGAATCGCAACTGCTACAATCATGGTTCTTGGTGATACATGCACTCGTGGCTGTAGATTTTGTGCTGTTAAAACTAACAGAAACCCTACACCACCTGATCCTATGGAACCTGAGAATACAGCCAAGGCTGTTGCAAGTTGGGGGTATGTATAACAAACCTTTTGTGCTAGATTTCTTTGTGTTTTACACATTTCTTCTCCTCTTATTTATTGCAGTACATAAACTGGTGTCTCTTGATTAGCACTATGTGTGTGTGCAGCCATTAAGAATTATTAGTGTACCATGGATTAATTTTTGTTGTTTGTCGAAATTTGAATAATATATTTCATTCTAATGATCAATTAAATATCAAATTAGTATATAATACGGTGTTGATCTTCCCCACTCCCACCCAAGTCGGGCAAGTTGATCTGAAATTTCTGATTCGAGATTTGATTTTGGTCTGAAATGATGATTTGAGGCATTATCCGAAACCCGAATCAATACAATCCTTGATAAATAAAGCATGTCTATAACTGGATAGCATTGTACTTGGGGAAAATTGTAAAAAATAATTCGGATTGGGATTTCTCTTCTACCATTGATCCTAAGTTTTTTTTTTTCCAAAATAATACAATGTCAGGTATGAACTTTTTCAATATTGGTCTCAATGTGTTTCCAAGTACGTAAATTGTGGCATATATTTGTCTATTTTTAGTTTTTGTTTACAAATTTCCACCTTAATTTTGATAATTAAGGACCAAATAACTACAACAATCTTTACGCAGCTATTTTCCCCTCAATTTTTTTTTTTCTTCTAGGTTTAACACCTTTGACCTAGGATCTATATATAAAGAAATCATTCCAACTTAGGATTATTCATGGAAAACTAAAAATTGGGATTAATGGTGGAAGATGACCTAAACTTTGGATTATTTCATTAAGGACCAAATAACTACAACAATCTTTACCCAGCTATTTTCCCCTCAATTTTTTTTTTCTTTTAGGTTTAACACCTTTGACCTAGGATCAATATATAAAGAAATCATACCAACTTAGGATTATTCATGGAAAACTAAAACTTGGGATTAATGGTGGAAGATGACCTAAACTTTGGATTATTTTTTACAATAATTCCTTATACTTAAGCTAAAATGCAGCAACTCAGTGTGCAGACTTGGGTTCAACAATGCTTATATAGTTTTATACTTGTATGCAACAATCACTTACTTTCTCGCTCCATATTGGTTGCAACGTTCCCTTTTTCACGCTTGTCAATGTATAATTTATATTTGTAATATCTCTACATCTTTTTAACCAAAAATTTTAAAATTTAGATCACAATAAAAAACACATTGAGACGATTCAAAAGAGACATCACATGACTGTATTTTTTTACATGTATAAAGCACAAAAGTGAATTATAAGAGTGATTATGAATAGTGTCCAAATTGTCAAACGTTGTAACTAATATGGAGCGGAGAAAGTACATTATTAGGAACATTGTTAGCATAAATTATAAGAACTTGATTGAAAGCAATTTCAAATTTGGGGTAGTTGTGACTTTTGAATCTGGATTGCTGGATTGGAGCAAACTAACCTCAATAAGAGAAGAGTGCGGAGGATATGACTTGAATATGTACCTGAATCATTGAGGCTGAGGAAGGCAATTGTGTTATTTTAGTTATAAAGAGGATACTAGGCAATTAGAGAATTGTGGAATGCAAGAAGAACGGCGGAAAGGATCAATTGAATAGGCTATATGCCTATTTGTGCTCAAGCCTTTTCTGTCTGACAACGGAAGTTATTTGGCTATTTTAATTTCCTTAGTTCTTGTCTTGGCCGTAAAGATGATAACTTATGTGGACCAAAACTCTCAGAGAATTGAAATAGTCACCTTTATTACAACCCTTTGTTCAGTTCCTTTACTGCTTCCAAATAATAGTTACATTGAAAGGTGACCACTTGTTATCTGTTAACCAAAAGTTTTACTCTGCAAATCAGCTTTAAAACAGCCCTTTATTAAAACAAAATTCTATTGCCATTGATGCTGGAAAAAATTGGTATTGCAAAACTAATTTAAACCAGAGACGCTGACAAGCAATAACAAATATGTCAGGGAGATTAGAGGTGATATTCCAACAGTCTGAATGCATTCATTGGTCTATATCCATTAATTAGGTCCCTCTAAAAACTTGTGATGAAGTATGTCAATAGCTCTAGTTAAAGATTGCTTCGATCAAAATCTTAAAATTGGAAATGATTAGGTGGCTAGGTTGTTTTTCTTGTCTACCACAGGATGGAGCATCAATCCCTTTCCATTGGTTCTTGACTTCTTGCTAATGACTAGAATCCTTTCATGTTATAGCCTATATTGGTGCAAAAAACACTTCAGACCTCATGTTGGAAGTTTTGGTTTCAGATCAATGTAATGTTGTTTTTTTTCTCTTTTTATTCAAAGTACTCCGTAGTAAACTTTTGGTTTCAGATCAATGTAATGTTCTTATCAAAGTAGTAAATGTCTGTTTTTTTCTTTCTTTTTTTAACTAATGTTGATTAGCAATTATTTTGCAGTGTTGATTACATTGTTCTAACCAGTGTTGATCGAGATGACTTACCTGACGGTGGAAGTGGTCATTTTGCTCAAACTGTCAAAGCCATGAAGGTAGGTGGAATTTAGTAGTGATTTCTTTCAGATTTTTGACACAACCATTGTCATTTTCCTGATGGGAGAAAAGGCTTCACAAGGGAACATTTGATTTTGCAGAACCTCAAGCCTGAAATCATGGTTGAATGTTTGACGTCAGATTTTGCGGGAGATTTAAAGGCTGTGGATACTCTTGTGCACTCTGGATTGGATGTGTTTGCTCACAACGTTGAAACTGTTAGGCGGCTTCAGCGAATCGTTAGAGATCCTCGGGCAGGGTTAGTTTTGTGGGTTTTTTTTTTTTGTGTCTGCTCAATTTTTTTGTCCTTTCCTTCTATCGGTGTGTTATGTGATTTTATCTCCATACCTCAATAACAAACTTTAAATTAAGATGAAAAGAAAATTCAAAATACGCATTCTATTTTATTCTCGTATGCACTTGCTGTTAGAGATTGAATTAAAATGCTATCTCAATGAGAATCCGTAAAATTTTCAAATAGGAGATAACTTAGTGGTTATTAATTATGTCCGTAGAATTTGGTAAGTTCCTTGGGAAATACATACCTTAATTCAATTGGCCTTGTTCTTTTGGATTTATTTTCAGTTTAGTTCAGTTTTTCTTCGTCCAAAAGAATGGGGCCTTTAGATCAACTTGGCATTCATAATTAACCATATGTTACTTTCAATTCACTTTCTAAACTCTCAATAATTTAGTTGATATATTCCGTTTGTTTGAGATTTATCTTAAATTGATTATTAGGCCATGCTCTTTTGGACTTATTTTCAGTTTAGTTAAATTTTACTTAGTCCAAAAGAATGGGGCCGGTTAGTCCTTAATAAGTTCGACCACTATACTATTATTAACTTTATTTACAAAGAAGCTAACCAAGCATTAATAATTATTTAGCAAATAAAGGACATCATCATCAAAAGGGGGATTTAGCTGCGAAATGAGAAGGTTTGATCTCAGCCGTCATATTGGATGTTGGACGGTTGAGATGAAATTTGGAGGGTCTGAAAATCGCTATCGGTGATAGCGATTTCCAGATAGCGATTTGCCTGGAAAATCGTTATCACCGATAGAGATTTTCAGTCCTCCAGATTTCATTGCAACCATCCATCGTAGATCCAACAGGTCTCATGCTCCCTTCTCATTTCGCACCTTATATATGAGTCATTTGTAATGCTCCCTCTGTACCATAAAATTCTTGTGACTTATATCATTAATATCTATAACTATATAATAGTTAAATTATGATTAAATATAAATAAAGTACTATTTAATACGGAGTACGAACTAAATATGACCTGGCATGACTATATTTTTATTATATATTAAGAGAAATTTACAAGATTCCCATCACTCTAGAATAGTGGCAATCATACAAAGTGTAATAGTTAATAGAATTTTATGGTCGGATCAAGTATCAAAGAGCGTCATTCTAAATTTCTAACCATCCATAAATTGTACACTGCCAGAGCAACTGATTTCGTGAATTGGGAACCTTCTCCTGATACAATTTAGCTGATGATATTGTTGTCATTTGAGAGTTGAGCATCAATTCATGAAACTTGCTCTTTTTTTCTGAGTGTGAGATTATTAATTGTATCGAACAACCTAAGATGTGTGGTTCGTTTCTCCATTTTTCTCTACTTTGGTTTTTATTAAAAAGTTGTCATACCTAACCCGTGTATTGAAGTGGGAATCGGTAGTTTGTGATGAAGCTCTGCCTTGCTATCAAAGATGTGTGCATATATACTTGTCGCTGTAGTGATTCTAGTCTATGATACAGGTATGAGCAAAGCTTGTCCGTACTGAAACATGCAAAAATCAGCCATGAAGGAATGATCACAAAAACTTCTATCATGCTAGGGCTTGGAGAAACTGACGATGAATTAAAGGAAACCATGGCTGACCTTCGGGCCGTTGGTGTTGATATACTGACACTTGGACAGTACTTACAGGTGAGGAATTACCGACTTCATGACTTAGATTGCTTTTTTGCCTCCGTTTTGAGCATTGCCAATATTCAAATCACCTATCTCTATGTTTGAAATTTTATCTTCTACACCATTTTATTCATTAAGGATTGAAATTCCTCACCGTTTTTATCTAATCCTATATGTTGCAGCCAACGCCATTGCACCTCACAGTTAAAGAATATGTTACTCCTGAGAAATTTGCTCTGTGGAAGGAATATGGAGAAGCTATAGGTTTCCGCTACGTTGCCAGTGGTCCTCTTGTAAGCATATACACTCTTTAAGTATTTAAGTGGTCTAACATTATATTAGCTGTTATTAGAGACTGATTCTGGAATTCCCTCTGCAGGTGCGTTCATCATACCGAGCTGGAGAGCTCTTTGTGCAGAGCATGGTGAAGGAAAGAGAGAGAAGCCCTTTGAGCTCATCAGCTTAACTCGTCGTATATGCTAAGTTAGGATTGGTCCTTAAACTGTTATTATATTGATTTATATATTTTATTTTATTTTATTTTTATAGATGAATAAACGATGAAAATCAGTTTACTCTTTGTATGCAATGGCAGCATTATCTGTATAAATATTTGTGGAAAAGATACAGTAGATGGTTAGCAAAGCACTCTCACAAGCCTCAATTATTATGTGCATCTTGATCCAAATGTCAGGGACTAACATGGAACTCAAGTGAATTGTCACTTTAACTAACATCTAACTCAAACATGGTTCATCAAATCCAAAACAATTACACGCTTATTAAACACGAAACCGTAACATCTAATAACAAAAATAAAAGAAAAAAGTTTGGGGTTCAATTCATTTCTGTTCCACAAATTTTGTTTGTGTTCCATTCATTTTAATTGGTTATAATCAAGGAAGTACGGGTACGCGCAAAATGGGAAATATTGTGTGTCGGATACAGGTACGCGAATTCCGGTACATACATGCCAAGAAACCATGTCTCGATTTTTTAACATTTTTTTCGGCTACGATTACGGCTGGGTACAAGACGTGTCATGTTTATTTGACTGTGTCCTGCGATTTTGGGCCCAAATATAGTTGACTTTAGACCTTTCCTTTTACTTCTCTTAGTCATCAGCTTACCCTAAATACACTTCATCTCTCTTACAATGACTCTCCTCGCTCCTCTCTCCTTGCTCAGCCATCGGGCACCGACTCCAGCCTCCACCACCGTCTGCATCGCTATCCCCAATGCGTCACCTCTGCTCCTTCTCAGTCGCTACTCTGCTATGCTCTGCTTACTTGTTGCTTTGCTCTGATTTGTTTATAAGATGTTTGATGTATTTCTTCTTTGCCCAAATCCCTTTAGTTTTATGTTGTCAAGAGATTGGATGCTAGAACTAGGAAAGTGTCTTGCACCTATGGCGAGGGTTGTGAAACCATCAAATGACTCCGAGAGAAGCTTTGAGTATTGAAGAGAGATAGTTCTCTTTCCCTATGTGTTGATGGACCATTAGATTGATTGAAGTAAGTCCCCCGAGTCTAGTGAATCCGGAACTTTAATCCCTATTGCTTGTTATTTGTTGATTTTCTCGTATTTTTAGCTAATTCGTGCTTAGTTTAGTTTACTTGCTTAGTTGTTAGTTTTAGTGTAGCAATTGAAACTTTTCATCTTAAAAACCCAAAAAAAATAGCCTCAACCATTATATTTTACTCATTTCTCATTGTTACATGAGTTCGATAACCCCTACTATATTACATCGGTGGTATTTGATTATTAGGGACCCAAAACCTCTACTGTAACGATTCAATTTTTCCGACTATAATAGAACTAAAACCCACATGAAACCAAATCATTACTTCCTAACCAAAGTCCCAAATATAACATCTATCACTACCACCACTATAGTCCAACCAATTACCAAACAGTACGAGAGTCCAAAAGTCCATATTACAGCACTAACTAATTAACCACACCACCAAAGTCCGTATACAAAACCATAAATGCTAAAGTAAATCTACAACTATTACAAAGGAGATTCCAAAAGTCTCTTGCACTGAATCCCAGCCCAAGCACAAGTAGGCAGCTACTCGTCATCATTACCTGAAAAATAGGTCCACCGTCAGTGGCGAATAACTAGGTTGTTCAACCCAAATGTGGGACTTATGCCGCATACACAACATAAAATATCATCAAATAGAACAATAAACAATCAATGCAAAAGATCAATTATCACATAATTACGTACCTGGCGTCCAATGCAGCGGATCAAAACACAATACACAACATATAAGAAAAGTGAGTCAAAACCGAATATCAAATCCGAAAAACCGAATTCAAAACCGAAAATCAAAACCGAAACTCAAAACTGAAACTGAAAATCGAAACCAAAACCGAAATCAAAAGCGAAAACTCGAAAGTCCAAACCGACAGTCCAATACAACTTAAAAACCAAGAGTCCAATACGACCACGGAAACCAACCGACAATCTAGTCTTAGCTCATTGGTCAACCTATGCGTTTTCCAGCTTTCCTAACACATGCCGGGACGAACCAATGCGTCCTTCCCGTAGCACTCCAATCCGAGTACTATGTCTAAGTAACGGCCACGAATCCTAAGTTAGCAACCAATGCGTCACCAACCTAGACGACAATACACCCTAGGGTCCATAACTACCCCACAAATATCAAACACAGAGTAGCGGCTACGACTTTAACCCAAAAGGCCAAAATAGCAACCAATGCGTTACTAAAATAGGCGATTTAAAAATACGAAAATACCGACATGATCGTAAAAGATCAATACTCAAAACTTATCGAAATCAAAAGTATTTTGAAATAACCAAACTTAAAGAAAACTCAAGAAACCGTCCAAAACATTCAAAAAATCCAAGAACCAACTAATTTAAGATTTCATCAAGATTATTCAAGATTTATCAAGATTCATCAAGAGCAACCAAGATTCATTAAGGTTCGTCAAGAAAACCAAAATTTATCAAGATTTAAAGAAAACATTCAAAACCAAATATAAACTTCAAGAGAGGACTTATTCCGAAATTAACTTTTAATAACCACCATTTAAAACCATTAATATTAATCAAGAATTTAAAGAACTGATCAAGAACTCAAAGAACTCATCATCAATAATCACGCATGAAATTCTTCAATCAACATGATTTATTTCAATAAACTAAATAACATAATTAAATCAAATTAACCATGATATTCATAATCTAATTATTAATATTAACCTTTAATTATTAAAACATGCATGAAATAATCAAAAACGATCATACAAACAATCAACATTAAAGAACCCAAAAAAGGTGTCATGTTAAGAATAAGTGTCATGTCATCAGCGGATGTCGTGATGACATCCCTTTTTTTTAACTAGCATCGCATCCGATCATTGCGTTAGAATATGAGGTTGTGTCTTAGTCCAATGTCACATCATGAGTTGGAAAATTTTCATCACCAATCTTGTGATGCACATTGTTATAGCTTAACATCACATTATGGAGTCATTTGGAACATTTTTCGTGTTGTAGTTGTGCGACAGAAAGAAGACACCATTAGTTCGAAACTTCCATAAGGCATAATTTTTAGCTCCAAAATTCAAATTTAGTGATTCTTGAGCCTAACTTTATTATTTTTTCAAGGTTTAAAACTTTCTCAGAAATAGTAGAGAGGTAAAATGAGTTTACAGCCACCAAATAGGCACAACATGATCGATGTCAATAGAAAGGTCGAATTTTTGTGTGTGGCATTATTTCGAAACAAAATGATTTTCATATGAGTAGTTTGATATCGAGATAACTTATGTGAATGTGTTTGGATGATTTTTTCCAGAATGTACGGACGAAATCAGATCTAGTTACCGGCCCCATGGTGGGCGCCAAATTTTTTATGCCAAAAACCTTACAATGACGATTCAAGGTTGGAACATCAATAACTAGATTATAAGGCGATAAAATAAGGAATGGAAAGCAAAGAACGAAAAAGAAATGAGATGAGACAAAGTTTGGTGACGCGGAAAACCTCTGAATAATGTGATAAACCACGGGTGGCTATGAGTTTACCAAACCATTATAATTCAGGCATTGAAGCCATTGTTAGTACATGTACATTGATATTTAGGCGTCTAGCGGCCATTGATAATATAAAAACAATAATATTAAAGGAAAAAAATACATCTTATAATACTTTGAGAATATATAACTTTAGTGAACAAATGTTGACATCAGGATATGTGTCACCACCGTGAGGGCCGTCGTGAGGGTCTTCGGGGCCATCGGTTAATCCAATGAATGCTGTTGAGAAGATAAATAATACAAGAGGGGGGTGAATTGTAATTTGGGAAACCAGTGTAGATTTTGTAGAATTGTAAAAGAAACTCAACTGAAAGAAACAAGAGATTCTCAAAACACATAAACCTTCTTGTAACTCAACAAGAAGTAAAACTGTATGTGACCCATTCGGGATTTTCTCTTCTATTATATTAAGGCACCAACTTAATACAATCGAACTCTATCACTTTCCTCCGTGAACCTGATCTACCCTTGCAATCAATCCCTCAATTAATCGCACTATCTCTTTCTCTCTTTTTCTCTTCTCTCTGACTTAACTCAAAGTCACTATTTCTCTCTTGAGTTCACTCAAACCTAAATCCCCATTATATTATAACTCGAATAAAATAAAAGTTCTAGTATTTTGGCATTTTGAAGACACAGTGGAATATTAATGCTCAGGTATGTTGAAATTAAGCAGTTTGGAATTAAGCTTCTTCCTAATGTGAAATCACCAATAATGTATGCAAGTAGTTTATTTCTTTTACTAAGGTGAATAATTATTATTTTAGTATTTATCAATAGTAAAACATGTGATCATAACCCATCATGTTTGCCTATAAATATGGGCTACTTGGAAGCCTTGTATACAACATAAAATACAAGTAATAAAATCATCTCATACTTTCTCTCTATTTCTCTTACTACTCTAGTATACTTGCCCTTGTGTTACTACTATAATCAAACAAGTAAATTCTCCCAATCTCTTAACACGTTATCAGCACGAATTCTCTTTCTAAGAGGTAATGATCTAAAACTTACTTATTAATTTCCTAACTTCATTACTTATTACATACTCATTACTCATTTAAGGAATCATTTTGAGAAGTATGCTCTATAGTTGCCGATTATTCGGATCTTCTATATTAGAAACTCAAAATGATACTAATTCTACTTAAATTAATGCTAAACATATTCCACCTTGTTATGGATATATTTACTCACCTAATGTTAACAATATATACATATGTATATAAATTTTCATGGACTAATTTTGTATTATAATTCTATGAGGGACTTAATGACTATTACTAATCTTTCCTAAGTAAATTTTTTGG
Source organism: Salicornia ramosissima (assembly GCA_951394345.1). Classification (NCBI taxonomy): domain Eukaryota; kingdom Viridiplantae; phylum Streptophyta; class Magnoliopsida; order Caryophyllales; family Amaranthaceae; genus Salicornia; species Salicornia ramosissima. The sequence continues at coordinate 27,494,374 of OX596234.1, read as the reverse complement.
ACAAATTTTGATCACTTCACATATGACTTTACTTTGGACAAATTTTGATCACTTCATATATGACTTGACTTTGGACAAACATTGATCACCTATATGGACAAAACTAGCTTCTTGATGCAAAGTACCTATGCATGGTACAATACAAGGGAGTAAACTTTTTCTCTTATTGTTTATTAATTACTCATGTCTCATTATGTTGCATTATTGTCCATGCTTTACTATTGAAATTTTATCTTATTATGCTAGCTAACACTATTTATGTCTTATATGAAAGTTTTGCTAACCAAGTTACGTAAACTTTCATTGCATATTTTTTTGGACTTACTATTATTGTCCTTATACTACTTTTTTTGCATTATTCTCTACTACTTTTATACTACAATGTTTGTTTTTCTTCTGAAAAACGACAATAAAACGGTATTATATTACCGTAACTTTTATACGAATTGCACGTGCCTTTGATAATAAAGTAAATAATAAAAATGAAAAATGATGTATCTTTTTATGATACATCAAATTTTTGTTTTCGAACCCAAGATCTTTTATACTTTTGTTCCTGTTCTGAAACTTCTGATGAATAGTCAATAGTCTCTGATGTGTTGATGTTGACTCTGAGTGCTCCTCGCTAGGGTTAAATCCTGTAAAACAGTCAAAGGTTGCTAACCCGGGGGGTGGAACCCAGAAACGTCCCTCCGATGCTTAAGTCAGATATCGGGAGCAAGGAGTCAAAATATTATTGTGAGTATGAGTATTTTCTATTGCGTCCCTGAAAAGTTATTGGACTGATCCTTATATAGGCGTAGGTTACCCGGTTAGGGTTTTAGCTGAGTCAACTGTGTTGACATGTGGGCCTTGCCCATGACACGTGTCATCATGTCATTTGTTGTAGAATATCTGATGTGTTCCTAGCCCTAACAAGATTGGGCCTAGGGTTTGGGCCCATTCACCCTGAGCTGACCACTTTGGTGAGCCCGGAACAATTAGCCCCACGCTTGACGTTGGATGTGAATTTCCCGATCATTGGATGTCAAGCGGAATTTTACCGGTCAAAGTTGAATTTTTCGGAGTTCGACCTTCCGTTCACTCGATTGTTATACGTGCCACTACTTGGAATGCTGCACCTCGATGGTCTTCCTGGTGCATTTTATTTTGACGTGCCGCCCTATTGCTTTTACTTGTATGCAAGGCTGGCATGCCACGTTATTTTGATGGGGTACTGCTGCTTAGTGCTGGCCACCGAACGGGCCGGGCCGGGCCGGGCCAGGTACCGGGCCGGGCTAGAAAAAAGTGACCCGTGAACCGGCCCGTTGGGTGACCGGGCCGGGCTCATGGAGTGGTGGCCCATGAACCGGTTCGGCCGGGTTGAACCGGGCCTGGCACCGGGCCGGGTTGGGCCGGGTTCATGGGTTCGCGGGTTGAACCGGGTTTATGGGTTCGCGGGTTGGGACGGGTTCGCGGGTTGGACCGGGTTCATGGGTTCGCGGGTTGCACCGGGTTCATGGGTTCGCGGGTTGCACCGGGTTCATGGGTTCATGGGTTTAGGCATTTGGAGGGTTTAGGGGGGGTTTGTAAATTGTAATGGTTTTGAGTTTTTATAGTAAATTTGTAATATTAGTAATAGTAATTACTAATTAGTATATATGATAATATGAATAATTGAATATAATACATTAAAACAATTAAACAAGTTGCAATATATATTGAATTTATATTATAATTTACAAATTACAATTATAAAAATGTATGTAAAATCTAGAAAGTTAAAGTATTACTTACACAATTAGAATTCGTAATTACACAACTAGAATTCGTAACTAATATTTAATTTATAAATTACAAATTAATTTATTACAATTTACAAATATATTTTATAAAAAATAATAAAATTAAATCACTTCAACACACTGGAAAAAAACATCCAAATGATATTAGTTAATTACAATTTACAAAACATATGCATTAAAAATAATTACATAATTAAAAAACATTAAAATAATTACGTAAAAAATAAGGCAAAAATATATGAAACCCCCCGGGGGGGGGGCTTGGACTTACTTTGATTATTAAAATTTAATTTTTGAATTAAGTTTTAGTTTATTAAAATTTAATTTTTGAATAAAATTTTAATTTATTAAAATTTAATTTTTGAATTAAATTTTAATTTATTAAAATTTTATTTTTGAATTAAATTTTAATTTATTAAAATTTAATTTTTGAATTAAATTTTACTTTTCAAAATAAGATGCCTACGTATCCTTAAGTTTCTTAAGTAAACTTAAGGAATCAAAGCCCACGTAGTTCTTTTGCGTACCTGAATGGTGGTCGTGGACCGTTGTTGTGACTTTTGACTTAGGTTGCTTCATTTCCGCTAGGGCCTGCATCAGATTCTGATGTATTCATCAACATCCACGGGTCTTCTTCGTCTTGTTCGTCCTGCTTCAATCCTTGTATCCTCTTTTCCGCCTGATCCCAATCTTTTTTGCAAACACATATTTCTATGGTATCAGGGTGTAGGCTAGATCTTTTTTCATCCAATACTCTTTTACCTGCACTAAAAGCTGACTCGGAAGCAACAGTAGAAGCCGGAATTGCTAGGACATCCTTAGCAATTCTAGCTAGAATAGGAAATTGAACTGAATGGGAATGCCACCATTTAATAATCTGAAAATTTTCGTTAGTTTCAAATTGAAAAGATAAATAATCATCTATACCTGAACCTTCATCTTGGGAGGGTGATGATGTGGATGGTACCCTCGATTTTCCTTTACGAAGGATAGATGCTAGAAAGGGGTCTATGTTTTTCGGCTTTGGTTGTGAAGACTGACCGGGTTGATAAATACTCGCATAATGTTCATATAGTCTATCTAATAATGTCTTACAATCATTTACATAATTATCAACATCATAATCCGTACCAAGAGTTTCGTAATAAAAGGTCAACAAGCTTCTCAATCCTTCAAGCTTGAGACCCGGGTCAAGAATAACTGCAATGCCATAAATATAAGGGAATTCGGCAAAATAGGACATCCATTTTACCTTCATTCCCCACAAGATGTCGGAGACGGCAGGAATTTCACTGTTCTTGCTGCCTTCGTGAATGGCGTGAACTATTTTAATTCCTTCTAATACAACTAAATGTACATTAGGCTCATAAACATAAGAAAAAACGTTAGTAGCATATTCAAATGCGGCAAGTACATCACGAATAATCATTGCAATAGACCAATTGTAGTTAGTAATCATTTCATTAGGCTCCGAACGAGTTTCATTATACAATTCAGTTAAAACTTCACGATATTTAATCGCATCATCCAATAATTTAAAAGTAGAATTCCATCGGGTTACGCAATCTAAACCTATGCATTTTTTCTTTAGTCCTCTTTCCTCACATTTTCTTTTATAAGCCCTGCTCATACTACGAGTGACTCTAATCCACTTTACTACACTCCTAATTGGTTTTAATAGGGGATATAAGCCTTTAATACCTTCTTGCGCACATAAGTTTAATATATGCGCACAACATCTAACGTGTAAAAGGCTACCATTAAGTAGCAAATGTACGTCACTGTCTTGTTTTAAAAAGTCAATAGCACGGGTATTAGCCGATGCATTGTCAAATGAAGCTGAAAAAAGTTTGTCAACCAACTGAAAATTTTTTAAACAATTCACAATACGGGTTTTAATGTTAAAACCCGTATGGTTTTCCTCCATTGCCTCAAAACAAATAATCCTTTTTTGTAAAAACCAGTCATGATCTATCCAATGAACAGTTACACAAATAAAAGGTTCACCTACAAAAGAAGTCCAATAGTCACTAGTTATGCTAACCCGACCATCATAGGTACGGAAAATTTCCATCAAATAAGCTCGATAAGAATTATAAAGTTTGATGGTGTGACGTTTAAGGGTGTTTCTAGGAATTCTTCTAAAAGCCGGTTGCATAGCAACCCGGTTAAAATGTTCGAAATTGGGGCTTTCCCCATGCGTAAACGGCAATTCATCAAGAATAACATATTTAGAAAATTCATCAATCATTCTATCACGATTATAAACAAAAGGCATACCTGTGCCGGGAGTAGTCGTTGCGTACCCATGGATTTGAGCCTGTCTCGAATCATCTCTTTCTGCACCATCGGGCCCCAAGTCGTGATCCTTTTTTAAATGACGGGCCAATGTTCCGGTTCCATCGTTTTTGGTCCACTTGTAACTTTTTGGTTTTTTTGTTTTAGTAACATCTCGACAAATTTTGCAAATTGCAGTATATTTGTCGGGATCATTTGTTGCTACTTTGTCATAGTAAGGCCATACCCATGAAGTATGACCTCTTTCTCTTTTACCAGTTGATGTTGTATTAGTGTTACTAGGACCACCTTGTTCACCTCCTCCTTAATTAAAAAAAATGAAATATTAATACTTTATTTTCATAATATATCCATTTTTTGTACATAAATAAACAATTAATTAATTTATTCAAACTCTTGAAAGTATTAATTTCAAGTTATATTATTTACGTAAACAATTAATTTATATTATTAATTTCATGAATGCAAACAATTAATTTATATTATTAATTTCATTAATGTAAACAATTAATTTGTATTATTAACTTATTTTAATTTATTCAAACTCTTGAAAGTATTACTTTCAAGTTATATAATTTACGTAAACAATTAATTTATATTATTAATTTCATGAATGTAAACAATTAATTTATATTATTAATTTCATTAATGTAAACAATTAATTTGTATTATTAACTTATTTATAAACTCATTAATGTAACAAATGTAACTATGTAAGTATGTAACTATGTATGAATCAAAATTAATTTCAAATTATATTATTTACATAAACAATTAATTTATTTATATAAACTCATGATTCATAAATGTATGATAAAGTAAACAACTATAATAACTTCAAAAAAATTAATTTGAATTTATACCTTCCATATTATCCTCCGATTCAAATTCGGGAACGTACCCTCCGCCTCAGGCGCCCATCGGAATATGAGGAGGTGACATTGATGATGATGATTGATGGGATTGATATGGGTTGGGTCGAGGTGGACGAGGATTTTGTTGATTGTCTAATGCCCTAGCTAATGATTCAATTTCATCGGTATTTATTTCATACGAACCGTGAAATTGATCATTAACATTAGGAAAGACAGGAACATTACCTCTACCATCACCTCTACCAGCACTACCACCACCAATTGTACCACCACTATTCTTTCCAGACATTTTTTTTAAAATTTAGAAACTAATTTAAAATATAAGAACTGAAATTTTAATATAACTACTAAAACTTGAATATAAACTAGTAATTTCTGATTTTTTTTTTTTTAGTATAAACTTCTAAAATTTAACTATTAAAATTGAGAGATTAAGAATTCAGAATGAGAACTTTGAGAACTAGAGAGAGTAAAAGAAGAGAAGAAGAATGATGTTAATTGTGAAGAATTTGGGGTAAATTGGATGGGTATTTATAGGGGAAAATTGAGAGGGAATATGTAAAATTAAAAAAAAAAAAGAAAAAAAGAAAGAAATGGCCGTTGCAGCCAGCAGAAAAAGGAGAGGAGGGGGGCATGCATTGGGAGAAGGAAGCCATAGCCATTAAAGACTCATGCAGCCATGCAGAGAAAAAGGAGAGGCGTAGAGGAAAGAACAGCCTGCATGCATGCAGACGATGCAGTAACCGTCCGGGCGGGCCGAACGGGCCGGGCCTGGGTTGCGGGCCGAATACGGGCTGGGTCACGGTCCGGGCTGGGTTCTCCGGGTTAAACGAACGGATTGGGTTACGGGCTGGGTTTGGAAAATCCGACCCATGACCCACCCGGTTTGTACCGGGTCGGGTCACGGGCCGGGTTTACCGGGCCTGACCCATCAGGGCTGAAAACCGGGCCGGGCCAACCCGGCCCAGTGGCCACCACTACTAGTGCTGCTTAGTAGTGTTGGTATTGGCAAGAAGTTCATTTATGGCTCAATCTTTGACCAAGTGTACTTATATGTGCGTCATTTAGCCGCCGTCATTTCGATTTCTTTCTCGATGGTCTTTTTATTTTTTTATTAATTTTTTTTTTTACTTTGCCATTTACCATAGTATATTGCCTCGACGGTCTCATGCATTTTCTACTATTGGCCTTTCGTAGGGTGCTTCCCCAATGCTCCTTATATGCCAAGTTTGACTTCGATGGTCCTTGCATTAGTGAAAAAAAGCCTTTTGCCGCATAATTTGCTGCGGTTATTGGGCTAAGCCCAAATAACCGCAGCAAATTACTTAAAAAAAAATGCCGTGTTTCTTGCTCTCTTCTTATTTCACGCATTCCCCCCTCCTCTCTCTCATTCTACTTCTCATCTCTTAAATCTCATTCTACTGTCTCTCTCTATCTCATTCTACTGTCTCTCTCCCTATCTCTCTATCTCTATCTCTCTGGGGGCTTACCTCCATCTCCCCCTCTCTCTTTTTTTTTGATTTTTTGGGTTCGAATTTCGGGTTTTTTGTTCGAAATTTTAGAGGCTTTTGTTCGAAATTTTAGGAATTTTTGTTCGAAATTTTGGGGTCTTGGTTCGAAATTATTCAGATCTATTTTTTGGAATTATTAGGGTTTCTTTTTTCTAGGCTTTGTTAATTTCTTTGGGTTTTTGTTCTTTTTCTGGGTGTTTTGCGTTGGTTTTTAATTTCGGGTTTCATTTTCTAGGTTAAATATGTTAGGTTTTTTGTATTAATTTTGGGGGGATTTTGTTCGAAAATAGGGGGGTTTTTTCCAGATTTTTTGTTCAAAAATGAAGTGATTTTTTAGATTTTTAGTTATGGTTCAATTTGAGACGAAAGTTAGAGATGTGGTCTTACTGATTTTCTTTTCTTATTTTTTTTGTTTCAGTCTAATTAAGTTTTTTTAGTGTTTTTGTTCCATTTTTTAGAGTTTCAGTTGCTGGAGTTGTTGCTGCTGGACACAATCGAAGTTCAACGAATTTCTCAAATTAATTTTCGTCATTAAAATCAGGTAAAAAATGTAGTTGGGTTTTTCAGATCGGTTTTCATTTGCTCGAAATTTGGGGTCTTTAAAGGGTTTTTTTTTTTTTTTCTGGGTTGGTTGTTTGATTTTATTTTAGGGGTTGGTTCGAATTTTTGGTTCGAATTTGAGGTGTATTTTTGGGATATTTGGTTCAAATTTGTGGATTTTTATTTGTTTATTTTTTATTTCAGATTTGGGTTTTTTGATTTTTTTTTCCTATTTCATATGATCTATAAAACTCTATTTATTTGTTGATAAGTTTTGTTGTTTTTTTTCGCTCTTTCTATCTTCTGATTCATATACAGTAATATAATTGTGGGTTTAATTTGCAAAACTTTATATCAGCTAATTTTTGGCCGATCTGTGACCAATTTCTAGTTGAGGATCAATGTTGTGAACTTGTAATGGTTTGGTGATAAATATAAGTACTATATGTGAATATTTCAGCATTAAGGACATATTTTGTTTTAATATTTTCAGTATATGCTCTTTCTGTTCATTGCCTTTATTTGGTGGTTCTGATTTTGCTTTTATTATGCCATCATTAGCCCTCATTGTGATTATTATGTTGAATTGAACTTTATAAGTTCTATGGTCTAAATCCTAAGTGCGTGATTGTTGGTTCAACATAGATAAAAACCTTAATTCCTTTCTTTGATAAAAACCTTAATTCCATTCTTTGATAAAAACCTTAATTCTTTGATAAGTTCTATGGTCCAAATGTATACTAGTTACTCTTAATTCGTTGATAAAAACCTTTCTTGATGTTGTCTCTTTAAAGTATGAACTCTTCTTGATTGGGTGGCTGGTATCAACACGTATATGACTAAGCTTGGATAAAAACCTTTCCTTATGTTGTCTCTTTATAGTTCACATTATAATATCTTCTTTCCTTAGGTTTTTGCTAGATGGTATAGGGCACCAGAACTGGTATTTGGGACTAAGCAATATGGTACTGCAGTCCATATTTTGGGTGCTGCTTGTGTGTTTGCAAAGCTTCTGTTGACGAGACCTTTTCTACAGGTTAGCTTTGTTTTGTTGCAAGTTGTGTTTCATAATTAATTTATTCTTCTATGTTGAATGTGTTTATTTATTTGCTGGCTTTTATTGTTATGTACTGAAATCTTGCAAAGTTGTATTCATGGTCTCAATTATTGTTATTCAAACTCTAAGAGAGGTAGATTCTGACTTTGGTCATGAAGCAATTAGTCTTGGTTTTCCACTTGTTCAAATATTCTAACCATGTATTTTGGTGGATCCATGAATTGAGTCATGTGGGTTCTAAGTTGTTGAGGGGGCTGGACAGGGAGGAGGGGGTGTACAGGGCGGTTTGGATAGGGATGGGGCCTGGACAGGGGGAGGGGGTGGACAGGAGGAGGGGGCTGGACAGGAGTGGAGGGAGGCTAAACAGGGGGTGGGGACTGGACAGGAGGGAGGGGGAGGGGGGCTGGGCAGGAGGGAGGGGGAGGGGCTGGACAGTTGAATCAAGTGCTTTCAAAATTGTTCACACAGTTGGAAAACTGATCTTCTTAAGTATTTTCCTCTCCTAGGAAAAAATTTATGGCCTTAATTGTTTTGATATGGTCTGCTTAATCTTTTTAATGCACATTATTGTTGCAACCATTTCTATCATTTTTTTGTTATACTGTAGTAATTATCTTGTATGTATGTAAAATGCTAGAATATCAGAATATATACATTTTCATGAAATGTCAATATGTATGTTAGTTTTAATAATTCCATTAAAATAAATTAATAATAGTGCATGTAATGTGTGTGTATATATATATATATTATAATGAAACTTATTATCAAGCTTCATGCTGGTGTTGGAAGCAGGTCACTCTTCTCTTCTCATATATTCATGACTATGACATGATTATATGCTTGCTACAATTGATTCTTGCTTTAAATCTATCAATTCCATCCTATATATGTATAAATTATTTTCTAGCTAGCTATTATGCATGTGTTACGTGTATGTAATTCATGTCATGTATATAGTTAGTTGTTAATGATGGTAGGGTGGTGGTAAGATTGATTTGAAATAATATATTTATAAGATGAATGCGGTGCAGGTGTGGATTAATAGCATATCAGCTGCCGAGAAGAACAGAAAATGAGATAACGAATCAATGGTATACAAAGTCGCGAAAGAAGCTGAGTGAAATGGGGATTGATCCTATTACTCACAAACCCTTTTCCCAAATCTAATGTGTCCTTGTTTAATTTTGGATGTATATTTAATTTTCTGTTTTGAATATTTAAAAGTTGTATTTGATTTTAGTTTGTTGATTTAGTTTATTTTCATTTTGGATGTATGTAATAATTTTCTGATGTATGTTTGAAATTTTAAACAGTTGAATAAAATTATATACTTATTTTTATTAATGCCTTGTTTAATACAAATTAAAAAAATTTGAATAAAATTGGAACCAAATTGGTTTCAATTTTATTCATTTTTTTTTTTTATATTTTAAAGGTCCTATTTGCTGCGATTATACCTTATAACCGCTGCAATTAGTACCTTATTTGCTGCGGTTATAAGCTATAACCGCAACAAATAGGACCTTATTTGCTGCGGTTCAACCGCAATAAATGACAAAGCTTGTTTTTGCTGCTCCCTTGATTTGCTGCGGTTCATAACCGCAACAAATACTCTTTGTATAACCGCAGCAAAAGGCCTTTTTTCCACTGGTGTTGACTCTTTGTGTCTACATGCACCATTTGTTTGCATGCACATTGTCCCCTCTATTTTCTTTTTCTTTTTCTTACCTTGATTATGGTCACTTGGTGACCTCCATGACGGCTACTTCGTGACTTTGATGAGGGCCTCTTGCCGACAACCTTGATGAGGTTCACTTTTGACGACCTCGATATAGGTCACTTGATGACCTCCATGAGGGTCTCTTGGCGAAGACATCGGTGAGGGTATGTTGGTGACCTTGATGAAGGTCACTTAGTGACAACTTCGGTCAGGATCTCTTGACGACCTTAACGAGGGTCACTTGGTGACCTTGATGATGGTCTCCTGATGACCTCGATGAGGGTCTCTTGGCGATGCCCGCGTTAGATGTGTTCTCTCTGCGATTGTTGATTTACTAGCCCCACGCTTGGTGTGGAACGGGAACCTTTGGATGTTGGATGCCGAGCGGAACTTCCGAGAACGAGCAACATGCTGTTGAGCTTGCCTCGAGGGAGCCACCCTCGACCGTCCTAGGCTCCTCGATCATGAGCAGAATGCTGCTGAGTGATCAGGCCCTTTTTGGACCTACTTTCCCGGCTCTTTTAGTTCGTTTTCAATGCTTTTTAGGCTTAGTTATAGGCTTTTTTTAGCTAAGTTTATGTTTATGTTGTGTTTTTGTCGAATAATGTGTTTTCTTGTTTTTTTTTATGATAATTGAGCATTTTTGTGTTGCTTATGCCATGCGTTCTTTCATGCAGGTGTTTTGCGTGTTACCGAATGATTCTCGATAGCCGACAAGGATCGTGAGAGGTCCCGGGAAGCTTCGAGAAACATGACACAAAGCTAAGACCTCAAAACAATGCTTAAGTACCCTCGAAGGACATGAACATTCTATGATGGCCTAGGAAGCCAAGGAAAGAAACAAGAGCATCCAAGGACCCATGATCCAAGCAAAAGCAAGGAAACGACTCTAAAACCGGGTGAGTCATGGAAGGAAAAATCAAGTATGGAAGCATTGGGTGTAAAAGAAGAGGAGAAAGATGGGTCGAACCCGGTTTTGACCACCCTCCACTATTTTGGGCATAAATTCTTTTCTGGAAATCTTTTGGATGCGGGGCCTATTGTATTGGAAACTAGAGTTCAAGAGCTTTCCAACGGTATATTACACGCTCCAATCAGAGATCTACATCAAAAGTTATGAGCCTTACAAGATCATCTCTTTGCGCAGTCTTCTCAGAGCGGACGCTCTAAATATGAGAGCGGCCGCTCTGACATGTCAAAGCGGACGCTCTCTAATTTAGAGCGGACGCTCGGCCCATGATCAGAAGGCATTAGCTGCTGGGAGGTGCCAGAGCGTCCGCTCCAACCCATGGAGCGTCCGCTCGCCCATGCATGGAGCGTCCGCTCCAACCTTGGAGCATCCGCTCCCCTTGCCCAGCCTCAGCACGTCCATTTGTCATATTAGTGGAGCGTCCGCTCTCAACCCTCAGAGCGTCCGCTCCCACCTGCAGCGGCTCATTTATTCCGAATATTTCCTTTCTCTCTCATGTAATATATAAATACCCCAACTTTTCTAGGTTTGAAGATTATGAAAAATATCAAGAACTTAGCATTTATTTTCAGTATTTTTAGAGAGAGAAACACAAGAGTTATAATAGTTCTAGCTTGTAATCATCAACAATTTCTTCTTCAGTTGCAATCAATCCATTTATTCAATCTTCTAGTTTGGTAACATTTCTTATCATTCTTTCTTTGATATTTGTTCATCATTTGTATGTTATTATTTGTTGAGTTATTACTTGTCATTAGCTATAATCTCTTGTTCATTGTGTTTGTGATTCTAAGTTTAAATCTTTGAAGTAGTATTTGCAAGTCTAGTTGTTATTTTCCATGTTTATTAGTTTCTCTACTTCTTCTATCATTTTTGGTCTATTTATGGCTTTTGTTAGTATGAACATCCCTCTCCTAGGCTAGATTTCTAGCTAGGGGAGGGGGAAAATGATGGATTTTTTATTGTTGAACATGGAATAATTGTTAGTTTGGTATGAAATAACTTGTTGATGCTTGTTTTCTAACATGGATTGAAATGCTAGATTAGGAGTTTGGCCAACTTCTAGGATAGTTACTTGGACTAACCGAGTGTGGTTGAGAAATCTAAGCATGAGGTTAGAGACAACATGTTAGGAAGGGTCTAGAGTAATTCGAACCGGGTTGTGAGCGAGGTAGAGAATGAGAGATCTAATCTACCGAGTGATTCGATCCATGATGTTTGGTTTGGTCTAGGTTGAGATGTTGTGTGAGTGGGTCGGCTGAGAAATCTAAGCCCTCTTGCATAAACTAATCTCCTTGCTTGAAACAATTGATTTTATGCTTGCTATATGGTTGCTCCATGCTTGATTTTTGGAATATCATGTTTTCCCCCTTCCCCTAGTGTCTTTAATCGTTGATTTTATTTCATTTCATTTTAATTTAATTTATTTGCATTAGATTTAGTTTGTTAGAGTAGTTTAGTCACCTTTCCTCTTTATTAAAAACCCCCTTTTCACTCAATAACTTGACTAAGTAATACGCTAGTTTCTTGTGGTTCGACCCCTTACTTTCCTATACTATTTGTTAGGTTAGCCTAGGGTAATTATTTTTGACCGGATTAGGAACTAACGACCCTTAAGCCCCGATCACTGAGCTTGCCTCGAGGGAGCCACCCTCAACCGTCCTGAGCTCCTTGACCATGGGTTGCTCTCCTCGACCGTGTTTGAGCAACCTGGGGTTGCTTGGAGCAGCTGCAGCCCCACCTCGATGCATGGTGGGTGCCTCGACCATGAGGCCTTTGCCTCGTCCATGGAAGCTTGGCCTGTTGGTATGATGCCCCCTCAACCGTTGACGCGTCTCGATCGTGGCTCGCCTTCCTCGACCGTAGTTCTAGCCTCAAGGAGGAGCTGACCTCGACCATGTGGCATCCTCAACCGCTGAGGAATCCTCGACCGTGGGGCATGCTCCTTAACTATGATGACCCACTGGTTGAGAGTGTCGTCTTGGCCATACCTCGAGGGTGTGATTCCTACCTCGACCATGGGGCTTTCCCATGCTTGAAAGCCCTATGACCTTGATCGTGTTTTAACTCGAGGATGTAGGTCTTCCCTTTTGGTAGTATCTGAGACTCGACCATGACAAGGCCTCCTCGACCGTGTTGTAGGTACCTCGATCGAGATGGGGGCACCATGATCCTGAAGCCACGCCTTGTGAGGTTGCCAGTTGTTGCCTCGACCACCATTGATCCCCTCGAACGTGGTGTGATTGCCTCATCCGTAGGGACTTGGCTGACCTTGCCGGTCAGGCCCTCACCCTCGAGGCACACCTTCGAGGTGTGGATAATGCTGATAAAGGAAACCTCTGTGGTCGAGGGGTGACCGTGAGGGCCCCCTCGACCGTGACCATGTGTCCTTGTTCGTGGAGCTCTTTGCTGTGGTCATCATAAGGTTGCTTGCTAGGATTGCCTCGAGGGTGGTCACCTTGACCGTAGAGGTCCCCTCGACCGTGATAGGGGTTGTTGACCGTGAGGTGTTCCCCTCGACCGTGGGGCCTTCTTGGTTGCCTGGCAGCCACCTCGACCGTAATGGGAGAACTCGACCAACTGCAAAGATCCCTCTTGATTGTAATGAACCTTAGCAAAGGAACATGCACCTCGACCGAGGGGGCTTCCTCGACCAAGGGGGCTTCCTTGACCAAGGGGACTTTCTCCACCAATGGGGTTATGCTTCCTCGAGGACATACTGACCTTAACCGTGACGAGGCCTCGAGGTTTTGATGGACCTGAGGTTCTCAAATGCACCTCGAGGGTGTTTCCCTCGATTGACTTGGCCTCCTCGACCACATGGTGTACCTTTTACCCATGGTTGGTTGTATTCCTACCTCGAGGATTTCCTCCTTGTTGCGTCCTCGTGGGTGTGTATACCTCGAAGATGAGGATCCTACCTCGATCATGGGGGATCCCTTTACCTTCGAGGCTTCTCTTCTTTTCTTTGACCATACTTTGTCTTTGAAGTTGGGTACCTAGACGGCGAGGGCTTGTACCTCGAGTTCACCACCAGAACCCCTAGATTTGACTCGAGGGTGTGTATCTCGAGGGTGAGGGTACACATCTCGAGGATAGTAGTAGTCTTCATCTTTTGACACTTCCCTTGCTAATGATCTTTCAACCTTGACCATGAGGATCCTTACCTCGACTGTGATGGTAGTCATGGGTGACATTACCCTTCTTACCTAGAGGTTTATGCTTACCTCGACTGTGATGGGAGTCCTCACCTCGACTGTGAGGGATGTGATAAGGGAGGATTTGATGTCTTCCATTTTCACATTTACCTCGACTGTTATGAGGATAAACAAAGAATTCTATCTTGGTCGAGTTTAGGCAAGGCTCTTGCTTAGAACATTCTTTGGGATGACCAACGAGGTGATTTAGGTAATGTTGCTCCGCGACTGTGACCATGCTATACGCGACCGTGAAGTGTTCCTTCATATGGATTTTTATGTCGAAATTTTTCTAAGTGTTGTTCTTTCTGCGACCATAGCTTCCTAGATGGTGATGAGGGTGAGGATGGCTCCTTGAGCCCCAAGACCTACCTCGAAGGCTAAGGGTCATGATTTATGACCTCGATTATGATAGAGGACTAACCTTGGTTATCTTAGAAGCCCTAATTTACCTCGACTGTGATAGAAGTCATGGAAGAGGATCCCTCTTGGCACCTCGAGGGTCCTACCTTGCCTCGACTGTGAGGGAGGTATTAAATAAAGGGGACTTCCTTTGTTACCTCGAGGGTCTTACCCCCCACCTCGACTGTGACGAGGGTAACTGGAGTAAGACATGCTCTAATTATCCCATATACTTTGATGGTTGCCCACGTTGAGTGGGGTTTTGGCCTAAGGTGATCAAATGAGTCTCTAGGGCTAATGAGCCCCATGACTTGGTAGATACCCATCTAGCCTCCCATCTTCCTTGACGGCTGCCTATGTTGAATAGGGCTTAGATGTTGGCCTAAGGTGATCCATTGAGGTTCATGGGCTAATGAGCCCCAAAGAACTCGATTGATACCTATCCGGCCTTCCCTATACTCCTCGATGGGTGCCTACATTGAGTAGGGCTTAATGTTAGCCTATGGTGATGCTATCAAGGACCCTGAGGCTAATGAGCCCCAGCTACTTGATGAGGTACCTGTCTAGCCTCCCCCATACTCCTCGATGGGTGCCTACATAGAGTAGGGCTTAGTGTTAGCCTAAGGTGACGCTATCAAGGACCCTAGGGCTAATGAACCCCAACTACTCGATGAGGTACCTGTCCAGCCTCACCATACTCCTCGACAGGTGTCTACATTGAGTAGGGCTTAGTGTCGAACACAAAGTATCATCCCGGTTAGGGTTTTCAAAAATTCTTTCATCGAGGAAATTGTAAACACTAAATGTTTTTTCGGTTAGGTTTTACTCTTATTATTTTGCATTTTAAAGAAAACTATAATTTATTCGAGTCACTTACAAGCATGTAATTTATTGTGATCTTCATAACTTGCCCCCAATTACATTGCTTATAATTTTGGAAAATACAAATGCATTAGGATATTATCCCAACTATGTCGTCTGTGTCCCAGCTGTTGGCATCTTCATGTTTTTGTCTTTTTGAACTATTGGTTTTGTTCTATTTCCTTGATATGTTTGCCTCATGCTAAAAAAAAACTCGACCCTGCCAAGGCTTTATTTTTGCAAACGCTATTTCCATGGTAACAAAAAGAAACTCGACTATGCTTGGGTCTTTTTATTACAAACGAAAAAATAACTCCAGTGAGGATAATCGAAGAAACTCGACCCTGTTAGGGTCCTTATTGCAAACACTAACTTCGTTAGGGAGTTAAGCTATGATATTAATCATTCCATCAGCCTCAGCGCTAGGACTATGCTTTTGCCTTTTTCCTCCTCCATCATTCGAGAGATAAGAGTTTAGTTTTCCTTGATCTGCTAGCTTGTCGAGTGCTTTCTTCAATTCTCTACAGTCCTTCGAGGTGTGACCACATTCCTGATGATATTCGCACCAAAGCTTGAGATTCTTCCTTCCGATGGGTGTGCGAATAGGCATTGGCCTGGGGAGAATATCATGGTTTTTAATGTCCAAGAAGATCTCTCGCCTATTGGTGTTGTATCTAGGTTCCATACCACCATCACGAACATCTTTCCTTGAGTCGGACGTCCGGTTAGGACCTTCACCTTGATGGGGCTCTTTCCTTTTTCCATCCTTTTTCTCAGACTTCTCAACAGGATTGTTGATGTCAAATGCTTGCACATACTTCAGTGCTCTGTCCATGGCTTCAGTGTACAAAGATATCTCATTTTCTAGCAAAGAGAATTTGAACTTGCTACGCTTTAGACCAGACATGAATGCCACGTAGGCTACTGAATCCTCGACATTGGGTATCTCGAGGAGCTTTGCATTGAAGCATTTGATGTAATCCCCCAATAGTTCATGCTCTCCCTGCTGGCAAGCCATGAGATGAATGCTCTTTTTTCTCTGCTTTTTCCCAGCCACGAAGTGACTAAGGAACATAGCTTCTAGGAAAGCGAAGCCACTGATAAGACCTGACGAGAGTTCTGTGAACCACGTCAAAGCCAAACCTTTCAGGGTGGTAGGGAAGTAGCGGCACCAACTTGCCTCACAACCAGTTTGTACCACCATCTGAGCCTTTTAGGCAGCGATGTGATCAGTAGGATCAGTAGTCCCTGAGAAAGGCTCAATGTGTGGGGCCTTCACCTTCCTCGAGTCGACTGTATGTAGAATTATCTGGCTGAAAGGTGTTTTGTAAGTGAGCGTTCCTGTCGGTTTCTCTCGGTCGACCACTAGGGATCGTCTTTCGCCATCCTCTCCCCGGTTAGGGACAACGATCGACCTTTGATTTCTAGATGTGGTGCGATGAGACCTTTTAGGTGACCCCCTGGGTTGGCCCTGGGTATCTTGCCTTCGACTCTCAATGATTTCTCTTGCATCTGAAACAGATCTCGCCCGGCGTGACTCAATGATATTTCGAGCATCGTCACGCCGGAAGTTGATAACTTCTCGGGCATCTCCGGGTTGGGATACTCTTTGCGAACGTGCCCCATTCTCCCGGTCAGGGATGGGGTCCCTCTTTGGAGTAGCTGCCTGGGGAGGAGGTCTCTGTTGCCTGAACAACATAGGTATGTTGTCTCTCAACTCCTGCAGACTCTTCTGGAATCTGTCATTCATCGCTGTTACGATATCTTAGAAGTATTTTCGAGCGACCACCTGATTAAGGTCATTCCGTCGATGACGATCACTCGCCTGATTTGATGAATTGTCATTAGTGACATGTGCAGGTTGCCGGTTAGGTGATTCACGGGTATTTTCACTAGGCTGATTAGATCGAGTCGTTCTTGCTCTGTGTTAGCCATGTTTTTTGTTACTGTCCCCACAGACGGCGCCAATCTGTTCCTGTTCTTGGCGCTTCTGATGAATAGTCAATAGTCTCTGATGTGTTGATGTTGACTCCGAGCGCTCCTCGCTAGGGTTAAATCCTGCAAAACAGTTAAAAGGTTGCTAACCCGGGGGGTGGAACCCAGGAACGCCCCTCCGATGCTTAAGTCAGATATCGGGAGTAAGGAGTTAGAATATTGTGAGTATGAATATTTTCTATTGCGTCCCTGAAAAGTTATTGGACTGATCCTTATATAGGCGTAGGTTACCCGGTTAGGGTTTTAGCTGAGTCAACTGTGTTGACATGTGGGCCTGGCCCATGACACGTGTCATCATGTCATTTGTTGTAGAATATCTGATGTGTTCCTAGCCCTAACAAAATTAGGCCTAGGGTTTGGGCCCATTCACCTTGGGCTGATCACTTTGGTGGCCCCGTAACAATACTAATCAAGGGCGTTCGGACCATTAAGGCTTCATTCCCAGTGTGATATATTTTGCAACAATTATTGACTGCGATACAGTATGTTGAACAGTTAAGGTCTATACTCCTACTTATTTCTACCACACCTTATCCTTACTCTACTCTCCACTAACTCATATTCCTTCTCATCCATTAAAATTTTCAACCACCATGGCTTCCACCGACAACCACCATACTTCATCTTCCTCGCCATCATTTGAAGAAAATCTAAGGAAATTAGAGTTCTACTTGTTTTTAATAGCCGCTTTATTTGTATTACTAGTTGCCATCATGTTTTTAATAATATTAAATAAGTATTAATCTTTACTTTATTGCAAAATGCACATGTTTCTTGTTGTTTAGTTAATTAATATGAAATGTGCATTTTGTAGTCTTATGTATTAAATGTTATATTATATCAATAATATTCGTATGATTGAATCTTCTTTTTTTTTTTTACTTATCTTTGTTTATACTTTTGATAATAAATCAGGGGGAGATGATAATACATAAGGATGTATTATCATAATACTAATAAAAATAAATAAATAATTGAATTGTAGTTAACATGGGAGATCTAATAAAAAAACAATTCGATGCCTTGGACTTGCCGGGAACAAAATACCTTGAATGGAAGGTAGATGCTGAAATGAATTTAAAGGCTCAAGGTTTGGAGCATACAATTCATGATTCTAATATTCTTGGAGATTGTCCTCCCTCAGACCAAGAAAAGGCCAAAGATTTGGTGTTCTTAAGGCACCACTTGCATGAAAGCTTGAATTTGAATACTTATTTGTGGATGATCCCAAACAGTTATGGGATAGCTTAAATGATAGATACGGACACCAACAAATGATGCTCCTCCCTAAAGCAAAATTTGAATGGTCTAACTTACGATTTCAAGATTTCAAAAGTGTCAGTGATTACACCTCGGCCATGCACAGAATAGTGTCCATGCTGAGAAATTGTAATGAAACTTTCACTGAAGCAGAAATGATTGACAAAACATTGAATACATTTCATGCAAGTAATGTAATCTTACAAACACTATACCATGAAAGAAGATTCACGAAATTTTCAGATTTGTTGTCGGTATTTTTAGTTGCTGAACAAAATAATGATATCCTTTTTATGAATCATAATAAGAGACCAACTGGGTCACACGCAATCCATGAATCAAATGCCACAGAAAACTCCAACATATCGCCCGAAGCAAATGCAATACATAGAGGTGGGCGAGGAGGCCATAATGGCCGAGGAGGCTATAATGGTCGTGGAAGATATCATGGTCATAATGGATTTAATGGCCGTGGGGGCCGAAATGGTCGAGGAAGAGGACGAGGAAACTACCAAGGACGGGGTCGTGGACGTGGATGAAACAACTTTGCGCCAAGAAACACCAACTTCAAAAACAATGATAATAAGCAAAAGGGGCACCACAATGGAAGTAACTATCACGGTCCTTCAAAGGGAAAAGATGGGCGCTACCAATGTGGTATGACTGGGCATTGGGGACGAACATGTCGCACCGCAAAGCATTTGGTTGATTTATATCAAAGTTCTTTGAAGGCCAAAAATGCGGAAGCCAATTTTAATGAGACAAATAAATTTGTACCTAGTCTTGATGTTTCTGATTTTTTTGATGATGAAACTGGAAATGAACTCGTTTGTTGGAGAATGTAACAACTTATAAATATGTGATATGATTAATCCATATTGATGTCTATCCTTATGATGTATAATTAATCTTTGATGTTTTATGTTTTTATTGTACTTATTAGAAATAATGTATCTTGTATTAATAAATAATAATAATATGGTATGCTTTATTTAATAAACTAATTTCCCCCCTGATTTATTTATGAAGATATGAATTATTTTGAAGATGGGTGCAAAGATCAATGTCTTCTCGACAGTGGAACAACACATACCATTCTAAAAAATAAAGAGTATTTTTCAGAATTAAGAATGTTCAAAGGAAATGTTAACACAATATCTGGAGCAGCGAAATTAATTGAAGGATCTGGAAAGGCTTGTGTCATTCTTCTAAAAGGAACAAGTTGGTAATCAAAGACACATTATATTCGAGTAAATCTCGAAAAAGTCTCATAAGCTTTAAAGATGTACGTCAAAATGGTTACCACCTAGAGACAATAACTATAAATCAAAAGGAATTTATATGTCTCACTTCAGAAAAGCATGGCAATAAACAAATACATGAAAAAACTGCCATCATATTCTAGTGGATTGTATTGTGTGAAAATACATCTAATTGAAATAAATATGACATCTAACCAGAAGTTAGATGACAAGGGTACAATAAATTTATGGCATGATCGACTTGGCCATCCTGGCACTGGAATGATGCATAGGATAATTGAAAATTCAAATGGACATACAATAAAGAATATAAAAATCCCTCGAGTAAATGAATTATCATGTTCTGCATGTTTTCTAGGCAAGTTAATAATAAGTCCATCAATAACGAAAATTACCACTGAAAGTCCAACTTTCTTGGAAAGGATTCAAGGAGATATTTGTGGACCAATTCATCCAGCATGTGGACCATTCCGCTATTTTATGGTCTTAATTGATGCCTCAACACGGTGGTCACATGTAATTAAGTCTCTTGCCAACTAGAAATGTTGCATTTTCAAAATTACTTGCTCAAATCATTAGACTTAGAACACAATTCCCAGATTGTACAATAAAGAAAATAAGGGGAATTCACATCAAAAGCTTTTGATGACTATTGTATGTCAATTGGAATTGTTGTTGAACATCTAGTTGCTCATGTGCATACACAAAATGGTCTAGCAGAGTCATTAATCAAAAGACTCCAATTGATAGCAAGACCACTATTAATGAGGTTAAGTCTACTATCGTCAGCATGGGGATATGCCGTAATACACGCATCATCCTTAATTAGACTTAGACCCACTACTTACCATAAATTTTCATTGTTACAGTTAGTTTTTGCGCAAGAACCAAATATCTCTCACTTGAAAATTTTTGGATGTGCAGTGTATGTACCAATTGCTCCTCCTCAACGAACTAAGATGGGTCCACAGAGAAGGTTGGGAATATATGTTGGATTTGAATCACCATCAATTATTAACTATCTTGATCCAATGACTGGTGACTTGTTCACGGCTCGATTTGTCGACTGTCATTTCAATGAAACAATATTACCACCCTTAGGGGGAGAGAAAGTGGACCCACTTAAAAGGAAAGAAATTGAAATTACATGGAATGTAATGGAATTATCAATGTTGGATCCAAGGTCAAAAGCCTGTGAGCAAGAAGTGAATAAAATTATTCACTTACAAAGTATTGCAAATCAATTGCCTGGTGCATTCACAGATACTAAGAAAGTGACAAAATCACACATACCAGCTGAAAACGCTCCTATACGTATTGATATACCCAATACTGAAAAGGCCGGTGAAAATGAAAATGCTCGCAAAAAGCATGGAAGACCACTTGGGTCAAAAGTTTCCAAACCACGAAAATTAAAAAGGCAAGATGATCCAACTAGTGGAACCAATTCCATGACTCCAGTTAAGAACCTTGAAAAGAAAGATGAAGAAGAAAATAAAGATGATGATGTCCCAAAAGGTGTAGATGTCCCAAAAGATGTAGAAGTCATTGACAATAGTGAGACATCAATTAATGTCTATTCAAGAAAATAATGGAATAGGAAAACTGTTGTCCTTGATGAAATCTTTGCATACTCCATGGCGCCTGACATAGAACAAGATGAAGATGATGTTGAACCAAGGACAGCTGATGAATGTCGTAAAAGAAAGGATTGGCCAAAATGGAAAGCAGAGTTGAAATCACTTGAAAAGAGAGAAGTATTTGGAAGCATAGCCGACACCCCAATAGGTGTAAAACCTGTCAGATATAAATGGGTGTTTGTGAGAAAAACGGATGAAAATAATGAGATTACCAGGTACAAGGCAAGGCTCGTGGCACAAGGGTTTTCACAAATGTCGGGGATTGATTATGATGAAACATATTCCCTAGTAGTTGATGTAACTACATTAAGATTTCTGGTAAGCTTGACAGTTACAAAAGGGCTACAAATGCATCTAATGGATGTTGTAACTGCATACTTGTATGGGTCGCTTGATATAAATATTTACATGAAAGTTCCCAATGGGTTAAAATTGCTAGAAAATCACAAGCCTAGAAAAATGTTGTCAATAAAATGGAAAAAGTCACTTTATGGATTAAAACAATCTGGGCGGATGTAATACCCCAAAATTTTGGGCTATTTTAAATTTTAATTTAATTAATTGAATATTCAATTAATTAACTATTTAATTAATTATTAATCTTGCTCTTTAGTGAGCCTAATTATGAACCATGGCCCAAATCCTTGCTTTAATTTGTCATAACCCAAGCCCAAAACTAGTCTCATTCCCTCACCTCACGGCTCCCTTATTGGCTCTCCATTTAATTGTTTTATTTCTTTTTTAACCATAATTACTAAATCATATCTAGCTTTGACTCCACCAAAAAAAATCTAGTTATTATCCTATTATTCCTACTAGATTTTTAAGAAGCCAATAACTCCTTTATTCCACCTATTCTACACGGCCAACCATAAAAAAATAAAGGAGAACAACTCATATAATTCCTAGCATTTATTCATCAATAAAAAGAATTCACACAAAAAGATCCTAAGAACTTTTCATAGATTCAACCTTAAAGATTGAAGCAAGAAGCCAAAGGAGATCCAAGAAGGACCGTGTGACACTCGGCCAAACTAGGACCCTCGATCTTTCCCTTCTTTTTGTTCTTCCAATCAAGGTAATTAGATTGCTTCTATTTAATTAATAGGATATTAGTTATATAATTCTTAGAATAGGTTTAGAACTATGTAGAATTACTTAGAATGAAGTTGAAAGATCTTCGAATAATATGCTAGTATGAAGTTGTGTGTATCGAGTGATGCTACTTCAATTCATGATGTTTTGATGAGCTTATTTCATGTATTTATCATATTCTATGCCTATTCTATGATTCTTGCTAATTGAATTTGATGAATAAATTATTGAACCAACCATGAATGATTGATCGAATGTGTGCCGTGAACCCCTACCTTATTCGAATGTTATTCATGAACAATCTTGATCTTTTAATCATAGCTTTGATCTATTAATCATTCTTGATGAATTTCTTGAATTAATTCTTTATTTAGTAAGGTTCTGGAATTATAAAAATTTAATCTTGATTAACTATTAGTAGAGCCGTGTGATAATCTTGTTTTAGCAACTTATTGCTTCGAAAATCTTGAATATGAATTAAAGTATATATTTTTATTTAACTAATATAGTATTATGAATTTAATCTTGATATTTCTAGAATTTAAAAAGAAATAATTAATTTTGTTTGTTTTATGAAAAAGCCGTGTGGTATTATAGAATAAAAGAGTTGACTTTTACTTGTTTCCATAATAAAAGATTAGAGTTTGAACTTGTTCTTGAAATTATTAAAATTAATTTAATCAAAGCATGTATTTTATTTAGATGGAAACTTGATTTCTTGGTTGTTTTATTCGATGTTGTCGAGAAGAATATGGAACATAAAAGACTTGATTTTTATAATTTGATTAGTTAAAATATTAGAATTTGGATACCTTCTTGGAATTGTTTTGATTAATTAATCATGGCTTGTATTTTACTTAAAAGATTGATTTAATTGCTTGATTTATGAAAGTTTGATTATTGTGGCTTTTCTTGAGAAAAGTCGAGTATTATAGAGCAGGGAAGACAAGGTTTGATTTCTATTTCATATCTATTAATTTGTTACAATTATTGATTTATGATAAATGTATGCCTTGATGTATGAACTTGATAAATGAAGCAATAGTTTTGTATGTGGAAATTTTCGTATAATTGGTTGTCATATTGTCGAGTATTTTGAGTCTTGGACTAGAGTTTTGAGTCAATAAAGTTGAACTAGAATTAATTAGAAGTCAAATCGTGTCAATGAAAGTTAAATTGAGAACTAGAAAGATGAACTTGAAAAGATAATAATCTATGAAGTGACAGCCCATCTAATGGCTAAAGAGCCATGAACATGGGTATAGTCGAAGCCAATGTCCCTTCTGCGGTTTTGGGACAGTTCTGGATCCCAGTGCTCGGGAAGTAGATCCTTTATGGTTGACCCGGCATGAGACAAGGAAAGTTGGGGGAAGTAAATCCTTTGTGGTTGACCCCTTACGAGCATATGACTGTGTCATGGATTAGCACCCTTGAAATGAACTAGAACTTGGTAGCTAATAATCAAAGGTCTAGAAGGCTAGAGTTAGTATTAGCTAGTTTGGTTAGTCTTGTTATGGCATTCTATTGAGTCTTATTTCCGCTGCGTACTTGAATTTGAATGTTTTACTGATGTTTCTGCTGTGTTGTTTGAATGTTCTGTTGATTTATTCTAATTATTATGTTTCTAATTGTGTTCTACTGATTAAGTAGAACAATCTAATTACTCCTCACTGACTGTGGACCCCCTAATTACTTTTCAAGTACAGAAGAAGAATAGTTGAGTTACGCATAGGCTGGGATTGTGAGCTTGCGAGGATAGAAGTAGTTTATACTTATTTGTCTTTCCTAGCCTTTGTAATAACTTTAATGGACTTCCGTAGTTGATTGTAATAACGGACTCTAATAATTTAATTATGTTGGACTATTTTCTTTAGTTTAATTGGATAAATTGAAATAAGTTTAATGTTTCCGCTGTTATTTATTGATATTAAAGTTATAATCTAGATTAATTTTGATTTGTATTGTTGTTTTCTCCGAAAACAACACTGATAAAATACGGGTCGTTACAGTTGGTACAAGAGCTGGATGTTTTAGGTTACTTCACCATAAGTAACCCGTGAGATTGTGTGCTTTATTACCCGAGAGTTTACTTAACTAGCTTTACCACAAGAACTTAAGTGAGTTTTGACTTGGGTAGAGCTATGAGATAGGTGATTTTTGTTCTTTTGCGATTAACTAACTATTGATTGTTCTTTTATTTTCTTAATTTGGGTACTGTTTTATAGAATGTCAAGCCCGGAGCGATCACTCAACAGTCGCGATCGACATCGGATGTTGGAGAGTACAATCATCAGCTTAGCTCATAGAGGAGCGCAGTCAACAAGTGGCCAGTCCATGTTTGACCGTTTCTCCCGTCATCGACCTCCCATCTATGATGGCAAAACAGATCCTGTGGTACTCGAAAGCTGGATACGGGAGATGAGAAAACTATTCGATGCGACTGATTGCCCAGATGAAGAGCGAGTCCAGATCGCCAGCTATTATCTTCGAATGGAAGCTGACAATTGGTGGATGACAGTTCGTCCATAGGGAAGATCCGTGAGGGGCATGCCTTGGGAAGAATTCATCGCTAAGCTGCAAGAACGATTCTACCCCGACAAACTTAGGTGGCAGAAATAAGAAGAGTTCCTGATGCTCACATAAGGAACTATGTCAGTGCAGGCTTACACTGATAAGTTTGCAGAGAGACTAAAGAGTTCCAGATTTTCTACTGCAGTGATACCTTCTGAAGCAGAGAGACTAAAGAGGTACATTAAGAAGCTGGATCCCCGCATCAGGGTACACGTCATCAGTAGTGGTGCAACAACTTTTCAGAGAGCTTACGAGGTGGCCTTGGAGATTCATGCATCTTTGGCCGAGGAAGAAGCTTCCAAGAAGAGGGTCACTGTGAGCCAGCCAATGTCAGCAACAAAGAAACCTCGGTTCGAGACACCCTAGAGGCCGCACCAGCAGAGTAACTCAGGAACCAGATTTCAGGGGAACCGAGTCTGCAAGGGTTGCCAGAAGGAGCTACACCCAGGGAAGAAGTGTGATGGATCTGCAATGGTGTGCTATACGTGTGGTCAAGCGGGGCATAAGTCTTGGGTATGTCCGCAGAGCAAGCCCGCAACAACTGAGAACAAGGCACCGGTGAAGAACCGTATCTTCTGTATGACGCAAGAGGAAGCAGACGCGCAGCCCGATGTGGTTACGGGTACATTTCTTGTTTATAATTTGTCTGCTCTAGTATTGTTTGATACGGGTGATACTGTTTCCTTTGTTGCAAAATCTTTTTTGTGTAAAGCTAATTTGACGGGAAAGTCTCCCGTAAAATCTGTTGTAATTCTACCTTCGGGGGAGGACTTTGCATGTAATCAAGAATTCAAGGATGTTCCTATAGTCATAGCCGGTGAGCAATTAACGGCTGACCTAAAGGAATTTAAGATGATCGAGTTCGATGTGATTTTGGGAATGGATTGGCTATCCAAATATCAAGCGGCAGTCAGATGTCGAGATCAGGCGATTGTGCTACGTGAGCCTAAAGGGAAGCGTCTAACCTACTCCGACACCACAAGTAAGAAGGGAATAAAGTTCCTATCAGAAACGAAGATGAAGAAACTTCACCAGAAAGGAGAGGCAGTGTATTTATGTCAGGTGAAGGACGTCTCCAAAGAGGAGCAACCTGAGGTGATTCCAGTAGTTAAAGACTACGCAGATGTATTTCCCGAAGAGCTACCGGGAATACCTCCAGAGAGAGAAGTAGAATTCAACATCGACTTGGTTCCGGGAACGGCACCAATATCGAAGGCTCCGTATCGAATGGCGCCAGCAGAGTTTAATGAGTTCAAGACTCAGTTGCAAGACTTGATCGATAAGGGTTTCATAAGACCCAGTGTGTCTCCGTGGGGCGCTCTGGTGTTGTTCGTTAAGAAGAAAGATGGGAGCATGAGATTATGCATTGATTACCAGGAGCTCAACAAAGTGACAATAAAGAACAAGTATCCTTTACCTAGAATTGATGATCTTTTCGACCAGCTGAAGGGTGCGGGCATATTTTCTAGGATCGATCTTCGATCAGGCTATCATCAAATCCCGGTGAAGGTAGAGGACATTCCAAAGATGGCTTTCCAAACAAGATATGGGCACTATGAGTTTGAAGTGATGCCTTGTGGTCTGACGAACGCACCAACAGTATTCATGGACCAAATGAACCGCACTTTCCACCATCTACTTGATGTTTGCGTGGTAGTGTTCATAGATGATATTTGATATATTCTAAGGATGAGAAGGATCACGAGAAACTTCTCCGTATGGTGATGGATGTGTTACGAGCTCAGAAGTAGTTTGCGAAGCTGTCAAAGTGTGAATTCTGGCTCCAGGAAGTGGAATTTCTAGGACACGTCATCAGCAAGGACGGTATCAAGGTAGACCCATCAAAGGTCAAAGCCATTGTGGAATGGAGCAGCCCGAAGAGTGTAGCAGAAATCAGAAGTTTCCTCGGTTTAGCGGGGTATTATCGGAGGTTCGTAAAGGACTTCTCAAAAGTAGCCCAACCTATGACAAAGCTATTGCAGAAGGAAAACAAGTTTATCTGGTCCGAGCAGTGTGAAAAGGCGTTCCAGACTCTGAAGCAGAGCCTTGTTGAAGTGCCAGTCTTGACCCTGCCTAATGAAGGTATAGGGTACGAAGTCTACAGCGATGCGTCGAAGAATGGGCTAGGATGTGTGTTGATGCAGGAAGGAAAGGTGATAGCGTATGCTTCACGACAGCTCAAGGTTCACGAGAAGAACTACCCTACTCATGACTTGGAGTTGGCAGCTATAGTGTTCGCCCTCAAAATTTGGCGACATTATTTGTATGGAGCAACCTGCAAAATGTTCACTGGTCATAAGAGTCTCAAGTATATCATCACACAGAAAGAATTTAACATGCGGAAGTGAAGATGGCTAGAGTTGATCAAGGACTATGATTTGTCTTTGGACTATTTCGAAGGAAAGGCTAACCGTGTGGCCGATGCGTTGAGCCGCAAGGAGAGACATTCTCTCAACCGAGTACTAGTGTTGCCGAAAGAAGTTCATGCAGACCTTCAAAAGTTAGAGGTAGAATTTGTGACACTGAGGCATACTCGATTCTACCTCAATGCTATCAGTGTGGAACCTGACCTTTACCAAGAGCTTTGGGACAAGCAGAAGCAGGATTCTCAGATCGAGAAAATCCGCAAAGCCAAGCTTCAAGGGCAAGCGGAGGACTTTGTTATAGCAATTGATGGGAGTTTAAAACTCCGAGACAGGTGGTGTGTGCCGAACAATAAGGATCTAAGGGACATGATTATGCGGGAAGCTCACAACACCCCGTATTCAGTGCATCCTGGGGGCGGAAAGTTATACAAGGATTTGAAGGAACATTTTTGGTGGCCCGGGATGAAGTGAGAAATTGTAGAGTTCGTAGCTCGATGCCTTATTTGTCAAAAGGTTAAGATTGAGCACCAAAGGCCCGGAGGTTTACTTTAGCCGTTGCCGATACCGAAGTGGAAATTTGACTCCATTTCAATTGATTTTGTGGTAAGTTTGCCTCCTACCACTAGTGTGTTGAATTCAGTATGGGTGATAGTGGAGCGACTGACAAAGGTGGCAAGATTCATCCCCATGAATACCACTTGGACCATGGAGAAAATGGCGGATGCATATACTCAGGAGATAATTCGACTCCATGGCGTGCTGAAGGATATTGTTTCTAATCGAGACCCGCGATTCTTATCGCGATTTTGGAAATCTTTGCAAGAAGCTTTTGGCACCAAGCTGAACTTGAGCACGACGTTTCATGCAGCTACAGATGGCCAGACAGAGCAGACCATCCAGACCCTCGAAGATATGCTCAGAGCCTGCGCATTGGAATTTCAGCAGTCATGGATTAAGTCTCTAAGCCTGGTAGAGTTTTCTTACAACAACAACTACCATTCCAATATTCAGATGGCACCTTATGAAGCTTTATATGGGCGCAAGTGTCGCAGTCCTACCTATTGGAGAGACATCAGTGATGCTTTGGTCATAGGACCAGATCATATCAGAGATACAATGGAGCAGATCAAGGTGATTCGCGCGAAGTTGCAAGCAGCACAGAGCAGGCAGAACTCTTATGCGGACCGACGGAGGAAGGCGTTAGAGTTTCAGGAGGGTGAAAAATTGTTGTTGAAGGTATATCCGATGAAGGGAGTGACTCGTTTTGGACAAAAGGGGAAGCTCAAACCTAAGTATGTAGGTCCATACGAGATTCTAGAGAGAGTGGGCGAGGTGGCTTATCGGCTAGCCTTACCACCAGAATTGTCAAAAGTGCATGATGTGTTCCACATCTCACAATTGCGGAAGTACGTGAGCAATCCGTCGCATATCATTCCAGTCGAATCAGCTGCAATTGCACCTAACCTGTCTTTTGATGAGGTACCAGTGCTCATACTGGATCGCTAGGAACGGATGCATAGGCGGAAGGTAGTTCCGTTAGTTAAGGTGCTTTGGAGGAGCCAGCAATATGAAGAGGCAACCTGGGAGACCGAGTCCACCATGCGTGAGAAGTACCCGTAACTGTTCAGTCAGGGTATGTGCCGTTCGTTTCATTATTCTTAGTCCTTTTTGTTTTGTTACTTGTTGTATGTGCTTCCTTATGAGAAATTTCGAGGACGAAATTTTCTGAAGGAGGGGTACGTGACTTTAATACCCCAAAATTTTGGGCTATTTTAAATTTTTATTTAATTAACTGAATATTTAATTAATTAACTATTTAATTAATTATTACTTAATTAATTATTAATCCAGCTCTTTAGTGAGCCTAATTATTAACCATGGCCTAAATCCTTGTTTAATTTTTCATAACCCAAGCCCAAAACTAGTCCCATTCCCTCACCTCACGGCTCCCTTATTTTCTCTTCATTTAATTGTTTTATTTCTTTTTCAACCATAATTACTAAATCATATCTAGCTTTGACTCTACCAACAGAATCTAGTTTTTATCCTATTATTCCTACAAGATTTTCGAGAAGCCAATAACTCCTTTATTCCACCTATTCTACACGGCCAACCATAAAAAAAAAAAGGAGAACAACTCATATAATGCCTAGCTTTTAGTCATCAATAAAAAGAATTCACACAAAAAGATCCTAAGAACTTTTCATAGATTCAACCTTAAAGATCCAAGAAACCAAAGGAGATCCAAGAAGGACCGTGTGACACTCGGCCAAACTAGGAACCTCGATCTTTCCCTTCTTTTTGTTCTTCCAATCAAGGTAATTAGATTGCTTCTATTTAATTAATAGGATAGATTCATGTATTTATCATATTCTATGCCTATTCTATGATTCTTGCTAATTGAATTTGATGAATAAATTATTGAACCAACCATGAATGATTGATCGAATGTCTGTCGTGAGCCCCTACCTTGTTCGAATGTTTTTCATGAACAATCTTGATCTTTTAATCATAGTCTTGATCTATTAATCATTCTTGATGAATTTCTTGAATTAATTCTTTATTTCGTAAGGTTCTGGAATTATAAAAATTTAATCTTGATTAACTATTAGTAGAGCCATGTGATAATCTTGTTTTAGCAACTTATTGGTTCGAAAATCTTGAATATGAATTAAAGTATTAATTATTATTTAACTAATCTAGTATTATGAAATTAATCTTGATATTTCTAGAATTTAAAAAGAAATAATTAATTTTGTTTATTTTATGAAAAAGCCGTGTGGTATTATAGAATAAAAGAGTTGACTTTTACTTGTTTCCATAATAAAAGATTAGAGTTTGAACTTGTTCTTGAAATTATTAAAATTAATTTAATCAAAGCATGTGTTTTATTTAGATGGAAACTTGATTTCTTGGTTGTTTTATTCGAAATTGTCGAGAAGAATATGGAACATAAAAGACTTGATTTTTATAATTTGATTAGTTAAAATGTTAGAATTTGGATACCTTCTTGGAATTGTTTTGATTAATTAATCATGGCTTGTATTTTAATTAGAAGATTGATTTAATTGCTTGATTTACGAAAGTTTGATTGTTGTGGCTTTTCTTGAGAAAAGTCTAGTATTATAGAGAAGGGAAGACAAGGTTTGATTTCTATTACCTATCTATTAATTTGTTATAGTTATTGATTTATGATAAATGTATGCCTTAATGTATGAACTTGATAAATGAAGCAATAGTTTTGTATGTGGTAATTTTCGTATAATTGGTTGTCATATTGTCGAGTATTTTGAGTCTTGGACTAGAGTTTTGAGTCAATAAAGTTGAACTAGAATTAATTAGAAGTCAAGTCGTGTCAATGAAAGTTAAATTGTGAACTAGAAAGATGAACTTGAAATTGTGAACTAGAAAGATGAACTTGAAAAGATAATAATCTATGAAGTGACCGCCCATCTAATAGCTAAAGAGCCATGACCATGGGTATAGTTGAAGCCACACTGTCCCTTCTGCGGTTTTGGGACAGTTCTGGATCCCAGTGCTTGGGAAGTTGATCCTTTGTGGTTGACCCGACATGAGACAAGGAAAGTTGGGGGAAATACATCCTTTGTGGTTGACCCTTACGAGCATATGAATGTGTCATGGATTAGCACCCTTGAAATGAACTAGAACTTGGTAGCTAATAATCAGAGGTCTAGAAGTCTAGAGTTAGTATTAGCTAGTTTGTTTAGTCTTGTTATGGCATTCTATTGAGTCTTATTTCCGCTGCGTACTTGAATTTGAATGTTTTACTGATGTTTCTGCTGTGTTGTTTGAATGTTCTATTGATTTATTCTAATTATTATGTTTCTAATTGTGTTCTATTGATTAAGTAGAACAATCTAATTAGTCCCCACTGACTGTGGACCCCCTAATTATTTTTCAGGTACAGAAGAAGAATAGTTGAGTTACGCATGGGCTGGGATTGCGAGCTTGCGAGGATAGAAGTAGTTTATACTTGTTTGTCTTTCCTAGCCTTTGTAATAACTTTAATGGAGTTCCGTAGTTGATTGTAATAACGGACTCTAATAATTTAATTATGTTGGACTATTTTCTTTAGTTTAATTGGATAAATTGAAATAAGTTTAATGCTTTCGCTGTTATTTATTGATATTAAAGTTATAATCTAGATTAATTTTGATTCGTATTTTTGTTTTCTCCGAAAACAACGCTGATAAAATACGGGTCGTTACAGCGGATGTGGTATAATCGATTAAGTGATTATCTCCTAAAAAAAGGATTTAAGAACGACCAAGTCACTCCTTGTGTATTCATTAAATGTTCTCAATCGGGGTTTGCAATCATTGCAGTTTACGTTGATGACCTAAATATCGTTGGGACACCCAGAGAACTTGAATTAACTGCAAAACATTTGATGAAGGAATTTGAAATGAAGGATCTTGGAAAGACAAAATTATGTCTTGGTCTTCAAATTGAGCATTTGAAAAATGGAATTTTTGTCCATCAAACAAATTATACAAAGAAGGTTTTAAAACGATTCTACATGGAAAAAGCACATCCAATAATTTCCCCAATGATAGTTCGATCATTAAATATGAATGATGATCCATTTCGACCCCAAGAAGAAAATGAAGAAGTTCTTGGTCCTGAATTCCCGTACTTAAGTGCCATTGGCGCACTGATGTATTCGGCCAATAATACTCGACCTGATATAGCATTCTTAGTAAATTTGTTATCCAGGTACATCAATTCACCCAAAATGAGGCACTGGAAAGGAATAAGGCACTTGCCCCGTTACCTCAAAGGAACACAAGATTTAGGGTTATTCTACCAAGCAAAATCAGATGCTACCCTTATTGGCTATGCAGACGCTGGATACCTATCTGTCCCCCAAAACGCCAAATCTCAAAATGGATATGTGTTCACCTATGGAGGAACTGCAATATCATGGAAGTCAACAAAGCAGACAATGACATCCACATCATCAAACCATGCCGAATTGATTGCTTTGTATGAAGCATGACGTGAGTGTGTATGTCTTAGGACAATGATTAGCCACATCCAAGGGGGGTGCGAAATGAGAACAGTTACGGAAAATCCAACTTTGATCTTTGAAGATAATTCAGCTTGCATTACTCAAGTAAGTAAAGGATACATTAAAGGAGACAAAACAAAGTACATAATACCCAAGCTCTTCTACACTCATGACCTACAAAAGGAAGGAAAAATTGAGGTCTAGAAAATCCAATCATGTGATAATCTAGCCGACTTGTTCACCAAATCACTTCCATCGAAGAAATTTTAGAAATTAGTAGATAAGATCGGCATGGGTCACCTTCATGAGCTATGTTGAATTCAGGGGGAGTATTTCACTTACTGCACTCTTTTCCCTTCGACTAGGTTTTTATCCTACAGGGTTTTTCCTGGCAAGGTTTTTAATGAGGTAGTACAAAAGCCATATTATGCGATGTAAGTTGCACTCTTTTTCACTTGGCTATGGTTTTTCCCACTGGGTTTTCCTAGCAAGGTTTTTAATGAGGCAACTAAAACTAAATGATAATGGAATAATTATTCAAGGGGGAGTGTTGTGAAATCACCAATAATGTATGCAAATAGTTTATGTCTTTTACTAAGGTGAATAATTATTATTTTAGTATTTATCTATAGTAAAACATGTGA
This sequence comes from Salicornia ramosissima, assembly GCA_951394345.1. NCBI lineage: Eukaryota > Viridiplantae > Streptophyta > Magnoliopsida > Caryophyllales > Amaranthaceae > Salicornia > Salicornia ramosissima. The sequence continues at coordinate 27,461,291 of OX596234.1, read as the reverse complement.
TCATAACCCATCATGTTTGCCTATAAATATGGGCTACTTGGAAGCCTTGTATACAACATAAAATATAAGTAATAAAATCATCTCATACTTTCTCTCTACTTCTCTTACTACTCTAGTAAACTTGCTCTTGTGTTACTACTAATCAAACAAGTAAATTCTCCCAATCTCTTAACACTTCCTAGAATCCTAGCAATATTGTGAGAAAATGTTCCTAAAACATGGATTATTTTAAGTAGGGTAAGTAATACCTCCACGGCTCCACCATTCTTTTTGGAGAAGGTATTGTGTCAGAATCGTCTGACGGTAACATTTACTATCAGGCGAGTCCAACTGAGCTGGACAAAAAACTCTTCTATTTGGACAAAAGATCCATTTATCTGGACAACTTTAACACTAACCTGGACAGCATAATCATAAATCTGGACAAAATAACCCAGAATATACATGGACAAAAAATAGACCTGGAACAAAAAAAGAATACCTGGATAAAAACAAGGAATACTTGGACAAACATTTTGAATTCGTCCAAGTAACTAACCTAGACTGAATGACAACTAACCTGGAAAAGAAAACTAACCAATCTGTACAAAATTCTAATTTACTTGGACTAAAAAAAAGACTTGGATAAAAAAAAGACCTGGATAAAAAAAATGAGGATCTGGACAAAAAAAAAAAGACATGGATTAAAATAAATTAAACCTGGAATATATAACAATATAACATAGGGAAAAAAACGTAGAACTAAAAAAAATACCTGGACAAACACAAGAAATACCTGGAAAAAAAAAGAATAAAACCTGTACAAAACAGGTCCAAACCTGGACCACACACCCTCTTCCCATTTGTTAACACCTGGACAAAACTGGTCCAAACCTGGCCTACCACTCTCTTCCATTAACTTGGACCCTTCTCTTTATTCTCCCACATTTGCTTGAATACTCATAGAGTAGTTTTTCCTAGAAATTGAGTAAAACTAACAACAACGAAATCAAGTAAAACACGGTGGTAGCTTCACTCACTCACCATAACTCAACAAATCAAGTAAAACGAAATCGAAATGGTGGGTTCATGAGGGTGGTAGCAAATATTGTCATTCTTTTGTTACTCCTTAAGCCTCCTTAGTGACCGCAATAATTGGTCTCTATCTGACAAGCCCTAATTAATTTGTGTAAAAGTATTGGGTCAAACCATCTAATCAAACAATTTGGTCAGATGATTGACCCAATTATACATAAAACAATCAGCCATTAAAATCAAATTTCTTCCTTGATCCTTTGTATTTGTCTTTCCTTCCTCTAATTTCCACCATCTTCTAAGAATATCAGATTTTAATTTCATCATCGAGTTCCTTCGTAAGGAAATTAGTTGGGTCTTTGATAATGAGGTTCATCATCGAAGAAGAAGATGAAGATGATAAAGAGGATGAAGGTGATGATAATGGTGTTTGTTTTGTTGATTTAATTATAGGAGATGAAAATGGAGGGGTGGTAGATTAGAAAGAGCTACTCAAATTATTTCAATACCTTAAGCTAGATGTTTTGCGAACTATATTTGAACCATGCGCAAACGGTCCAATTCAAAACTTTGTGGATCAAGAACAAGTTGCACTAGTCTTGGAAACTCTTAGATTTTATCCATTATCTACAAGGGCCGAATTCAAGTGTTTTATCTCAAGAGTTGATTGAAGGTCCAAAGAATCAAGTCCACCAGAAGCTACACGTTTGGGCCCATTTAAGTTGCTGATTTGGACGTGTGTTTTGCTAGTTTATTTTAGTTTTATTTTCCAGTTGTAATAATGCAATGACTCACTCTTTGGTCAGTCATCATTAGCTGAATTATGGCATTAAGTGAGTCATTAAGTGAGTAGCTTAAATCAAGGGAAACTGTTGGCTTTTGGCTTCCTGTTTTGGACAGTTTTCCCTAGTGTGTTTTGGAGTCTTTTGGTGTGTTTTCTTTCTTATCTTTTGCTGCTCCATCCCATTATATAAGGAGAGCTTATGATTAATCAAAGTATTCAGAATTATACAAAAGAAAACGTGAGTTTGAGCATATTACTTCTTTGAGTTTGTCCAAAGTAGTTTGTGTTTTCCTTGTTACTTTGAGTGTGTTCTTGAGTGACAAGATTAGGAGAGATTGAGTGTGTCTTATCTCAGCCTAAGACCCCAAATCATTGAGTATGTTCTTGTGGTTTGGTTTATCTATCTTTTAATTTTCTGTTCAAATTGTTTCTGTTTTTATGTGCGATTTTTGTTCCATTTTCTTTGAGTGTTAAACTTCTAACCATTCTTAGGGAAGAGTTTCACATTCACATCATCTGGTATCAGAGCCTTGGTTCGAGATTATTGCAGAAAGTCGCACTTTGGTGGTGGAAAGGAAACGCTGAAATTCATCCCGTTTTTCAGTCAACTTTGAAGATCGATATCTCAGCCTTCAGGAGTCCAATTGAAGCGATTCTTTTTTTGAATCTGGGTTTTTTTGTGTGTAGAATTTGCATGTAAAATTTCGTAATTTTTGAAGATCGTTTTCTATTAAACTGGGCAGGATTTTCGAAAGTTGCGCAAAATAGAGCCAATCCAGAGCAACAGATTTTAACAGAGGATTTCTCCTTCATCCGGAAAGCTTTTGAGGTGTTTCTTTTTTTTAAGTTGCTTAAAATTTTCTGAATTTTAATAATTTGTAAACCCTTGAGAGTCTCAAGGAAGTTTTTATTCTCGTTCAGAGCTTTAAACTTACTGTCAGATTATACATTGTACTTGTAATAGTCTAGCAAAATAGTGAAGTAATGGCTGGAAGTGGGGAACTCAATGATATGCTTAGACTGATCACCCAAAAACTAGAGAATTTGGAGAAAAAAACAGAAGAAAGTGAAGTCTCGAGGGCACAACAAAATAATAGAATGGATGCCATGTCTGAAATGCTCCTACAAGCCACTAGAAAAATAAATGAATTAGAGGATGAGGATGCAAATAGTAGTAACAATCTTAGGCAATTTGATGAAGATAGGGGCCTAAGGATTGACATGCCTGAATTCGATGGGGGACATGATAGTGAGGCGTTTTTAGATTGGCTTCGACAAATTGAAACTGTTTTTGAGTACAAGGGCTTTGATGATAGAAAACGGTTTAAATTGGCTGTCCTAAAACTCACAAAACTTGCTGCTTTGTGGTATGAAAACCTCAAGGCAAGTAGAAGGAGAGAAGGAAAAGATAAAATTGACTCATGGGAGAAATTGAAAAAGAAAATGAGGGATAAATGGGTTAGCAAAGAGTATGAGCAGGAGCAATACTTAAAATTGACTCACTTATCACAAGAAAACATGAGTGTGGAGGGTTACATAAAAGAATTTGAGAGGTTAGGCTTGACCTGTGATTTACAAGAAAAGGAGGCTTACAAAATTGCTAGATTTGTTAAGGGATTGTCCAAAGAAATTAATAGGAAGGTGGAAGTCACTCATTATGCCACTTTCAGTGATGTATGCAAGCTAGCTTTGAAGTTTGAGTCTCAACTTAAAGAAGAAAGGGAAAAGGAGAAACCTAAAAACATACCTTTTAAGGGGACTTCGAAATTTACTCCTTTTCAACAAAAGGGGGGTAACTTTCAAAATAAGGCTTTTCCATCTAATTCAAAGAATGATAAGGGGAAGGAGGAGGCTTTGGTTTCACCTAGTGAACTTGATACTAGGAGAAAGTGTTTTAAATGTCATGGTAGAGGTCATATTGCTAGCCAATGCCCTAGTAAGAATATCTTGACAGCCCAACAATGCGCCATTATGGATGAGGAAGAACAAATGTATAACTTTGTTGTTCAAGAAGAAGAGGGTCATGAGGAAGACGAATATGATGAAGAAATTCCTCCAGAAAGTGAGTTTAATATGATGGTGGTTCGAAAACTTTTGTTTAGCGAACCTCAAGTTGATGAGAGACAGAGAAATAATTTGTTCCACACTAGATGCAAAATTGGTGAGAAAACATGCAATGTTATTATCGATGGTGGAGCCCAAACAGATGTCATCTCTTCTGAAGCAGTGAGTAAGTTGAAGCTTTCAACTAGAGATCATGATGAACCTTACAAGTTGAATTGGTTGAACGATGGTACGGGTGTTCGAGTGAAGAAGCAAGCCTTGGTGTCCTATTCCATTGGAGGGTTTGAAGATGAGAGGTGGTGCGACATTATTCCTATGGATGCTTGTCATTTGCTACTTGGAAGACCTTGGCAATTTGATCATGATTCTGAACATAGAGGGAAAATGAATGTATATCTTGTAACTACTAGAGAAGGTAGAAAAGTTAAATTACTTCCCTTACCCCCACAAGTTGCTAAGAAGAAAGAAAAAAGCAACTATCTTGTAACTTGTACTGAATTTGAGAAAATAGTGGAAGAAAATGGGGGAGGGTATGCTTTGGTTGTAAGAACCAAAGATGATCTTAGTACTACTTGTAATGACTCATCCCCACTCAATGAGTTATTAGAAGAGTACAAAGATGTGTTTCCCGATGACTTGCCCAATGGCCTCCCACCTATGAGGGGCATTGAGCACGCCATTGACTTGATTCCTGGAGCACCTTTGCCCAATAAGGCAGCCTATAGGTGTAATCCGGAGGAGAGTAAGGAACTTGAAAGGCAAGTGAATGAATTAAATGAGAGAGGCTATGTGAGAGAGAGCCTTAGTCCTTGTGCGTTGTTGCGTGGCCTTGTAAGCAAAACGCAGAAGGATTGGGACATTAAACTAGCCCATGCTGAATTTGCTTACAATAGGGCTCATTCATTGACTACTTCTGGTTCTCCTTTTAAAAAAGTTTATGAGGTGAATCCTTTTGTCCCTATTGATCTTATTCCATTGGCTAAGGGGGAAATGGGCGAAAAGGACGCTAAAAAGAGGGAGAAACCTTTCAAAGAACATGTGAGCAAGTGAAAAAGCGGATCGAGGATATGAATAAGAAATACCAAGAAAGAGCAAACAAGAAACGCAAACCAACAATATTCAAACCTGGAGACTTGGTCTGGTTACTTTTGAGAAAGGAGAGGTTTCCTATGTTTCGCAAGAACAAGCTTATGCCACGTTCAGATGGTCCTTTTCGAGTTGTTGAGAAATTCAATGATAATGCGTATAAGATAGAGCTAGCTGATGAGATGACAGGGGTAAGTGCTACTTTTAATGTTGGGGACTTATCTCCTTACTGGGATGATGCAAGTTGGAGGTCAAACTTTTCTCAAGAAAGGGAGAATGAACCATGCGCAAACGGTCCAATTCAAAACTTTGTGGATCAAGAACAAGTTGCACTAGTCTTGGAAACTCTTAGATTTTATCCATTATCTACAAGGGCCGAATTCAAGTGTTTTATCTCAAGAGTTGATTGAAGGTCCAAAGAATCAAGTCCACCAGAAGCTACACGTTTGGGCCCATTTAAGTTGCTGATTTGGACGTGTGTTTTGCTAGTTTATTTTAGTTTTATTTTCCAGTTGTAATAATGCAATGACTCACTCTTTGGTCAGTCATCATTAGCTGAATTATGGCATTAAGTGAGTCATTAAGTGAGTAGCTTAAATCAAGGGAAACTGTTGGCTTTTGGCTTCCTGTTTTGGACAGTTTTCCCTAGTGTGTTTTGGAGTCTTTTGGTGTGTTTTCTTTCTTATCTTTTGCTGCTCCATCCCATTATATAAGGAGAGCTTATGATTAATCAAAGTATTCAGAATTATACAAAAGAAAACGTGAGTTTGAGCATATTACTTCTTTGAGTTTGTCCAAAGTAGTTTGTGTTTTCCTTGTTACTTTGAGTGTGTTCTTGAGTGACAAGATTAGGAGAGATTGAGTGTGTCTTATCTCAGCCTAAGACCCCAAATCATTGAGTATGTTCTTGTGGTTTGGTTTATCTATCTTTTAATTTTCTGTTCAAATTGTTTCTGTTTTTATGTGCGATTTTTGTTCCATTTTCTTTGAGTGTTAAACTTCTAACCATTCTTAGGGAAGAGTTTCACATTCACATCAATATTCCACTTTAAGGCATTTCGTTGCACTTCCCGTCGTCAATGACTCAATTGCACTCATAGAATCACAAAGAAACCGCCAATTTTGCCGACCACTCATAGGAAACGATCAAGATTCAATTATGGAAGTTCTTCACGTTGCTAATGTTTTGAATCCTAGAGATTTTCTACCGATGCTTAGGTATTGTTTGGTAGCAATGGGATTGAGAATTAAATTCCCATGGTACTTTGTATTTCATGCCAATTAACTTCCCTAGTTAAATTTATAGAAATTAACTAATTGTGTTTGGTTGACCTTTTGGAAGTTATATTTCTTAGGAATTTTGAATTACCTAGGTGGATTGGGTAAATTATTTCCTACATTATGTCGGAATTGTAATTTCCTATGAATTTCAATTTTCGTTAACCAAACAATAATGTATTAGCAACCAAACAACACCTTAGATGTATATTGATTATAGAGGATATGTAAAGTGGATTAAACGACTTGCGAAGAAGACAGATAAACTTTTGCTTTGTTTCCAGGTGGGTTTGTTTTGTTTTCAAGGTAGTTATGTTTTATTTCAAGGTGGGTTTGTTTTGTTTCCAGATGAGTGTTTTTTTCAGGTTAGTGTTAGTTTCGTCCAGGTGAGTTTTAAATTTTGTGCAGGTCTTTCTTAGTTTTGTTATTAGTTTTGTTTAGGTCAATTGTTAATTTTTTCAGGCGGTTGTAATTCTATCCAGGTAAGTTTCAATTTTTTCTAGGTGATAATGTAACACCCCGACTTTTACAAAGTATCGAAATACGATATAAAACCGAAATGCACTCTAACAAAAATGCGGAATATTAAAACTTTAATCAAAAATCCCAAATATCATTATTATTACTCCAAAAATCAACATGGTCCAAATACTACTACATCCCAAATTATCCAAAGTATCATAACTGCCAAAGTACTAAACTGAAATACTAAACAATATAGAAAAAAAAAAATCTAAGTCTAACTACAATCTCGCAGATACACACGCCCAAGCCCGACCAAATAGAACAACAACTACTCGACATCGTCACTTGAAAAATATGGAGTTCCACCATCAATGGCGAGTAATTAGAATGTCTCATTCAAATAGGGAACTCAAGCATGCAACATAAGATAGACAAAGCCACGCAAACTAACACATAGTCACATACCTAACATCCAATCGTCGCGGAAACAAACTGTCACGCCCCAACTTCTAATCCATTTTATTTTGTTAATTAATCTATAATTAACAGCGGAATCCTAATTAGTCGGCGCGTCAGATGCCGTGTTTCTTAGTTGAGAAACACAAGGCGCAAAAAATAACATAACCTAATAATATTATATTAAGAGAATATAAGTCTTATAACAAGCTAAAATATTTGGTTTACAAACCGACATAATTAAATAGTTCAAGCTAGATCTTAATAAAATAATTAAACTAGTGGAGATCACTTATTTGATCGAAGGGAGGCGACTTTATTGGTTTCCTCACACTAAATTGCCCCGTTGTCCTCTTTGGTACCTAAAATCAAAAAGCAATATCATGAGCCGAGGCTCAGTAACATATTACCCTAACAACGTAAATTCATTTCAATTCATTTTATTTGCAAACAGAGAGTAGATTTTAGAATAATATAAAAGCTCTTTTATAAAAACATTTCGTAAATGTTTTATAACATATTAATTAAGACAAACTAAAAGAACATAAATGTGAGCATTATATAATATTTTCCCATTATCTTTTCCTTTTATTCCATTTTCTTTTTTGGTAATTGGCGTGTATAAATAGGAATACAGGACGTAGGACGAAGCCTACCAGGCGTACCATAACATAATACAGGAAACAGGTATTACCCACAAGGGGGTAATATCGAGGTATGAAGGTACGTGCACGACCGGAACAGGAAACAGGAGTTACATAGACTATAACAGGATACTGCCAGGACCGAGTCTTTCACTTTTCCTTATCATGTTTCATTTCTTTTACAAGAACATGTTAAACTGTGAACAGGATATCATTTCATGTATCATAAATATATATTGTGAACCTTGTCGTAAATAATAAACTATTTCTCATAATTAAATATTGTTTCCTAAAACACATTTCCAAAATGATATTTTATAAAAATTATAGAAGCTCATTAAAAATAACTTCCATAAACAGTTAGCAAGATACAGGTTAAAAGTGCCAGTAATAATCGTTACCAAAATAATACTTTAAAACATAATAATAATGATTTGTAAAAGTCATTAGATAATCATAGAGTTCGAAGGTGTCAGCAATATTTGTTACCTTAATCCGCCGTTAGTAGAAAAGTTCATTTCTTTCGATGGATCGTTCTTGCCGAGCTTCGATGAACTTTTTATTTAAATAAGAATGAAGTGGCTTTTTTGAAAAGAGTAATTTAATAGTTAATAAAATAATTTCAAAACGGTTTAAATAAAGTATCTTTTTTTAGTAAAAATATTTATAATAAGATATTAGTAATATTAATGAAAATAAGGTTAATAGCAAAATAATGATAGTGATAATAGAAAGTATAATCAAAGTATAAGTTAATAGAACGTTTGGTCTTTGAACAACAACATACATCAGCATAAGAAAGCAGGGGAGGAAGGAGAGAGAGAGTGTGGACGGGTGAAACTGAACCACCAGCACCGCAACAAAGTGGCGGTAGCTGGCTGGGTCATCGGCGGTGCTCCGGCGGGCCAGGCAGGCGGCTGGGGAAAGGAGGAAAGGAGAGAGAAAGTGGGTAATTGAGTTTTTGCAAATTAGATGGGTAAAAAATTGATGGGGTTTTTAGCAATTGATTTAAGATTGGTTTGGGTGATAAAATCAGAAGAAATGGGAGGGTATTTATAGGCGAATTAGTTGATTAAATTAATCCCAAGCTTAAGCTGCATTGGGTATTAATGGAGGTTGAATGAGTGGAGGAGAAAGTTGTTGATGGTGTTTAGTTGGATATGGTACAAGTGGAAGGGTGGAGATGAAAGAAACTTGGAGCCCAAGATTAGAGATGATGAAGGTGGTGATGTAAGATGGTGATGATGGGATGATGTTGAAGATGAGGATGAATGGTGATGTTGGAGGAAGAAGATAGTGTGATTGGGGGTAGTGGGTAATAAGTAGGAATTGGTTTTAGTGTGGGAAACTTAGTAGTGGGATTGAACATGAAGGAAGCTTATTTGACCTAATTAACACAAAGGTTTTACAAAATAAATTTTATATAGAAAATGATTAATTATTGAAAATCATTTAATAAGAGTAAAATAATGTTTACAAAAATATTTATACTTTTGAAATAACGTCGATTAAAACTTTAAAACAATTTCAGAATTAATATTTAAAATCCATTTTAGTTTTTTAAAAATAAAAAAATAAATATGACGCTATTAACACAATAAGAAAATATAGTTTAAAATACGTTAATTAAACTCGTAAAATAATTAACATTAATAAATTAGATTTTAAAAATTCGGGGTATTACATCCGTACCCCCTTAGAAAAAATTTCGTCCTCTAAACTTGAGCTCGGTATAACTTCCATCAAAGAAAAAGGATAGTTAAAAAAATAAAGAGTTCAAAAGATAAAATAAATTTGTTCCCATTTCCCGTTCCTATCACTCACACTCTTTAAAATTTTACTCCTATTGTCTAAATTAATAATTTACTTAATCCCAAAAATTATTTCCTAAACTATCTTTGGAGTAAGGCCTCGAAAGCTTTATTCAACGGTCGCAAAATCTTTGCTCTGATACCATTCTATCATGCCCCGACTTCTAATCCATTTTATTTAGTTAATTAATCCATAATTAGCACTCGAATCCTAATTAATTAGTCGGCTCGTCAGATGCCGTGTTTCTCAGTTGAGAAACACAAGGCGCAGAAAATAACATAACCTAATAATATTATATTAAGAGAATATAAGTCTTATAACAAGCTAAAATATTTGGTTTACAAACCGACATAATTAAATAGTTCAAGCTAGATTTTAATACAATAATTAAACTAGTGGAGATCACTTATTTGATCGAAGGGAGGCGACTTTAAAGGTTTCCTCACACTAAATTGCCTCGTTGTCCTCTTCGGTACCTAAAACCAAAAAGCAATATCATGAGCTGAGGCCTAGTAACATATTACCCTGACAACGTAAATTCATTTCAATTCATTTTATTTGCAAACAGAGAGGAGATTTTAGAATAATATAAAAGTTCTTTTATAAAAACATTTCGTAAACGTTTTATAACATATTAATTAAGACAAACTAAAAGAACATAAATGTGAGCATTATATAATATTTTCCCATTATCTTTTCCTTTTATTCCATTTTCTTTTTCGGTAACTGTCGAGTATAAACAAGAATACAGGACGTAGGACGAAACCTACCAGGCGTACCATAACATAATACAGGAAACAGGTATTACCCACAAGGGGTAATATCGAGGTATGAAGGTACATGCACGACTAGAACAGGAAACAGGAGTTACATAGAATATACCAGGATACTGTCAGGACCGAGTCTTTCACAGAAACATGTTAAACTGTGAACTGGATATCATTTCATGTATCATAAATATATATTGTGAACCTTGTCATAAATAATAAACCATTTCTCATAATTAGATATTGTTTCCAAAAACACATTTCCAAAATGATATTTTATAAAAATTATAAAAGCTCATTGAAAATAACTTCCATAAACAGATAGCAAGATACAGTTTAAAAGTGGCACTAATAATCGTTACCAAAATAATACTTTAAAACATAATAATAATGATTTGTAAAAGACATTAGATAAACATAGAGTTCGAAGGTGTCAGCAATATTTGTTACCTTAATCCATCGTTAGTAGAAAAGTTCATTTCTTTCGATGGATCGTTCATGTCGAACTCCGAGGAACTTTTTATTTAACTAAGAATGAAGTGGCTTATTTGAAAAGAGTAATTTAATAGTTTATAAAAGAATTTCAAAAGGGTTTTAATAAAATATCTTTTGTTAGTAAAAATATTTATAATAAGATATTAGTAATATTAATGAAAATAAGGTTAATAGCAAAATAATGATAGTAATAATAGAAAGTATAATCAAAGTATAAGTTAATTGGGCCTTTGCTTGTTAATTAAAACCAAAGACCAAAGTTTGGTCTTTGAACAACAACAACATACTGCAGCATAAGAAGGCAGGGGAGAAAGGAGAGAGAGAGTGTGGATGGGTGAAACTGAACCACCAGCACCGCAACAAAGTGGCGGTAGCTGGCTGGGTCGTCGGCGGTGCTCCGGCGGGCCAGGCAGGCGGCAAAGGAGAGGGGGAAAGGAAAGAGAAAGTGGGTAATTGAAATTTGGGAAATTTCCAGTGGTATACCCGAGCTTTTTCGAAATCTCACTGGTATACCCGAGTTTATTTTAATCCAAGTGGTATACCTAAAATTACGTGTAATTCCCATCCGTTATATTTAGAAGGTATATTCCGTTAAATGTATTGGAATATACCTATTTTAAGGTTAGGTTTAACTTTGGTTAACAATTTTTTTAATTTTCTTTTTAAAAAAAATAAAAATTAAACCAAGTAATATATTAAATTAATGGGTTTCTGCAAAAAATGATCTGATTGCCCCCAATTTGCGTTTCTGATTTACATCGATTTGCGCGCATTGATCTACGTGAAAAAATAGTCCGCTCATGGTTTTACAGGTCATTTTTTCCTTACGAGATCTGATTTGAGGTCGGATTTTGCAAAAAATGATTTGAATGCCCCCACTTTGCGTTCCCAATTCGCCACGTTTTGTGCGCATTGATCTACGTGAAAAAATAGTTCGCTGAAGGTTTTACGGGTCACTTTTACCCTTATGGGGTTCGATTTGAGGTCGGATTTTGCAAAAAATGATCCGGTTGTCCCCCAATTTGCGTTCCCGATTCGCCTCGTTTTGCGCACATTGATTTATGTGAAAAGAATAGTCCGCTTTAGGTTTTACGGGTCATTTTTATCCTTAAGGGTTCCGATTTCAGGTCAGATTTTACAAAAAATGATCCGATTGCCCCCAAGTTGTGGTTGTTTTTCCTTTTTTTTTTCAATTTATTAACCATGGTTAGTGTTTTTAACAATTTTTAAACAAAAAGGTTACTTTTGGGAATTATGTTTAACATTAGGTACACCTCTGGGATTAAAAAAACTCGGGTATACCAGTGGGATTTCCAAAAAGTTCGGGTATACCACTGGGAATTTCCCTTGAAATTTTGCAAATTAGATGGGTAAAAATTTGATGGGGTTTTTAGCAATTGATTTAAGATTGGTTTGGGTGATAAAATCAGAAGAAATGGGAGGGTATTTATAGGTGAATTAGTTGATTAAATTAATCCCAAGCTTAAGCTTCATTGGGTATTAATGGAGGTTGAATGAGTGGAGGAGAAAGTTGTTGATGGTGTTTAGTTGGGTATGGTACAAGTGGAAGGGTGGAGATGAAAGAATCTTGGAGACCAAGGTTAGAGATGATGAAGGTGTTGATGTAAGATGGTGATGATGGGATGATGTTGAAGATGAGGATGAATGGTGATGTTGGAGGAAGAATATGGTGTAATTGGGGGTAGTGGGTAATAAGTAGGAATTGGTTTTAGTTTTCTTTTTTTTTAGAAAAAAAAAAAGATGACAAATTTGTGGGCAACTTAGTAGTGGGATTGAATATGAAGGAAGCTTATTTGACCTAATTAACACAAAGGTTTTACAAAATAAATTTTATACAGAAAATGATTAATTATTGAAAATCGTTTAGTAAGAGTAAAATAACGTTTACGAAAATATTTATACTTTGGAAATAACGGCGATTAAAACTTAAAAAAAATTTCAGAAATAATATTTAAAATCTATTTTAGTTTCTTAAAAATAAAAAATAAATAAATATGACGCTATCAACAGAATAAGAAAATATAGTTTAAAATACGTTAATTAAACTCGTAAAATCATAAATATTAATAAATTAGATTTTAAAAATTCGGGGTATTACACAAACATACCATATCATATCGTAATACGGAATCTAAATCAGAACTTATTCAAAACATTCTTTCCAAATCAACGAAATCAAAGACCAACAGAAATACTAGGTGTCCGCAACCGAAACTACAAATAACAGAATTCGACCACTTTGTGTCCTTTCCTCCAAAACCAAATACAAAACCAAAACAGAATTTCGAAAGAGCAGACTAACGAAACACATACAACACATCATATTATATCATATCATATCATATCTTAACTTATGAGAGTACTATCTTATGCTTGTTGGTCAACATTTGCGTCTCCCAACTTCCTAAACAAATGTCGGGTCGACCTTTTCCCGTAGTCCTCCTTTGCAAGAACTATGCCTAAGTATGGCAAATACCCTTGGACTTGCTACTCATGTTTCACTAACCAAACGACAACACATGTTAGGACATTGACTACCCCACGATCGAACACAAGGTAGCGGCCTCGACTTAACCCTCCTTAGCTACTCGTGTTTCACTAAGTTAGGTGACTGACTTTTTTGAAAATAAATTCGACATATTATCGACACGATCATCAAGAACGATGCAAAACTTAGAAATAAATCTAAAACCACCTTAACTCGAAAATAAATCAAGAAACCTTCTTAAAATCAAGAACTTAAATAAACCTTTCAAGAACGCAAAACTTAACAAGATTCTTTTCAAGAACATCTAAGAACCAACATGAATCATCAAGAATAATCAAGATTCATCAAGATAAACCAAGAACTTCAAGAATCATCAAGAAAAGCAACGAAAACTATTCAAGAAACAATTTAACCAAAATCTTTATTTCAAGAACCGTAAAGAATCAACATAAACTTAACAAAACTCTTATGAAAATACACTTGGAATTCACGAAAATCGAAGACAACAAAACAACCAAATCTTGAACAAAGTTCATACAACAAACCAACTCAAACATCAAAACATAATCATACAATCATAAAAATCCAAGCTACACGAACAACCTAATAATTCATGTACAAAAATTCAATCAATAAATCATACATAAATCCATGATCAAAATAAACAAGAAATCTAAACATGCAATTATTATACTACATGATTCAATTACATATTTAAATGAAATAATATAGTTACCTGGAATAAATGTGGTAACTACAAACAATAACGTAAACGAACAAGAACAAGCAACACGGTCCAAACAAACGACCCACACGGCTCGCACTACACTCGAATTGCACGAACAACACCACTCGCCACCACGGCCTTGCACACGACACAACCACCACCATGGCACCACCTTCACACGAGCACGTTGATGCGAAGACCACCGCATGACCATTGGACACGAGCCCACTTCAGCCATGAACCACCGTGCACCACCACGAACCACACGAGCACCCCACGAACACGATCACCCAACTCGAGCCAACCCAGAACCAAACCCGAACAAGTGATCTTGAATGAAATTATTGAGGATTAACTTTAGTTTTGATACTTAAAGATCAATGGAGGGTGAATCTTTTAGTTTTGGGTTTGAAAAGTTGATGAACAAAATTTGGTGATTGAAGAGCCAAAAATGGCGTGTGAAATGAGAGGGAACAGATGGAGTGTGTTTAGGTTTTGATTGTGAGCAAGTGGTGATTAAAATGAGAAAATGATCTTAATGCCTTACTAACACCTCCTATTTATAGAAGTTATTTAGGTGTGAACACAAAACAAGTGACAATTAAGCCATATGGAAGAGGGGGTCGGTTAGGCTAAAAAGGAGAAATATGTAATAACCCGAAATTTCGGGTTAGAAAATTTCGTGATTATATGATAGGATTATCCAATTCGAAGCTCAGATTCTTGGATTTCGAGCTGGGTTGTGTCCTAATTTGAGTCCAATGGCCCAATAATGCCCTCACCTTGGGCAGCCCTCCGATGATTTTATGGCCAAGGGATTTACATCTTTTAGGCCCGTTATTCATTAATTATTTCTATATCTAAAACCTAATTTACTAATTATCCTAATCTATAATTATATCAACTCTCCTATTTACCCTCAACAAACTTCCTCCCTCTTGCTCCTAACTTCACGACCCCCTCTACTATTTTCCTTTAAAAAAAATTACTCTTTGTTCTTTTGGACTTCTATAAAAGGACATCAACTCTAACCTTAATTATTTTCTCTCAAAAACTTAAAAATCATCAAAGACTAAAAGTTGTGTGTGTGCCGTGGTGACCGTGTGGAACAGGGACCAAGAATTTCAATTTTTCTTTCCTAATTCAAGGTAACTAGACTTAACACTTAAATTTGGATAATT
Source organism: Salicornia ramosissima (assembly GCA_951394345.1). Lineage (NCBI taxonomy): Eukaryota > Viridiplantae > Streptophyta > Magnoliopsida > Caryophyllales > Amaranthaceae > Salicornia > Salicornia ramosissima. The sequence continues at coordinate 27,446,009 of OX596234.1, read as the reverse complement.
AGATCATATGGTTTTGTAACGACCCATATTTTAGCAACGTTGTTTTCGAAGAAAACAAAAATTACGAATCATTAATAAACGAAATTATAATAAACAAATCTTAAAACAAAAGCGGAAGCTCTAAACTTAGTCATTTATTAATAAATAATTATTCAATCAAAACTAAAATTATCCCAAAGTTTTCATTAAACTACTAAAATACTACTATAAGCTAAGAATATTAACATTAGGCTAGGACTAATACTAAATTGGGTAGCTAAACTGCTATGCTTGCAAGCTCACGAATCCCAACCCTCGCTAACACCCGGCTTATTCTTCTTCTTCACCTGAAAGGGGAATGGTGGGTCCACAGTCAGTGGGTAGTAATTAGAATGTTCTACTTAATAGTAGAACGCAATTAAATATATAATAGTTAGAACACGAATCACCCAATCACTTGAATAATTCAACATAAACAATTATAACAACAATCAGTCAACGAAGCGGAATAACATACGACTAAACCATAACCGTTCTATATACTTCTGCTATAGGGTCACCTCAAGACTCTAGACTTCTTAACCACTAAACTTTCATCTTCCCAATTCATTCTACTAATCTAAACCATGATCATTCTAAACACTTGCTAAGGTCACCTCAAGACTTTAGACTTCTTAGATTCTTAATTAACCATTTTCTAAATTCATTCTTCCATTCTAATCCATGACCAGTCATATGCTCGTAAGGGAACTTATTCCCCAACTTTCCTTTCTTTGAGATCCAGAACTGACACCATCCCATAGTGGCGCAGTGGCTTCGACTATGCCCGTGTTCGTGACCCTAATGCCACTAAACGGGTGGTCACTTCATAGTTAATCAACTCATCATCTTTCCTTTATTATTTATTATGTGTTTTATAATGGAGCTCATACCGCCCGTCAATTCCTTAATTATCGGCATAAACTGTCCGTCAATTCCCAATTATCAGTGTATGTCGGTGGTCAATTCCTTAAACTCGGTAGAGTATACCATAATCGAAAGTGCTAGGTGACCGTAATCGGAACTAAGATGTTCGATATCCCAGGAAAGGGAGGTGCGGCACGTATATTGGCCATCTTAAATACCAAGCCTTTCCTAGCCAGAGATCGAAGCAAAACAATATCCTCTTACTCTGTTTCCGTTCCTTCATTATTTATTTTGTTATTAATTATTTAAACTACAACTTAACTCTAAGTCAACTCTAGGTCAAAGATCCTAACTTTGACTTTTAGACTCAATAACAATTTAAACAATCACATCAATTCATAATCATAAATTAAATAAAGTAATTAATTGGCATTGCATAAATAAAGGCTTAAATTAAGTAATAATTAAACATAACTCAATTTATTTAACTCAAAATATATGGCATTTATAAATAAATATAATAAAAGAAATTAATTAAATAAAAAAATATAATTGTAATTTAAATTATTTAAAATTAGATCAATTTTTATAAAAATCCAAACATTATTTTGAAGGACTAATTTTTGAGATACACGGTTAAATTTGAATGTTTTCAATCACATTAATTTTCAAGATTTTAGTTAATTAAATCAAAAGATCACTAATTAAACTAGGCTAGATTTATAAAAATTCATACTTTAATAATTTACATCAAACACCAATAATTAAACACGATTTTTATTCTTTAATTCAAGAATTTAAATAATTAAAAGGGTTAATTCAAGAAAACTTAAGAATTAAAGATAGAACAAGATTAGAATAAAAAGATTGATCTTTTCAAACTCAAGTTACTCGAAAAATTCAAGAAATCACAAGCAAGATTCGGTTCTTCTATACGCACAACAATTTATCAATTATTTATCAAGAATCATGGCAAGAGTCAAAGAACATACATAGAACCATGTTTGAAACATTAAATAACACTATGAAATCATCATATATGGTTCGACATTCATAAGGATCATTCAACATAACAATTCAACCCATTCAAAAATAATTCCAAACAATTCTAATCAATCCTAGACATATTCTAACAACTATATACCTAATCTATTCTAGAATTAAATAAAACATCTAATTACCTTAAGTTGATGGACAAGATTTCGAATTCCCTTGCTTGGTCGTGTGGTACTCGAATACTAGGATTGGTTGTGCTTGGTTTCTTGGTCTTAGAATTGAATTGAAGGTCTTTAGGAGTTTTTGTGTTTAGTTATTTTTGAGAGAGAAAGAAAGTAATTATTGTGGTTTCTTTCTTTGAGGGGTGGGGTGAGGTTAGTCATAGGGAGGGGTTTTTATAGACTCTTTTCTTTCCTAAAATTAAGTAGAAAATATTAACAGTGAGATTTTTGGTTAATTCCTTATCTAATTAAAAGATTTGGAAGATAATTAAATAAAAAAAGAAGGGCTGCCATGTGGGCTTATGTGGCAAGTGGTATTGGGCTTTGGCCTTATCTTGACAAGACAAAGTCGAAAGTTTGGGCTCAGGATTAACTTGGATCGAATTAATGGGCCAGAAATCAAATAAAAAGGCTTTTCAAGTCCGGTTACTAAGAAGGGACTAAAATTACTTCTAACCCTTACTTAGCCAACTCGTCATTAATTCAACATTAAATTTGAGTCGGTCCACAACCTTGAATTGCTTTAATGTGAAGATTTGGGAACCTAATAGGTTGAGGCCAAAGGAGAGAAAGTAAGATAACCCATTTTTATAAAATTAGTTTGACACATTATAAAATATTAACAACATAAATTCCCGGAAAATAACTTTTAAAAGATTTTCCAAATATAAAATAGGGAATCTATTAATAGTTTTCGAAATAATTTTTTAAGGCGACAGGAAAGACAAACTAATAACCTAAATTCTAACCCCAAAATACGGGGTGTTACAGTTTGATTAGAATTAATTGATAAAAAGTAGAAATTTTAACATGAAATCTTTATAGAATTTCGAACCATGTATCTATATATTTCTTGTTAGTTTCTTGATAAATTTGCATGATTTTATGTGAATTCTTTAGATAATTAATCCATGCATGAATTGATATCCTAAGTTACATGTTTTGATTAGAATAATTGTATGATAATCTTGGATTGTTTTTCTTGAAATATGTGAACCATATGATAAGTACAAGCATGAATTTTTATTGTATTTTGTGATGAATCCTTGATTTAAAAGTGTTTACATGATTTATTTAATTGTATAATTGAAGTCTTGAATTAAATTATAATATTGTTTTTCGATTTCTTGAATGTCGAGTGGTATAGGTACAACAAGGAATTAAAGTTTTGATTTTTCTTACAGAATTATGTTCATATTTAAATCTTGATCGTGATTTGGTAATTAATTTATTATTTAGAAGTAATATTATGATTTAATGATTTAATTAAGTAAAATCTTGAAAATCAAATCTTGTTCTTGTTTTGTCCATGTTGGACGAATACTAAAAGAGGTGAAAGGAATAATTTTTGGTCCATGTTGAATCACGTTTGCTTAATTAATTGATATTCTATGATTTTAGAATTAATTTAATTGTTTTTAATAATTAATTTATGATAATTGTGAATAATAATTAAAGTATGAATATTTGGGTTGTTATCTTATGATGGCTGAAGGTTTAGAATAATAAAAGGAATAAATTTTGATCTTGTTTTGTATAATTAATTAATAATTGATTATTCTTTAATTTATTTTTGGATTAATCGTTTAATTTGATTGAATTGTTTATGTGAATAATGAAAAGAATTAATTTTATTTATTTATTATGAACGGGCCGAATAAATTAGGGTTGATATTAAGGATAATTCGATTTTATTTTAGCTTATAACAATTTTAGTTTATAAATAAAGGATTGATTTAACTAAAGGAATAAAATGGAAATAAGAAAATTAAGTTGAATTATTAAGAATTAATAGTTGACTTTGAATATGACTATGATGATAAGATGATTATTGATCTCACGGTGGCCATGGTGATAAGATGATAAGATAATATAAGAAGTGATACGAAAAGAAAAGAAGGAATAGAACAATTGATTGAATAAACTAAGATATTAATTAAAGGTTATGAAGTGAACGCTTGCTTGGCGATACACGAGTCGCCATACCAGGTTAAGTTGAAGCCACTGCCCTACTACGGTCTCTGGGCAGTTTTGGATTCTAGGATGTGTAGTCGTCTAGGTAAGTAGTACACGGGCTATTACTTAGGAGTTAAGGCCATAGCTTAGGCTTAGTTCTTGCAAATGAGAGCTACGGCTATGATACACGGGTTCTACCCGGCTGATTTTAGGAAAGTTGGGATGTACACGGGCATCCTTACGAGCAATAGTGACCGGTCCATGGAATATTAAAGATAGGATTAAAGTTGTATTTTGGGTAATAATATGAAAAGATAAGTAATCACCTGGGTATTTATGGCATTTATTATGAATTGTTAATTGATGCACATTATGTTATTTCTTCCGGTGCATATATCTGATTTATGATGATGATTTGACGGATGATTGATGATTATTAAATGATGTTATGTGTTATTATATTTTATTTTGTCTTATTATATGATTTATGTGTAATACCCATAATTTTTCATGTATTTTTCAAAAATAATATTTTCTAAAAAGAGCTTTTCGAATTATTTTTTTCAAAAAAAAATTATTACAAATTAAGTATTTCCGTAATATTATTTTCAGAATATAATAAAGTATTTTTGAAGTTGGAATACTTTCAAAATAAATAAATATGTATTTATATTTTCGAAAATATTATATATATATATATATATATTGCGAAAAATTATTTTATTTTATGGAAAAATATTTTGGAGAATAAAAAATATTTTTATCGCTTATAATTCTATTTTTAAAGGCCGTTTCATGCTTGCCGTAATTTATTTGCCGCATTATTAGGATGCTTAGTCAATTAGTCATCAACTCATTAATGGCTGACAACATATCCCTAAGCAAGCTCACTACCACTCACTCCCCTTATCCCCCCTCTGTCACGGCACCACCACTCCATCCCATCCCACATTGAAAATTTTACATTTTTCCTCCACTCCCTTCACCCTCCCATACTCCTCACAATTCTCTCTACCTTTCTTCACGGAAGAATAACTGAGAGAATTGAGTTGTTTTTCTGAGGAGGGAGCGAACTTAAAGTAGCCTTTCAGACGTTGAGGTATGCTTTGATGTCTACCGCTTTCTTTAGCCCCTAGGTTCTTGTATGCTTAGTCTAGATTAGTTTGTTTTTACGCTTATGTTTTAGCTTGCTTAGTGTTATGTTCTAGCGTAGTTTTAATGTTTTAAGGTTATGTTTATTTATGTTTTAGTAGAACTTTTATGCATGCTTAAGTAGTTGTTTTAGTTATTGTTTTAAGGTTGTTTTGATGACGTAAAATTATGATTAATTGTGTGCAAAGTAGTAGTGTTTCGTGTGGATGTATGGCATTCAAGGAATGTTTTTAGGCGTGTTTTAGAGTGCTAATGTGATGCTTTTTGTCACACCCCGCATTTTAGCAACGACGTTCATGGTGATGACGTCGTAACAGACAGTTACCAATCGATTTATATTATAAAAATAGAACTAAAACTTGTGGTATTATTACTTATTATTAATAATAATGGAATCCCAATTACAAAAGGTTAAACTAGACCTAAAACAAGCCTTAAAAACTAGAAATAAAATAAACTGCAAAAGCAGGAAAAGAAAACAGGGGCCTAGACGCTCAACCACACATCCCGCTTCTAGCCTCTATCTTGCCTACCTGCAAAATAGAAAATTGGGGGTCCACCATCAGTGGCGAGTAACTAGATTGTCCTACTTAGAAGTAGGACCACATTACATAAAATAACGGGTTAGAAGACACAAGAACCATACAATACAACGACGATCGTACAAGCATGCAATACAAACATCAAAGTTACGCAGCGGAAACAACGTAATCATAATAAATCATCCACATATCATAACTCAATAAACACGACATCTCAAGATCAATTCACAATAAAAAAGACTCCGCTCGGTCTATAACCGATAACATGACCGACAAACAAACAGACTTGCCCCGCTCAATTCATCACCGATGAACCGATAGACCTGCTCAGTTTATCACAAATAAACCGATAGACATGACCCGCTCGGTCTTCAACCGATAGACACGACCCGCTCAGTCTTCAACCGATAGAAACGACACGACTCTGACCAATCAAACAATCAAACAAGACTTACTCCGCTCAGTTCATCACCTATGAACCGATAGACCCGCTCAGTTTATCACCGATAAATCGATAGATGCACGGTCTTCAACCGCTCGACACGACTCGACTCGACAAGACTCAAAAGACTCCAAGTAAAACATCAAATAAGATCACACACTCGTCATCATCATCACGCATCAAGCCATCAAATCATCATACCATTATTCATCAATAAGTTCAACAATTCATGCAACGCATATCACAAGAAAACATCTTCACTAGAACTTAAGTAATCAAATACACAAACTTATAGCTTTTGACAGAAGAATATCCAAGTCAAAAAATTTAACATTCCACTCCTTAGATTAATTTTTAGGTAAGTTATAAAGGATTAGCCCAAATACACTCTACAAGTAATTTAAATAATTAAATTACACAAATCGTCCAATTCTGATTTTACCGAATAAAATTATAGATTGACCAATTAATGAATTAGTTTATTCTGGAAATTATTAATGTCATCTAAAATAATTTCAAGGGTTAAACCAAAAAAGTTTCGTACAAAAAATAAGTTCTTTTACTATTTTTAAGGAATTCAATAACCGGATTTCCAGATTTATCTAAAGTTGGTTCTTGAATTTTTTGACTTAGCAAAAGAACTCCAAAAATTACTAAAAATTAACATAGATTACATTACCCTTTTCTGGATACTCATATAAATTTTCGTTGCAATAGGACTTGTTTAGAATTGTTAATAAATTCAAAAACAATTTCTGGACAGATTCGACCGTTTAACATATTCAATCATTTTGAAGCCCAAAAGGACGAGTTTAGCCACAAAATAATTATAATATCAAATTTATCAAATAAAGAAGTTATCATAAAAATATTATCAAGAAACGATATGATTAGATCAAGTATTAAATTCATACACTTACAAATTATTCAAGAAACATAATAAAAATTCATGCTTTAACAATATAATCATGCATTCAAAAATCAAAATCCATGCTACACATAAACAATCAAAGATTCACCAAGATTCAATTAAATACAAGAAAGAAACAAATTAGAACACCCTAAATCTACTCGGCTATTACACACATAAGAGCAATCATCAATCAACTCTATCTAATCCAATTATTCTATGTAATCTAATCCTATTCCTAAGTAGAAGAGCTAGTTACCTATCGAAGCAAGTCACACAAAAGCACGCCTAAGACCCGCGGGAAAAGAAAGAGGAGAAAAGAAAGGTTTTGTTATGAGTTTGATTAGTATAATGAAATAGGTTTACAAAGGGTGGGTTTTTAGAATATAAATAGGGTAGGCTTTACTAGATAATAGGAGAGGCTACTAGATTTTAGGAGTTGGTTTAATAGATTCTAGGAGTTAGTTTAGGAGATAAAAGTAGAGTTTTTTAGGTTAAGTAAAAAATAGATATGGTTTTCTAATTATGGTTGAACAATAAAAAAATAAAATAAAAGAAATGTGTTGATGGGGCCGTGGGGTTTGGCTAGGAAAAGGGTGAATGGGCCTTGATCCATTTAATAAAAATTAAGTCTTTGGACCCAAATCGGATGATTCGGACTTAAAGGCTTAATTTTACACGAAATTTTACGTCCCAAATCCGGGTCATTACAGTTTTAAAGGCATTTTATGCCAAATATAGTTGTTGTCCAGATTTTTGTAATGGTTTATTTAGGCTTTCGTTATTTTTGAAAGAAGCTTATTTATTTTATTTATAAATTCTGAAATTTTCGAAAAGTTAATTTTCATGGATTGAAAATATTAATTCTAATTTTCGAAAATATGCTATGTAATTATGATTTTTGCAACTTAAAATCTCGAAATGTTTTATGTAACCTTACTTTACTATTTTCGAAAGTTAATTGGTATATATATACGTATGTATTTTCGAAAAGTATGATTATAAGTATATTATTTTCGAAATTTTCTTCTATGTACATTATTTCGAAAAGTTTGACACTCTTAGCAATTCTTTGATTGTCGTTTTTTGATGAAGTATTTACGTCATGGAAATTTGGGTATGGAAATGGTGAATATTTGAATTTCCTTTGATTGGAGAAGTATAAGTGGTGTCTATGAATGAGTGATGAGTTACGAGTTATTGAATTAGATTGGCAAGTTTGCCTTATGGTTCGATTTCTCATGGAGAATTCTTAAAGTACGGGATTTTGGTTCATTGATTTATTTTGAGTCTGTTGTTCCCACTCAAATGATTTTCAAAACCAAATGAACCTAAACTTAAAGTGAAACAATCTTCAAAGGGAAAATAGCCCGAACGGTGACGACCTATTAGGGTGATGAACAATGTCTCATTGGGGAATACCCAATGTGAGCCTATTGTTGTGGCGGACACACAATGGGTCGGACATGTGTTGAATAGTCGTTGAATCATTGTAATTGTTGTAATCTGCTTTCTTCCTCCTCCTGAACTTTTGGCGCGCACTTGCGGATATGCATCAGTTCTGTGAGGGGTGTATACACTCGGGACACTCTGTCAACAAGCTGCAGGCCAGACCGAAAAGTCTGAGACGGGATGAAAGAGGCCCTATCGCTTTCACTTTTTCAACTAATAATCTTGAATAATTATGCTCTAAAATTTGTGAATTGGTTAATTATGGTTCAGTTAATGTTTGATGTTTCTTTTGTGTCAACTGTTTTACACTAAAACACGTTTTACGGGGTAGATTCGATCATACTTAGTTTTTCTGATTTTTGTGTTATTGTTTGTTTGTTGTTTTCCTTCGGAGTTTTGTGCAGGTGAGTAGTAGGGATGGCATACTTGTTTGAGGATGACGAGGAATCTTTATTGAGATTAGCTAAACCCTTTGATCATAGGCTTTAAGCTTTAGGAGAACAAATTGTAATGGGTTATTTTCACTTTTAATGTTTATAGGTGGCGTATAAGTAGCAACTCTAGAAATTCGGGCTAAGGTTTTTGGTAAAATTTAAGTTTTATAAAGGAAGGAAAAGGTCCGAATTTCCAGGGCCGTTACATTATGGTTCCACATTTAAGTGGGACAACCTAGTTACTCGCCACTGATTGTGGACCCCCCTCCCCCCCATTTCAGGTGATGGTGCAGAAGTATGATTGGGCTTTCGTATGGGTCGGGATGTGTGTGCTTGCAAGATTATTAGAAGAGACCCAAGCCTTACTTTATTTTGTAGTTTATTATTACTATGATTTCACCCAGCTTGTTGGGTTTAGGTCTTATAGACAGTAGTTTTTTATTATAAGTGGATAATGTTTAGTATTGTGAACCTTTTTACTAGTTAATTAATTAATAATAAGACTCTGTGAGTCATTTTGATCATTGATAAACATTAGTTGCACTTAAGCATGATTAGATAATTATCCAAATGTTGATTCCCTTGATAATCGACAGCTTATAAAAGTCGGGTCGCTACAAATGGGCCAAAATAATTGCTAATGGGCCACTTGCACTTAAGCATGATTAGACTTGATTAATTTTGGACTTGACCCAAAATTAATTAATTAGTAAATAAAACCCCAAAAATTAAATAAAATACTAAAATAACATTCAAAATTAATATCCTAAATTTTAGGATATTACACATAAAGTCTACAGTCTTGTAACACAATTAATCATAGATCATTCTCAGTTTTGTCCAGGTAAGTTTAAATTTTGTCTAGGTTATTTTATCCAGGTTATTCTTCCAACTCCATTTTTTTCAGGTTACTGTTAGTTTCTTCTAGGAGAGTTTTAAATTTTGTCCAGGTTATTTTTTCCAGGTCAGTTGGACTTGACACAATACTTTCCTTTGATTTATTTTTTGAACGTAATAATATTACAAAGGCTAATACTCTATTTCATACAGCAATACCAATCTAATAATTGTGTGATAGAATTTTTTCAAAAGTCTTTGTTAACTTACTCTTGTCTCTAAGGTTGACCTTTTTTTTAGGATTTGGATCCTCAATTTTCAGATCCAATGGCCTCCTATACAAAAAATGTGGGTCTAGACCCAGATCAAGTTCCAAGATACAGATCAATGGATTCAATTTTGAGAAAATAGACTACTTATAATTGAATAAAATATTTTGCTAGATCATACCTTATATGAGTAATTTTTTATTTTTTTGCTTTAAAGGTTTATTAATGGCTATCAAATTCATTATTAGTTTGTTGATTTCCTTTTCTAATAAAAGTTTTAGTAAGTTATAAGAAGGGTTTAATTATATTTTCATTATTATAATTCATCAATTTTATTTATTCACTTGGTGATAGAACTATCTCAAAAATTAGTCAAAATTGTATGGATACATTTTGAACCCTAATCCATTGGATCCATAATATCTAAATCCTAGTTTTACATATCTGTCGAATCAAGAACACGTCTGCACCCATCTAGAAAAAATAGATCTGGATTTGATCCACTTGGATCTGGTCCAAATCCTACATGTTGACATCCTTGTCATAAAATTAAAAATAAAAAAAATAAAGCTCGTTTCTACTTTAACTAAAACGATTTAATCCAACAACGCTATACAATTCACCATTCTTTTGAATAAAAAAATCTTAGAAGTTGGAATAAGTAAGAACTTTGAACACTCACGGCCCGTTTGATTGTCGGCTATAAATGGTGATAATAGAAAAAACTTATAGCTAAATTTGGAAGAAAAATCGATATTCATTCCCATGATGGTGCTAGATTAACTCCAATTAATCTAATTTTCTTCAAAAATATCCATTCGCATCTAATATCACACTCCCCAATGGTAATGGATGGTAATAGAAAATAGGAAGAAAATTCAAGCTTGGGAATGAAATTACGTTTTTCATTTGGATTACAAAGTTATTTCTTAACAAAATTACAATTTAAATGCATTAGCATTACCTGAATTTATTTTCAACGACCAAACAGGCCATCATTCCATTTAATCTGATCAAGGTTGACCCTATACTTCGTATCCCAACAAATTTGCATTCCAAATATTTCATCTTACTTATTCTGACCTCAAACCAGTGATCGGTCCATTTTGGACCCATTTTCCGGCTTCGTTTCACTTGTCTTTCGAGCCATCTAGACTTTATTTCATTGGTTTTTAGTCTTTTAGTATAGAATTAGCTTATTTCATGGTTTCCTTCAATAATGTTGTGTTTTATTTGTTTTCTTGAATAATTAGGCTCAAAATGGAAGCATTTCAAGTGCTCTTGCATATGTAGGCTGATTCAAAGACTCATATCTTTTTTTCTATAAATCTTTTTCAGGTGATTCTACTTGTAGAAGATTCCTTATTCCAAGATATTTAATTTGATATATTATATGCTCAATTCCGCTAAGAAACGAAGGAGATATGAGCATTTGAAGACCGAGTGCGCAGATCTGCACGACAGTGCAGCATGCTCGTGCAGAGGTCAGGGAGCCCCTTTTTGGAGTGCACGACCTTGCAGGCAAACCTTGCACGATCGTGCAACTTGAGATTCGTTTTGCCACGACTGTGCAAGGTTCAACTGCACGGTCGTGCAGCTTAGTACTGCACGGTCGTGCAACTTATTACTGCACGACCGCGCACGACCTGCAGTACGTCAAATGTCCTGTTTTTGCCCGTGTATTTTGGGGGCATTTTTAGAGTTAGTTTTAGTTGAGTTTTAAGCTTTGGTTTTAGAGGCTAAGAGGGATAGAATTAGACTCTCATTAGTTTGTATTCAAGAAGCTCTCAAGTAGAAAAAACTCTAAAAAATTCTTAGGTTCCATTAATCAAAGTAGTGAGATTAGCATTTGTTCTTCAAGTTCTTTGTTCACCATTGAATCTCAAGATACCTTTGATTTCCAATCCAGGTTTTGTTTTGTTTTAATTGATGTTTATATTGTAATTCCTTAATACTTTTTGTTATTTTAGTTTAGATTGAATTTGTTTTGTTTCATAGAATAGATTTAATTGAAATTCATGAGTTTAGTTTTAATGGCTTCCATGAGTGAGTAGTTATTTCTCTAGGGATTGGATGACTTGATGTTATTGATTTAGGAGGTTAATCATTGGATTGGTTTAGTGTTTGAATAATCTTGAATGTATTTTCTCTAGAATTCTTGAACCTTGCATGATATCTTGGTGAAGTGTTCATGTTGAGTTTGGTGATTGTTGATGATTTTGATAATTGCTTTCAAGAATTCCATGAGAATTTCTTAATTGCTAGAGATAGTAATTAGGATTGCGAATTGAATAAAGTATTTGACAAATTCAATTTTAGGTTTTGCTAACTTGGCTAATCGAGAGAGGTTAATTTAGCATCTCCTAGAATTTCCTATTTCCTAATCGAGAGAGGGTTTTGGGATTGAGTTCATTAGTGCTTTTTGAATATTCACTTTGCATTTGAGATAATCGAACATGAGTTTATTCAATGATTGTAATTCCTCCGATTGAAGTAACATTAGGAAGTCTAATCCTTAGAGTTTTAGTCATTTGATTTTCAATTCGTTTAATTTTTCACTTCAATTCGTTTAGTTTTTTTTTAATTCAATTTGTTTAGGTTTTCGATTTAATTCCACTTTTCACTCAACAAAAAATAAGACCCTTGGATCAATTTTGTTACGACTAGTCCGTATTAGTTCCTTGCAGATCGACCCTAACTTTGCTAATACTACGTGTTAGTTGTTAGGTCATATAAAATGTATATTTGCTAGGCAACTAGGGCCACAACACCCAAGGAGCTGATCATATTTTGGCGCCATTGCCGGGGAGCTTTTTTTCGATTTCGGTTGTGAACTTTTTGATCCAAGTTATTGCTTTCATTTGTTTTTTTTTTGTTAAATAATTGTGATTGTCAGTGCTAATCTCTTCTTTAGCACTTCCAACCACAACGTCCAATTTCACCATCCATCCTCAATACACAAGGATGGTGCAAGCGGACAAATTTTCTTTCTTTTAATTTTTTTTCCCTTAATAATTTTTGCTTGTATTTTTGTTGGCTTTTGGTTTCATGATGGCTAGTTTTTCAATCCCCCAATTTGAGGGTGAGTCATTTTGGAGGTATTTCACTAGAATTCAAGAGGCACTTTCAATCTACCAAGGGTGTGAACTATGGGAGGTTTGTGAATTAATATTTGTCGGGTTCAATGATTACGCGAGAGATATTGTTGAGGGAGATTACAATGGAGAGTTCCGGGCCCAATCTTTAGATGAAGTTTGGAATTACATCAATTGGCTAGCCCAAGACACTTATGAATGGGACATGGGTACTCATTCTAGGCATGTTCAACCCATTTGTGATGCACCCCCTCTCTTTTCTCCCAATTTTGATGACATGCATTCTCATGTTCAAAATTCTTATTATTCTTATGATTGCATGGATTATAATGAGGCCCCTTATGGTTACACTTCTAATTCTCATATGTCATATCATGATTCCCCTTTACTCCCTAACGATGATACTTGCCTTACCACTCCCCCGCTTGCTTCCCCCGAGCCAACTCTTGATGATCTCACCCCTCAACTTATTGATCAATTCAATGAGTTGATTGAAAAATCGACCGAGGAGCTTATGGGTCTTGAGTATGGAGGAAGAGCTTTTGTAGAACTAATTGGTGCTATCAATGGGTTAGTGAAGAAACGTGATTTATTGATCTCTAGCACCTCCCTAGAATGTGAGGGTGAGAAGTGCGAGGCAATGAGGGTCGAGATGGAAAAAGAGGATGAAAGCGACAAGGGCAATTCTAGCTCTAGAATGGATGTTGATGGAGTGCTAACGAATGGTCGTGAGTTGGTAGGTTATGAATTTTGGAGTAGTGATAGAGTTGAGCCAAGCTTGGAGCTTACTGTAACGACCTAGTTTTTCGTTATTTTCTGTTTTGATTTGTTTGTTGTATTTATGTTATTTTTATGTATGGTCCAAACTTATTTGGACTATTTATTTTTATTTTATTTGAATAATTACGATTATTTTTATTTTATGATTGATTGTTTTATTATTTATTTTAATTTAATTAATTAGAATTTTAATTTTCTAATTAGTTAATTAATTTTGGACCAAATGCAATTTAGGCATGATTATTCGTGCATAAGTGCAATTAGACCAAGTGATCATCAAAGCCCATTTTGAGCAAGCTAAAACCGGCCCCCTTAAGTAATGTGGCTTAATTTTGCCACTTGCCTCATGTTCACACCTTGACCAACTTCTATAAATAGAAGAGGTTGTAAGGCTTATGTTTCATTTGCCAAACTTAATCATCCTTTGCCATAAACTAAACACAAAAACACTCCCTCCATTGCTACATTCCACACGCCATTTTTGGCATAACTCCACAAATTTGTTCATCATCCATCCAAACCCAAAACTTAAAGATTAATCCTCCATTGATCTTTACCAATCTAAACACAAATTAAACCTCCATAATTCCATTCAAGATCACTAGTTTGGGTTTGATTCTGGGTTGGTTCATATGGGTTGGCTCGTGTCGGACGTGTGGTGGTGCCGTGTGAAGGCCGTGTTTGTGAGGGTGGTTCATGCAGCCCGTGCCATGGTTCGTGCAGTAGGGTCGTGCCTCAAGGCCGTGTGGTTCGTGTTCATGTGCAAGCCGTGGTGGTGCTCGTGTGGTTCGTGTATTTGCACCGTGCGTGTTCGTGTTTTGGGCCATGTGGTTTGGGTTTCCAGGCAGCAAGTTTTTGCTATGTTTTTGCGCTCAAGTAATTAAGGTAACATACTTTTCTACCTTAATTTGTATACTATGATTATAGGGTAGATTAAATGATCAAATTAGGATAGATTGTTGATGAATGTTGGCTATGTTTATGCGTGAATGTTGGGCTGATTTGGGTGATTATTTTATGATATTTTGTTGAGTTTTCATGCATGTTATGATGTCCTATGATAATCTTATGTTCACTCATGTTTATGTTCATTTTCCATGAAGTTTTGATGCATGTTTTTGATGATTGTGTTGATGGGGATTTGCGTGTGACATGCGTGTGATGTTGTGTTCTTGATGAGTTCTTTATAATCTTGATGAGTTTCTTTTTGAATCTCGAAGTTCTTGAATTAGTTCATGCAATCTTTATGTGTAAAAGATTATTAAAGTTTAATTAAAGTTTATTAAAGTTTACTAAAGGAAGTTAAAGAAAGATTAAAGAAAGATAAAGAAATGATAATGATTGATTAAAGAAGTTCAAAGATTATGGTAATGTACGTGGTTAGACTGAAGAAAAGGCGTAAGAAGCAATCTTGAGAATAACAAAGATGTAAAGTACGTAAAGATAGCTTAAGTTTACTTTTAGCGCCTAATCTTGGAGTAAGATTCTAAGACTTGGGTTAAGACGTTGCCCCTATCCTAACCGCGGTATTAGGATAGTGTATACTTGCTATGTCGTCTTTTGATATGAATTTCCGTAAGATGGGGTTCATAGGTTTGGGAGTAAGATTCTCAATCCTGGCAAGTAGGAAAGTTCGTTCGCGTAAGATGCGTTCGTACGAGCATAGTCCGGTCTAATTTGTAAATGGTAGCGACAAAGACTAAGTATTAATAAGTTTGAATAATTAATGTTGGTCAAGTTGGATATTGTTATTATTTGATTTATTGTTATTATTATGGTATATTGTATGGTTGGTATGTTTGAGTACCTGATGTGTTTGTTTGGTTTATTCTATGATTATGTGTATCCATGTTAGGGTGGGACTGTTATGTTACTCGCCACTGACAGTGGATTGTTGTTAATTTCAGGTAACTCTGATGATGACGGTATTGCTTAGCTTTGGGTTGGGCGAGTGCCGCTGTATTTCTATCTTAGACTGTATTTCGTTTTTAGTTTGGACGATTAGTATTTTTATTTCATATATTCTATCTCTGATAATAGTTGGAGTTGATTTCTAGTATTGATTATTTTGGGTTTAGTATCGTACAATCTTGTGGGTTTTATACTTTTGGGATTTAGTAATTATATTTCTTTTGAGGTTTTGTTTGATTTTTAAGTAAGTTTGTATGTTAGATCGACTATTCGACTCGTCGGTTTCTTCTACGCCGGTTTAAGCGAGTCGGGTCGTCACAGTTGGTTTCAGAGCCGAATAGGTTAAAACTTTAAGTGAAGTTTAGGACTTGAGTAAAACCCAGGAGTTGTGGGCTTTACCATTCCCGAGTGATAAGCCCAATTTAGAATAAGTTTAAGGGAGAAGAGCGTCGGGTAGAAGAATCCGGGATAAGACTCTTTTTCCTATTTTCTTTTGATTTGTGTACTTGACTTTAGTGTGGATTTTTGACTGACATTGCTTCTCTTGTGTGTCTTTTTCTTGCGATGTTTACAGCATGTCCACACCTCGTCGGACAAGTTTGGGACGACAGAGATTACGAGCGCTCGAGGAAGCAATTCTTACGCTAACGCACCATAGTCGTCAGCCATCAGGATTGCAGTCAACGTTCGATCGTATCGCTCATCATCGACCACCGACTTACGATGGGGTTGCCGACCCTACAACTTTGGAGAGTTGGATCCACAAGATGGGGAAGCTCTTCGACGCTACGTTTAGCCCCGAGCACGAGAAGGTCCAGATCGTCGCCTACTACTTGCGAGGAGAGGCCAATAACTAGTGGAGCGTAGCTAGGAACGCGTGTGTGCCCTTACACTCGATGTCTTGGGCCGAGTTTGTAGCTAAGGTCCAGGAGAGGTTCTACCCTGACGAGTTACAGTGGCAGAAATAGGAGGAGTTTCTTACTCTCACTCAGGGTAAGATGACGATTCAGGCCTACATCGATAAGTTCGCTGAGTTATCGAGGTTCGCTACATCGGTAGTACCATCTAAGGAAGAGCGGGTCAAGCGCTACATCAAAAAGCTAGATCCGAGGATTCGCGGTCACGTGATCAGCAGTGGAGCGAAGACATTACAGCGAGCTTACAAGGTAGCACTCGAGATCCAGGCGTCTGTTATCGAGGAGGATGCGAGCAAGAAGAGGACCCCGACCCCGGTGACGTCGCCATCATTTAAGAAGCCCCGATTCAGTGCTCCTAGCAGTACCCCTCCAACCACTAGTTCGTCTCAGGGATCAAGGAGTTCAAGATGCAGAGGTTGTGCCAAGGACTTCCATCTAGGGAAGCGTTGCGACGGGACGCCCATTTCATGTTTCATCTGTGGGAAGGAAGGCCACAAGGCGTCATTTTGCCCCGAGAAGAAGCCAGGCACCGAGACTAAGCAACTACCAGCACCGTCTAAGACTCCAGTGAAGAACCGAGTCTATTGTATGACTGAGGCAGAGGTAGAGGTCCAGCCAGATGTAGCCTCAGGTAGATTTCTTGTCTCTGGTATGTTAGCTTATGTTTTATTTGATTCTGGTGCCACTGTTTCTTTTGTGGCTAGTAGTTTTGCCTCGAGGTCTAATCTTTATGGCAGTTCCCCTATTAGTTCGATCATAACTCTCCCTTCTGGAGAGGATTTTATTTGTCAGCGTGAGTTCCGAGGAGTGCCCATCGTTATAGCTGGAGAGCAGGCGACGGCCGATCTGAAGGAGTTCCCGCTGATGGAGTTCAATGTCATTCTTGGCATGGACTGGCTATCGAGGTATCGAGCGATTATTCATTGCCGAGACCAGTCAGTGACATTCCCCGGATTGCAAGGCAATCGAATTACCTATTTTGGGATCATTCTGAAGAAGGGAGTAAAGGTAATCTCAGCCTTGAAAATGAGAAAGCTTCGCCAGAAGGGCGATATGGTGTTCTTATGTCAGGTAAGGGACTTGACTGAGGATAGTCTGTTGGACGATATACCTGTAGCGAGGGATTTCAGAGACTTATTTCCTGATGAGCTACCAGGAGTTCCACCCGAGCGCGATGTCGAGTTCTTATGTCAGGTAAGGGACTTGACTGAGGATAGTCTGTTGGACGATATACCTGTAGCGAGGGATTTCAGAGACGTATTTCCTAATGAGCTACTAGGAGTTCCACCCGAGCACGATGTTAAGTTCAATATCGACTTAGCTCCCGGGACAGCGCCGATTTCGAAGGCACCTTACCGGATGGCACCATCAGAGTTGCAGGAGTTAAAGACGTAACTTCAAGATTTGATCGATAAGGGCTTCATTAGGCCGAGTTTTTCTCCATGGGGAGCACCTGTGCTCTTTGTGAAGAAGAAAGACGGTAGCATGCGTCTGCGCATAGACTACCGAGAATTGAACCGGATAACTATCAAGAATAAGTATCCATTGCTTAGGATTGAGGACCTATTCGATTAGTTACGAGGAGCGAGAGTTTTCTCAAAGATAGATCTTCGATTTGGATATCATCAGATTCCAGTCAAGAAAGAAGACATCCCAAAAACCGCTTTTCGTACGAGATACGGCCACTACGAGTTTGAGGTGATGCCCTTTGGCCTCACTAACGCACCAGCTGTGTTCATGGATCAGATGAACCGGACTTTTCATCACTTACTCGATAAGTGTGTCATAGTCTTCATCGATGATATCCTAGTCGATTCGAGAGACGAGTCTGAGCATGCAGAGCATCTTCGGATAGTGCTAGAGATATTAAGAAAGCATAAGTGGTTCGCGAAGCTCTCTAAGTGTGAGTTCTGGCTTCGCGAAGTAGCATTTATGGGTCATGTTATTAGCAAGGAAGGCATTAAGGTAGACCCGGCAAAAGTTAAGGTTGTAGTTGAATGGAGTAGCCCGAAAAATGTGGCGGAGGTTCGTAGTTTTCTGGGTTTGGCCGGATACTATCGATGATTCGTCCAGGACTTCTCCAAGATTGCTAGGCCATTGACTAGTCTCCTACAAAAGGAGATCTGATTCGTTTGGACGGAGGCTTGCGAGCAAGCATTTCAGCAGCTGAAACAGAGATTAGTTTCTGCTCCTATTCTTACCCTTCCGAACGATGAGGAGGATTTCGAGGTCTACAGTGACGCGTCTAAGAGTGGCCTAGGATGTGTGTTGATGCAGGGTGGGAAGGTCATCGCTTATGCATCAAGGCAGTTGAAGGTGCATGAGCATAACTACCCCACGCATGACTTGGAGCTAGAAGCTGTGGTTTTCGCGCTTAAGATCTGGAGGCACTATCTCTATTGTGGTTCGTGTAAGGTATTCACGGATCATAAGAGTCTCAAGTACATCTTCACTCAGAAGGACCTCAATATGAGGCAGCGACGATGGCTTGAGCTTATTAAGGACTACGACCTGACGCTTAATTATTGTGAAGGCAAGGCGAACTTAGTCGCTGATGCACTGAGTCGCAAGAATCAATTGAGCTTCAGTAGAAGTCATAGTTCCGTCAGATTTCATCAAACATCTATGAGTGCCGAGCCTGAGTTATTTCAGTAATTGTGCGAGGGTCAGAAGAATGACCCACAGTTGACTAGGATTTGAGAGGCCTTGCGGCAAGGAAAAGTCGCTAGCTTCGAGATTTCTTTCGACGGTAGTCTGCGATTTCGAGGGAGGTGGTGTGTACCGGACAGTTCTGATCTTCAGAACAGGATCATGTCTGAGGCACATAACTCGCCCTACTCTGTTCATCCTGGAGGTAACAAGCTGTATAAGGACCTTAAGGGCCAGTTCCGGTGGCCTAAGATGAAGCAAGATGTAGCAGAGTTCGTAGCTCGATGTTTAGTCTGTCAGAAGGTTAAGATCGAGCATCAGAGACCTGGAGGTCTTTTGCAGCCACTACCGATTTCAACCTGGAAATTTGAGTCGGTATCTATGGATTTCGTGGTTAACCTACCTACCTGTAATGGTATGAACGCCATTTGGGTAATAGTGGATAGGTTGACCAAGGTCGCTAGATTCATACCGATGAAGATGACTTGGTCGATGGAGCGCCAGGCAGAGGCTTATACCCAAGACATTATTCGACTTCATGGAGTTCCGAGGGAGATAGTTTCTGATCGTGATCCGAGATTCTTGTCTCATTTCTAGAAATCACTTCAGGAAGCCTTTGGGTCGAAGTTGAAACTGAGCACCACATTTCACGTGGCGACGGATGGCCAGACTGCGAGGACCATCCAGACTCTGGAGGATATGTTGCGAGCATGTACTCTGGAGTATCATCAGTCTTGGGGTGCGAATGCTTTGCTTGGTAGAGTTTTCATATAACAACAGTTATCACTCCATCATTTATATGGCTCCGTACGAGGCCCTGTATGGCACGAAATGTCGGAGTCCGATTTGTTGGAATGATATCAGTGATACTGTGGCTTTGGGACCTGAGATGGTACAAGATACCATATAGAAGGTCCGAGTCATTCGGTCTAAGATGCAGGCCGCGCAGAGTCGTCAGAAGTCCTACGCCGATAACCGACGTAGACCACTGACATTTGAGGTAGGTGACAGAGTCTTGCTTAAGGTTTCACCATTCAAGGGAGTTGCTCACTTTGGCCAAAAGGGGAAACTCCGACCAAAATTCGTGGGACCTTACGAGATACTAGAACGAGTTGGGGAGGTGGCATATAGGTTGGCATTACCACCATGTTTGTCTAATGTTCACGATGTGTTCCATGTTTCCTAGCTAAGGAAATATGTACATGATCCTACCCACCTTATTCCAGTGGAATCGGCCACGTTTGAGCTGAATCTGACGTTCGAGGAGCGACCAGTTCAGATCTTGGATCGCGAAGTGAGGACCCTCCGACGTAAGCAAGTCCAGCTAGTCAAGGTGTTGTGGAGAAATCAGCATCATGAGGAAGCGACTTGGGAGACTGAGGCGTCCATGAAGCAGAAGTACCCGAAGTTGTTTGTGGGTGAGCAATCTCCTTTGCCTTAAATTTCGGGACAAAATTTCTTTAAGGAGGGGAGGTTGTAACGACCCAGTTTTTCGGTATTTTCTGTTTTGATTTGTTTGTCGTATTTATGTTATTTTATGTATGGTCCAAACTTATTTGGACTACTTATTTTTATTTTATTTGAATAATTACGATTATTTTTATTTTATGATTGATTGTTTTATTATTTTTTTTATTTTATTTTAATTTAATTAATTAGAATTTTAATTTTTAATTTTCTAATTAGTTAATTAATTTTGGGTCAAATGCAGTTTAGGCATGATTAGTCATGCATGAGTGCAATTAGCCCAGGTGATCATCAAAGCCCATTTTGAGCAAGCTAAAACCGGCCCCCTTAATTAATGTGGCTTAATTTTGCCACTTGCCTCATGTTCACACCTTAACCAACTTCTATAAATAGAAGAGGTTGTAAAACTTATTTTTCATTTGCAAAACTTAATCATCCTTTACCATAAACTAAACACAAAAACACTCTCTCCATTGCTACATTCCACACGCCATTTTTGGCATAACTCCAAAAATTTGTTCATCATCCATCCAAACCCAAAACTTAAAGATTAATCCTCCATTGATCTGTAGTAATCTAAACACAAATTAAACCTCCATAATTCCATTCCAGATCACTAGTTAGGGTTTGATTCCTGGTTGGTTCGTGTGGGACGTGTGGTGGTGTCGTGTGAAGGTCGTGTTTGTGAGGGTGGTTCGTGCAGCCCATGTCGTGGTTCGTGCAGTAGGGTCGTGCCTCAAGGCCGTGTGGTTCGTGTTCGTGTGCAAGCCGTGGTGGTGCTCGTGTGGTTCGTGTATTTGCACCGTGCGTGTTCGTGTTTTGGGCCGTGTGGTTTGGTATCCGGGCAACAAGTTTTTGCTATTGTTTTTGCGCTCAAGTAATTGAGGTAACATACTTTTCTACCTTAATTTGTATACTATGATTCTAGGGTAGATTAAATGATCAAATTAGGATAGATTGTTGATGAATGTTGGCTATGTTTATGCGTGAATGTTGTGCTGATTTGGGTGAATAGTTTATGATATTTTGTTAAGTTTTCACATGCATGTTATGATGTCCTATGATAATCTTATGTTTGCTCATGTTTATGTTCATTTTACATGAAGTTTTGATGCATGTTTTTTATGATTGTGTTGATGGAGATTTGCGTGTGACATGCGTGTGATGTTGAGTTCTTGTTGAGTTCTTGATGAGTTCTTGATGAGGTCTTTATTATCTTGATGAGTTCCTTGTTGAATCTTGAACTTCTTGAATTAGTTCATGTAATCTTTATGTGTAAAAGATTATTAAAGTTTAATTAAATTTTATTAAAGATTACTAAAGTTTACTAAAGGAAGTTAAAGAAAGATTAAAGAAATGATAATGATTGATTAAAGAAGTTCAAAGATTATGGTAATGTATGTGGTTAGACTCAAGAAAAGGCGTAAGAAGCAATCTTGAGAATAACAAAGATGTAAAGTACGTAAAGATAGCTTAAGTTTACTTTTAGACGCCTAATCTTGGAGTAAGATTCTAAGACTTGGGTTAAGACGTTTCCCCTATCCTAACCGCGGTATTGGGATAGTGTATACTTGCTATGACATCTTTTGATATGAATTTCCGTAAGATGGGGTTCATGGGTTTGGGAGTAAGATTCTCAATCCTGGCATAGTAGGAAAGTTTGTTCGCGTAAGATGCGTTCGTACGAGCATAGTCCGGTCTAATTTGTAAATGGTAGCGACAAAGACTAAGTATTAATAAGTTTAAATAATTAAAGTTGGTCAAGTTGGATATTACTATTATTTGATTTTATTGTTATTATTATGGTATATTGTATGGTTGGTATGTTTGAGTACCTGATGTGTTTGTTTGGTTTATTCTATGATTACATGTATCCATGTTAGGGTGGGACTGTTATGTTACTCGCCACTGACAGTGGATTGTTGTTAATTTCAGGTAACTCTGATGATGACGATATTGTTTAGCTTTGGGTTGGGCGAGTGCCGTTGTATTTCTATCTTAGACTGTATTTCGTTTTTAGTTTGGATGATTAGTATTTGTATTTCGTATATTCTAACTCTGATAATAGTTGGAGTTGATTTCTAGTACTGATTATTTAGGGTTTAGTATCGTACAATCTTGTGGGTTTTGTACTTTTGGGATTTAGTAATTATATTTCTTTTGAGGTTTTGTTTTATTTTTAAGTAAGTTTGTATGTTAGATTGACTATTCGACTCGTCGGTTTCTTCCGCGCCGGTTTAAGCGAGTCGGGTCGTCACACTTACTCGTCTTACCTTTAAGGAGGAAGATGTTGAGTATGAGGAAAATTGTGCTTCAATTATTTCCCCCTTTGCATCCCCCTTCCCCATTGACTCTACTTCTCACCCTTTTCCTACTCCTCCCCCTTTCCCTACTCCTGGATCATGTGACGGTCTAGATTGCATTAAGAGTATGGATTCCTTGGAGGTGATGGAGGATGCTCCTCCATTTTTTGACCTTGAATGTGATAGGTTGGGAGAGAGCGGATCGGTAAAGGGAATCTTGATCGACGAGGCCCTTCTTGAGAGACCCCGTGTCCCTTTTTCCATGAGGCTCGATCTTATTCCTTCTGACCCCATCTCTCTCCCTAGTTTCTTACTTACCCCTCCGCTTAAGGAATCCTTGACTCCTTTTCACGTTCACATGCCACTTGATGAAGCCATGGTGGCGAGAGTGCAAAGTGACAATATTTTTTCTTCTTTTTCCTCTTTTTACTTAGATTTTAATTCTTCTTATTTTCTTAATTTTCCCTTTTCTTTTAGTTTCATACCCCCTACTCAACATAAGCAAAGGATGTCATTCTTTCTTGAGTGTCCTTCTTTGCTTGCCTTTGCTTATGTGGTATTCTCTCGATTTAGTGGCAATGTCTATGACACGCTACTACGAGCTTTGAGATGTTATTTCCCTTGTTCATAGCTTCTCTAACCCTTTTTCTTGGTGTTTGGTTCTTGTATTCTGCTCATTTTGCAGGTTTTGGAGTTTGAGCAGCACAATTGGATAGATGATGGTAATGAATGTGGAATTAGAGTTTGTGTTGTTTTAATTTGAAGCTTGATTTGGTGAGATTTCTCCAAACCCTACTCCTTTTTATTTCTTGTTTGCATAGTTTTAGGTTTAGTTTTAGGAGTAGATGATATTCGAGGATGTATGGCTTTAATTTTTGGCTTTCAAGCCCATTTGAGGAAAATTGGATATCGATGGCGTTGGGCCTCGATTTTATTTTGTTGGTTACTTGAATGCTAGATTTGAGTTGCGTATGCTTGTTTACTGCTTCGTCTAGTTTGGTTTTGGTATTTTTATTTTTAGTTTCTTTTTTCTTATTTTTCTTGTCTTTTATTTTGATTTCTTTTTTTTCTTTTCTTTTATTTTTTTTTTGTCCTTCCATTTTCCTTCCTTTTTTTCCCTTTTTCTTTTATTTTCTTTTTCTTTTTCTCAATTAGCCGACTTTGTTGAGTGTAGTTTGTGCATATTTGAACCTTTTTTTCTTTTTCTAGTGAATAAGGCATGCTTAGGAGCTTTTCTTTTGACCTTTTAGGAGTTAGCGAGATTTTGAAAACTTGTACAAACTTCTGTGTTCTAGGTTAGGGGTACTGGTAAGATTGGTTGAACCTTTGGGGAATTTGAAGCCTACTAGGAGTATTTGCACCTTGGTGGGGATTTTAGGTAGCCTTTTGCATGCATTGTTAGATTTGGGCACTTATTTCCTCTACCTTTGAGCCTTGATCAAGAGTTTGTCTAGGATTTCCCGAGTTTCAAGTGACTGAGCCACCCTTGGGGACGACGAAGGCATTCACTTCTTAGTTAATTTCATTTTTCTCCCTTTTCATTCACTTTTTCTTTTTTTTTCCACATTTTGTGATTAGGCTTTTTCTTTGCCGTGTTAGCTTTTATTTTTTGTTTTTTCTATTCACCTTTGGAGCCCTTTTGAGCTTGAGCTTTTCTTTCTTTGAGCCACATTACAAACCATTTCCTTCACTTTTATTTCACCCTTTTAAGTAAGTGAAGTTAGGGGATATTGGTGTTGCTTAGTATGGTTATGAGCTTTGGAAATGTAAAGTCTAAGCATCTTTAGTTCTCTTATTTGTGAATTTTCATGAGAAATAAAAGCCGACTAAGTGTGAAAAAGGCAACGTCTTCATTAAGTTCAAAAAAAAAAGGAAAAAAGAAGCATTTCATTACTAGGAGAAAAAATGAATTTATTCTTTAGAAATTCAAAAAAAAAAAACAAAAATCAAAATTTTCCTCCTTCCATTTCTCACAATGAAGACATTGTGTCCTTCAAGCTTGGGGGGGAGGAATTAAAAAAAAAATGTGTTCATTTTTGTTTTGTTAGGACCTTGTGAAGTTTTTTGGTCCATTTTGTGTAAGTTTGTTTTTTGAATAAGATTGGGGGAGGTTATCCCTGGTATTTTGGCTTTAGTGTGATCCCTTATGTTTTGTACTTCACTTTAGGGCACCACCACATAGCCAAATTTTTCCACACCCTTACCCAAGCCTTACGTTACATCCATAATAAGTCCTTCCGACCCATGCGGGGTTGAGTCCTCCTTGTCTTTTGGGGAACTAGCTAAGTATATTGAGTGGGCGAACAAGGCGAGTGATGGGGGGTTAACTCTAGCTCCGAAATAAATGATCCATTCACAATGGATCCGTTTTCCCTTTTCTTTCCGGTTCCTTCGCGGAATCATGAGACACTCCTAGTTAGGTGGATTTGAACTTTTTGGTTGGTTTGTGGTATGATTGGAACTAGCTTTAGGACTATTAGGTTGTGCATAGTTTTCTTAGTTTCCTTTCTTTCTTCCTTTTGGGTCAATTCCTTAGGTCTTTTGCATGCCAAGTTTGGTAGATTTAGGAAACTTTGTATTCTCTTACGCACATTCTCCTATTTCGGCTAGAGAGTTTATTTTTCTTCTTTCTTTTCTTTGTAGTCTTAGGTTAATTTGTAGTTGGTAAGACTTATGGGTTAAACTCTTTGGAAACCCTTACAAGAGCATACTCGTCCTCATTGGCGATTTTGGGATTTAAATGGCTTGTTACTTGTGCTAAAAGTGACCGTGATTCCTACGAAAGTGAGTTAGACTTTTGGTTTCCATTTTTCTTTAGTTTTCTTTGCTTGAGGACAAGCAAAAGGCAAGCTTGGGGGATTTTGATCGGTCCATTTTGGACCCATTTTCCGGCTTCGTTTCACTTGTCTTTCGAGCCATCTAGACTTTATTTCATTGGTTTTTAGTCTTTTAGTATAGAATTAGCTTATTTCATGGTTTCCTTCAATAATGTTGTGTTTTATTTGTTTTCTTGAATAATTAGGCTCAAAATGGAAGCATTTAAAGTGCTCTTGCATATATAGGCTGATTCAAAGACTCATATCCTTTTTTCTATAAATCTTTTTCAGGTGATTCCACTTGGAGAAGATTTCTTATTCCAAGAGCTTTAATTTGATATAGGGATATTTCCCCAGGTACTCCTGGCGTTAGGCCTAATAGCCAGAATGCCCCCACTTTTTTTAACTTGCATTAGGTACCCCTGAGATCAATATAATTGGCCAAAATGCCATTACTGCAAATTTGAACCTCAAATCATGACTAATCTGTTCGTTTTTTGCGAATTCCGACCTCAAATATGAACCTTTAGGGATGAAATGACCCGTAAAATCTTAAGAGGACAACTTTTTTAAAACACGTAGATCAAAGCACGCAAATCGAGACGAATCAAGACTTAGATATATGTGCGCAAAAATTGTCATCTCAATCTTTTACGAGTCATTTTAACCATTAAGGGTCAGATTTGAGGTCAGAATTTGCAAAAAACGAATAGATTAGCCCTAATTTGAGGTCGAAATTTGTAATAATGGCATTCTGGCCATTTATACTGACCTCATGGGTACCTAATGCAATTTAAAAAAAGTGGAGGCATTCTGGCTATTTTGCCTAACTCCAGGGGTACCTGGGGAATATCCCTTTGATATATTATATGCTCAATTCCGCTAAGAAATGAAGGAGATATGAGCATTTGAAGACCGAGTGCGCAGATCTGCACGACCGTGCAGCTACCCTTCCTTTAAGCACGATCGTGCAGCTTATTACTGCACGGTCGTGCAGCATGCTCGTGCAGAGGTCAGAGAGCCCCTTTTTGGAGTGCACGACCGTGCAGGCAAACCTTGCACGATCGTGCAACTTGACCTTCTTTTCGCCATGACCGTGCAAGGTTCAACTGCACGGTCGTACAGCTTAGTGTTGCACGGTCGTGCAACTAAGTTGAACGGTCGTGCAGCTTATTACTGCACGACCGTGCACGACCTGCAGCACGTGAAATGTCTTGTTTTTGGCCGTGTATTTTGGGTGGATTTTTAGAGTTAGTTTTAGTTGAGTTTTAAGCTTTGGTTTTAGAGGCTAAGAGGGATAGAATTAGACTCTCATTAGTTTGTATTCAAGAAGCTCTCAAGTAGAAAAAACTCTCAAAAATTCTTAGATTCCATTAATCAAAGTAGTGAGATTAGCATTTGTTCTTCAAGTTCTTTGTTCTCCATTGAATCTCAAGATACCTTTGATTTCCAATCCAGGTTTAGTTTTGTTTTAATTGATGTTTAGATTGTAATTCCTTAATACTTTTTGTTATTTTAGTTTTGATTGAATTTGTTTTGTTTCATAGAATAGATTTAATTGAAATTCATGAGTTTAGTAATGGCTTCCATGAGTGAGTAGTTCTTTCTCTAGGGATTGGATGACTTGATGTTATTGATTTAGGAGGTTAATTGTTGGATTGGTTTAGTGTTTGAATAATCTTGAATGTATTTTCTCTAGAATTCTTGAACCTTGCATGATATCTTGGTGAAGTGTTCATGTTGAGTTTGGTGATTGTTGATGATTTTGATAATTGCTTTCAAGAATTCCATGAGAATTTCTTAATTGCTAGAGATAGTAATTAGGATTGTGAATTGAATAAAGTATTTGACGAATTCGATTTTAGGTTTTGCTAACTTGGCTAATCGAGAGAGATTAATTTAGCATCTCCTAGAATTTCCTATTGTCTAATCGAGAGAGGGTTTTGGGATTGAGTTCATTAATGTTTTTTGAATATTCACTTTTCATTTGAGATAATCAAACATGAGTTTATTCAATGATTGTAATTCCTCCGATTGAAGTAACATTAGGAAGTCTAATCCTTAGAGTTTTAGTCATTTGATTTTCAATTCGTTTAATTTTTCACTTCAATTCGTTTAGTTTTTTTTAATTCAATTTGTTTAGGTTTTCGATTTAATTTCACTTTTCACTCAACAAAAAATAAGACCCTTGGATCAATTTGGTTACGACTAGTCCGTATTAGTTCCTTGCGGATCGACCCTAACTTCGCTAATACTACGTGTTAGTTGTTAGGTCATATAAATTGTATATTTGCTAGGCAACTAGGGCCACGACACCCTAGGAGCCGATCAACCAGCATGATTCAAAAGTCTTTCTCTAAAATTCCAACTTATTCTTCACTTCTTTTATCTCATCAATTAACATAATGTCAACTTACCAATTCATCCATGACCTTATCAATGTAAACTTCTTTTGTCTTATCAAAATTCATAGACTAGAATATATCTTGTTGAATTTAACTTATCAATTCATCCATGACCTTTGTAATACCCCAAAAAATTCATAAATAAATTTATTCTCACATATGATTTAAAATTATTATTTTCATGAAAAATAATAATTTGGTATTTAAAATGAATTAATGTTCTCTTTATGTAATAAGCATTTATAAAATAAATTTTATTGTAAATAAAATTTAGTTGGGTGATGTGATTATTTTATTATGATAATATCTTTGAAATGAAAATAAAATAAAAATAATAGCATTATCGTTATTGTTAACCAAACACAATCTCACTCACCCAATTATACTCATTTACCTCATACAACTCTCGCCATCATGTTTCACTCTATCTGCTCTCCCCCACCTCACTATCTTATAAATACCCCCTTAACCTCAAAATTGTGACACCCACAAGTCGAAAAATGATTGTGGCACCCCTTCCCCTCTCACATGAATAGTAACCATGATTACTCTTCATGTGAGAGGGGGAGAGGTGCCAAAATCACCACCCCCACAAGTCACACTCAAGTCAAGATTAGTCTTCCTCTTCTTTCTCCTTCTTTTTCCCTTTCCTTATCTTTCTCCCTTGCCCCTTTGTGGCTGCTGCCCACCATAGGCCTCCTCTGGCAAGTTGTTGTCGGCATCGCCCAACCGCTGCCACGCCTACGGTTGGCCACCGTGCTCCCCCTCTTCTTTACTCTTTCTTTTTTTTACTAGGTTAGGGTTTTGGAAGAAGTTAAAATATGAAATTATTGTTGTTTTTGTCTTGTTAATGTTGCTGCTGTCCGGCGGTGCTGGTGCTGGTGGTTGCTTTGTCCTCTTGGCTACACTACACCCAAGGTATCCACGCTCCTTTCATTCCCTCTTTAATTTTATGGTTTAATTAGAGAGTTTGTTTTTGGTTGTTAATTGGATAAATTTTTATATTATCTTGTTGTATTTAGGTTGTGTTCATTATTGTATTGAAATTGTAATTGGTTGATGATGAATTATGAAAGTTATATTTAAATTTGCATTTTTGTAGCTATTTGGACAGCCCTGTTTAACAACAGATTTGAGGGGTCAAACGATGTCCGTTGTGGCTCCATAACCACTTAAATTGATGCTCTTCAAGTCTACTTTCCAGTGGAATAAATAGTTAATTGTGGGTAGACCTATATTGTAAGTTATAGCCATTCTTCTACAGTCTGTCCAGACCTGCGAAAATTGATGCTTTCGTGTTGTAAGTGTTGTTGCCCTCACTATGAGTATGATCTTGTTGTCCAACTTTTTGGGATATGTTGCAGCTTATTAAAAGGACTTATGTTAGCTTAAATTGTTAATGATAATGACTATTTATATGTCTAGAACAATTGGTAAAAGTTTAAGAAAATAATTTAGGGTGTGATTGTTATCGGGGTCAAAGTGTTAAATCTTGATGTAACATTTGGGCAGCAGCAATATAGGGATAAAATGAGGTTGTTTTGATGCATCGTAAGTAGTATATCATGTTAGTTTTAGTGTTGGTGATTATGCAAATTGGTATGATGGTTATTGATTTTGGTATGATGAAAATGGATTTATATTAGTTGGTAAATTAAATTTAATATTGGTTAGAGGATGTTATGACGGCCTAAGTACATATTTATATGGGTGTTTAAATACCTAGTACATCCAATGATTGATTACAGGCACTAAATTGAGATTATGGGGATATCATGGAGTTGTATAAAGTTGAGGAAAAAAAGTAGTTATTGGGTTCATAATTCTTTGAGTATGAAGTACTTCATAAATGGTGAATGTTGTTTTAAATTAGAGAGAGTAAATAGTTCTTTATAGGTGAATGGATACCTTTTAGTTTTGAGAGAAATTTAGCCAACGGTTGAAACCCTTGCAATTTACGCTATTGTCAAGTCTTACGTTCAAATGGATTATTGGATGGCATATGTATTATTGATATATAACTTTATTGAAATACTACAAAGTCTGCGATGTTTATTGGTTCATGACATAGTTAATACTTCTACTTCAACTACGAATCATGTTGAAATATGAAATTTGAAAGTTTATTGAGTTGGATTGTTATGAATAAACTTAGGGTGTGTTTTGTTAGGGTATTAATCAAAGGGAATGGGAATTAACTGCCCTCATTCCCTTTGATTATGTTTGTTATCCCACTTTTTTCATTTAGCACTTTTCCATTCCCACCCCTCCCCCTATCTTTTGAATTCCCTTTCCCCACCCTCCACCTAAAAACCACCCAACCACGTAGCCCCACCCCATGCCAACCCACCCCCACCTAGCCTTAGCCCTAGCCCTAGCCCCACTGCCACCCCACCTAGCCCAACCCCACCGCCACCCCCACCCCAACCCAGCCCCGCCCGGTGCCACCCAACCCCAGCCCCACCGCCACCTTTACCCCAACCTAGCCCCACCCTCACCCACGAACCCAACCACTCAGCCCCACCCACGACCCTAGTAAACAAAAAACCACGAATTCTTCCCCAACCCCATTCCTGTGCCGACCGACCTTCCCCCACCCTCGCCCCCCCCCCCCCAACCCTCACACCAGCCCCAACCCCACCCAAGAAACCCATAACACCCTAGCTACGAAAACAATCCCACAACTCCACCCACATCCCTTACCCCAACCATCAATGGTGTCGGCCGACCCTCCCCCACCCTCGCCCCCTGCCCCCCCCCCCCCCCGCACCAGCCCAGCCCCACCAACTTAACTACCTTAGATTTAGGTTTTTTTGTTTGTTTTTGGATATAGGGTTTCGTCGGGTGGGCTGGGCTAGGTGGGGCTGGGTGAGGGTGCGGCGGCGCCGAAAATGGGTGGGGTGGGGAGGTGGGTGGTTGAAATGGTGGTGGGAATGGGTGGTGGTGGTGTGGTATGGTGGTGGTGGTGGTGGTGGTGGTGTGGTGGTGGTGGTGTGTTCTTACATTTTTTTAACAAACAACTAATCAAATCTAACACTTTTACGTACATTTCATTCTCATTCCTAAAGTGGTTCTCTTTCCTCTTTGACAATGAAACGGCCTCTTAAGAAGTCCTTCTTATTTCATGTCCCTATGTCTATAAGACACGATCCAATGAATTAATTGTCTGTTTGAACTTATGGATGCAAGTATGTTGGAATGAATTTATTGTTTGCATGAATTTATTGATGTGTACAAGTTTAATTGGTTTTGTAATCAATCTATCTCATTTAGATTAAATTGAAATATTGGATTTGAGGGGTTTAGTGGAATTAATTTATTAATTATTCCACAAGATAATTTTTATATTATACTCAATCATGACTTGTTAGTATGTTGAGTAAAGGTGGATTAAGGCGGAATGGCTAGGTGGGTTTCTTTTGTTCAACAAATTGGATATGTGGGATTATTGTAAAGGAAATAAAAAAGGATATGTGTGATTAAAATTGAAATTTCGTACATGAATTGAGTTGGCTAGTTAGAATTGATTAATATTATTATTATTGCTCTTGCATGCCCTTAAGTATTTTATTAGAGTAATCATGGATTAAATTTGTTGGGTTGGTTGACATTATTCGACCATTTTATCATATTGGTTGGTTTGGTTGATATAAGTTCAACCCTTTTATCATATTGGTTGGTTTGGTTGACATTGTTCAACCCTTTATCATATTGGTTCGTTTGATTGTCATTGTTCAACCCTTTTATCATATTGGTTGATTTGGTTGACATCATTCAATCCTTTAATCATATTGGTTGGATTGGTTGACATTGATCAACCCTTTTATTTATATTGGTGGGATTAATTGACATTGTTCAACCCATGGATTATTATTAAAAATAATTAATTAAGTGTCAACTTGTAAATGTGTTACCACCTTATCATCAACATTAAAATTTTGTTATGGTTGTGGTTGAATTGGTTGGGCAGTTGGTGGAAAATTTATAAGTTAAGCATCTAATCACGTAAAGTGAAACATGGATGAGCAATAAAACTCTAGAAAGTGTGCACTTCTAGAGTATTGACAATTATGGGCTGGGGTACACGGTGATAGCCCATGGCCTTACCGAGGCTTGTTTGATCACCTTGTCATCTTTCTTGTGAGAATTGTATTTCATTTTATTAAGAAAGTTAGATGGGATCCTAGACTAAGTTTGTGAGAATGGAGTCGCATCCATTCTTGCAGTGCACTATCTTTTATATTACAATAGGTTATTTCGACCGAATTGGTTGGTGGATTGGACAACCTTGTCTATTGCTTATCCAAATTTAATCATATTTAATATTAAGAGTCGGGTGCGTGGAATGGTTAGTGGGTATGTCAAATTAAATTGATACTAGTTGTGGCATTAATGGATTCATGTTTTAAGAGTTGCTTCCTTCAACTATTAAGTTGGGTTGTAATTTATCCATGTGTTTAGTCATTTGTGATCATACATTATTTTATTGTTAATATATTTATCAAGGCACTATTATCGAGTTATAGTGTTGGTACTCAGCTCTTACTGACTAGTGCTTGTGTGTACGTGTCTTTGTCCACTTCTTCTTCCTTGGTAGACCTGTGATGACCCATATCAGGACTTGCCCTTGATGATGAGCAGGCTAAAGATTCTCCAACAGGTATTTTTGCAGTGTTGGCTTGGTACGAGTGAGGATGATGACACATAGAAGCTTCTTGCATCTCCTTGAAGTTAATATCTAGATGTAATTTTCTCCTTGGGTTTGTTCATAGAGTTATTAGTTATATTTAAATTTCTAAAGTCATAATTAGATCACATAGTAGTTTGAGTTATGGTTTTGTTAAGTCTTACATTTAGCCACCTTGGGGTAAATGTGGTAATGCTCCGACATTAATTGCTTCCGCTAAGGTTTATCGATTTTGGATCTGAAAGATGTATCGTTTTGAATTTGAACAAATTTTTATTAACCTCTATTTTGGATTGTCCTATTTACAAAGGAAACTCTTTCAAAATCTTTACTCATGTCTTATTAATATTTAAATAAAGAATGTTTTACTAAGCCTTATTTATCAGGATGTTACAACCTTTATTAAAGGCAAATAAAAATATACTCCCTCCGTAGCATAATACTAGCAACAATTGATTTTACACACATTTTGAGAAAGCGATTTAAGGGTGTAAATGAAAGAATTAGTCCAAATTTTTTTAATATTAACAACTTACAATAATCACAGTCTTGTTTGTATTTAAACCATTTTGACTAATTCATTCGTTTACACCCTTAAATCGCTTCCTTAAAATGCATGCAAAACCAATTGTTGCTAGTATTATATTACGAAGGTAGTATATATCATACATGACTATAGTTAGTACCTAATTTTCCAAAGTAATTCCATTTACCATTAAAATCTAAAATTTAGTTGTACTTCAAATCTAAAACTTTTGTTTGTTTTAACCTGACAAGTACCCGTACAAAGCTTCCTATATCAAGATATATGACCTTATAAGGAGTGCTAGAGGGCATGTAATGCAGGTAGCGATTCTCAATCCCGGCCTTCAAGTTTTAGGATAAGCTCTCAAGTCTCAACTACTAGACCGACCAAGGGAGCACCGATTTCAAATCTATAACTTATGAAACAGCCACAAAATGCGACAGACATGAACTGACAAATATATACATACAAGTACACTTTTGTAGGCAAGAGTGAAAGGCATTCACGCATCATGATTTCCGATTTATTAGCTCGAAAATAATAAGCAAAACCATTCTACTTGGCACAAATTCATTCGAATAAGGATGTAAATCCGCAAATCTCAACTCAATATATATGATATGATACAAAAAATCAGCTAGTCTTACATCAAACAGCAAGGTCACCTTAACCTGCTGTATTTTATAACCAAAATTGAAAACATCCTTCACAAGAAAGATGGCGGAAAGACAAAAAAAAAAACCATCCCAATCAATTAAATATGGTGCAGAAGACATAAAAAGAAAAAATAAATAAAAATAATGGGCCATACATGACACAAAATTGTGACCTTCAACACCCTAGTTGATGCCTAAATAAATACATAAGAATGCATATTATACATCCTGCAAGCATATCCACTTTTGGCCAAAAAAGTAGAAATGTTTCCTAGACCTAGAAACCACGAAACCGGGGGTGGTGCCAACCATGACAATGACACTCTTTTATAGTAAGGGACTTGTAACATTTGTTAAAAGCCAGGCATCTTCCACCACGAAAAAAGCCCAAACCCCAGTGAGGGATACGTCAAGTTCCTTAGTTTCTTTCTCCATCACCAATTCAGCAACATTAAGAAAGAATTCCCACACCCCACCCCACCCCCCCCCCCCCCCGGCCCTCCTTTTTTTTCGCATGTTCACTCAACTCTTTCACTGGATGCATCAAACATGGAGTAGGCAAAGAAGTGTAGACAAGACCCAAAAAAACCACCTGTTTTCTTCATAACAAGGAATCATCAGGAAGCGACCGCTGCCTTCTCCATTTTCTCTTTCTCGATCTCTACCCGTCTTTGGTCAGCATGCTGGGCAACTCCATTGGCCAGTGCTTGATATTGGAATTCGAGAGACTGAGTCAAATTCTGGAACCGTAAAGGGTCTGAAACTTGCATAGCTTCAACAATAAAAAATGAATATATATTTTTAATTAGTGCAAATACTGGATTCTAAACTTGGTAGTAATATATAATTGGTAAGTTTATTGATTTCTCAACTACAAACAACTCCTTTCTGATTGACCCTATTGATTGTAAATGGTAGCAATCATTATTAAATTTAAACTACTGACCCTGATGGCAAATAAGGCAGAACATGGTAGCCATCATCACCACCGGCACTGCACAGTCCATCAATATCTCTACAGCAACATTGTGTAGCACTGCCACTAAAGCTAAAGAAAGCATACTTTGTCCCTTGTTATTTATGCATGTTGGAAAGTAGCCCTTAAATATCCATCTTCAACATCTCCAACCCACATCCCTGCCTATAGCTACACCACCAATATGGTTGCTCCATCATTGGGGAAATGCCCCTTGTCACTCGACTTTAATCCCTTATTAATTAAGCATGTTGGAAAGCAACCCGTAAAAACTATCTTCAATATTTCCAACCCACATTCCTCCTTATATAGCCGTAAAGATTATTATTAAGCATATTGTAAAGCATACCCTTAATACCCATCTTCAACATTTCCAACCCACATTCCCCCCTACCGCTACACTACCACCCTGGTTACCCCATCATCGAGGAAATTCCCCTCGCCACTCGAATTTTGTCCCTTTAAGCATGTTGGAAAGCAGCCCCTTAATATCCATCTTCAATATTTCCAACCCGGATTTCTCCCTATCGCTAAACCACCACTTGGTTACTCCATCATCATGGGAAATGCCCCTTGCCACTTAATTATTCTCCATTATTATTAAGCATATGAGAAAGCAAACCCTTAATATCCATCATCAATATTTCTTACATCATAGCCCAGATTATTCCATCATCGGGGAAATACCCCTTCCACTCGGCTTTTGTCCCCTGTTATACAGCAGGTTGGAAAGAAGCCCTGAATCCATCTTCAATATTTCAACCCACAATTCTCCTAAGCGTTACACACCACCCTTGTTACTCCTTCATCAGGGAAATATCACTTGTCCGTTGCCACTCGATTTTGAATAGCGGTAGGGAGGAATGTAAGTTGGAAGTATTGAAGATGGATGTTAAGGGCTACTTTCCAATATGCTTAATAATCAGAGACAAAAGCCGAGTGGAAAAGAGTATTTCCTCAATGGAGTAACCGGGTTAATGGTGTAGCGTCAAGGAGGAATGCGGGTTGGAAATACTAAGGGTGTATTTGGTTGGGGGCAATAATCAAAGGGAATGGGAATCAACTGCCCCCATTCCCTTTGATTAAGTTTGTTAGACTATATTTATCATTCCCTTTCCCCTCCCCATTCCCCTATTCTAACACTTTTCTAAATCCAACCCCTCCCCTATCTTTTCCATTCCCTTTCCCCCATCTTCCACCCAACCACCCCAACACCAACCATAACCACCCACCTCCCCTCCCCCACCACCCGTCGACACCGCCCTCCTCCAACCCCACCCATCACCGGCGCCCCTCGAAACCCTAACCCTAACCACCCAAATTAAAAAAACAACCCCCATCCACCTCCACCAACCCCAAAACCACCCCCCGCCGTACTGCCGCCCCTCCACCACCGTACAGCCCCCAACCACCCCCCCACAAACCAAAACCCCCAAATTCAAAAACATAGGGTTTCGGGGGTGGTGGAGGTGGGTTAATTTGGGTGGTTAGGGTTGGGTTTTGAGGGGTTGGGGAGGGGAGGAGGCTGCCGTGGTGGAGGGGGTGGCGCCAGCAAGGGGTGGGGGAGGGGTGGGGGTGGTTTCGTTGGCGGTGGAGGAGGTCGGGGGGTTGTTTTTGAACTTGGGTGGTGGGGGTGGGTTTGGGGTGGTGGAGGTGGGTTCTTTTTTTTTAACAATCTTTTAAATCTAACACTTTTGCTTTCCATTTTCCCTCATTCCCATTCTTAAAGTGATTCTCTTTCCCCCTTGATAACAAAACGGCCCCTAAAGATAGATAATACAAAGTTGCTTTCCAACATGATTAATAATACGAGACTAAAGCCGAGTGGCAAGGGGCATTTCCCCGATGAAGTAACTAGGATGGTGGTGTACCTATAGGAAATGAATTTTGGTTGAAAATATTGAAGATGGATATTTAAGGGTTACTTTCCAACATGCATAATAATAAGGGGCAAAGCCAGCTTTATTTAGTTTTAGTGGCAATGCTAAACAATGTTGCTATTGAGATATTGATGGGCAATGCACATTCTTTCGGTGCCAATACTAATGATGTATTGACGACTACCATGCCTTGCATGTTCTGCCCTTATTTGCCCTCAATATTATTATTCCATACCAGCATACAACCTTCCCAACTTCTCTTACTACTACAACTAGACTAGATATTTTATTTTATTTTCTGAAATTGAACAAATTGATCTATCAATTGCATATATAGAAGATTCCATTATACTCTCCAAATCACTATCCAAATGCTATGTTGACTGAGGTGGTTACCAAGGTAAGCTAAGGCCAATCCTTTGGAGAAATATAAATTTAATAATGATTGCTGCCAATGACAATCAATAGGGTCAATCAGAAAGGAGTTGGCTGGAGTTGAGTAATACATAAACTTATCAATGTTCCATGTTCACTTACTTTTGATTGTGTCAACAAACAATATGAAAGGATCAACCTCATCAATTGGAGATTGCAACTCTTCATCATCACTATAGTCGTCATCTGAATCATCATCATCATCCTCGTCAACTGGTCTGAAAGCCTTGGCCTACACGTGAAAAATATATCAATCAAATATCTTAACTCACATCTTAGGGGACAACACAATAACAAGACTAGTGTTGATAATCAACCAATACTGCACAAGTGACAAGTCATTTACAAAGATTCCCTATTGCAAAATTTTAGTATCTTGACCATGAACCAAAAGAACAAAGGAATAATGAGCATGAACAAATAAAGAGGAACATGGGAGTTTTTCTTTTGGTATCTTGTATTGTGCTGGGTGAAAAACCCAATATGAAAGTAACAAATTCGAAAACAGAAAGCATATTTCAGTCAATATTCAGATCTCACTTCTAGGCTTCTAGCTACAAACTTACAAAATATACAAGATTACAAGTCATTCGATAAAAATATTCAGAGACGAACAATCGCTCACCCGTGCTGCTAGACGATTCAGATGATTGCTGTCCGCATCATCCCCTTCATCCTCATCAACTCCCATTTCTTTATCAGAACCTTCCACTTCATCCTCATCATCAGATTGAAAACCATCCATGTCATCATCATCTTCGGCCTCATTCTCTTTCACAGCTTCTGCCATACGAAGAATGGTTTCACTATCAAATTACCCGTACAACAATATATCAAAATAAAATCAGATCAATTAACGTGCCTAGACGTCGGCATACCTGCAACTTGTTCTTTGTAAGCAGCAAGCAGTTCGAGGGTAACCCTAAAAACACGTCCAAGAGCTTCAACTGGGAGTTGGTCAGCAGGAAGGGATAACAATGATGTTAAACCCAAACAGCAAACTTTCTTATCATGCTCCCTGCCAAAAAAAAAAAAAAAAAGAGATTAAAATGATCAATTTGATTGAAAAAGCAAAGAAACAAGAAAAATAAAATACAACTTATAGTCTCCAGATGTGAATGCAAAGACAGGAGAAATTATCAATTTGATTCAAAATGCAAAGAAACAAAAAACATAAATTTTAGTATGCAGAAGTGAATGCCACATTGCTTCATCGATAATTTTGACAAAAGGACAACTAAGAATCCTGAAATTTACCCATATCACACCCTCATGGGCCAAAAAACAATAATGGAGCAGAAGTTCAGATAATTAAAACCCACCTCTTAAAGTTAGCACGCACTCCACTTTTTTTCACTTGTTGTATCATTTGGAACCAAAGATTAAATATCTCTGTAGAAACACCAAGTTGATGTAGTACACCAAGTGCCATGGTTGGGTTGTAATAAAGTGCATTAGCAATCTGCGGGGAGGAAATAGGCAGATATCTTCCGCATCAGATACACGCAGTGTATAACATATTATATTGTTGGAAAACCTTAGTCACAAATATACAGGCCAACATGTATATAATTAAAAATCCAATCCATATCAAATTTAGGTCGATTAAAGAAAATTGATTAGGTGGACACTTATCAAAAGACACACCAAAAAAAATAAACACGAACAGCTTCCCTTGTATGCAAGCAAAATGGCACACACATATCAATAAGATACAACTAGTAAAACATTATTCTTAATGCCAATATTTATCATATTAATTTCTCCTTAACTGAACAAGATAAAATATGTTTGAAAAAATCAAGTTTATAACCCCAATGGCCAATATCCCATACAGGCTATCTTACTCGGACTCTTTATTTCCCTTCAAGTACCCGTGTCGGACACTCGTGACTCGACCCGGACATTGGTATGACACTTCAACATTTCATTTTGAACCACAGACATTCATATTTTTTCGCAAAACAAAAGCCATGCAAATATATGGGCTGAATCTAATAACATACCACTTGAATCAGGAGGGATTTTAAGTATGGTTTCTCAGCTGTACGCAGACGCTCAACAGTGATCTTCAAATATGGCTCAACCCAATGATCAACTTGACCTTTGCAGTTTTGGAATACAACTTCTATGAGCTTTGGAGCAGGCTCAATATCACCATCTTCGAGATTTTTATCAGCCATTATCTGGTAACATAAAATTAATTCATCATCAACTAAAATAGGATCGTCCCAAGGATTAAATTGGATAAAAAGGAGAGGATTGTCATCGGCTAGCTGAAAAAGATGAGTTGAAAAATGCTCACAGAAGATATCATTTTCCATAGGCTTTGTTGGTAGTCTGGATCTTTGCAGCCAAGAAAATGAGCAGTGCTGCGTGATATATAATTGTCCAGAGGTACCAAAATGTCTGCATCAAATCATATATTGCACAAACGAATTACTTAGGCTTCTAAGTTCACAATTTTCATATTTCATAAACTTCAGCAACATATTTAAAACAAATCGTTTCCTGAACCCGGAAAAAAAAGGGGGGAAAGTACTGAAGCAAAAATAAACCAGCAAAAATGGTGGCAAAAGAAAACAGCTACCTCTAACTGCATTATGAAGGCTAAAATTTGGGGAATTGAGAATTATTTTAGTGAAAGCCAAAAAAGACAAAAAGGTTTAATTCAAAAAAGAATAGTAAACGCATAGACAATATAGAACTGGAATGAATCATCCAAAAAAATAAACAAATAAATAAATAATTCAAGTTATGATGAAAAGGCCTTTGAACACTTTGCTAAACTTGGTACTTGGTAGTGCAAAGTTTAGAGTAGCCTTGCCCTGGTGAATGGAAACGGCCAATATAGGAAGGCTAAATCGTGCAGATTCTTCACAGCATCAAAAGATAACTTCAGATATATATGTGCATTATATATTTATTTATACTCAATCAACAGAATGAAAACACAGAACCAAATCAACCAACAGTTGAGGTGATTTGATTTTCAAGGAGTTGTCAAGGCTTTACAGAATACAGACAAAGTTGCTTGCACCTGCATTCACTGTAGAATGATTCTATATCATCCAGCATGTATTCACCAGCTCAAATCCGCTAGACTTGGTTTAGGATTAGAAGCCCAGGCATGGCCTAGACGTCCCATCTGACCCAGACGCCTACGCCAGTAGGCCATGGCCTGGGCTTCTAGTTCAGATGCCCCACTATTTTTCAAAAAAAAAATTTGGAACCATCATGGGCTCCGAAATTCGTGGATTTGGTGGTGGTCGTGCTCGAGCAGCATGGCTTACGTGGTGGTTGTCAGGGTTGTGGTAATTTTTTTATGTTAAGGGCAATATTGTCATTTCACTTTAAAATTTGGGAAATATTATTTTTAGGGCAACAAATAGTGTTACAGTTTAATTGATGTAATGCCATATTTCGATTAAACTATCAATAGTCCACAAAACCAGCATCTCTCTTGTTATGTCAAATGCAATAGGATGAAAAGTGTCTAGTTGAATTTATACAAAGAGAAGAGACTCAAACACAAGTTACAACAATCAAACAGATGGGAAACAAACACTTACTTGGAAAGAAATCAATAGCCCACTCTGACAATGCCTCCATCATCAATGGCCAAAGACTCCACATATCCAGAGAAATAGTAGGAGAAAAAAATGTCATATAGGAGACAATCTCCAAAACCTCTTCAAAGACCTCTGCAAGAAAACAAAGTCTAAAATATGAAAAATTCTAGACTAGCACATTGCAGGAAAAACAAAGGTATATATTAAAGTAAGCGACTGATGTGACTCCACTAAGGAAGCATATACTTTCAAAGAGCATTACAATCACTCCACAATTAGCTTCATAACACATTGTTCTCTGGGAAATTCGAATTTGACAGATCAAGAATGGTATCATTGACTACTTAGGAAGTGTTCTTTTGAACTTATTTTTAGTTCAACTCAATTCCGTTCCATCGAAAAAACAAGGCCTTAGATAATAGTGTTATAAGTTTATATGTGACCACCTTTAACAAGAAATCTTAGTATAATGTTCTTAACATACTTGTATGCCCGAATATTTCTTTCCACAGTCATTGGTCACTAAGCCCTATTCTTTTGGATTTATTTTCAGTTTAGTAAGTCTAATCCAAAAGAACAAGGTCTTAGTGACATTCAATATCAGCTAACAGGTATTTGAACGTTTCTCCAAAAAAAAACATACATTGAGATGATTAAATCATTTTTTTATCCCACCCAACAATACCATAGTCATTGGTCATTAAGCCCTCTTCTTTTGGATTTATTTTCAGTTTAGTAAGTCTAATCCAAAAGAACAAGGTCTTAGTGACATTCAATATCAGCTAATAGGTATTTGAACGTTTCTCCAAAAAAAACATTGAGATGATTAAATCGTTTTTTTATCCCACCCAACAACACCTCTAACAACAATTGGTTAACGATCGGTAAAAAAAAAATTAAAAATTTCAGTTAACAAATTGCTATGTTAAAAACATACCCTGGCCATCAGTAGTTAACATCCTGCGCATTATAGGCAGAAGAGTAGGCTCAATTTGAGCGAAGAGATGAGGAAGCCTGCTAACAGATTCCAGAATTGTGCTAATAGCTCGCAAACAACCAACAGCCGCCAACGCACCACCTGGATCATCACCCTCTTCATCTTCTTCAGCAGTACTCATACACTTCCAAAATGCAGCAGCCTGACATGCAAGCATGTGTTCATGGACACGAACTAAATATTACATCTTAATATTAAAATACATTAAGAAAAGCATTACCAAATTCTGGCACAATCCAAAAGCATAAGGTGCCATCTCTTCCCCAAATTTGTCAACAATAGTCTCCAAAGTGAACACAAGGTCTTCATTTTCGACCTCATTCATAAGTTTGAAAAATTCTGGGAGACAGAAGGCCAGAAGCTTATGAACATCAATTCAATAAGTGTAACACATGAAAAATAAAATATGCATAGCATATAATAATATCTACCGTCAAGCAGCTGTGGCAGAATAGGCCGTATCTCTCCCAAATCTGCATCAAAATTGACATTGTACATAATGAAACAATTCTTGTTGACATGATGTCCATGATGAACAAAAATGGATGTTAAAACAAACTTATTTTGAAGATTGTCAAATTAAAAATAAAATAAAAAGAACCTTTGCAAGCTTCAACAAATGAACGCAGAGCGAAGACCGAATCAACACGAACAGGAAGCTCTGGATCTCGCAGCCCAGCCACCACACTGTGAAGTGCTTTCCGGAAATTGTCCTGATCGGAGAAATTAATGTGGGCATACTGGCCAGCAACCCATGCTGCCTGAAAAGCATCAATAACCAACAATTTAGGAAACACAAAACCAGGAGGAAAAAGGGAACTAACAAAGCTGGCTAAGCATTAAAAAAATTCATTTTATGATGTACAGCACTACAACTGGATGAAAAATTCACAACTTGTCACTAGTTAAAATATCTTATAAAAAATACATATAAGAAGAAAGTAGCAGATAAAATATCGGAATCAACCATATGTCCATATCAAGACATACAAAGCTACCAAACACAACCCCAATATGAATTCCTTGTAAAGTAAACAATTGACATGATAATTACTTCAAACCTAAGCCAAA
Source organism: Salicornia ramosissima (assembly GCA_951394345.1). NCBI lineage: Eukaryota > Viridiplantae > Streptophyta > Magnoliopsida > Caryophyllales > Amaranthaceae > Salicornia > Salicornia ramosissima. Next base: position 27,402,770 of record OX596234.1, on the reverse strand, counting down.
AACTCATCAAATGTTACAGATGAAATGCAACCCTAAGCCAAAAACTCATCAAATGTTACAGATGAAATGCATAACACAAGTAACTCTGAGAACACTGTTTTCCCACTTAAGTATAAAAGGCAACAGACTTGGAGCTTGAAGACAATAATTTGTCATTTTCTTTAGATTTCATTTTCAACACTATGCATTTTACCTTAAATCAAAAAGGGGCAGTGATAAAGAGTCAACTACAACTATAAAGAGCTTTGGAAGACAACAACGACAAACCTTGGCTCTTAGGTGACCAGCAGGACTGCTAAACTCGGTAAAAACATGTTGCACCAACATGCGCTCCAACTCAGATTTGTATGGTGCAGTCTGTTTCAACTTATCACAAAGTGCTCCAATAGCAAGAAGGGCACCATCTTTCTGCCTATAGGGTTTGTGTTCCACTGGGGTCTCATCATACCTGATAGATGCAGCAGCTGTAAGATTAACATCACCAAAAATAACATGTATAAGTCACAAAGAAAGCAACCAATAAAAAAGGATACCTCTTTAGAATCTCAACAACATACTGAATAAACTTTTGCAGATTTTCTTTTCCACGTTTTCTGACCAACTCACTTACAAAGTCCATTGCTGCAGTTCTTGGACTATATAGATCCTCAATAATATCTGGTCAACATAAAGAGGCACATCACCATCTGATGCCAGCCATCACTAACATAAGTATGTGAACTTTGGAGAGCTGCCAAAGCTAATAAACCTTACCATAGCCTTTCCTTACATACTCATGAGGGTCCTCATCCCATAACCTTTGATCATTGTCGTTGAAACACATCAAGGGAAAAATGATTTCAAAAAGGAGAACATCAAGTCGTTGTTGTAACAAGTGATACATACTGGACTTTGAGATGCTGCCACGTGAAAATAGATATATAAATAGATAAAACATTCGATCCAAATACGAAAAGGCTGTAAGATTCTAGCCCAAAATTCATCAGCAAAACAAAAGTGTAACATCTCAAATACAAACCATTACTGTGCAGAATACTATACAAGTCCTGCCAAGAATTTCAACCATTATATAGTGAAACAAGGAAAGAAGAGCCAAAAACATTTCTCAAAATAAGATGACATCAAACTTTCTGATTTGCATAAAGGCAAGGGAATCCATATCTCCCTGCAGCTGACTTCTTTGTAAGCCAAATTGCATGTACTTTGTCCCATTTGAATATATTGAGCAAAGCCAGGAACCAACCAAAATTGCTTAGCTCCATGTAGGGGGGAAAAGGGGTTCAACTTAACCCCCACAACCCCCCCCTCTCCTCCACACACACACAAAACACTTACTATTTAGCCTATGTTACATGGACTCTGCTGGAAGTATCGGACAAGGATATGTGTCCAAGTGTCAGACACAGCAATTTTTATGAAAAATATGAATGTTTTTGGTTCAAAATGAAGTGTCCAAGTGTCATACCAATGTCCAAGGATCGAGTGTCCGACACTGGTACTTGGGGTGAAAAAAAGAGTTTGGGTAACATAGTATGTAGCATGGGTACTTCATATGGGTAGCCGTCCCCGAATCCGATTCGTCCCCGTGTTGGGGACGATTCTGATTCTTCATGTTGTAACTGGTTGTACCCATTAACATTATTTTTTTAGATTTGCCGTTTTCCGTCCCCGTATTCATTTTCGAACCCGTTCCCGACTCAGTGCAGCCTAGCACCTACGTAATCCCTAATGAAAAAAGGGCTCTGGAAACATAGATCTGTGACAGATAATTATACCGTATAAAGGGGTCATAATACTTCATACAATTGTACAACAAAAGAATAGAATTGAAAAAGGGCTTTGAAAAAAGAAGAGGAAACAAGATGGAATGACCATCTCATCAATTGTACTATTCTAGCAGCTCTGATCTCAACTTTGGTAGTTTGGTTAATGTCAGAGGTACCGGAAGAATAATAGAAATAATATTGCATGTCAAAGGAATACCATGAGATGAACCAGGCACTTTCTCAAAGAAAGTGCATTATGTACTCCATATAATTTACAAATTACTATATGAATAAATTGAGAAAATGACATAACACAGACCTATTGCTTAGGTATTGCAAAATAAGATTGATAACTCTGTCAGGCAAATAGCCACCAGAACGGATCACATTCAACAAATTCAAGTGGCACTCCAAAATCTTCCCTGCGTAATTCTTCTGAAACATCTGTGCAAAAGCTTTGTTCTCAGGATTTTGGAGCCTCATGTCTCCGAATCTGTTAAGAGAACTCAAAATGAAATATAATTCAGAAAAATTAATTAACCTAAAACACTATAATATTCTAGTGACTAATACACTGACCTTGTGTAGAGCCGATTCAAGATGTGAACTGTCCATTTTTTTACTTTCCACCAACCCCAGGATTTCCTTTGATCTGGGTCTGCAGGCTGCCCTTCTAATGGAACAGGCCTTTCCAAAATGTTTAGAAAGAGGACCATCCAAGCATTAAACAAGCTAGGTTCAAACAACTGTTTGGGTATCTCCAGCTAGAAGAAAATGAGAGAAAATTTATGAGTTCTAAATGAAGATTTATGATTTCATCGGAAACAGATTTAATAGAAGACATGTCAGAGCATGTCATCTAGATTCACAACAAGAAATACGACAAGATGAGAAACACTAACAACAAAAATGTAAAGCTACTAAAAAAACATACATAGATTGATGACCAAAATATTTTACATATAAGCTTTATCAGTTCTGCCACATCGAGTGACGGGTTGGGAATTTGGACAAGCTTGCTGAATATATTGAGCAAAGGAGGAAATGTCTCCTCCACAATTTGATACACAGGGGTCCTCTCATCATCTGACTTGAACCTATACACACAAAATTTAACCCAAAAAAAATGAATAAGAATAAAAATCAGAACCAATCCAGCAGAGATGAAATTCAGTTAACTATGAATCCCCTAATTGGAGAAACATAGAAAACCTAAAGTACTTGGATCACATTTTTTAAAATACAAAAATCTGGAAAAACAATTTTGGAAACTCATAAAAATACAAAGCAAGATTGTTAACAGAGTAGATCAGTAGAGAATGATGAAAGTAAAGAAAATGCTAGTGCATTAGAAGTTTAGAGCCTTTATTATTACAGGCACAAACATAATGAAATGCAACTATAACCACTTTTCCCACCACAATTCTATCAAGGCAAAATCTCTATCCAGCAACTAATACACAAGTAAAAAACAAAGAATATGATCATTTAATTATACTTTATCTACAATTATAATATAATAAAATCACTAAAAATTAAAGCTTGAATGCTTGATTCATATTCCAAATATCCCTGTAGTCTTTTTGTAGTTTTGTGTATTCGACAACACATACATCTTCAGAAAATTAGTTTTGGGTACTGGGACCTACGTTTTAGTGCATAATCCAGCTATTCATTACAATAAAGGAAACATCAAACTTTATATCTTCACAGATAAACGTGGTCTTTCTCTGAATCTTTAATAAATTTATGATAAAAGCAATCAGCATAGTTGGAAGCCTTTGCAAATATATTGTTTTGGCTTACAAAAATTCTTCGAACACAGATAAAACCAAAGGCATGTTCTTGGTCCAATTAGTCTCCTACTTTCCTATGCACATCTGACTTTTGAATGACAGTACTTGGCATTCAAGGTGAAACAAAGAATCCAAAACAATTACGGAGAACCAAAACAAAAGCATGGACAAGTATATAGAACGCAAAACAAATTTAAAATTAAAAAAAAAAAAAAAAAAAACCCAGCAAATAGACAAGCATTGTGAAGATGAATGGGATTCATTAGAAAATTTATAACCATCACATAATGAACCCACTAGGCTGTAGTCTATTACAAGCACATTTGGGGGAAAGAAAATACTGTACTTACTCATATTTTCTAGCGAGAATCCTTAAAACAAAGAGAGCACCATAAACCTGTTGGTCTTGTAAATTATGCTTTACCCAGTGAAGAAGACCAGGCCACTGCTCAGGGTAATCAGCATGAATAACTGTTTTAAGGCACTCACCCAGTTGCACCCTACAAACAAGTACCAACCATAATTATATCAAACGCATTGATCTTGTCATTAATAGCATAGCGAGCACCATACCTCAAAAGTGGTGGAACTTGAGCCACAAACAAAAGTATGTTCTCCCTCACCATCTCTTTATCAGCATGAGTTATCTTGGATTGCTCCTCTAAAAACAATACCGTAATGAGATCGAGTGGCAATGCTAACGACATATCAAAGACTCGAAATCCACAAGAAAAGAGACAAACCCGGGTCATGAGGCGACCAATTCTTGGCAATGAAGTTCTTGAAATGAATACTAGCAACCTGCCTCACGGCCATGTCGCAATTCCCATCAACTATTATCTGCAATAGCCTAACAGTATGCTGGGATGTGTACTGAAACTGTCACATATACAAAAACAAATCAACAAATTACTCACTTGCTAAAATCCTAGTTCAATTCAACAATCACTCAAAACATACAATAGTTCAAGGTAATAATCTAGCATTAGATTATAAGCAAAAGGCATATGATCAAGCAATCAACATAATTGAATATCAACAATCAGATCAAAAATAATTCAGCTTATGTATAATTGAAAAACAGAAGACATCATCAAAATTAAAATAAAAAAGTTGACTAAAATTGAACCTGACTAAGGCTATCTTCAGCTGCTTTCCGTTCATCAGGATTAGGACTAAGAGCAGCACGAAGTACAACAACCAGACTAGGAAGATCCATAATTCCCTTCTCAAATACTCCCACCAAATATAATCGATAATCCCAAACTTAACAAATCAAATTTGCAATAGCACAGTAGTAATAGTAACTACGACTAACAACAATAAAAAAAAAACCCCAAAAAATTCCAATCACCCAATTCCAAAAAAACAAAAATTTAAAAAAAAAAAAAAAACTAAACCCTAGAGCATCAAACCAAAGATGGCAAGAAACTCAGAAGGGCTTAGGAGAATGGGTTTTTAATGGTGGTAGTGCAAAAATAAGCACGAAAGTTGCGGAGAAAGATAAAGATAGAATGAGGTTAAGAGAAATTGCGGTGGGTATATAAATGATTAGGGTTTTAGGATTTTGGGGCTCTGAAAATTATTGTTTTGTAATTTAGAGTTTTGAGATTAATTGTTGTACGATTAAATTACTATGACCCTATAAGCCCGAAAATTGAGTTTTTTTTTTATCTTGTATGTACTCTGTAATCTGTATATTGTTTTAGCGAAAGGTTTTGGGAAACATATACGAGTATTAAAAAAAAAGGGGTAGTGCACGTGTTAGAGTGGGAAGTAAAAATGATGGCACATGACACAAAAAGGTGTTGTTGATGGTTCACCTATAATATTGCCAACTCATACCAACTATTGCCCTTTACTATTTTGTCATTTTTATCTCTATATTTTATTTCTAAAATAAAACTAGATTAGATGTGTCTCTAATATTCGGATATTTTACTTTTTTTTTTGGTAAGTTAATATTCGGATATTAAGGGTTATATTATAAATGTATATAATATGATATGAGATGTGATATGAGAAAACTAAAAGCATTTAGCTACTCACTTTGTATACGTTTAATTGTATTAAATATGACGTTAGGGGTGAACATTAACGGGTACCCGCTTTTTTGGGTACTCGAAAACTCGAGTACCCACTTTTTCGGGTACTCAAAAACTCGAGTACCCGCTTTTTCGTGTAGTGAGAAATATGGCCAATGACTCAGTCTGTTTAGATCAGGTGTCCGCTTTAAGAGGTTCCGGTCAGGCGAGTACCCTCACATAACAATGATTGGATGGTGTTGTCTTGGTTACAAAGTAGTTGCTGGATTAATTAGCAGTTTACTATTCTACTTATATATGCATATAATAGATAGTGGTATATTTCACATATTTTGTTCTAAATTATTGGTATTTTTCTTATAAAAACAGTTAAGCACTTTATTTGATAATATTCCTCCAAAAATGATTGATTAGTTAGAAGAAATTATGTTTTGATAATGAGTGCTGAGGCCATATAAGGCATGCAGAACAATGGGTCGAGAGTTGGTCGTCCTCCACTCGGATGAGCTTCGTTCCTACACAAAATGCACATGTGAACTACCCCCGGAGGTGTTCCAGGTAAGGTCACTCCGACGATCAAGTCAGCAAGGTGTGGGAGATGAAGCAAGAAGAAGAAAATAATCTGAATGTGTTTGATTATTTCTTGAATACATGGGTCATTTGCATGGTACATGGTATGTATCGCGTGTCTGGTGCGTGCCTCTTGGGTGGTCAGCTTAGATGAGTTGGGTTTATGCTCAAGTGTGGGCTGAGAGGTGGAGTAGGTCGTTCCTTGGTTTTGGATTGGTGTGTTGAGCTTTGTATTTGTGCTTTATATTTATGTGGTGTTATAAAGAGCATGGGCTCGCCCAATTTCATGTGGTGCTATTTTACCTCATCAATTTGCCCCTACAAGTTCATAAAAATATGTTGGGTAATTTTTATGAATTTCCTAGTGGGCTAAACCAAAGTTGGGAATAGCTGTGGGTAGACCTGGTTATTGGGCGGGTAGGACGGGTTAGGGAGGGTCAATTGCGGGGCGGGTCGAATGCGGGTCACTTATTATTTATAGCAGGTCAGGGTCTAGTGGGTCAGAGCTAGGTTTAAGCTAAAGCGAGACATTAGCGGGTCAGGTTTAACATATATTTTGTACTATGTATTATATCTTAAACAGAAATTAATGCAACTTCCTTTGTAAATCTATCATCATGCATTGCTAAATTAATATCATTCAGTGACTCTAGTACCATTAAAACAAAAAAAATAAAGCAAATTAGTTTAACAATTAGTTACAGGTGAAAAAATTAATAGTAAATTTAGTTTAAAAAACACTGAAAATTTCAAAACATACCAAATTACAAAAGAATGAAAAAATAAAATTGACACAAAAATAAAAATGTAACGACCCAACTTTTCGTACGTTGTCGATCTTACGATCATCGACAAACCAGTTCGTTACCAATTGCTTATAAGTTATAAACTAAAGATTAAGCAACTAAATTAAGTTCATTGGTCTAACTTTTATTAATGGAACGAATCAAGGAATCCACTTAAAATGAACTATTAGGGAAAACAATCTCAAACTTAACATTATTAAGAAAATCCTAGCCCAACAAGTTGGGCGAAATCGAAGAAATACGGAAATAAAAAGAATAAAAGGTGACGAAGCAATTCTAAAATCCTTGCCACGTCACACAACCCAACACATGCTAAAGCCCAGTCAAGCTTCATCTCCGTTATCTGAAATGGGGTCCACAATCAGTGGGGAGTAACTAGGTTGTTCCATTTAGAAGTGGAACCATAAAACACATAACAAGATAGAACAAAGCAGACATAGCATAATAATCATGATAAAAAGGGGAATTCAACAATCATATCAAATCATCTCATGAATTAGAATTAAGCAGCGGAAAACAACATTCAATCATGCTTCAATCAGTTCATCATAAGTATAGCAGAAAACTTAACAACATATGACATAACAAATCTCATATAATCATAACATAACATGCTTAACAATACTCGACTGAAATCAATAAACATGCAATAGAATCAACTAAAATCTAAATATGCAATATACTCAACTGAAATCTAACATGCAATCGCCACTGTGACAACCCGACTCGTATAAATCGGCGCGGAAGGGACCGACGAGTCGAATTGTCGAACTAACAATCAAACATACTTAAAACCTAAAATTCAATACCTCAATTATATTACTAAAAATCCCAAACATACAAATACCACAAGTTTGTACAAAACTAAAACCTCAAATAGTCATTACTAAAGAATTAACTCCAAAACCATAATCAGAGTTAGAAAATACAATCCACTAGTTGTCTAAAATCTAATGACAGAAATAAACTAAAACGAAGGAAAGTAAATCGACACTCGCCCATTCCCAAGCTAAGCATCAATATCATCATCAGAGTTACCTGAAATACAACAAATCCACCATCAGTGGCGAGTAACATAACAGTTCCACCCTAAAGTGGATACTTGTGAACATACAACAGATCAGATAAACAAACCAAACAATCATATGCGAAATCAACCAAAGCTTATCCAACCTTAAACTTAACATTATCTTTGTCACTATCATTCGCATATTAGACCGGACTATGCTCGTACGAACACATCTTACGTGATCGGACTTTCTTATTATGCCGGGAATGAAAATCTTACTCCCACACCCATGAACCCATCTTACGGACCCATATCAAAAGACGACATAACAAGTATGAACTAACCCAATACCGCGGTTAGGATAGTGGCTACGTCTTAACCCAAGTCTTAGAATCTTACTCTAAGGTTAGGCGTCTTACATGCGAAATCAAGCTAATCTGTATGTTTCTTTACATCTTGGTTATTCTCAAGTTCACATCTTACATCTTTACTTGAGATTAACTATGCACTTTACTTTCTTTGAACCTCTTTAATCATTCATTAGCCTTTCTTTAGTTTTTTTTAACTTTCTTTAACTTTCTTTAATTATGACTACATCACCTAAACTTAAAGACTACATGATCATAATAAAGAAATTCAAGAATCATTACAAAATTATCAAGAACTTCAAGAAACTTCAAGAATTATCAAAAGATCATCAAGAATACATTCTTTAGCTTAATTCATCAATTAACAACTCAAGATTCACACAATACCCACAAAGATTATCAAGAATCATCATCATAAACAATATTATAACACACGCATAATACACGAATATTCCAACAACATATTCATCAATTTTATGCTTCAAAACTCCATATAACTTCATGAAAATTGTACATAAACATAATTAAACATGAATCTATCATAATTAATCATAATATGCATGAAAACTAAGCAAAAACATCACATAATCATCACCCAATTACAGCCCAAATTCACGCATGATATGCGTGTAATATCACCCAACTCTATCAAACTTTTGGCTCTAATTTGATCACCTAATCTATCCTATGATCATGGTATTCAATCTAGGATGTAAAAGCATGTTACCTTAATCAAACGTGATTGCAAACGACAAAGGAAACTTGTTGCCCAGAAATTCGTACCACACGGCACAACTACACGGGCTCGTGCACAACAACACGGCTTCACATATGAACGCGGACACCACTACACGGACCACACCGCACGGCCAACCACGAATCACCACTCGAACACGGCCTTCAACCCACACGAACACGAGCTCCCTTCGAACCACTCGAACCAAACCCAAAGCCAAAACCCGAACAATCGATCTTGATTGAAATTAATAAGAATTAACTTGTGTTTAAACACTTAAAGATCAATGGAAGAAGAATCTTTAAGTTTTGGGTTGAAAAAGATGATGAACAATTTGTGGGTGATTAAGAGCCAAAAATGGCGTGTGGAGTGGGGACAAATGGGGAGTGTGTTTGAGTTTTTAATTGTGAGCAAAGATGGTTAAAATGAGCAAATGATCCTTAAGCCTTACTAACACCACCTATTTATAAAGGTTGGAAAGGTGTGAACAAAAAGCAAGTGCCAAACAAGCCACACTGTTATTTCGGATGAACTATACAAGGGGGGTGAATTGTAGTATGGAACTAGATAGTCAATTTTTGCGGAAATTAAAGAACATGAAAGGAAAATAAAGAGAAACGATGCAAGAGAGATTTAGCGAGCAAACTTTCCAGGGCCCAACTGGAAATAAAACCTCGACCCACTAGGGATTTCTCTAAAACACTTCACTATAGGGCAATAAATCAATTACAACCTATAATATTCTACTAGACCCGTAAGTTCCTCTAGGAACTTACTTCTCTATTCTCTATATTCTAGTGTTCTTTTCCCTTTTCTTTTCCTCTCCTTTTCTCTTTCTCTTTCTCTTTCTATTCTCTGTTGTTTTTCTCATTCTCTTTCTCTTCTCTTCTCTGTTCTCACACTTTTCTCATATTCTCACCCCAATTACAAGAATTCTCTCAAACCCATTATAAATTCCGATCCCCATTACAAGAGTTCACTCAAACTCTCTTTTCTCTTCTCAAAATACAGACTCTTAATAAGATAAATACTCTAATATATTGAACATAAGTCTGACTGGAACTTGGAACACAAAAGGATTACATGATAGGAACTTTGAGAGGAACCTTGACACACACTTAAACCTTTATTCGGATTTTTCGTGACATAACTCTAAGTGATGTGTGTAATGTCTGAATGAAAGTGGTATTTATAGTAGAGTTATGCGTGAAATAACTTGAAGAAGAAGACACAACATCCATCCTCCACTACTACATGCACACCCCATGTCATATACACATGCCTCCACTTGTCAACTAACCCATGCACATCACTACATCCCACTATCCTTTGACTCAAAATATTTAATAAAATATTTACTGACTAATGCAAATAACACACTAGCAATAACTCCCTAATTTTAGTTCTCATACCCAATTATTAAAAAAACCGACACACTACCTCCACTAATTGTAACAACCTTTCCAACTTAATGCTAGTTAAAATCGGTTTTTTATTAAAAGACTAAAAATCATTTTTTTAAATTTTCAATACATAAAATTTAAAAATAAAATCAGAAACAATAAATTATTTAGTTAAGTAAAGCAACCAACTTTGACTCAACTAAATTAAATAAAAACGACTTTTTCTTTTTAAATAAAATCGGGTTTTTTTCTTTTTTTTTTTAAAAAAAAAACTTTTACTAAATAAAAAAAATAAAAACAAACTAATTTGAAATAATACTAAAAATCAGAATAAAACTCATCAAACTAACAAACTTAAACAAGTAACCGGTTGAGTCAAAAAACCTATTTCAAATAGTTTGTTAAAACTCCTACAAATAAGGCATTACTATATCAGTCAATAACAGCATGTTTTTACGAATAAAAGTGGGTCAAATTAGTGTTAGAAAGTAGTGGGACACATGGACTACTATAACTGACCTGACAGACGCGAGTTCCTCTAGAAACTGAACCTTAGTTCCTCTAGGATCTAGACACTAGTTCTTGTAGGAACTGGACTCAAGTTCCTTTGACAGACAGACCCAAGTTCCACTTGTAACTTAACTCGTGTTCCAGTCAGACTCATGACTCAACATATTTACAAAAATCTTAGAAAATTAAACTCTTAATTTTCTAGTTTCTTCTCACCTTCAAGATGCTCCGACTCTGGAAATCTTGATGCTCATTCTCTTGATTTGTTTCTTTATAGGAATTTAACTCGTGTTGCATAGGGACTTCAGTTTAGCTTGCTTGCTTGATTGTGCTTCTTCAAGTATTCTCTTTGCAAGACTTCAACTTTGGTACCTTTAAGTTGCATTCCCACATAGAAACTTTTCTCTTGTTTGATCTCCCTTGAATACTTGAATACTTCTTTAAGTTCTTCTTGGTTGATCTTCTCTTTGAAGTTCTCGTATGGAAACACTTCTCCATTTGTATTCCTTCGCTTGAACTTCTTTATTTAGTTGCTTCAACTCAGAAGCTTCTCTTGATTTGTTCCAACTCAGGAACTTGTATTGCATACATCTTCAATCACAATAGGAACTTTCTTCCTTAAGACCTATGAACTTGTTTATGCACATCTCAACACACATGTTAGTTAGATAATCATCATTTGTTCATTATCATCAAAACCATACTTGGCTCAACAATTTCCCCCTTTTTGATGATGACAAACAAATGATGCTTATCACAAATTAAATAATAAATCGATGCACATTTATTCCCCCTCAATTAAGTAAGGTAAGAACAATTAAACAAGTCATGCATGTACAACAATAAGAACATACTAGAAGTTCATTTACCACCGGGAACTCATTATCAATGAACACACTAGGAACTTGTTACTATTAGGAACATTAGATCATTAAGTCTTAGACTTGACTATTTAAACAATAAGCATCTTGCATATTCTTCCCCCTTTTGTCATTATCTAAAAGGGCATATTTCCATATAGGTTCTTGTAATAAATTATGCATACTTTAAATCTTATTTGTGTTGAACCATGTTTGATTTGAATGATGACAAACCAATCCTCTATACTTGATGTCTATGTGTATTTGTATATGAACAGGTTGAATCAAGAGAGGACTCATCAAGGCAACCATGAAGGCCTTGAGACACTTGAAGATCAGAAGCCAAGAGCTTGGAGCTATTTATTTTTTATATTTCTAGGATCTTCTTGTAAAATAGGCTTAGGAAAATATTCTTAGTGTTTTTAAGTAAAGAGCAAAAAGACTTTAAGTGTACATCCAGTAAAGAGAACAGGCAAAGAACAGTCCCCTTTACCAGATGTAGACTTAATAGTACTGAGACCACTGTGGGAACAGACCTCAGTATTACGCACGTGATCTGTACAGATTTTCGAGTTCAAAATCATTTTGAAAATTTATTTGAAAAATTTGGATCACTTGTGTTTTGGAAATCTTCTAAATTGATTTGCAAAATCAGCTCATTAAATGCAATGTACTTGTTGGACTTTTGGGTATTAACCGCTGCATATAATGGTAGGACACAAAGGTCTGGAACAAGTAACTGTACACTTGTGTCAGCTGATCTTTTTGCACAATTTAGGGGAGCTTCCAGCACACTTCTAGGGGACGGTTTTCCTTGCCTATATAAACAATCTTTGCAAAAAAACCCTAGAAGACTTTTGCTCTCCAAAGAAAACCAAGTCATATTTTCTGAGAGTCTATCCTTAGTCCAAAAATATCTCCATATCCATCTTAAGAGAAAAACTTACGGATATTTAAGTTTGTAATACTTGAACCACTTAGAGGGAAGTGGTTGGGGAGCGTTCTGTGAACACTGAGTGAACTGTTAGAGTTAACAGTTGGGGAATTAAGTGTTACATAGTTGTAGCATTTAATTGAGTGTGTAACCTTGTTATTATTCTGAGTTGATTAATAATATTGGTGAGAGAGTGGAGGACGTAGGCTTTTTTAGAAGCCGAACCTCGTTAAATCTTTGTGTCCTTACTCTTTACTTACTGTTCTCTCGTTGTTCTCACAAAAGTATAAACAAAACTTGAAAACGATTGAAAAAACACACATACTCAATTCAACCCCCCTTCTTGAGTATACATTAAACTAACAATATGTCACTCTCACCACCATTAAGGTAAAACACTTGTTTATCCTTTAAAGCCTCAAGGCCTCAGATTTTAACTAGAATGCCACTACTCCACAAATTTCCAACTCACAATCCAAAGGGAAACTTCAAAACCAGTGAAGGAACTTGACAAATAAGTAAATAAAAGTCAAGAAAAAATAGGTTTTAAAGTTAGATTAAAGATTTGTGAACAAAAATATTAGGCTCAAAAGATATATGAAAGAAATTAGTTGAAACATTTGAGTAGAGGGAACTATGATAATAAGGTGGGTATTATGCTCTTAGTTTAGCCTTTTAATCGAGGTTCTCAACAATCATTAGAGTTTTTCTATCCACGTACACCTCACAATTTGCAGCCAAATATAACACATATTCACCTAGACATGTATCCACCATATTCCCTTCACATCAACAACCAACTTTAGTAAAGATCGAACAGATTCATCAATGGAACTTGAAAAATCTTCAGCTTCATACATAAGTTCCTTCGATGTTTTGTTGTTGTTCCATCCACGTTTATAAGTAATAATCTTCAAAACCATCAACCACTTTCTAGGAAAATAAAATTTTGACTATCCTTCATCTTTTTCATTTTTTCTTTTTTTCGTTTTTTTTTTTACTTTTTTTTTTTTGCTTTTCAACCTTTTTATTTTGAAGGGTGTCGTTAGATGTAGATATAGATTCCTAGAAATTCAAAAACAAATAGAAGATTAAACTTCTCCACTTTTTAACTCCATCACCAAATATATAAATTATCGTGTTTGTTCCTTCCTCATTCCCCCTGAATTCCTTATCATTCTTCCTTTTGGAACTTATAAGAATAGTCTCAATGAATAACTTTTTTCCAGAAGCATACATAGAAATGCAATAATATATATGCTTCTTATTTCCTCCACTTTTCAATTGACACCACACCACAAACAATATATAACATGAATTTTTGTAAAGATATTAACTAGCTCAAACATCAATCTAGTAATATTAGCCATCCTCATGCATACATCGATCTAGTTATAGAAGCTAAAGCATGTGAATTTGACTTCCACTTATTTTCGATCAACAATTAGCAATATGGATAATAAGGGTAATATTACAAAGACATCAATGAGTCATCAATAACTTTTTAACTCATGACTATGTATTAAACATAACTTATTATTGTGGTGACATCTTTTCTTATGAAAGATTATGCCTAAAACCTTCTTTGTATTCACCTTTTTATTAAAACTCTTTATGCATCATCGAACCATAAAGGCAAAACTTATTAATTTTGAGCACATGGGAAATAAAAAATTGTATTGGGAGGATATGAATGAAATAAGAAATTATGAGGATAAGGATAATTAAGTGATGTAAAGTGGGTTAATAAAAGTTGGCTCAAGTATTTGTTTGTTCCCTCTAAGATATTAAGAAGGGTTAAATTTATGTGGGAACTTACCTATCTTGTTCCATCAAAGTTTCTTCCATTGTTCCTTCGGCAACTTAGGATTTTCATGTTTCATAGCATCCATTGTTTTATTAAGAAACCTCTAATACTCTAAGACAAGTGAGTATGTCATCTTATGAAACAAAAATTAAGTGTGACATATTGACTTTAAAATGTACATAAAATACTTTAATTTAAAATTTTTCTATAACCCGATTAGACAAATATTTTGGGGAAAGAATTCTTTAATGCTCAAGTCATATTTCATCAAGTCTAATCTTATTCCTTTTAACAGTCCATATGCATGAACAGGTAAAAAATTAGAAAAGACAAATTGATTCATGAAAATTCACATAAAGTATTATAAGATTCACAATAATAATGCTCATTACTTATGAAATTATCAAAGATACTAAATTGTGAACATGAACCACATACCTTACTGATATTTCACCACATATATTAAATTACATGACTGTACTGTTGTAATTTCGAGTTCCTGAAGTGCTTGTTCCGTCCCTTTGATGGTTTCATATCTGATGCAAAATTCCACTTCTAACTCGATTCTCATCATGAGTTCCTTGATATAGTTCATTTCTTTGAAAGTTCATGCCATGCATCATCGTTGGTCTTTCAACTTTCTCTTAATAATTGACATATAAACCAAGAAAGTTGTGTTCCACCTTTTATTTATGCTCACCATGTATGCAACACTAAACATAAGGTTAATGAACCTTACATTGAAATTTATTAGATGCACCAAATAAAAATTATCAATACTAATATGAACAACTAATAAATCAGTTCCTTCTAAGTAATACGTTTAGATTTGAAAATATTTTCAAGAAGGAACTTAGGAAATTTCCTATAACATACCCAAGGAACTTGTGCTCATGGATATGAAAAGGAGATGTAGGATTTTTAAATCCAAGATAGGTTGTTCCTGATAAACGTCTTCAATCAGAATATCATTTTAAAAAAATGTTTGACGTCTATATAGTAAAACCTAGATCCCATATAAGCAACAAAAATAATAATACAATTACCTTTAGGAGGGAGCAAACCTTTTCTTAATTCAATACCTTTCTTATTGTATATATCCTTTGAAGCTTACCAAATTCCTTATCATTGTGACGTGCTCAATGAACTTGTTCCTGAATACCCATATTAGTTCATGACTTTTGGTATTCTAAAAGAGGTCCAAGTTTTCGCACCTTGTTCCATTCGAGCTTATTGAGTTCTTTCTGCATAAAACTTGTTAATCACAATAATAAACATATATATGCAAAGAATGCACAAAATTTCTTTAGTTGAGATCCAAATTTGAGAAATATGAACTTCCTCAACTTTGAGAACTTAACAGGAACTTGGTTGTGGATATTGATTGAGTTTAAATTTTGCTTCATGTATTGGAACTTGATCATCATCCTCAAGTTCCTCACCATCAGATATTGTACGTTATTCTGTTGCCTTTCATAAGTGACATATTTTCATTAAAATTAAAGCATTGCTGATTCCTTAGGAACTTGGTCCATAGGAACTTGCAACTTTACAATTATTCCAACCTGTTTGCTGGGTACAAACATTAGACTAAAAATATGTTCACTGTTTTCGAAGCACATTATCATCAATTTTTAACTTTGAAAGATTTTGATCAATACCTTGCACCTGTAAAAACATAAAACTTGTGTGGAACTAGGTCCAAGGTTAGAATTCAAAATTTAAAATATTTAAAATCAAAATGTGCTTGAATCACTGAACAAAATATATGGTGAATAGAACCTAACTTACCAAACTTGCATGGAATGATTTAATCTTTTGTGTTGCTGTAAAAAGTTAATGTTCCTCTACCATTACCCTCTAGTGAGATTAATTTTATTTGACTTTCAACATGTTTAGAACACTCGTTGTTGAGATATTTCGAGATGTTCCCCCTCACTGGGTGCTGCTAGTTCCTTTCATAATTTCTGGAATCTGTCCGAGTTCCTTTAGATTTTTAGAGTTGCATTTTCTGTTGGAACTTGTTCCTAATGTTATTGTTCCTTTTCAGTAGGAACTCTGTCATGCCTTTTTTCTTTTCCTCACATATAATCATCATTCTGGTCTAGATCAGTTCCTATGGAATATGTCGAACCAATCTTACATTCATTATTAGCCATGTCACGAATATATGAGGCGTTGTTCCTTCAGTCGTTATTTCCATTTTGGGTTGTATATAAGTGTTTTCTGAAATTGAAAACCCAAAGAAAACTTTTGTGCAATCTCAAGATTAGTAGGTTAGTGGAAAGAGATAATATACTAAAGCATAAAGAAGAATAAACATAAATTTCAAAAAAAAATACTCCCTTAGAATGTAGTTCCACCTGTATAGTTCTAACATTCTTTAAGGAAAATATGGAATGAAGTTTATGTTTTGTTCATCAACTAGGTTCAATCAGAGTAAGAACAAGAACTTTTATAAGTCTTGATTTGCTCATGTGCCATAATCCCATATATTCTTAGTTTCATCATTAGTTCCATTGGGAACAGGTTGAGTTCCTTTTATCCATGGAACTAGTCTTTATGCAATTAGTACAAAATAATCTCACACGCTTAACCTACAAAACATTTAACTTTGATATGCAAGATTTGCACAAACTTGAAGAGATATTAATTTTATCATGAATTAAAAGTAAACAACATAACTTAAAATTAAGAGAAAAATAATCTACATCATATCATAATTAATTAAGTTTCTATGAAAAAATCATAGAGACTATTACTCAACTAGAAGTATATGATATAATACGTTGGCTTTTATTCTGACTCAAAGGAACTTACCTGTCAGTGGAACTTGTCTTAATTTACGCATCTCAGCCTCTCAAGTTCCTTCAGGATCTGCTGAGTTCCTCAACCTTGTTCCAACGGGTACTCCAGATTCTTTTATTCTCTTTTCTTGCATGATTCTAATGTTGTCTTTTAAATAAATATATTTCAATAATGATTCAAACCCTGAAAAAAAAAACTCTTCTATCCTTGGACATTGGTACCCAAAATTTCGGGTCCTTTCTTGTTAGTAACATTAACGAATTTTTATTTTTCAACCAATTTTAGTGCACAAAAAAATGGTACTTGTAAGGAACAACATATATTTACAAAAAATATTATTCAAGATTCTCATAAGGCATGAACAACTTATTCTTTGGCAAGAATTGTAATAAACGTTCATTATATTGCCAAAAAAAATCAAGTTCCAAGCTGTTGGAAATTTGAGTTCCAAGTCTGTAAAAAGTATTTTTCTAAAATAATTTTCCTTGTAAAATATCTTGTAAACTGTTTTATTTTTTAATTAAAAAAATTCAAATCATTTTGAAAATAATACGTTTGATATTCAAACATACAAAAAATCATATTTGATAAAATCCAAAATCGATTTGAAGAAAAAATAAAAAATAAAGTTTATAGAAATAATACATGGAGTATGATAAATTCAATGCAAATATATAAATAATATATGAAAGATAAAATACTGACCTTATAAGCATTTGTCTCTGAATTACATTTACCTTTGAAGAAAACATGTATTCTCGTGAGTTCCTCTGAGTAAAGAAGTTTGAGTTCCTTAACAGTGCAGGGTCGAGTTCCTTGTATGTAATCATCCTTCCAGAAACTTACTCCTCAGAGTTGCCTGATTCCTGGAGGAACTTGCTCTGATACCAATTGTTATTTCGGATGAACTACTACAAGGGGGGGGGGAGTGAATTGTAGTATGGAACTAGATAGTCAATTTTTGCGGAAATTAAAGAACATGAAAGGAAAATAAAGAGAAACGATGCAAGAGAGATTTAGCGAGGAAACTTTCCAGGGCCCAACTGGAAATAAAACCTCGACCCACTAGGGATTTCTCTAAAACACTTCACTATAGGGCAATAAATCAATTACAACCTATAATATTCTACTAGACCTGTAAGTTCCTCTAGGAACTTACTTCTCTATTCTCTATATTCTAGTGTTCTTTTCCCTTTTCTTTTCCTCTCCTTTTCTCTTTCTCTTTCTCTTTCTATTCTCTGTTGTTTTTCTCATTCTCTTTCTCTTCTCTTCTCTGTTCTCACACTTTTCTCATATTCTCACCCCAATTACAAGAATTCTCTCAAACCCATTATAAATTCCGATCCCCATTACAAGAGTTCACTCAAACTCTCTTTTCTCTTCTCAAAATACAGACTCTTAATAAGATAAATACTCTAATATATTGAACATAAATCTGACTGGAACTTGGAACACAAAAGGATTACATGATAGGAACTTTGAGAGGAACCTTGACACACACTTAAACCTTTATTCGGATTTTTTGTGACATAACTCTAAGTGATGTGTGTAAAAATGTCTGAATGAAAGTGGTATTTATAGTAGAGTTATGCGTGAAATAACTTGAAGAAGAAGACACAACATCCATCCTCCACTACTACATGCACACCCCATGTCATATACACATGCCTCCACTTGTCAACTAACCCATGCACATCACTACGTCCCACTATCCTTTGACTCAAAATATTTAATAAAATATTTACTGACTAATGCAAATAACACACTAGCAATAACTCCCTAATTTTAGTTCTCATACCCAACTATTAAAAAAACCGACACACTACCTCCACTAATTGTAACAACCTTTCCAACTTAAGGCTAGTTAAAACCGGTTTTTTATTAAAAGACTAAAAATCATTTTTTTAAATTTTCAATATATAAATTTAAAAATAAAATCAGAAACAATAAATTATTTAGTTAAGTAAAGCAACCAACTTTGACTCAACTAAATTAAATAAAAACGACTTTTTCTTTTTAAATAAAATCGGTTTTTTTTCTTTTCTTTTTTTTTAAAAAACTTTTACTAAATAAAAAAAAATAAAAACAAACCAATTTGAAATAATACTAAAAATCAGAATAAAACTCATCAAACTAACAAACTTAAACAAGTAACCGGTTGAGTCCAAAAACCTAATTCAAATAGTTTGTTAAACCTCCTACAAACAAGGCATTACTATATCAGTCAATAACAACATGTTTTTACTGAATAAAAGTGGGTCAAATTAGTGCTAGAAAGTAGTGGGACACGTGGACTACTATAACTGACCTGACAGACGCGAGTTCCTCTAGGAACTGCCGAACTGGACACTAGTTCCTGTAGGAACTGGACTCAAGTTCCTTTGACAGACATACCCAAGTTCCACTTGTAACTTAACTCGTGTTCCAGTCAGACTCATGACTCAACATATTTACAAAAATCTTAGAAAATTAAACTCTTAATTTTCTAGTTTCTTCTCACCTTTAAGATGCTCCGACTCTGGAAATCTTGATGCTCATTCTCTTGATTTGTTTCTTTATAGGAACTTAACTCGTGTTGCATAGGGACTTCAGTTTAGCTTGCTTGCTTGATTGTGCTTCTTCAAGTATTCTCTTTGCAAGGCTTCAACTTTGGTACCTTTGAGTTGCATTCCCACATAGAAACTTTTCTCTTGTTTGATCTCCCTTGAATACTTGAATACTCCTTCAAGTTCTTCTTGGTTGATCTTCTCTTTGAAGTTCTTGTATGGAAACACTTCTCCATTTGTATTCCTTCGCTTAAACTTCTTTATTTAGTTGCTTCAACTCAGAAGCTTCTCTTGATTTGTTCCAACTCAGGAACTTGTATTGCATACATCTTCAATCACAATAGGAACTTTCTTCCTTAAGACCTATGAACTTGTTTATGCACATCTCAACACACATGTTAGTTAGATAATCATTATTTGTTCATTATCATCAAAACCATACTTGGCTCAACACACACCAAGGGGGGGCTGGTTATGGGCAAGCCAAAATGGGCCATCAAATGCTAATGTGCTAATTGCACTCAAGCATGATTAATCATGATTAAATTCACAGTTGGACCAAAATCAATTAATTAGAAAATCAAAATAAAATAAAATAAATAAATAATAAAACAAATAACATAGGATGAAATAATCACACTTAAGCAACAAAATATTCCAAATAAATTTAGAGCATGCACAAAATAAATATAAATACATGCAATGCTATCAAAGCAAATAACTAAAAAATCTGGGGCATTACAATCTCCCCTCCTTAGAAGAATTTCGTCCCGAAATTCAAAGCAAAAGAGAGAGCTCACCTGCGAACAACTCTGGGTACTTCTTCTTCATACATGCCTCAGTCTCCCATTTTGCCTCTTCATGATGTTCATTTCTACACAACACCTTGACTAGTCTGACTTGCTTGCGTCGGAGGGTCCTCACTTCTCGATCCAAGATCTGGACTGGTCGCTCCTCGAAAGTCAGGTTTGGCTCAATGGTGGCTGACTCCACTGGGATGATGTGGGTAGGATCATATACATATTTCCTTAGCTGAGAGACATGAAACACATCGTGAATATTAGATAAACAAGGCGGTAAAGCTAAACGATATGCCACTTCCACAACTCATTCAAGTATCTCGTAAGGTCCCACTGCACGAACTTCGGTCGGAGCTTCCCCTTCTGGCCAAAACGAGCAATTCCTTTGAATGGTGAAGCCTGAAGCAAGACTCTGTCACCTACCTCAAACGTCAGTGGTCTACGTCGGTGATCGACGTAGGACTTCTGGCGGCTCTCAGCGACTTCCATCTTCGATCGAATGATTCTGACCTTCTCCACAGTGTCTCGTACAAATTCGGGTCCTAAATCCACAGAATCACTGATATCATTCCAACAAATCGGACTCCGACATTTCCTGCCATAGAGAGCCTCGTACGGAGCCATATCAATGCTGGAGTGATAACTGTTATTATACGAAAACTCGACCAAGCAAAGCATCCTAACCTGTGACTGATGATACTCTAGAGTACATGCTTGCAACATATCCTCCAAAGTCTGGATGGTCCTCTCAGTTTGGCCATCCGTCGCCGCGTGAAATGCGGTGCTAAGCTTCAACCTCATCCCGAAGGCCTCCTAAACTGATTTCCAGAAACGAGACAAGAATCTCGGATCTCGATCAGAAACTATCTCCCTCGGAACTCCGTGAAGTCGAATGATGTCCTGGGTGTAAGCCTCTGCTAGGCGCTCCATCGACCAAGTCATCTTCATCGGTATGAATCTAGTGACTTTAGTCAACCTGTCCACAATTACCCAAATGGCATTCATCCCATTACAAGTAGGCAGGCTAACCACAAAATCCATAAATTCCGACTCAAATTTCCAGGTCGGAATCGGTAGTGGCTGCAAAAGACCTCCTGGTCACTGATGCTCGATCTTAACCTTCTGACAGACCAAATATCGAGCTACAAACTCTGCCACATCCTACTTCATCTTAGGCCACCAGAATTGGCCCTTAAGGTCCTTGTACAACTTATTACCACCAGGATGAACAGAGTAGGGCGAGTTATGTGCCTCAGACATGATCCTGTTCTGAAGATCAGAACTGTCCGGTACGCACCATCTCCCCTGAAAACGCAGACTACCGTCGGACGAAACCTCATAGCCAATGGCTTTTCCTTGAAGCAAAGCCTCTCGAATCCTAGTCAACTGCGGGTTGATCTTCTGCCCTTCGCGCAATTCCTGGAAAAACTCGGGCTCGGTACTCATAGATGTCAGACGAACTCTGACGGAACCATGACTTCTACTGAAGCTCAATCGATTTTTGCGACTCAGTGTGTCAGCAACTAAGTTCACTTTGCTTTCATAATAATTAAACATCAAGTCATAGTCCTTAATCAGCTCAAGCCATCGTCACTGCCTCATGTTGAGGTCCTTCTGTGTGAAGATGTACTTAAGACTCTTATAATCCGTGAATACCTTGCACGATCCACCATAGAGACAGTGCCTCCAGATCTTAAGCGTGAAAACCACAGCTGCTAGCTCCAAATCGTGCGTGGGGTAGTTACGCTCGTGCACCTTCAGCTGTCTCGATGCATAAGCGATGACCTTCCCACCCTGCATCAGCACACATCCTAGGCCACTCTTAGATGCATCACTATAAACCTCAAAATCCTCCTCATCGTTCAGAAGGGTAAAAATAGGAGTAGAAACTAACTTCTGTTTCAATTGCTGAAACGCTTGCTCGTATGCCTCTGTCCAAACGAATCGGATCTCCTTCTGTAGGAGACTAGTCATCGGCATAGCAATCTTGGAGAAATCCTGGACGAATCGTCGATAGTATCCGGCCAAACCCAGAAAACTACGAACCTCCGCCACATTTCTCGGGCTACTCCACTCCACTACTGCCTTAACCTTTGATGGGTCTACCTTAACGCCTTCCTTACTAATAACATGGCCTATAAATGCTACCTTGCGTAGCCAAAACTCACACTTAGAGAGTTTCGCGAACCACTTATGCTTCCTCAATATCTCTAGTACTATCCGGAGATGCTCCGCATGCTCATACTCTTCTCTCGAATACACTAGGATATCGTTGAAGAAAACTACGATACACTTGTTGAGTAAGTGATGAAATTGATCAGTTCATTTTGGGACCAATTTTCCCGGCTCTTTTCGCTTGTTTTCCGTGCATTTTAGGCTTAGTTTTCCATGTTTTAAACCTTTTTAACTTAGTTTTAGTTTATTTAGAGTTTTCGTTGAATAATGTCGTTTTATAGTTATTATCGTCAATAATTGAGCTATTTTGTGTTAGTTATGCCTTTTGTTCTTTAATGCAGGTATTTTAGGGGTTTCCAAGTGATTCTCAAAAGCCGTCAAGGGTCGTGAGAGGACTTAAGAAGCTTAGAGAAGCATGTTGCAAAACCAAGACCACAAGACAAGGCAAAGTACCCCAAAAAGGGCATTTCTGTAATTTTTAAGGCTTGTCGGGCCCGAGGCCCGATGTATCGGGAGGCGTGCTGACCCGACCCGATAAGCCCGAGCAAAATTTGGAAGCATTTGGGTCAAGTGATGGTCGCGGACAGAGCCAAGCACGCACCCACGCTAAATGACCATCACCCGCGACAGCCCCCAAAGAAAGCAACGTCCAGGCCAGCTCGAGCCCTCACTCGCGACCGCGCCACCTCCAACGTCGCGCCCGCGCCGCCAGATTCGCGCCCGCGCCGTCCCCCCCACGCGTCCGCGCCTGAGCCAGCAGCTGCACCTCTGTTTTCCTCGCATGTTCGTGGTTGTTCGTGCTGTCTTGTTTTGGGCTCGTGCCTCTTTTGTGCTTAGCCCATTGCTTCTGTAATAACCCGAAATTTTGGGCCAGAAAATTTCGCGGATTATTAACATTGTTTTACTATTCTTAGTCCAAAAGGCCCGATTAATTTGGACTGTTTATGTTATTCCATTATCTTATCTCGAAATTGGGCCGATGACCCGATTCCTCTCCCTCTTGGCCGGCCTCTTATGTGAATGGTCAAGAATATTTTCCCTTTTAAGTTATTATTAATTAGATGATTTATTATTTATTTAATTAATAATATGATTAATTATGTAATTTGAATTAGTAAACCTACCCCTAACCAATTTTGCTATGTCCCCCAATTTTACTCTCCTCCCCCTACTTCCTCTCTAGTTCCACGGCCCCCCTTATATTTTTTATTTATTTTTATTCTTTTGTTCCTTATATTATAAATAGGGAACAAGCTCCTAACCTAAATTTTTTTTTGCATATCTTCTACACTCAAAACTCAAAGAAAAACCCTAAAAGTTTTGCCCTCTTGGCCGTGTAGTATTCAAGTCCCAAAGGAAGGATTTTTCTGAATTCTTTGCTAGATCCAGGTAACTAGACTTTCTCCCTTAGATTAGGGTAGATTTCCATATAGTTAATTAGGATTAAAACTAGGAAAAATTAAAAGAATTAGTATCATGTTTAGGGTGGAATTTTCGAACCATAAGATATATTTGTTCATGTTATTTTCTTGATGTTTTTATGCAATCTTTATGAATCTTAATTGTTATAATTAATTCTATGCATGAAATAATTGTGCTAATTATATAATCGGTTGAATAATTGCATGATAATTTTCGATTCTTGTTCTTGAATTTTTTGTAAATGTCGAGTAGAATAAAAAAGAATTTTAATAATAATTTCGTGATATTTTTCTTGAATAAAACATGTAATCTTGATTATTTAATTATTTAATTAAAGCCTTAAATTAAAGTTATTATTTTGTTCATAATAACCAAAAATGTCGAGTAGAGCAAAATAATAGAAGGAAATAAGATCTAATTTTTATCATTGAATCTTGATTAATCTTGAATTAGTAAAAATAATCTTTAGTTTAATCTTGGTTTAATCATATTATTGTAAATTCTTGAAATTAATCTTGATATTATTATTCTCCCTAAAAGTCGTGTGGTTCATGTATAAAAAGGATTGATTTTGATCTTGTTTTGATACATGTTGTATGATTTAATGTTCAAGGCATGATTTATTTGATTTTAATTAAGTTTATGTGATTAAATATTGATAATTATATTTATTTAATTAATAGTGAATTTTTCGGTATTTCCACATGAAATTTTCGAGTGGAATAAAGTATGAAAAGTAGAATTTTTATCATGTTTTAAGTAATTTTTGATGATAATTATTGATTATATGCTTTATTGTTAATTTAAATAATTTATTTAATTGTTATATGATTGTCTAATAAATTTATTTTAATTATTATTTTGGATACAAAAATGTCGAGTGGTCCTTGTAATATTATGATCAATTTTAGTTTAATTTTTGACTTATAATAATATTAGAAGGTAATTTTTGGAATTAATATAACTGAAAGGAATTAAAAGAAATTAATAGGGATAAGTTGTAATATGAGAGTAACAATATGAATAAGAAGGAAAGGAATAAGATATGATATGAATTAGTGGTCTCAAGATGGCCTTTAGATATTGCTTGTTAATTAGTGGTCTCACGATGGCCTTTAGAAAAGACAAGATATGTAAGGACGCCCATTTGATGATAGACAAGTCATCAGATCGGGTTAAGTCGAAGCCACTGCCCTACTGCGGTCTCTGGGCAGTTCTGGATCTTAAGATATGTAGTCGTCTAAGTAGTAGTACACGAGCTGCTATTTAGGGGTTATGGCCATAGCTTAGGCTTAGTTCTTGCAAAGGAGGGCTACGGGTTGAATACACGAGTTCACCCCGGCATGTTTTAGGAAAGTTGTGGTGCACACGGGATCCACAACGAGCATTATGACCGGTCCGATAAGAAGGTTAAAAGAGGGTTTAAGGGTAAAATATGATAAATAAGTAGTTCACGGGAAGGGTTATGTGTATATGTGTATTTTCGTGTATATATGTATTATTTTGGTAATGTTAAGTATTCCGCTGCATACGTCTGGTAAGTCTGTATTTTATTAGTGTATTTCTGAGTATATGTATGTTGTACGTATTTGTATTTGTATGTTGTACGTATTTGCATTTGCATGTTGTACGTATTTGTATTCGTACGATGTACGTATTTGAATCTGTATTGTATACGTATTTTGTATGTATTTCTAACCGTATTCTGCAGGTATTTTATACGTATTGTACTCGTATTTTATACGTATGTTGTATGTATTTCTAACCGTATCTTGCAGGTATTTTATACGTATTTTATACGTATTTGTATACGTATTTTCTACGTATTTTTATACGTATTTTCTACGTATTTTTATACGTATTTTTCTACGTATTTTTATACGTATTTTTTCTACATATTTTGTATGTATTTCATATATATCCCGTATGTATTTTTGTATGTTTTCCTCGTTTGATTCTAAGCTATTATATGGTTAACGGTCCCTCATTTAAGCGGGACAGCCTAGTTACTCGCCACTGACGGTGGACCCCCCCCATTTCAGGTGATGATGCTGAGGTTTAGAATGGGCTTACGTCGGCTCGGGTTGTGTGTTTCAGAGTTATTTAGTGCAACCGTAGTTTATTTTGAGTATTTTCTTCTGTTTATTAGTTAGCTGTTCCCAGCCTGTTGGGAAAGACTTTATTTAATTATGTAATTTAGAATTTATTTATACACTTTTGGGATTATTGCTTCAGTATTTAATTACTAAAAGGAATTTTAGACTTTAATTATAATATTATTGTTAAGTTTTACGTTAGTAATGATCCATTTGTCGATTTCCTTCGTAAATCGACAGCCTAGAAAAGTCGGGTCGTTACAGCTTCCCCCACTTGTATATATACCCTCTAAGGGTCCTTAAACAAAGAGAGCTCATAGTTTAGGTTAGTTTTTAGATTAATTTCTGATTTTAGCTTAGGTTTTGAGGAGAGAGAAACCCTCTCTCCCTCTTCCCATAGTTAGGGTTTATGTTTACTTCTTGCTTCCATAGCTTTAGATGTAGTTTTAGCTTTAGATTTCAATAGTTTTTTGAAGATAATGAATGGATTTGAAGGTTTGCTCAAGTGACATGGCCATTCCCACGAATTTGTACATCAAAATTCAATAAGTTCTCTATTCCATATCTTTACTTGTTCTTTCTTTCCATTGCTTTAATTCTTGTTTATTTCATGTTTTCAAGTAGAATAGTGTCTAAATTATGCAATTTCATGTTTGCTTGGTTTATTTTCTTGCTTTTTGGTAGATTTAGTGTTTAATTTCATATTTTTATGCTTGATTTTTTAGTGCAATACTCTTGTTCATGTTTTGTGAGCAGTTAATTTTCTAGGGTTTAATGGTGATGGGTTCATGACTTGAAATTGGGGGTTTTCATATAGTTTTTGGTGGAATTGTGTTCATGGTTGGTTAATGTTGGTGTTAATGAGCTTAGAGATTAGCTAAAGACCATAGTTAATTTCTTGGTATTTTTGAAGTATAATAGGACTTTGTCTATGAGTTAATTATGCTTTGATTTTCATTGCCCAATGTTGCTAGTGAGACCATTACAACGGGAGTCGGTGGTCGAGCTAGGAATCCACTTTAGGTACGTTGTTAGTGAGACTATTACAACGGGAGTCGGTAGTCGAACTAGGAATTTACTTCTAGTGAAACCTTGCTATAATTGTGATCATTGAATGTAATGATAACGACCATTCGGGAGAAGTCGTTATTGTTATATTCATGCGTCAACTCCTAAATCACTCCGGGAGGAGGTTTAGGTACTTTATTTGAGTTTAATTCCCCTTCCTTGATTTAGTTCGTTCTTTAGACTTTTTGAAGTAATTCCCCCGAAATCAAGTGAACTTGGATCCGACAACCCTAGAATTTAGTTTATTATTTTTTCGCATTTATTTTCTGCAATAGTTTTAGCTTCCTTTTCAACAACAAAACCAAGATCCTCAATCGAACTAAATCGCGCAACACAATTCACGACTTGTTTCCCGTGTTCGACACCCCCACTTATACTACAACGGGGTTTTTATTTGTTTGGTGAAAGAGCCCAAAAAACCCATTCATCAGAAATGTTCGGTTCATCTGATCCATGAACACCGCTGGGGCATTAGTGAGTCCAAACGGCATCACCTCAAACTCGTAGTGGCCGTATCTCGTGCGGAAAGCTGTCTTCGGAATGTCTTCTTTCTTAACTGGAATCTAATGATATCCAGATCGAAAATATATCTTCGAGAAAACTCCCGCTCCTCTCAGCTGATCGAATAGGTCCTCAATCCTGCAGATGAAACATGAAATAGGCGTCCCACCGCATCGCTTCCCCGGATGGAAGTCCTTGTTACAACCTCTGCACTTCGAACTCTCGAAACCCTTATACGAACTGGCGATCTAAGGGGTACTCCTAGGAGCACCGAACCGGGGCTTCTTGAAAGGTGGCGACATCACCGGGGTCGGGGTCTTCTTCTTGCTTTCCTCCTCCACGATAACAGACGCCTGGATCTCGAGTGCTACCTCGAAAGCTCGCTGAAATGACTTCGCTCCACTGCTGATCACGTAAACGTGAATCCTCGGATCTAGCTTCTTGATGTAGCGCTTGACCCGCTCATCTTCGGACGGAACAACAGACTTAGCTTAGCGAACCTCGATAGCTCGGCGAACTTATCGGTGTAGGCCTGAACCGTCATCTTACCCTGAGTGAGAGTATGAAACTCCTCCTGCTTCTGGCATTGTAGCTCGTCGGGGTAGAACCTCTCCTGAACCTTAGCCACGAACTCATCCCAAGTCATCGCGTGCAAAGGCATGTGCACATCTCTAGCCACGCTCCAAAAATTGTCAGCCTCTCCTCTCAAGTAGTAGGTGGCGATTTGGACCTTCTCGTGCTCCGGACAAAATGTGGCGTCGAAAAGCTTCCCAATCTCGCGGATCCAGCTCTCCAAAACCGTAGGATCGGCAGTCCCATCGTAAGTCGGCGGTCGATGACGAGCGAAACGATCGAACGTCGTCTGCGAGCTAGGCGGCTGATGACTATGGTGCGCTAACGTAAGGATAGCTTCCTCGAGCGCTCGTAACCGCGGTAGTCCCGAACTTGACCGGCGAGGCGTGGACATGCTGAAAATAGCAAGACAACAAGAAAAAGTCCACTACTATAGTCAAGCACACAACAAAAAAAAAAAGAGAAAAGAGTCCTATCCCGGTTTTCTACCCGACACTCTTCTCCCTTATACTTATTCTTAATTGGGTTTATCACTTGGGAAAGGTACAACTCACAACTCCCGGTTTACTCCAATTCCTAATACTTCACTTAAAGTTTAACCTTTCGGCTCTGATACCAACTGTGACGACCTGACTCGTATAAATCGGCGCGGAATGGACCGACGAGTCGAATTGTCGAACTAATAATCAAACATACTTAAAACCTAAAAATCAATACCTCAATTATATTATTAAAAATCCCAAACGTACAAATACCACAAGTTTGTACAAAACTAGAACCTCAAATAGTCATTACTAAAGAATTAACTCCAAAACCATAATCGGAGTTAGAAAATACAATCCACTAGTTGTCTAAAATCTAATGATAGAAATAAACTAAAACGAAGGAAAGTAAATCGACGCTTGCCCATTCCCAAGCTAAGCATCAATATCACCATCAGAGTTACCTGAAATACAACAAATCCACCATCAGTGGCGAATAACATAACATTTCCACCCTAAAGTGGATACTTCTGAACATACAACAGATCAGATAAACAAACCAAACAATCATATGCGAAATCAACCAAAGCTTATCCAACCTTAAACTTAACATTATCTTTGTCACTATCATTCGCATATTAGACCGCACTATGCTCGTACAAACACATTTTACGTGATCGAACTTTCTTATTATGCCGGGAATGAGAATCTTACTCCCACACCCATGAACCCATCTTACTGACCCATATCAAAAGACGACATAACAAGTATGAACTACCCCAATACCGCGGTTAGGATAGTGGCTACGTCTTAACCCAAGTCTTAGAATCTTACTCTAAGGTTAGGCGTCTTACATGCGAAATCAAGCTAATCTTTATATTTCTTTACATCTTGGTTATTCTCAAGTTCATATCTTATATCTTTACTTGAGATTAACTATGCACTTTACTTTCTTTGAACCTCTTTAATCATTCATTAGCCTTTCTTTAGTTTTCTTTAACTTTCTTTAACTTTCTTTAATTATGACTACATAACCTAAACTTAAAGACTACATGATCATAATAAAGAAATTCAAGAATCATTACAAAATTATCAAGAACTTCAAGAAACTTCAAGAATTATCAAAAGATCATCAAGAATACATTCTTTAGCTTAATTCATCAATTAACAACTCAAGATTCACACAATACCCACAAAGATTATCAAGAATCATCATCATAAACAATATTATAACACACGCATATTACACGAAAATTCCAGCAACATATTCATCAATTTTATGCTTCAAAACTCCATATAAACTTCATGAAAATTGTACATAAACATAATTAAACATGAATCTATCATAATTAATCATAATATGCATGAAAACTAAGCAAAAACATCACATAATCATCACCCAACTACAGCCCAAATTCACGCATGATATGCGTGTAATATCACCCAACTCTATCAAACTTTTGGCTCTAATTTGATCACCTAATCTATCCTATGATCATGGTATTCAATCTAGGATGAAAAAGCATGTTACCTTAATCAAACGTGATTGCAAACGACAAAGGAAACTTGTTGCCCAGAAATTCGTACCACACGGCACAACTACACGGACTCGTGCACAACAACACGGCTTCACATATGAACGCGACCACCACTGCACGGACCACACCGCACGGCCAGCCACGAACCACCACTCGAACACGACCTTCAATCCACACGAACACGAGCTCCCATCGAACCACTCGAACCAAACCCAAAGCCAAAACCCGAACAATCGATCTTGATTGAAATTTATAAGAATTAACTTGTGTTTAAACACTTAAAGATCAATGGAAGAAGAATCTTTAAGTTTTGGGTTGAAAAAGATGATGAACAATTTATGGGTGATTAAGAGCCAAAAATGGCGTGTGGAGTGGGGACAAATGGGGAGTGTGTTTGAGTTTTTAATTGTGAGCAAAGATGGTTAAAATGAGCAAATGATCCTTAAGCCTTACTAACACTACCTATTTATAAAGGTTGGAAAGGTGTGAACACAAAGCAAGTGGCAAACAAGCCACACCAAGGGGGGCTGGTTATGGGCAAGCCAAAATGGGCCATCAAATGCTAATGGGCTAATTGCACTCAAGCATGATTAATCATGATTAAATTTACACTTGGACCAAAATCAATTAATTAGAAAATTAAAATAAAATAAAACAAATAAATAATAAAACAAATGACATAGGATAAAATAATCACACTCAAGCAACGAAATAGTTCAAATAAATTTAGACCATGCACAAAATAAATATAAATACATGCAATGCTATTAAAGCAAATAACGCAAAAATTTGGGGCATTACAACCTCCCCTCCTTAAAAGAATTTCGTCCCGAAATTCAAAGCAAAAGAGAGAGCTCACCTGCGAACAACTCTGGGTACTTCTGCTTCATACACGCCTCAGTTTCCCATGTTGCCTCTTCATGATGTTGATTTCTCCACAACACCTTGACTAGTCTGACTTGCTTGCGTTGGAGGGTCCTCACTTCTCGATCCAAGATCTGGACTGGTCGCTCCTTGAAAGTCAGGTTCGGCTCAATGTTGGTTGACTCCACTGGGATGATGTGGGTAGGATCATATACATATTTCCTTAGCTGAGAGACATGAAACACATCGTGAACATTAGATAAACAAGGCGGTAAAGCTAAATGATATGCCACTTCCCCAACTCGTTCATGTGTCTCGTGAGCAAGTAATGCATCATAAAATGAGCATCATGACTCTTATACCCTGTTATTTTCCCTTCATGAACTTGCACACATCGAGAAACATTAGAAGCATATCCTGTGGCAGTTTTGCATTTTTTATGATTTGGCAAAATTAACGTTTTTGTTCCAATGTCATCCAAAAACGTGATTTTGGAATTTCTTCACTGCCATCAACTAGTTTCTTAGGTTGAAGATGTGGCATCATCTTAAGTTCTACCAAATCTCTACGAGCTGCCACATGATCTTTAGTTTTCCAGGGATGTCCAATAATTTTACAATGAGACTGTCAAACACGTTTTTTTCGATGTGCATTACATCAAGATTATGGCGATTAGCGCAATGCTTCCAATAGGGCAACTAAAAAAAATAGGGAACTTCTTCCAAGGATTTGGGTCATTTGCATCTTGTCTGGCCTTTTTTTGCTTCTTTCCAAACTCATTTGGAAAATCTTTCAATAGTTCCTCAATCTCAAATCCTGTCAATCGTACGGGTGCAATTCTTTCATCTGAAAACCTTTCATGACCAGAGTAAAAGTACTTGTGACTATGGTCTAACCAAAGAGATTTAGTTTCATAGTGACAACAAGGACATGCTAATTTCCCTTTTGTGCTCCAACCTGATAACATTGCATAAGCTGGAAAGTCGCTAATTGTGGACACTAGAGCTACATGCATATAAAATCTTTGATTAGTTAAGGCATCATATGTTTCAAGCCTTAACTCCCACAAATCTTTTAGCTCCTTGATTAGTGGTTGCATATAGACATGAATGTCATTACCAGGAGACAAAGGTCCAGGAATAAGCAATGATAGCATTAGAAACTCGGCCTTTGTGGCCATCCAAGGTGGTAAATTATAGTTTACCATAACAACTGGCCAAGTACTATGCATAATGCTCATGGAATAAAATGGATTAAATCCATCAGCTGCTAACCCTAGTCTCACATTACGAGGATTTTCTGCAAATATTGGATATGATTTGTCAAAGTCCTTCTAAGATTTTCCATCCACTGGATGTTATAAAAACTCATCATCATTTCTCCTGTTAGCATGCCAAGTCATGTATTTTGCTGTCTCTGAGCACATATACAACCTTTGCAATCTTTTTTTAATTGGAAAATACCTCAAAATTTTTTGTGGAATCTTATGGTTTTTTTTTTTTATTTGTGTCATCGTTGCCTTCATCCTTTGATTGCCACCTTGGAGATCCACATACATGACACCTTGTTGCATCCGCAAATTCCTCCCAATACAGCATGCAATCATTTGGACATGCATCATTTTTTTGGTAGTCTAGTCCAAGTAATTTAATCACTTTATTTGCTTCATAGAAAGACGTAGGCAATTTCGCTTCCTCGGGTAACACTTCTTTAAGCAACACTAACAACGCGGAGAATACAACATTACTTAATTTGTAATCGCACTTATAAGTAAATAATCGTATAATAAAAGAAAGCCTTGAATTTTTTTTGCACCCTGGATATAATTCTTGTTGACCCTCTTCCACTAAATGCAAGAACTTCTTTGCATCTTCATTTGGCCCATCTCTCATAGTGTTAGCCAACAACTCTTCTATGCCATCATTCATGTTTGATATTTCACCACTTTCAAACACATAATCTCTACGGTTTTCGATCCCTAGTTGTGACAAATCTTCCTCTATAGGAACAAAGCCATTGCAAATCATATGATCTCTCACAACATTCCTATGTTGCCAATAACGAAAATGAAAAACTGTGCAAGGGCAATGGATTTGGTTTCCTTGAGACTTAATGGCGAAAGCCTTCTCAATGTAGTCATCAACTCCTTTTTCATACTCATGAGTCTATTTAGGAAACTCCCACCACGCTTTATTTTCTTCAACCATTATTTCCTAGAGGTAAATTATAAAAGAGGTAATGTATCCCCTCTAGTGAACTAAATAATTTCCTTTAACTTTTAAAAAATTCTATCAAAACTCAACTTGAATAATTAAACTAAAATGTTTCGTTAAACTCAATTTGAATATTTATTATAGATTACATTTTTATTTGAGTCCTTTATTTGTTAGTTATATTAGACAACTGAAAATTACACAAAATATGCATAATTTTCAAAGTATGTTATAAATTAACCTGGACAAAATATAACTAACCTAGACAATATGTAATGAACATGGACAAGAATATAAAACCTGGACAAATGTAACTGCGTTCGTCTCGAAAATTTAATCAATTTGGATATATTATGTGTCCTGATCGTACACCCGAGCACAAAGTTATGGCCATCCAAAGTTTTTCACTATTGTAATTGGCTATATTGGCTCGGACGTCTGACCATATTGTTTGGTCGGACGGTCGGGACCCAATACTTTCACTTAATATAATAACAAAATGGAAATTCAAATTACAAAAAATTCAACAAGTCAAGCAAACTATCCAAATAAACAACACATGATATAACTAAATTACCAAAAAAAAGAATCCCTCAATACTCCAAATGGGAATTCATAGTTGATGATCTTGATGTAAATTAACTCAATACATAAACAGCCACCATATATAGCAACATCCATCCACCCCTCCCCAAAAAGATACCCACAACATACCCAAACAACCCCCATGGCAACCACCCACCCCCCCTCAAAGTTTCAAACATCCCCCACAACAACCCAACTCCCCCAAAACAGCCCCCACAGCAACACCCCAACCCCCCAAATAGCCCACACAGCAACCACCCACCTCCCCCAAACAAACCCCACAACAAACACCCCACCCATCCCCCCTCAAAAAGCCCCCACAGCAACCCCCAACCCCCCCAAACAGCCCCAACAGAAACCCCCAACTCCCCCACACAACCCCAACAGCAACCCCAACTCCCCCAAACAGCCCCCACTGCAACACCCCACCCCCTCCCCCAAACAGCCCCCACTGCAACACCACCCCCAAAAAGTCCCCATTGCAACACCCCCCAAAAACCTCCACTGCAACACCACCCCACTGTAGTACCCCCAAAAACCCCTTCTGCAACAGCCCCTACTGCAATACCCCCCAAAAACCCCCACTACAACACCCCCAAACAGAAACCCCAAATCCCCCGTAACAGCCACCACATCAACCCAAACTCCCCCAAAATAGCATCTGCATACCCCAAACAGCCCTCCCCAAAGCAACGAAAATTCTCAACCCAAAAAAAACACCTAATTAACAGCCCTCCCCAAAGCAACGAAAATTCTCAACCAAAAAAAAACCTAATTAATAGCCCTCCCCAATTAGCGAAAATTAATCAAAACTACCCTCCCTAATTAACGAAAAATAATCAAAACCTAAAAGAACAAACACCTAAAATTAATCAAAACCTAAAATAATGAAACAATCAAAAGAAAAGTAAATGAATAAGAGGAAAAAAAATTACCTCAACCCAATAGCTGGACGAACAACAATCCTAAACGAACGAATTGGACGAACAATTCTTGGAACTGGACGAACAACAAGTGAATTGGAAGAACAATTCTTGGAACTAGACGAATTGGAAGAACAAGTGAATTGGACGATGAATGATTGGGAGGATGAACGATTGGGAGGAAAAATTCTTGGAATTGGGAGGATGTGTAACGACCCAGTTTTATTGGTATTTCTGTTTTTGATTTATTTGTGTATTTATGTTATTTTATGTATGGTCCAAATTTATTTGGACTATTTATTTTTATTTTATTTGAATAATTTCCAATATTTCTATTTTTGGTTGATTTATTATTTATTTTATTATTAATTTAATTGATTAGAATTTTAATATTTAATTTTCTAATTAGTTAA
The DNA here is from genome assembly GCA_951394345.1 of Salicornia ramosissima. Taxonomy (NCBI): domain Eukaryota; kingdom Viridiplantae; phylum Streptophyta; class Magnoliopsida; order Caryophyllales; family Amaranthaceae; genus Salicornia; species Salicornia ramosissima. Next base: position 27,367,153 of record OX596234.1, on the reverse strand, counting down.
TCAATTTTTGGGCCAAATGCAAATTAGGCATGGTTAGCCATGCATGAGTGCAATTAGCCCAAGTGATCACCAAAGCCCATTTTAAGCCTTGTAAAACCGGGCCCCCTATGATTAGTGGCTTAATTTTGCCACTTGCTTCATGTTCACACCTTAACCACTTCTATAAAAAGAAGGGTTTGTAAGGCTTTAGAACTCATTTGCCATCTTAAACACACTTGCTCATCAAATCCAAAAGCAAACACACTCTCTTCTTACCCATAGTTCCACACACCATTTTGGCCTTGATAACCCCAATCATTTGTTCATCATCATTTCAAAACCCAAACTTAAAGATTCAACTTCCATTGATCTTTAGGTATCAAAACACAAACTAAAACTCAATTGTTTCAGTCAAGATCATTTGTTCGGGTTGGGTTTGGGTTTTGCTTGTTGGGTTCGTGTGGTTCGTGGCTGGCCGTGTTGAAGGCTGTGTACAAGAGGGTGGATCGTGTGGTGGCCGTGACTGTGGTGTTCAAGTGGTGCACGGTGGTTCGTGGTTGAAGCCGTGCAAGTTTGTGGTGCCGTGCGTGTTCATGCCGTGTTGTGCGTGTTGGGTCGTGTATTTTGGGGTGTTCCAGGCAGCAAGTTTTGCTAACGTTTTTGCATTCAAGTGACTAAGGTAACATGCTTTTCTACCTTAATATGAGTACTACCGTGATTTTAAGGGCTGATTTGGGTGTTGTTTTTATGATAATTTGTTGAGTTCTCATGCATGTTATGATGTCCCATGTTAGTTTTAAGGTTGATCATGTTTATGTATGATTTAAGTGAAGTTATGATGCATGTTTTGATTGGGATTTTCGTGTGACATATGTATGAAGTTGAGTTCTTGTTGAGTTCTTGATGAGTTCTTTGAGTTCTTGATGAGTTTTTGGTTGAGTCTTGAAATCTTGAAGTGAGTCATGTAATCTTTAAGGTGTAAAGTTTATTTAAAGTTTCATTAAAGATAAGTAAAGATTAAGTAAGTTTTTTTTAAGAAAGTTTAAAGAAAGTTAAAGAATTGATAAAGATTGATTTAAGAAGTGGTAATGTTTATGGTTAGACTCAGGAAAAGGCGTAAGAAGCGATCTTTAGAATAACAAAGTTGTAAAGATGTAAAGATTAGCTTAAGTTTACTTTTAGACGCCTAACCTTAGAGTAAGATTCTAAGACTTGGGTTAAGACGTTTCCCCTATCCTAACCGCGGTATTGGGATAGTGTATACTTGCTATGTTGTCTTTTGATATGAATTTCCGTAAGATGGGGTTCATGGGTTTGGGAGTAAGGTTCTCATTCCTAGCATAGTAGGAAAGTTCGTTCGCGTAAGATGCGTTCGTACGTGCATAGTCCGGTGTAAAATGTAAATGGTAGCGACAAAGATTATTAATTAATGATAAGTTGGAATAATTAAGAGTTCGTCAATTTTACGTTATTGTTATTATGTTGATTATGTCGCATGTTGGATGTTTAGTTTGATGTTTTGTTTGGTTTGTTCTATGATTATGTGTATGCATGTTAGGGTGGGATTGTTATGTTACTCGCCACTGACAGTGGATTGTTGTTAATTTTTCAGGTAACTCTGATGATGACGGTGTTGCTTAGCTTTGGGTTGGGCGAGTGCCGTTGTTTTCCTATTATAGATTGTATTATGTTTCTAGTTTGGACGTTTAGTTTATGTATTTCGTATATTTTAACTCTGATAGTATTTGGAGTTACTTTTTAGTATTGATTACTTTGGGTTTAGTATTGTATAAACTTGTGGGTGTTGTACCTTTGGGTTATAGTAATAATAATTTTGAGGTTTTATTTTCAATTTTTAAGTAAGTTTGTTTGTTAGATCGACAATTCGACTCGTCGATTTCTTCCATGCCGGTTTAAGCGAGTCGGGTCGTCACAGTTGGTATCAGATCCGAATAGGTTAAGACTTTAAGTGAAGTTTTAGGACTTGAGTAAAACCCGGGAGTTGAGAGCTTTACCATTCCCGAGTGATAAACCCAATTTAGAATAATTTTAAGGGAGAAGAGCGTCGGGTAGAAGAATCTGAGATAAAACTCTTTTTCCTATTTTCTTTTTTATGTGTATACTTGACTTGAGTGTGGATTTTTTTACTGACATTGCCTCTTTTGTTTGTCTTTTGCTTGCGATGATTTTAGCATGTCAACACCTCGCCGGACAAGTTTAGGTAGACAGAGGTTATGAGCGCTCGAGGAAGCGATTCTTACGCTAGCGCACCATAGTTGTCAGCCATCGGGATCGCGGTCGACGTTCGATCGTATCGCTCGTCATCGACCACCGACTTACGATGGGGTTGCCGACCCTACGACGTTGGAGAGTTGGATCCGCGAGATAGGGAAGCTCTTCGACGCTACGTTTTGCCCTGAGCACGAGAAGGTCCAGATCGCCGCCTACTACTTGCGAGGAGAGGCCGATAACTGGTGGAGCGTAGCTAGGAACGCGTGTATGCCCCTACATTTGATGTCTTGGGCCGAGTTCGTAGCTAAGGTCTAGGATAGGTTCTACCCCACGAGTTACAGTGGCAGAAGCAGGAGGAGTTTCTTACTCTCGCTCAGGGTAAGATGACGATTCAGGCCTACACCAATAAGTTCGCCAAGTTATCGAGGTTCGCTACATCGGTAGTACCATCTGAGAAGGAGCGGGTCAAGCGCTACATCAAAAAGCTAGATCCGAGGATTCGCAGCCACGTGATCAGCAGTGGAGCGAAGACATTATAGCGAGCTTACGAGGTAGCACTTGATATCCAGACGTCTGTCATCGAGGAGGATGCGAGCAAGAAGAGGATCCCGACCCCGGTGACGTCGCCATCATTTAAGAAGCCCCGGTTCAGTGCTCCTAGTAGTACCCCTCCAACTGCTAGTTCGTCTCAAGGATCAGGGAGTTCGAGATGCATAGGATGTGGCAGGGACATCCATCCAGGGAAGCGTTACGACGGGACGCCCATTTCATGTTTTATCTGTGGGAAGGAAGGCCAGAAGGGGTCAGTTTGCCCCAAAAAAAGCCAGGCACCGAGACCAAGCAACTTCCAGCACCGGCTAAGACTCCAGTGAAGAACCGAGTCTACTGTATGACTGGCAGAGGCAGAGGTCTAGCCAGATGTAGTCTCAGGTAGATTTCTTGTCTCTGGTTTATTAGCTTATGTTTTATTTGATTCTGGTGCCACAGTTTCTTTTGTGGCTAGTAGTTTTGCCTCGAGGTCTAATCTACATGGCAGTTCCCCTGTTAGTTCGATCATAACTCTCCCTTCTGGAGAGGATTTTATTTGTCAGTGAGAGTTCCGAGGAGTGCCCATCGTTATAGCTGGAGAGCAGGCGACGGCTGATCTGAAGGAGTTCCCGCTGATGGAGTTCGATGTCATTCTTGGCATGGACTGGCTGTCGAGGTATCGAGCGATTATTCATTGCCGAGACCAGTTAGTGACATTCCGAGGATCGCAAGGCAATCGGATTACCTATTCTGGGATCGTTCTGAAGAAGGGTGTAAAGGTAATCTCAGCCTTGAAAATGAGAAAATATTGCCAGAAGGGCAATATGGTGTTCCTATGTCAGGTAAGTGACTTGAGTGAGGATAGTCTGTTGGACGATATACCTGTAGCGAGGGATTTCAGAGACGTATTTCCTGATGAGCTACCAGGAGTTCCACCCGAGCACGATGTCGAGTTTAATATCGACTTAGCACCCGGGACAACGCCGATTTCGAAGGCACCTTACCGGATGGCACCATCGGAGTTGCAGGAGTTAAAGACGCAACTCTAAGATTTGATCGATAAGGGCTTCATTAGGCCGAGCGTTTCTCCATGGGGAGCACCTGTGCTCTTTGTGAAGAAGAAAGACGGTAGCATGCGCTTGTGCATAGACTACCGAGAATTGAATCGGGTAACTATCAAGAATAAGTGCCCATTGCCTAGGATTGAGGACCTGTTCGATCAGTTACGAGGAGCGGGAGTGTTTTCGAAGATAGATCTTCGATCTGGATATCAACATATTCCAGTCAAGAAAGAAGACATCTCGAAGACCGCTTTTCGTACGAGATACGGCCACTACGAGTTTGAGGTGATGCCCTTTGGCCTCACTAACGGACCAGCCGTGTTCATGGATCAGATGAACCGGACTTTTCATCACTTACTCGATAAGTGTGTCGTAGTCTTCATAGACGATATCCTAGTCTATTCGAGGGACGAGTCTGAGCATGCAGAGCATCTCCGGATAGTGCTAGAGATATTAAGAAAGAATAAGTGGTTCGCGAAGCTCTCTAAGTGTGAGTTCTGGCTTCGTGAAGTAGCATTTCTGGGTCACGTTATTAGCAAGGAAGGCATTAATGTAGACCCGATAAAAGTTAAGGCTGTAGTTGAATGGAGTAGCCCGAAAAATGTGGCGGAGGTTCGTAGTTTTCTGGGATTGGCAGGATACTATCCACGATTCGTCCAGGACTTCTCCAAGATTGCTAGGCCATTGACTAGTCTCCTACAGAAGGAGATCTGATTCATTTGGACGGAGGCTTGCGAGCAAGCATTTCAGCAGCTGAAATAGAGATTAGTTTCTGCTCCTATTCTTACCCTTTTGAACGATGAGGAGGATTTCGAGGTCTACAATGATGCATCTAAGAGTGGCCTAGGATGTGTGCTGATGCAAGGTGGGAAGGTCATCGCTTATGCATCGAGGCAGCTGAAGATGCACGAGCGTAACTACCCCACGCATGACTTGGAGCTAGCAGCTGTAGTATTCGCGCTTAAGATTTGGAGGCACTATCTCTATGGTGGTTTGTGTAAGGTATTCAAGGATCATAATAGTCTGAAGTACATCTTCACTCAGAAAGACCTCAATATGAGGCAGCGACGATGGTTTGAACTTATTAGGGACTACGACCTAACGCTTAATTATTGCGAAGGCAAGGCGAACTTATTCGCTGATGCACTGAGTCGCAAGAACCGATTGAGCTTCAGTAGAAGCCGTAGTTCCGTCAGATTTCATCTGACATCTATGAGTGCCGAGCGTGAATTATTTCAGTAATTGCGCGAGGGTCAGAAGAGTGACCCGCAGTTGACTAGGATTCGAGAGGCTTTGCGGCAAGGAAAAGCCATTGGCTTCGAGATCTCTTCCGACGGTAGTCTGCGATTTCGAGGGAGGTTGTGTGTACCGGACAGTTCTGATCTTCGGAACAGGATCATGTCTGAGGCACATAACTCGCCCTAATCTATTCATCCTGGAGGTAACAAGCTGTACAAGGACCTTAAGGGCCAGTTCTGGTGGCCTAAGATGAAGCGGGATGTAGCAGAGTTCGTAGCTCGATGTTTAGTCTGTCAGAAGGTTAAGATCGAGCATCAGAGACTTGGAGGTCTTTTGCAGCCACTACCGATTCTGACCTGGAAATTTGAGTCGGTATCTATGGATTTCGTTGTTATCCTACCTACCTGTAGTGGTATGAACGCCATTTAGGTAATAGTGGATAGGTTAACCAAGGTCGCTAGATTCATACCGATGAAGATGACCTGGTCGATGGAGCGCCTGGCAGAGGCTTATACCTAGGACATTATTCGACTTCACGGAGTTCCGAGGGAGATAGTTTCTGATCGTGATCCGAGATTCTTGTCTCGTTTCTGGAAATCGGTTCAGGAAGCCTTTGGGACAAAGTTGAAGCTGAGCACCGCATTTCACGCGGTGATGGATGGCCAGACTGAGAGGACTATCCAGACTCTGGAGGATATGCTACGAGCATGTACTCTCGAGTATCATCAGTCTTGGGTGCGTATGCTCTGCTTGGTAGTGTTTTCCTATAACAACAGTTATCACTTGAGCATTGATATGGCTCCGTACGAGGCCCTGTATGGCAGGAAATGTCGGAGTCCAATTTGTTGGAATGATATCAGTGATGCTATGGCTTTGGGACCTGAGATGGTACGAGATACTGTAGAGAAGGTCTAAGTCATTCGGTCTAAGATGCAGGTCGCGCAGAGTCGTCAGAAGTCCTACGCCGATAACCGACGTAGACCACTGACATTTGAGGTAGGTGACCGAGTCTTGCTTAAGGTTTCACCATTCAAGGGAGTTGCTCGCTTTGGCCAAAAGGGGAAACTCCGACCGAAATTCGTGGGACCTTACGAGATACTAGAACAAGTTAGGGAGGTGGCATATCGGTTGGCATTACCACCATGTTTGTCTAATGTTCACGATGTGTTCCATGTTTCCCAGCTAAGGAAATATGTACATGATCCTACCCACATCATTCCAGTGCAATCGGCCACGTTTGAGCCGAATCTGACGTTCGAGGAGCGACCAGTTCAGATCTTGGATCGCGAAGTGAGGACCCTCCGGCGTAAGCAAGTCCAGCTAGTCAAGGTGTTGTGGAGAAATCATCACCATTAAGAAGCGACTTGGGAGACAGAGGCGTCCATGAAGCAGAAGTACCCGGAGCTATTTGCGGGTGAGCAATCTCCTTTGCCTTAAATTTCAGAACGAAATTTCTTTAAGGAGGGGAGGTTGTAACGACCCAGTTTTATTGGTATTTCTGTTTTTGATTTATTTGTGTATTTATGTTATTTTATGTATGGTCCAAATTTATTTGGACTATTTATTTTTATATTATTTGAATAATTTCGAATATTTCTATTTTTGGTTGTTTCATTATTTATTTTATTATTAATTTAATTAATTAGGATTTTAATATTTAATTTTCTAATTAGTTAATTAATTTTTGGGCCAAATGCAAATTAGTCATGGTTAGCCATGCATGAGTGCAATTAGCCCAAGTGATCACCAAAGCCCATTTTAAGCCTTGTAAAACCGGCCCCCCTATGATTAGTGGCTTAATTTTGCCACTTGCTTTAGAACTCATTTGCCATCTTAAACACACTTGCTCATCAAAGCAAACACACTCTCTTCTTACCCATAGTTCCACACGCCATTTTGGCCTTGATAACCCCAATCATTTGTTCATCATCATTTCAAAACCCAAACTTAAAGATTCAACTTCCATTGATCTTTAGGTATCAAAACACAAACTAAAACTCAATTGTTTCATTCAAGATCATTTGTTCGGGTTGGGTTTGGGTTTCACTTGTTGTGTTCGTGTGGTTCGTGGTTGGCCGTGTTGAAGGCCGTGCGGTTCGTGTGGTGGCCGTGACCGTGGTGTTCAAGTGGTGCACGGTGGTTCGTGGTTGAAGCCGTGCAAGTTCGTGGTGCCGTGCGTGTTCATGCCGTGTTGCGCGTGTTGGGCCGTGTATTTTGGGGTGTTCCGGGCAGCAATTTTTGCTAACGTTTTTGCATTCAAGTGACTAAGGTAACATGCTTTTCTACCTTAATATGAGTACTATAGTTATAGGATTGATTAAATGATCATGTTAGGATGAATTGTTGATGATTGTTGGTCATTTTATGCGTGATTTTAAGGGCTGATTTGGGTGTTGTTTTTATGATAATTTGTTGAGTTTTCATGCATGTTATGATGTCCCATGTTAGTTTTAGGTTGATCATGTTTATGTATGATTTAAGTGAAGTTATGATGCATGTTTTAATTGGGATTTTCGTGTGATATATGTATGAAGTTGAGTTCTTGTTGAGTTCTTGTTGAGTCCTTGTTGAGTTCTTGATGAGTTCTTGATGAGTTCTTGGTTGAGTCTTGAAATCTTAAAGTGAGTCATGTAATCTTAATATAGGTGTAAAGTTTATTAAAGTTTATTTAAAGTTTCATTAAAGATAAGTAAAGATTAAGTAAGTTTTTTTTTGAGAAAGTTTAAAGAAAGTTAAAGAATTGATAAAGATTGATTTAAGAAATGGTAATGTTTATGGTTAAACTCAAGAAAAGGCGTAAGAAGCGATCTTGAGAATAATAAAGTTGTAAAGCTGTAAAGATTAGCTTAAGTTTACTTTTAGACGCCTAACCTTAGAGTAAGATTTTAAGACTTGGGTTAAGACGTTACCCCTGTCGTAACCGCGGTATTGGGATAGTGTATACTTGCTATGTTGTCTTTTGATATGAATTTCCGTAAGATGGGGTTCATGGGTTTGGGTGTAAGATTCTCATTCCTGGCATAGTAGGAAAGTTCGTTCGCGTAAGATGCGTTCGTACATGCATAGTCCGGTCTAAAATGTAAATGGTAGCGACAAAGATTATTAATTAATGATAAGTTGGAATAATTAAGAGTGGTCAATTTTACGTTATTGTTATTATGTTTATTATGTCGCATGTTGGATGTTTAGTCTGATGTGTTTGTTTGGTTTGTTCTATGATTATGTGTATCCATGTTAGGGTGGGACTGTTATGTTACTCGCCACTGACAGTGGATTGTTGTTAATTTTTCAAGTAACTCTGATGATGAAGGTGTTGCTTAGCTTTGGGTTAGGCAAGTGCCGTTGTTTTCCTATTATAAATTGTATTAAGTTTCTAGTTTGGACGTTTAGTTTATGTATTCCGTATATTTTAACTCTGATAGTATTTGGAGTTACTTTTTAGTATTGATTACGTTGGGTTTAGTATTGTACAAACTTGTGGGTGTTGTACCTTTGGGTTATAGTAATAATAATTTTGAGGTTTTATTTTCAATTTTTAAGTAAGTTTGTTTGTTAGATCGACAAATCGACTCGTCGATTTCTTCCGCGCCGGTTTAAGCGAGTCGGGTCGTCACAGGATGAATGATGAGCGATTGGGAGGATGAATGATTCTTGGAAGTAAGTCAGTGGGTTTAGAGTAAATTAAGTTTGAGTGGGTATTGGTTTTTTGATAAATAAGTTTGAGTGGGTTATAGAGAAAATTAAAATCTAATGGTTTTTTGGAGCCAAAATAATTGAGGGGAATTAAAAAAAATACCGCCAGTTTTTTTGGATCTCTAATGCAACGCTTATATATATATTGATAAGGTTTTAATTTTTGGGAATGACTCTAATGCAACGCTTTTTTATTCACCTCTAATGCAACGCTTTTTTTTTTCAACTCTAATGATCTAATGCAACGGTTGTAGAGGTTTATTTTTTTCGCATACCCTAATGCAATGGTTGAATAAAAACCGTTGCATTAGACACTATAAGTGTTGCATATAAACGGCTAATGCAACGCTTCTTACTAAATGTTGCATAAAACCGTTGCATTAGACATAAGCATTGCATTAGGTTTTTATTGTAGTAGTGACGGGTTGCCATACCGGGTTAAGTCAAGGCCACTGGCCTATTGTTGTATCTGGGCAGTTCTGGATCCTAGGATGTGTAGTAGTATAATTTTAGTAGCAGTACACGAGCTGCTACTTAGGAGTTATGGCCATATCTTAGGCTTAGTTCTTGCAAAGGAGGGCTACGGGTAGGATACACGGGTTCTACCCGGTGCATTTTAGGAATGTTGGGATTTACACGGGCATCCTTACGAGCAATAGTGACCGGTCCATGGATTAGTAAATATGGGTAAAAAGAGGTATTTTGGGTAATAATATGAAAAGATAAGTAAATCACTGGGGTGACCATGATAATACTACGTGATGTTACGAATGTTACTTTTCCGCTGCGTATGTTTGATATAAGTGGATGACTTTATTGTTGTTACGTGGGCTATTTAATGTTTATGCATGATATGTAAATTATTAGTTCTGTCTTATTATGTGATTTATGGTTCCACATTTTAGTGGGATAGCCTAGTTACTCGCCACTAACAGTGGACCCTCCATTACAGGTGAAGATGGAGAACCATGATTTGGCTATCTTTTGGGTCGGGATAGGTGTGCTAGCGAGGATTTTTAAGAAACCCGAGCCATTCTTTACTTTTTAGTTTATTATTTCTATGTTTTTACCCAGCTTGTTGGGTTCAGGATCTTTTATTAGCAATTTCCGTTGTTAAAGTTGAATAATGTTCGAATTATGGACTTTTCACTATTTATTTAGTTAATAATATGACTTTATGGATTTAATTTGATTAATATAGTCCAATAAATGTTTAATTAAATAAAAAGGTAATGATCCGAATGTCAATTTCCCTGTTAATCGACAGTGCATAAAAGTCGGGTCGTTACATAAGAAATACATAATATCATATGAATTCTTCAAGAATCAACAAGAATAAAATAAAAAAATCATTACTTGTTATAATATGCAAAATTTCAAGTGGTATAGGTTAGCAAAGATCAATTTTTTAGCAATTCTTTAAGTCAAAACATGCAATTTACAATCATAAGCCATGAATTTAAATCATAAACAATTAAATAAATCATATAAAAACATGTAAACAATTCAAGAAATCATCAAAAAATGTTCATCACATCACACACATGATTCAAATAATTTCACAAAGGCTTCATGGTTAAAATTCTACAATCTTGCAATCTATTCTATCAAATTATGTATTTTAACAATCCTAATTCTAAGTGGTTAGTATAGTTACCTAGATTAGGGAGTAAAAATCCAAAAAATTGGTCCCTTGCTACTCGGCACCCACACGACCCACCACTAGCAAGAACTTACAAGAACAAGATTTGTTTAGTTTAAATCAATGAAAGATAAAAGAAATGTGATTAAAGATTTTAAAGAATACAATCTTTAATCACCTTTGAAATTATGAGAAAGAGAAGAGAAAGAATTTTGAAGGGGAGAAGGACGTGACATGCGTGAGAGAGGGAGTAGGAGATTGAATGAATTATCCCTTTGATATGATCATATGGTTTTATATAGAGCTTGATATGGATTGATTAACAATTGGGCTTAACAACTTAATTTAAGCTAGAAGCCCACTAGCCTTTACTTTCCATCTCCCAACCAGCCACAAGGGCCCTTTTAATGGTCTTGGGCTTTGGTTAAAATATGGACAAGGGTCAAGATAAGAGAAAGCCAGCCCGAATAGTATATTTTAGGCTCAGAATTCTATAGAGAAGGCATAATCACATGAAATTTTATAACCTTAAAATCCGGGTTATTACAGTCACCCCCCTTAAATAAATTTCTACCTCGAAATACGTAAGAAAGCACACATAGCAAACAAAGCATGCAAAACCTAAAACTACTGCATACCTGCCACAAAGAGCTTGGGATACTTTTCCCGCATCGCAGGTTCTGTCTCCCAAGTAGCTTCCTCATACTTCTCACTTCTCCAAAGTACCTTGATTAAGGGTACCACCTTTCGGGGTAATAAACGCTCCTGGCAGTCCAAAATTTGTACCGGCTTCTCTTCAAAGGTCAGATTAGGCTTAATTTCAAAGGATTCCACCAGAAATATATGAGAAGGATTAGTTAAGTATTTTCGCAGCTGTGACACATGGAATACCTTATGAACCTTTGATAGATCTGGAGGTAGGGCCAAATGATAGGCTACTTCACCCACTCTTTCCAATATCTCGTAAGGCCCGACATACTTAGGTCTGAGCTTACCCTTCTTAACAAATCATGTCACATCCTTCATTGGCGACACCTTCAGCAATACTTTGTCGCCTTCTTGAAACTCTAGGGGTTTCCGTCGACGATTTGCATAGGAATTCTGGCGACTCTGAGCTACTTGTAGTTTTGCCTTGAAGATCTTGATCTATTCCACAGTCTCTTTAATATGCTCTGGCCCGATTACCAATGCATCGCTAATGTCGCTCCAACAAATGGGACTGCAACACCTTCGTCCATAAAGAGCCTCATAAGGGCCATTTAAATGCTGGTGTGATAGCTATTGTTGTACGAAAATTCCACCAAACTGAGGGATTTAACACAGGTCTACTGAAATTCTAACGCACACGCCCGTAGCATATCCACTAAAGTCTGGATTGTTTGCTCCGTCTGACCATTCATGGTTGCATTAAATGCTGTGCTCAGGTTGAGTTTTTTCCCTAAAGCTTCCTGTAATGACTTCCAAAATCGAGACAAGAATCGGGGATCTCGGTGTGACACAATATCCTTCGGCACGCCATGGAGTCTTACTATTTCCCGTGAATAAGCTTCAGCCATCCTTTACATAGACAAAGTTACCTTCATCGGAATGAATCGGGCTACTTTGGTCAATCGATCCACAGCTACCCATGTCTAATCCAGTGGACGTCGTAGAAAGTCCCACCACGAAATCCATGGATATAAAGTCGAACTTCCATGTGGGTATAGGTAATGGTTGTAACAATACACCCGGTCTTTAGTGCTCAATCTTGACCTTTTGACAAGTGAGACACCGTGCCACAAAATCATCGACCTCTTGCTTCATCTCAGGCCACCATAAATTCTCTTTCAAGTCTTTGTTAAGCTTTCCACCAAATGGATGTACCGAATACGGGGTATTATGTGCTTCTTCCATGATCTTGTTTCATAAATTCTGATCTTTGGGCACACACCACCTGTTACGGAACAAGTCCTTTTAGCAAACATTAAGTGAAGAAAATAAATTACTTCATGATACCAATGATTTTACCTGTTATGGATAGGCTTCCATCTGGGAAAACCGTGAAGTCTTCAGCCTTGCCTGCAGCTTTGCATCCCGGATCTTTTCTAGCTGTGGATCCCTTCTTTTTCCTTCACGTAGTTCTTGATACAGTCTGGGCTCCACGCTCATAACACTGAGATATGCACGAGCATACCCCGGTGTTACCATCTCGATTTCCATCCTACAAAGGTCGGTGCAGATCGCCTTTGGTAGAACTTCCACTTTAATGAGAGAGTGATGATCCTGACGGCTAAGTGCATCTGCTACCCGATTAGCTTTCCCTTCGTAATAGTCCACTAAGAGGTCGTAGTCCTTGATCAACTCAAGCCAACGTCGCTGCCTCATGTTGAGTTCCTTCTGGGTGAAGGTGTACTTGAAGCTTTTATGGTCAGTTTACAACTTGCACATTGCTCCATACAAATAATGTCGCCATATTTTCAGGGCAAACACTACAACTGCCAACTCTAGGTCATGGGTGGGATAATTCTGCTCATGTACCTTGAGTTGTCTAGAAGCATATGTGATCACCTTTCCTTCTGCATTAGTACACACCCCAAACCTTTCTTCGTCGTTTCACTTTATACCTCGTACCCTATACCTTCGTTAGGTAATGCGAGCATAGGTGCGGTGACTGGGCTCTGTTTGAGGGTTTGAAACGCCTCTTCACACTTATCTGACCACAAAAATTTGCTTTCCTTGTGTAATAATTTAGTCATGGGTGCTGCTGTAACGACCCGGATTTTTGGGCCGTAATATTTCGTGTAAAATTAAACCTTTAAGTCCGAATCATCCGATTTGGGTCCAAAGACTTAATTTTTATTAAATGGATCAAGACCCATTCACCCTTTTTCCTAGCCAAACCCCACGACCCTATCAACACATTTCTATTATTTATTTTCTTTTATTGTTCAACCATAATTAGAAAACCATATCTATTTTTGACTTAACCTAAAAACTCTACTTTTATTTGCTAAACTAAATCCTAAAAACTAGTAAACCTTAACCTATTTTCTAATAAGCCTTATCCTATTTAATTCGTTAAACGCCATCCTTTTCTTATTAATCATTATATGATTAAAACCCCAAAGCAAAAACCCTTCTTTTCTCCTCTTTGTTCCTCACGACCTTCCTCCACAATTATCCATCCAAGATCATCTTTCACCTCATCAAATCAACCCCCCATTAAAGTTAATTCAAGCCTTCAAACCTTCAACATCTTTGAAGAACCAAGCAAAACCGTACATAGAGTGGTGAATCTAGCCGTGGCCGTGCGCGGGGTATCGAGTGTGGCTGTGTTTGGTGCGTGATTATTTGTGCGTTTCTTCAATTAAGGTAACTAGATTTCTTCTACTTAGGAATAGGATTGGATTACATAGGATGATAGGATTAGATAGTTTGATGTGGTTGATTGATGTTTCATACGTATATGCCATGTAGTTCTAGGGCGATTTATCTTGTTTTCTTTGTTGATTTTGCTTTAATGTTTATGTATCTTGTCTAATCCTTTCATGCCCATGTATTATATGAACTTTACTAGATAATCTTGTATGAAGTTCTATGCAAACTAATGATTTATTGTTTGATTCTTGGCTAAGAGTATGCGTTTGAGGGTAATGTATGAAAGCATGGATTTTGGTTTATTTTATTAAGTCCTTCATGATTGACTTCCGTTTATAAGCCTTGATGATGATTTTGGTTGATTACAGTAGCATTTAAAAGCCTTCTTGAATCAAGTTCTTTGCTAGTAATATGCGTGAGCATGTATGGAAGTATGACTTAGTATTTGGTTGATTGATTATCATGATGATCCTGCTAATCCAGTGGCACCGCTTGTTCCTTTTGATTGATACAAGAGCTTTGTTTTATTTATTGACTTAACCAAACCAAGAGTATGATGTTGGATAGCGCATGATGTAGTATTACTAAGCATAAAATTAGAATTAACTTAAGCATGTTATCACTTAAAGCTTTGACCAAGAATTGCTATTTTTTTTTTAATTAATTAAAGAATCAAGTTTGTATTTTGTAATGTTTATCATGCGTGTATTAGGGTCAATGGACCAAAACCAAACCTTGATATATTCTCATGTTTTCATGCGTGTATTTGGGATTTGTTTGATGTTTTGATTTGTTTCGCGTCATTTGAGTCTTGTCGAGTCGTATTGAGCGGTTAAAGACCGTGCGTTTATCGGTTCATCTGTGATGAATCGTGTCGGGGACTTGTTTGTTGTACTAGCCTTGAGCCGTGTCGGGGACTTTGTTTGTTGTTATCGGCCTTGAGCCGTGTCGAGGACTTTATTTGTTGTTATTGGCCTTGAGCCGTGTCGGGGACTTTGTTTGTTGTTCGGCCTTGAGTCGTGTCGGGGACTTTGTTTATTGTTATCGGCCTTGCGCCGTGTCGGAGACTTGTTTGTTGTTATCGGCCTTGCACCGTGTCAGGGACTTGTTTGTTGTTATCGGCCTTGAGCCGTGTCGGGGACTTTGTTTGTTGTATCGGCCTTGAGCCGTGTCGGGGACTTTGTTTATTGTATCGGCCTCGAGCCGTGTCGGGGACTTGTTTGTTGCATCGAATCCGGTCGTGTCGGAAATATCCTTGGTGTCTAATAATGTTGATAATCGTATTGATGAGTAAGCGTGGTAATCTTTGAGTGTGATATTTGGTGATTGTTATGTTTCCGCTGCTAACTTTGATGTTGATTATTTTATAACCTGTGAACGTCATTGTTTCCTGTATTTTCTAACCTATTATTTTATGTAATGTGGTCGTACTTCTAAGTAGGACAGTCTAGTTACTCACCACTGATGGTGGACCCCCAATTCTATTTTGCAGGTAAGCAGAATAGAGGCTAGAGTCGGGATGAGTTTGTCGAGCGTCTAGGCCCCTGTTTTCCTTGTCTGTTTTAGCAGTTAGATTTAATTCTTGATTTAGGACTTGATTTTGGATTAGTTAATCATTTGTATTTGGGATTTCATTATTAATAACATAAAATATTATTTCCATGAGTTTTAGTCATATTTTTATTACTTTAAAATCGATTGGTAACTGCTTGTTTACGACGTTATCACCGTTAACGTCATTGTTAAAATGCGGGCTGTTACAGCTACTATCCTGGAGAAATCCTTTACGAACCTCCGATAATACTGTGACAAAAAATTTGCAGATAAGTTTGTTAGTCATTAATTGTTGCTCGAAGCTCTTTAATGCATCAATAATGATTAAAGTTTACCTGCTAAGCCAAGGAAACTGTGAACCTCGGCCACATTCTTAGGACTGTGCCAATCCATGATGGCCTTTATCTTAGTTGGATCTACTGCAACACCGTCTGAATTGATGACATGCCGTAGAAAGGATACCTCATTAAGCCTGAATTCACACTTCGATAATAAATTAGATTTTGGAAATTCGGGATATTACAGAGTAAAATCCGAAAAATTGGTCCCTTTCTACTCGGCACCAACACGGCCCCACCACTAGCAAGAACCTACAAGAACGGGTTTATTTAGTTAAAATCAATGAAAGATAAAGAAAATATGATTAAAGATTTTGAAGGATATAGTCTTTAATCACCTTTGGAATTATGGGAAAGAGAAAAGAAATAATTTTGAAGGGGAGAAGGACGTGTGATGTGTGACAGAGGGAGTAGGAGATTGAATGAATTATCCCTTTGACATAATCATAGGGGTTTATATAGAGCTTGGCATGGATTGATTAACAATTGGGCTTAGCAACTTTATTTAAGCTAGAAGCCCACTAGCCTTTACTTGCCATCTCCCAACCGGCTACAAGGGCCTTTTTAAGGGTCTTGGGCTTTGCTAAAATATGGACAAGGGTCAAGATAAGAGAAACCTAGCCCGAATAGTATATTTTAGGCTCAGAATTCTATAGCGAAGGCATAATAACATGAAATTTTATGATCCTAAAATCCGGGTTATTAAAGTCACCCCCCTTAAATAAATTTCGACCTCGAAATTTACTTAAGAAAGCATACACAACAAACAAAGCATGCAAAAGATAAAACTACTGCATACCTGCCACAAAGAGCTCGGCATACTTTTCCCGCATCGCAACTTCTGTCTCCCATGTAGCTTTCTCATACTTGATGAAAACTTGAGGAGAAAAAAATTTTGAAGATGAAAACTTGAGGAGAAAAAAAAATCAATGATGTGAAAGGTTGAAAGAGGAGAGGTTGAAGGAGAAAGGTTGAAGGAGGAGAGAGGGGTAAAAAAATGAATGTTGTGAAATGTTGAAGCATGAGAGAGGGTTGGGGTGAAAATTTTGACCCAATACCTTTAAAAAATTAGACCCAATAATATTTAACCTAATATCATATAACAGCCCTATAAAACCCTATAATGACCCTTCTAACAACAACCCTATAACGGCCCTGTTCAATAAAAAGTTAAAGTGTCATGGCCCTTTATTTTTTGATCCGACCCTTTTGTCATAGGACTACCTTGTCCAATAACCAAGTCTAGCTGTGGGCCCCATCTAGGAGGTGCTTTTTTTTTTTTGTTGCTGTTTTGAAAAATTGAGGGAATTAGAGTGTCGAACATGGTTGGATGGTTATGGCAATTTTGGGAGCAAATGGGGGAGTGGTGTGTGTTTTGAGGAGTGATGGGACACCATATTTAAAGGAGGTCAGAGGCGGTTGATCATCACTCCGCTCACTTTAATTTTCTCTTTCCCCATTTCTTCCCCTTCAAAATTGTTCTCCTTCTTTGCTTTCTCTTTCCAAACTCCATTTCCTTACTCTTTTCCTCTTCAATTTACCATAATCATAGCTGATGGTCGTGAACTCGAAGCCACTTCTACCCAGATTCAAGAGGCAAATGATGACTTTTCTGTCACTTTCAATGATCCTGGCAATGAATTGTTTGAAGACGACCCGTGCACCACCAGTGATGCTGCCATTGCTTATCAGCTAAAAGAGCAAGAAGACAAGAAAATCAGACCAGGGCTCCTACTAGGGATGAACATAGGAGGGCTATTAGGGATTTGGCCCCAGTGGATGTCAACCACTCTTTAGATCACTCTAACCACTAGGTTATAGTTAGGCGGGAGGACAAATGCTTTAGTAAGGGTTGTTAATGTTCGAACCAGTCCGACATTAATGATAAAGATGGCTCAAAACAATTGGGTAATCAGAGCAAATAGGCTGGCCATGCCCAGTGAAGTACAGTGGATGATTACTTCTTTGTTGCCTTGGATTCTGAGTCTTGTGCTTGGGACCCTGAACCAAGTTTTATTCCTATATATTTAGCCCACTTAAATTTTGGGATTAGGTTTCCATTACACCCTTTGATAGTGGAGGTGTTCGAAGCCTGGAACGTTTGCCTGTCCCAGTTGGTTCCCAATGTTATTCAGAGGCTGGTTTGTTTTATTTGCGTGTGCGAGTTTAGGGGCCTGTCTTTGAGCGTGTACGTCTTCAGGGCCATATACAGGTTGAAGTCGTACATGGTTTCAATGTCCCAAAGGGCTGGTGGACAGTAAAGGCCCAAAGGATGGAGGGGATCACCTATGCAACCACATACCGCAAGCCTAGAGAGATGGGCACTGATACACGTAATTTATTTGGTTGTGGGTTCTTCTGCATAGGGATCATCAAAATGTGTACCTGCCCAGAACTGAATGGACATAGCCCATGAACACATAATGGTTGGCTATTGAAGACCCTAATCACAAGGAGAGGGCCAGTTTGAAGGAATTCGAGGCGTACCCTACTCTTGGGAGCACTACGAGCACGACAGTTTGGCTGCCCCACCTGGAACTGATTAGGAATGAGACGTACTTGGTTGCCTGTAACCTGAGCAGGCATCTGCCTAGAGGTATTCCTTCTTGTTGCTTTTTTATGAATCATTTTTTATTTTAATGCTTAGAATAAAACTTCTCTTTATTTGTTGAACTAGGCCTACAATGGTAGATTTGACCAGGGGTGGTTCGACTAGCCGAGTGTTTATTCTTATCAAGCTTGTGCACCAGGTCTTTGCACCCGATGCGTTGAAGCTATTGGACTACGAAAATCTGGGGTTAATGAGAATGGAGATCCTGTTGGAAGCTCACTTTATGAGCCCCTTACTAGATTGAAGTATGTTTTTTGAAGAATGACCGTTCTTCCATCCCTGAACACATCACCATAAACACCGGGGTTTTGATTCCTGGATCTACTCTGAGAGCTAGGCCTACTCTGCCTACTGTATCTGGTAGGGTAGCCAGGTCTGGCATGAGTAGGGTAGGTCTACTCCCCCAGCCAAGGCCTGAAGGTGCTAGTCCTTCTAGCGTTGCTGTCAGGTCCCACATTGTGCCTGTTCTCAGGTCAAGTAGACGGACTACTTCTTTGGCACCACCTATTGCTGGGGGTGCTCGTGTAGCAGCTACCAGGCGTCTGGAGCGTCCTCTAACTATCGGGAGGAGCCATGTCCCTGGTAGGGAGGAGAACGGGACTGAAGGGGATGGTGACGATGATGAAGCTTCGAAAAAGTGAAAAGTCAAGGAGGTTGTAGTCCTTGATGCTTAGGGAGATGATGATGACGACAATGATGAAGATGAGGTTACTCTGAGAAGGAGAAGGGGGATACAGGAGAAGATGGATCAGGCAGCTGCCCTGGCCATGCAAGAACAGGAGTTGGCCTAGATCAGGCATAGGATGATATTGTGCTAGAGGGAAGAGAGCACTGTAACACCCCGACTTTTACATAGTAAATTAATACGATTAAAAGCTGAAATGCTACTCCTAAAATACGAGAAATACTAAAAACTTTAAACATAAATCCCAAATATCATTATTTCAACTCCAAAGTTACAAATGTCCGATTGTAACTATAACCCAAATATCCATACATCACAACAACTAGAGTACTAATCAGTTATACTAATCAGTCTTACTAATCAAAACTATATCTATCTACAGTCTCATAATCACACACGCCTGAGCCAAACAGTATAGCAGCTACTCAACATCGTCACCTGAAAAATGGAATTCCACCATCAGTGGCGAGTAACTAGACTGTCCCATTTAAATAGGGAACTCAAGCATGCAACATAAGATAGATAAAGCCACACAAAATAACACGTAAATCATGCATTCACGCAACCAAATACAACAACAGTCACATACCTGGCATCCTTTCGCAGCGGAGTCAAACATACCAAAACATAACGAAACATGAGAACTTATTAAACCGACAAAACATGCTTTCCAAAAAAACAAAAAAAAAGAATAACGAAAGTACTATGTGTCCGCAACCGAAAATGCAAAATCAGAACCGACTACTTTTTGTCCTTTCCTCCAAAACCAATTACGAAAACCAAAATAGATTTAGAAAGACCAAAAAAATGAAACAACCAATGAACACACAAATCCAAATAAATGACTCAAAACTCACAACAGTATTGTCCATGCTCGTTGGTCAACCTTTGCGTTTCCCAACTTTCCTAAACAAGTGCAGGGTCAAACGATTGTGTTTTTCCCGTAATCCTCCATTGCAAGGACTATGCCTAAGTAATGGTCACCACTTTTGGACTAGCTACTCAAGTTTCACTAACCAGACAACAACATATCCTAGGACAACGACTACCCCACGATCGAACACAAGGTAGCGGTTGCGACTTAACCCATCTTAGTTACTTGAGTTTCACTAAGTTAGGCGACTGATTTCGAAAATAATTTCGACAGCATAACGACATGATCATCAAGATCGATACAAAATTCAAAATAAAGATTTCCAAGATTTTGACCTAAAAATCAAGAAAAACTACGAAAAATCAAGAACCCGAAATAACCAATCAAGAATGACAAAACATTCCAAGATTCCTTTTAAAGAACAACCAAGGAAGTCCAAGAATCATCAAGAATATTCAAGATTCATCAAGAAACATCAAGAATCATTAAGATTCATCAAGAAATATCAAGAATGATCAAGATTTCAAGAAAACCATCAGAAATTACAAAGAAAATAATTCAACCAATCTTTTTCCTAAGGTTTATAAAAACCACATAATTCTACCAAAATCATTCATGAAATCATATGACAAATTCTCGTAAATCATATACACATACGCAGATATTCTTGAATAATGACTATACATGAATTCTAAATTAATCATCAAAATATTAACATAGAAGCATCAAGATTAATGGAAAATGATAAAGGGATTAGCAAATAAAAAAACCCCATAGTAGTAAGAGTGGGGGTGTCGAACACGGGGAAGGTACGTCGCACTAATAGGAACGAGCATTGAACGAGCTAGGTCAAGTGATGATTGCGAGATGTGGAGAGAAGTAAAGGAACTAACTAAAACTAAACTATGGAAACAAAAATAAACGGGACTAGGGTTAAGAGATCCACAACTCATACCACCATGAATTGTGAATCAATCGAACTTAGACTTAATTCATGGATAAGGGGAGGTCATTCTAAGAGCACACTACTCTTTCAAGCTAGTTTGATGACTGGGAAGACATACACAAACCTACTTTCGTGGCGGAACATCTAACGAGTCATAAGCACAAATCACGAAGACCGGTAACTTTCCCTTGATAGAAGGCCCAACTTTCGTGGTGCTTCCATCAATCGGGCGAAGGGAGTCATCATCCGCGTTCACCTTTCGGTCCTTCGATGAGGATTCTTCTATGAATCTAATGTTAGCTAGACACGAGACACAACATCATCGAACCTTCGGTACCAACATTACCACAAACCAAGTCCAAGAAACAACTAAATCACAAACATGGAGGATTTTGAGGGGTTTCACTCAAACCCTAGAAATTAACTACTCACACATAATTAACAAAAGCATGATAAAAAACTACAACTAAACACATAAATTAAACCTAAAACTATGAACACTAAAAAAACAACTAAAACCTAGAAAACAACAACCTAAACTACTAAGAACAACAATAAAATCAATATAAACAACTAAAAAAACATGAAAATAAACAATAAAACTAACTGATTAAACAACAACAACTATCAACAACTAGAAATAAATAACAAACAACAAAGAGCAAGGAATCAAAGCAACAAAAGAAAGCAATAAAAGTACCTTGAAGAGGAGAACAAGAATGAGAAGAAGAGAAACGCACTACACTACTTGAATAAATCAAGAACAAATGAAGTAGATTACAAGAAGAATTGAAGAAGAAAGCTTAAAACCTAACCTAACCCTAACTTTGAGCTTCTAACATCAGCACCTGAGAAAATGAGGGGACGACAGTATATATAGTGGTCCCAAAAATACACGAAAAATGACCTAAAACAGATTAAATGATATGAACAGGGCCTTCTCAGTGGGCGCTTGGCAAAGGTCAGCGGGCGCTTCACCTCTCAAACGGACAAATGGAATTCGTCTCCAGCGAGCGCTGCAGCCAAAAGATGAGATATTGTCTGCTCTGGCCAATTCCGCGGGCACTTGGAAATCTCAGCGGGCGCTGGAGAGGTCTCAGCGGCCATTTGAAAATCACAGCGGGCGCTGGAGAGGTCTCAGCGGCCGCTTTGAAATCTAAGCGGCCGCTGGAAAGCTTGGCAGTCAATTTTGAAAACGTCATAACTCTTTCATTTCTTATTAGAATCTAGCATATGACCAGGCGTTTCGAAGCTATCGGAATTAACTTTAACCTCCGACTTGAATCATCTTAAAAAGATAAGTATGTAAAAAGTTATCGCCATTCCAAGTTGACCTATGCTCCAAAAGTGGTGATTGTGGTCTTGGCTTTGCAGCACACTTCTCAAAGCTTCTCGGGACCTCTCATGACCCTTGTCGGCTTTCAAGAATTGATTGAAAACACGCAAAACACCTACATGAATGAACGCAAGGCATAAGTAACGCAAAAGTGCTAAATTATTAGCAAAAACGACAAGAAAAGACATTATTTAACGAAAACGCAACTAAGACCTATACTAAGCTAAAAAGGCCTAAAACTAATTAAACTAAGCCTTAAAATAACAGAGGAAAAGTAAAAAGAGCCTGGGAAATCGGTCCTAAAATGGACTTATCAAACTCCCCAAACTTGTCTTTTGCTTGTCCTCAAGCAAATACAACATGAAAATCTTAAAAATAAAATCCTAACTCACTTTCGTAGGAATCACGGTTGCTTTTAGCGAAAGCAACAAGCCATGTAAACCTTTATGTCGCCAAACAGGACGAGTGTGCTCTCATAAGGGTTTCCCAAGAGTTTAACCCATAACTCTCTCAAAAACAAACCAAGGACAAGGTTCACAAGAAACAAAAGAAAAGAAAAAAAAGAAAGGAAAATAAAACGAAACAAAACAAAACAAACACATCTAGTTGGACTTGTAAAAGGACCGAGGATCAATGAATACGAAACTTTCTAAATACTAACGGAAAACATGCTCAAAGATGTCAAGGATGGATAGTCAAATAAAACATGCTAGATTGGAGAACTAGAGAGGAACATTCCCCCTTCGCTCGACAACTAAGCATCCACATGCTAAGCTAGTGTCGTCTCCACCCATAAAGGTAGCTTCTCATAACTCCACAAAGGAATAGGAAAAACAAAAAGGAGAAATAATTTAGGCTACCCGACATCTCATCATAGCAAAACCGCTCAATATGCTTGAAACATGACTTCCTACACCGAAAAGGACTCAACTATCTAGGATGAAGAAGGCTTTAGGGTTGTAATGTATGGCTAGGGATAGGGTAGGAATCAATTTGGCTTGTGGTGCTCAAAACCTAAATAGTGAAGCAAATAAGTACAAATGAGCATCAAATAGCAAACGAACTCCTCAAATTCGCAAATATACACCAAAAACCCCCCAAGCTTATTAAAAAAAACTATATGAAAAATGAAAAATATATACAAAAAATTAATTTTTTTTCTCGAACTATTCCTCCCCCCCCCCAAGCTTGAATGACACAATGCCCTCATTGTGAAAAAGGGAGGAATAGTTGCATTTATTTTTCTTTTCTTTCTTTTTTTTACATGACCTTGTCTCTTTTACAACTTAGTCCGGCTTTTGCTCTAATTCATACAAATTAACACACTTTCGCCTGGGCGAACTCCTTACTTCACAAATTTTCAATACAAAACAAATAAGAACCAAGGCGCTCCAATTGCTTCACTACACCTAAAGGGTATAAAACAAAACAATGGGAATCAAGGCTTGTAAAGTGTCTAGAAGAAAGGAAGGGCCAAGCGCAAAGGGTATCAATGGATAAATGTAAAACAAACACCTAGAAAAGTGAAAAGAAGGAAGACGCTAAAATAAGAAGGAAAATGAAAAAGGAAAAATGGAAAATAACTAAGAAATGAATGCCTCTGTCCTCCCTTAGAGTAGCTCGATCACGGTCTCAGCTCGGAAAGTCATGAATCAAGTTCTTGATCAAGTTAAGCTATGACAAGGATCCTATTGCCACTCAAACAAAATGATGAAGGCTAGAAAGATTTGACAATTTTCTCACATATGAAGGGTAGTGAATTGCAAATACTACCTCAAGGGCTTCAACTTGCTAGTAAGGCTTTTGCCAATCGTACCACAACCTAAGATATTAGGTTTCTTGAACTCCAAAGTTCTGAAACCTAGCATGTAGTATTTGAAAATCAACCCCAACATTTGAAACCATGTGGACCACTAACACTTAGGAAGGAATGCATTCAAAGTCCAAGAAATTAAGAACTAAGTCCAAACTACAAACAAAACAAAAACACACTTTGCCTTAAAAAGAAAATAAAAGAAAAACAAGGGGAAAGGGGAAAACAAAATAAAATAAAAAGTAGACATAAGGGAGGAAAATAAAAATCAAAGCATGAATGCCCCTCAAAAAGCAATCAAGCATCAAACAAATAAATAAATCGAAGCCCAACGCCATCGATATCCAAATGTCCTCAAGGGCTTAAAAGCCAAAAACTGAAAGCCAAACATCCTCGAACAATCATCTCCTCCTAAGACTAATCCTACAACTAAGCAAATAAGAGTAATAAAAGAAGGGTGTTTGAAATGATCTCACCAAAATAGCCAATAAGATAAGCAATACAACCTCCTTTTTGTGCTTGTCCATGGGATTCGCTTATTCATTTAACTTGCAAAAGAAAAGAAAACAAAAACCAAACTCCAAAAACAAAATAATTACAAAAAAATAAAATAAAAAAGAACAAGGGTTGCCTCCCGAGAAGCGCTTGTTTAATGTCTTAAGCTTGACAAAGGAGCTGGACACAGGGACTAAGACTTAGAAGAAAAACTATGTCAAAGTCATCCAGTGGGACCAACCGCCGAGGCTTAGTAAATAGCCTCGCAAAGCTCGTAAGAGCTTATCAAATGCACTGGCACTCAACACACTGAATACCACATAAGCAATGATCAAATAAAGTAAAGGGGACGGTTTGAAAACCGACATCCAATGCTTATGTGGGAGTGAGTGCTCACAGGGAGGTGATCCGTCCCTTAGGTGTCGTTAGTTCCCAAGGGTTCGTAATCAAGGATAAAATACCCTAGCCTATACTCGCTAACTTGAAAGATAGCAAATGGTAAGTAGGTGTCGAAATCCACGGAGAAGCAAGGTTTTTGAACTTAGTTGAAGGCTAATCGATTGGCGGGGTATATAAATCGGGAGTTCAAATTGATTAAACTAAAATACTAATGCTAGAAATTGCTAAAAATAAAATAGGAAGAAATGGAAGATAACTTTAGAAAATAAACACTAGGGGTAGGGGGAATCATGAAACAAATACGAATCCAAAATTCTAATCAAGGCAACAAGGTTGACTCATAAAGGGGATGATTCACCCGGCATTAGGAGGTCACTCTCGCACTCCTTCTAATCCCGTTCGAATCACCAACACCAAGGAATCGTTCTCACGCACTCAAGGGCACCGGCAACCCAACTATGCCAAGGAGGTAATAGTCATGCTTAAATCTAGCTTTCCACCATTTATGTGCTCACTCTCGTACAACACATAAATGGTTGGGGTTTTAAGTTATGGAAATGGCCAAAATCCAAACTCAACAAAATAAATCCCTAGATTAAGCAACCAATATTTATCAACACATTGAAACCAAAAATCAGAAATTTCTCATCAATAATGCTTCACTATCCCCCTTCCCTAGCTAAAAACCTAGCCTAGACATGAATGAACAAAAGAGAATGACAATGAAAATAGCAAATAAGGAGCTAGAAATAAACATGGAGAAGAATGTGCAAAAACAAAGAGTAATGAAGATTAAACTAACTAGACTACTCAACCAAGCAAAAATAACAACTAAGAACAAGATAAATGCAAAAACAAGTAATAAATAGATGGCAAGAATAAAAGAAAGAGTTCAGAAATTACCAACTAAGAGAAGCTCAATCCAAATAGAAGTGAGAAAAATGAAGTTGTTATGCTATCTGTCTCCTACAAAACTCTCTAAAAGTGAAAACCCTAAGCTAATAGTATGATAATGAATCTGAAAATGTCTCTCAAAACGTGCTTAGTACATCAAGGGGAAAAGATTGGGTATTTATACCCCCAAGAAATTGGCCCTAAGTGGAGTTAGAAGCCCGTGAAAATAGTTGTCCTGATAACTCAGAGCGGGCGCTCTGAAATTTAGAGCGTCCTCTGTAAGACCTTGACAAAAAGTATGTAATCCACTGGAGCATCGGAGCGGACGCTCTAAATATTAGAGCGTCCGCTCTGAAGTCTCGGCAAAAATAGGCCATCAGCAAGGGAACTAGAACGTCCGCTCTAATAAGGAGAGCACCCGCTCTGAGCATATAGAGCGTACGCTCTAAAGCATAGAGCGTCCGCTCTGAGAAGGCTGCACTGAGAGCTGATCTTGTAAGGCTCAAAACTTTTGATGTAGACCTCGAATTGGAGCGTCTAATATACCAATAGAAAGCTCTTGAACTCAAGTTTCCAACGCAATCGGCCCCGAACACAAACGATGTCTATAACAAAAGTTGTGCCTAAGATAGCGGAGGGCGACCAATAGCCGGCTTCAATTCATCTCGCTCCTCTTTCGATTCCCTTCGCTCTCCTCCTTGACTTGACTCCCACGTGTAGCCCGGATGAGGGACATGAAATAAGTAATCCGCAAGTCAAAAGAAGGTAAAAATGCCAAAGACTCCGGTGAATTTAAATAATGGGGCAAAATACCACCGAAATGACTCAAAATGCACTGAGACAACTAAAAAGCCTAAAAAGAGAAAAACTAAGCTGGAAGGAAATAAAATGGACCAATAAAGGCCTTAATTGGGGACAAAATGGGGCATAAAAGAGGTCATAAAGGCCGCTTATCAGGAGGTAAATCAAAATAAAAATTACTTAAAGAAAAATCAAACAAAAAAGAAGGAACACCTCCATACGCCTCCCTTGCCTTGGTTTCTGGAAGAGAAACATTGGAGTCAAGACAGGATGGTGCCCTCGAATGGGGGTGATATGAGCATGGATGGAAGGGGAGTGGGATGTGAATAGACAAGGCTAAATCCTCCTAAAAAGGGAATAAGAGAAGGTGGTATAACCACAAACTCCACATTTATTACCTCATCATTTTCACTTGACTCTACTATGGGAGCCTCATCCTCTACAACATCACATGACGAAATGAGAGAGTCATGATTTTCGTCATGACATTGCAAAGACACATGAACGTCCATGTGAGTTTGGTTAGGTTGTTGAACTATGATAGGGGAGGGATCAAAATCATAACTAAAGTCGCAATCAATGGGCTCGACATGAAGCTTATGGGATGAATCATCGGAATTCGCACCAAAACCTTGTAAAAACTCATCCACGGTAGGGGTATAAACCAGAAGATGATTAAAGCCATATTCCTCAAAATGACTCAAAATGCACTAAGACAACAAAAAAAGCCTAAAAAGAGAAAAACTAAGTTGGAAGGAAATAAAATGGACCAATAAAGGCCTTAGTAGGGGTCGTGCGTAAATTAGGAAAGTATTGCATGAAAATAGGCTTAGTGGTTTGACTTAATTTTGGATTTTTGCATGTTAATTATTTGTTACAGGAGTGGAAATCTGATTTGGTATGATTGACTCCTTGTTTTAAGGATTAAATAACAACTTGCAAAAGAAAGTGGAATGTCCCACTTTGTTGGTCAATGCAACGTGAGGAGAGTGTGCAAAATGCAACGGTTAGTTAGCTTTTTCTCCAAGGCAAGCTGCAACTATAAATTGAAGATATGTCAGAAGTTTTCAGAGACACTACACAAGCACCACTCTCATACAATTAGAAAAGGCAGAAGAAAAAGAGAGAGTGTCAATGTAGTCCTTCCTAAAGGAATATGATTTTTAAGAGGCTAAGCATCCATTGTTAAATTTACATCCTCTTAAAAATCATATCCTTCTCCTATTCCTTTACGGTTTTCTAGTATTAGCTTCGATACATTTGTAAGTTTTGATTTATCAAGCGTTTGTATTATTTCTATGTACTTCTAGTGAAGTGGGCAAGAATTTGAGTGAATTCTTGTATGGGGGAATTGTAAGGGTTTGAGTGAACTCTTGTATTTGGGGAAGGGAAAATTAGAGTGAATTTTCTGTATTAGAACTTAGAGTTAAGTTCTTAGAGAAGAGAGAAGATTTTGAGTGAAATTAAAGAGAGAGAAGAATCGACTTTTAGTGAAGTCGTCTCACGGGTTCAAGGGGAACAAGTGACAGGGGGAACAAGTGACCGGGGAACAAGTTCCTAGTGGAACTGAGAGAAATAGAAGGTCCTTTCAATAGGTTGTACAGAGTCGTTGGCCTATTGTTAAATTAATGGAGAATTGAGTCAAAATCCCAGTGGTCGAGGTTTTTCTTCCTATTTGGGCCTAGGAAGTTTTCCTCGTAGGTTAACTTGTTTGTGTATCCTGTTCCTCGTTTCTTTATCTTTTCTCTACTTTATCTTACTTGCTTTTATATTCGTCAAATTCCGCCAAAATCGAAAAGCGAGTCCCATACTACAATTCACCCCCTCTTGTAGTATACCATCCGAAATAACAATTGGTATCAGAGCCTGTTCCTCCACAATTCAGGCAACCCTGAGGAGGAAGTTCCTGGAACGGATGGATACTTACGAGGAACTAGTTCCTGCAACATTTCGAGGAACTTATTCCTGTAGCAATTCGAGGAACTCTGGAGAAGGACGAGTAAAATATAAATTAATTTAATTAAGGTACATCTTTTCCCTTGATATTTCATTATATGCACGAGTTCATTTTATTATTTATTCTCCTTGTACTATTTCTATTAAAATATTTTTCTTTTGCTTTTTAAAATTCTAAATCAATTTCGAAATTTATCAAACTTGATTTTTTGTGTTTGAAAGACAAATATTTTTTTTCAAATTGATTCTGATTTTTTTTTGAAATTATTATTACTGATTTTTATGAAATAGTTCAAGGTAGTAAGTGTTTTGAAAAATGCAGCATATTACATACTCAAAAATACATACTTGATGCAATATGGAGCTTGATTTTTTTGGCAACACACTTTACGTATATTTAAACTATTTGCCAAAATATATATTTTTTTCATGCTTTGTGAGAATCGTGATTTGTTTTATTTCATGATGTTACTTGTTAGTAATAGTAAGCATTTGATGCATATTTATTATTAAAAAGTTCATTATTATTGCTACTTTTACTAACAAGAAAGGACTCAATATTTGAGTACCAAAATCCAGGGATAGAAGAGAAATTGTTTTGCATGTTTAAAATCATGATTAATATATATTGTAATAAAGACAACATTATTGAACAACACAAGGAAAGAGAATAAAAGGATCGCTTATGATTTGTTGGAACAACTTTGAGGAACTAGGCCAAATCAGAAGGAATTTGACAACTTGAGATACTAATTTAAGTTCAGATCCTTGTCAAGTAAGTTCCTTTGGACCATAAAGAAAATCAACAAATTATTACACATGCACCTTAGCTTGTCGATAATGGTCTCTATGATTTATCATAGAAACTTAATTATTAATGATGTGTATGATTCTTCTTCACTTTATTTTAATTTATGTTGTTAATTTTAACAATCATGATATATAATCTCTCTTCAAGTTTGTGTAAATTTTTCACAACTTTATTTATGATGTAGGTGTGTCTTTTGAGATTTTTAATGATAATTTCATATTGACCAGTTCCTAATATTCAAGGAACAAGACCCTGTATACATCTAGAGGGATTGGTTGTGAACATAAGAATGTAGGAACTAATTGTCTCTAAAGGAACTTTCATATTCACTGTCTTTCAATCCAGTTCATGTAGAACCTAGTTCCTAGAAACGAAGCATAAGTTCTTTTCCATATTCTTTTTGAGTGACGTTGAGACTAAATTATCTTTTCTAACTTAAGTGTTGGAAGGATAATACTTATCGGATTCATATATGGAACAACATTATTCAAAGGGAGTATTTTTTTTGGGAACTTTATGTTTAATCATTTTTATGCTTTCGATTAATATTTCTTTTGGCTAACCTACTAATCTTAATATTGCACAAAAGTTTTTTTTTTTGGTTTGGGTTTTAAATTTCAGACACTGTTTTTATATACAACCCAAAATGAAAATAATCGAAGGAACATTACCTTGGATATTCTTTAGAAGATTGATGATGAATTCCAGATCTGTGTAACACATTCATAAAGATCTATTTGGCCCATCACGAAGAAGATTTTTAAGAACAGAAAAAACATGACATTGTTCCTTCTAACGAGGAACAAGTTTCTTCCGACGAGGAACAAGTTCCTGAAAATTAAGATGTGCCAAAGTATGATGAAAATCGAAAAGGTTTAAGGAAGTATGGAAGGAAACGACAGCTACCAGTGAGGGGGAACAACTCAAAGTATCTCGACAGTGAGTGTTCTAAGTATACAATGAAATGCAAATAAAGAGTACCCTCATTAAGGGCTGAAGATGGAGGAACTTCAACTTTTGAGGCCAACATGAATGGTAACACTATTTTCATATACTAGGTTGGTAAGTTGAGTTTCTATCCATATTTAATTATCTTTGTCGAGTTATTAGAGCACATTATCTTTAACTAGTTCCTGTTTCAAATTTTTAGTACTAACCGTGGAACCCAGTTCCTCATAAACTTAATGATTTGTACAGGTACAAGGCTTTAAAAATAATTTTTTTTTTTTAAAAAATTGTGCTTTTAAACTGCTGAACATAGTTTTGGACAAATGTGTTTGTTCCCAACAAACAGTTTGAAAATGAATGTAGATTCGCAAGTTCTAGAGGAACTAGTTCCTGTGGAATTTGTGGTATTTCTAATTAAAATATGTGTTGAGCTATGTATGGTTTTGATGATAATGAACAAATGATGATTATCTAACTAACATGTGTGTTAAGATGTGCATAAACAAGTTCATAGGTCTTAAGGAAGAAGATTCCTATCATCTTTGATGATGTATGCAATATAAGTTCCTGAGTTGGAACAAATCAAGAGAAGCTTCTGAGTTGAAGCAAATAAATAAGCATTGAAGATTCAAACATGAAGATTCAATCATTTGAAGAAACAAGATGGTGATTCAAGTGAAGGTTCGAATTATGAATCAAAGATGTTGTTGTCAAGTTTCTACAGAGAAATCAGAGAAGTTCCTGAAGAGAATTCAGCAAGGAACATGAGAAGAACTTCAAGTTTTCCAACGAATCACTTGATGAAGAGAAGAGAAGCATCCATGAATGTTATAATGTAATGTTCTAGGGTAAATGTAAGTATATTAATGCATTTAAGTCTGATTGGAACTTAGTCGTGTCTGTCAGAGGAACTTTGGGTCATGTTCCTAGAGGAACTTGTGTCGAGTCAGTTAGTTATTTTGGTCCACGACTGTTGCTACTTTTTAGGGACGGTTTAAACAACTCCTTGACTGTTTTAACTTGTTTAAAATGTTCAAAAACTGACTGAATTAGTGCACCCTAATTTTAGGAGTAGTTGGTAAGTGTTTTTGAATTAGTTAGTAGTCAAGATTAGTCCCCTTAATTTTAGGACTAGGTTGGTTACTTTTTAATTCTGATTTCTTTTTGTTTTATTAGTTTATTTTTGTTTTTAAAATTGATTTAAAGTTTTAAAAAAAAGAAAAAAATCGGAAAAATTAAAAAGAAAAAACCGGTCTTTATTTTTTATTAGGGTTGACTGAGCTAATTTTTAGGAGTAGTTTATTAAGTTTTCTTTTCTGATTTTTTGAGTCAAAAATTAGGTTAGTGGGTTGTTTAATTAGTGAGTCAAAGTTAGTGGTGTGTGTGAGAGTGGTGGACGTGTGAGTGGTAAGTGTGGGGTGGTTAATTAGGCTTTTTCTCCAAGAAATTGTAATAACCAATCACCCATATATACACATATAATTCTGACATTTTTGAGACACACAATTAGAGCTTTTATTGAGTCAACAAGTAGTGGGATGTGGCTGTAGTTAATGGGAACATGGGCAGCAATGTAGTGGGCAGTTACAAGTTCCTGACAGAACTTTGAGTGGGTTTAGTGGTGTATTTAGTGGTTTGTTGGGAAACACGACCTATTTGCTTATAAATACGGTTTGAATCACCATTTCTAAGGTGAGCCAAACTTCAATAATGTGGAGAGCTAAAACGTACCATCTTATACCCACATATTGAGTCGGTTCCACTCAAAGTTCCTATCGCATGTTCCAGATTATGTTCCAAGTTCCAGTCAGATTTTATGTTCAATATATTAGAGTATTTATCTTATTAAGAGTCTGTATTTTGAGAAGAGAAAAGAGAGTTTGAGTGAACTCTTGTAATGGGGATCGGAATTTATAATGGGTTTGATAGAATTCTTGTAATTGGGGTGAGAATTTGAGAAAAGTGTGAGAACAGAGAAAAGAAGAGAAAGAGAATGAGAAAAAGAACAGAGAATAGAAAGAGAAAGAGAAAGATAAAAAGAGAGAAAAAGAAAAGGGAAGATAACACTATAAGTAGAGAATAGAGAAGTAAGTTTCCAGAGGAACTTACGGGTCCAGTAGAATATTATAGGTTGTAATTGATTTATTGCCCTATAGTGAAGTGTTTTAGAGAAATCCCTAGTGGGTCGAGGTTTTATTTCCAGTTGGGCCCTGGAAAGTTTCCTCGCTAAATCTCTCTTGCATCGTTTCTCTTTATTTTCCTTTCATGTTCTTTAATTTCCGCAAAAATTGACTATCATGTTCCATACTACAATTCACCCCCCCTCTTGTAGTAGTTCATCCGAAATAACAATATGTCACTTCTAAAAGGCAACATAATAATATATAGTACCTATGGTGAGGAACTTGAAGATGATGATCGAGTTCCAACATACGAAGCAAGAGTTAAACTCAATCAGTATTATTACCAAGTTCCTAAAGTTCTCACTGTTGAGGAATATTTTGTTCACTCAAATATGGATAAGTAAAGAACCATTGTGTAGTCCATGCATTTACATAAATTTATTATTATGATTAACAATTACATGTAGGAGGAACTCAATAGGTTTAAAAGGAACAAGGTACAAAACCCTCTTCTTGTTCCTGTTCCTGTTCCAGAATACTTTGAGTCATGGACTAAGATAGGTGTTCAGAAACAACAAAACAAGTTTATTGAGTATGACACAATGACAAGGAACTAAGTAAGCTTCACATAATATATTCAATAAAAAGGATGTTGAATTTGAGAAATTTTTGCTTTATGCTAAAGGTAGTTATTTATTTTTTGTTGCTTATATGGGATGAAAGTTGTACTACATAAACGTCAAACATTTTTTCAGATACTATTTTGATTAAGGGCGTTTATGAGGAACAACTTGAAGAATTTCAAAATTCTTTTTCTCTTTTTCATATCCTTTAACATAAGCTTTTTGGGTATGCTATAAGATTGAATTAAGTTCCTTCTGGATAATATTTTCAATGTATAACATTTTGATTAGGAGGAACTGAGTTATTAGTTGTGAACATTTGTATTGATATTATTTTTGTTGGTGCAACTAATAAAAATTAATGTAAGGTTTATTGACCTTATGTTTGAGTGTTATATACATGAGCAAAATGGAGGAACACTTTTCTCTTTGGTTGAATGTCAACTTCCAAGAGAATGGTGTAATGATCAACAAAAATGTATGTACTATCAAAGGAAAAGAACAACACCAAGGAACCCATTTTGAGAATCAAGTCAGAAGTGAAAGTTTGCATCAGATGTTAAGGCATCAAGAAGATGGAACAAGACTTTGATTACTTGAAAGTAAGCCCTAATAAACAGTCTAGTAAATCAATATTTGATGTAGTGAAAATTTAACAAGGTATGTTTTTCTTATTCATAATTTAGTATAATTGATAACTTCTTATGTTATGTGTATTACTAAGAAAGTTTCAGTACTTTATGTGAATTTTATGAATCTATTTGCCTTTTTAAATTTTTACTTATTCATGCATTTGAATGTTTAAAGGAACAAGACTTGATAAAATATGACGTAAGCATTAAATTATTCTTTTCCCAAAATAATCTGTCAAATTGGGTTTTTGAAACATTTTGAATAAAAGGATTTTGTGTACACTTTAAAACATATATATCACACCTAATTTTTGTGTCGCAAAATGACATATTCACTTGCCTTAGAGTATTAGAGGTCTCTAAATAAAAATAATGGATGTTGTGAAACATAGAAATCCTAAGTTGCCAAAGGAACAATTGAAGAAACTTTGATGGAACAAAACAAGTAAGTTCTCACATGAATTAAAACTGATCTTAATATCTTTGAGGGAACAAACCTATATTTGAACCAACATCTATTTATCCACTTTACCTTATTTAAAATATCCTTATCCACATAATTCTTTATTTCATTCGCATTTTCCTAATCCATTTCTTTTAACCCATGTCCACATAACTTTCCATGTGCTCTAAATTAATATACATCGCCCTTTATGGTTCAATGATGTATAAATTTTTTACTAAAAGGTAATTATTAGATGCTCCTAGATGAAAGTTATTTAATGGGACTATTCTTATAAGTTCCAAAGTGGAGAAAAATGTTGATGAACAAGAAGGTGAATAAGGAGGTGATAAGTGGAAGAGTAAATTTAATCTTCTTGAAATACTCAAATTTTTTATTCTAGGAATTCATATATATTTGTATAGACACCCTTTCAAAAAAAAATTGAAAATATGAAGGGATTGTCAAAATTTTTTATTTTCCTAGAAAGTAGTAGATGGTTTTGAAGATTATTATTAAAAGTTGGTGGAACAACAACAAACGTGGAAGGAACTTGTTCACAAAGATGAAAAATTTTCAAGTTCAATTGATTAGTATGTTTCTCTACAAAGGTTGGTCGTTGAAGTGAAGGGAATCTGATCTATATTTATAGGTGATTGGTGTTATGTTTGGCTACATATTATGAGGTGAAGATGAAAAAACTCTAATGATTGTTGAGAACCTCAATTCAATGGCTAAAATAAGAAAAGCTAGAGCACAATACATACCTAATTATCATAATTCCCTCAACTCAAATTGTTCCATACATATACTTCTTTCATATCTTTTGAGCCAAATATTTTTGTTCACAATTTATCAATCTAACTTTAAAACCTATTCTTTTTGCTTGACTTTATTAACTTATTTGTCAAGTTCCTTCATCGGTTTTGAAGTTGGACCTTTGGATTGTGAGTTGGAAATTTGTGAAGTAATACCATCCTTATCAAAAATAGAGACTTTGAGGCTTTAAAGGAACAACAAGTGTTTTACCTACATGGTGGTAAGTATGACAAATAACTTCATGTGTTCATAATTTCTCTAAATAAAATATTTGGAAAGATATCCTTTTAGATAATGACAAAAGGGGGAAGAATATGTAAGATGCTTATCGTCTAAAAAGTCAAGTTAAGTTCTTATGATATGTGAGTTATTTGATTACAAGTTCCTAGTACATGTTACATGTTAGACTTGATTAATTGTTTTTATAATGCTTAAGTTAAGGGGGAATAAATATGCATCATTTTATTGTTTAATTTATGATAAGCATCATTTGTTTGTCATCATCAAAAAGGGGGAAATTGATGAGTTATTATGTATGGTTTTGATGATTGTAAACAAATGATGATTATCTAACTAACATGTGTTTTAAGATGTGCATATTATATTCCATTGGACAAGTTATATACAGTTGATTCAAGCACGAGATGTTGTATACAACATGCATGAATAAATGAAGTTCTTATTGAGTGAGAACTTCAAAGAGAAAAATTCTAAATTATATTAGGCTTATGAGAAGCTTCGGAGTAGAAGCAAATGGAGAAGACGTTTCATAGTCGGAACACAAATATATTGAGGAGAAAAATAAGAGTTTATTTTTCTTCAAGTTATTATATTAGAACAGGTAAAGCAATATATCACAAAAGGAGTAAGGACACATAAGTATTATATTATTAGGCATGGTAAATAAAGATAAAATTAATATTTATCAAAATGGAGTTGATGAGAAAAATATATTTCATCTTAGAAATATTGATCGGCTCCTAGGGTGTCGCGGCCCTAGACGCCTATCAAATATACAATTTATATACCTAACAACTAACACGTAGTGTTAGCGGAGTTAGGGTCGATCCACGAGGAACTAATGCGGATTTAGTCGTGATTAAAAATGATCCAAGGGTCTTTTTATTTGTTGAGTGAAATATGGAATTAAATCTAGTCTACAACAAAAGAATTGAAACTAAGCAAAATAGATGGATTACAACGCAAATTGAATATCAAAGGATTAAAACTCTAAGGATTAGACTTCCTAATGTTATTTCAATCGGAGGAATTATAATCATTGAATTAACTCATGTTCGATTATCTCAATTGCAAAGTGAATATTCAAAAAGCATTAACGGACTCAATCCCAACACCCTCTCTCGATTAGGCGATAGGAAATTCTAGGATTGGCTAAATTAACCTCTCTCGATTAGTCAAGTTAGCAAAACCCAAAATTGAGTTCATCAATTACTTTTATCAATTCACAATCCTAATTACTATCTCTAGCGATTAAGAAATTCTCATGGAAATCTTGAAAGCAATTATCAAATTCATCAATAATCACCAAACTCATCATGAACACTTCACCAAGATATCATGCTTAAGTTCAAGAATTCTAGAGGAAATACAATCTAGATTATTCAACAAAACTAATCCAATGATAAACCCCCAATGTCAATAACAACAAGTCATCCAATCCCTAGAAAAGAAAACTACTCATTAATGGAAGCCATTAAAGCAAAACTCAAGGAATTCAATTAAATCTATTCTAGAACAAATAACTAATTCTATTGAAACCAAAATGACAAAAAGAATTAGGGAATTACAAACTAACAACAATGAAAACAAAAAACAAAACCTGGATTAAAACTTCAATGGAATCTTGAGAAAGCTTGAGTAACAATGGTGAACAAAGAACTTGAAGAAAAATTACTATCTACTTGAATATGGAAAACCTAGAAATTTGAGAGTGTGTTTTTTCTATTCTTCAGCAACTAGAGTACAATCTAATGAATGTCTAAAATCTGAAACTTAGTCTCTTAACATAGCCTAAAACTTTACTAAAAACTACAAATTACACAAAGTACACGGCCCAAAACTTAATTCACGAGCTGTACCGTGCACGATCGTGCAGTAATAAGCTGCACGATCGTGGCGAAACGAAGGCCTTTCTGCACGATCGTGCAGCTTATTACTGCACGATCGTGCACTCCAAAAGGGCTCTCTGACCTTTGCACGATCATTCTGCACGATCGTGCAACTAAGTGCATGATCGTGCAGATCTGCGCACTCAGCCTTCAAATGCTCATTACTCCTTCGTTTCTTAGCGGAATTGAGCATATAATATATCAAATTAAAGCTCTTGGAATAAGGAATCTTCTCCAAGTGGAATCACCTGAAAAAGAGTTATAGAAGAAAGATATGAGTCTTTGAATCAGACTATATATGCAAGAGCACTTGAAATGCTTTCATTTTGAGCCTAATTATTCAAGAAAACAAATAAAACACAACTTTATTGAAGGAAACCATGAAATAAGATAATTCTATACTAAAAGACTAAAAACCAAAGAAATAGTGAAAGTATTGTGTCGGACGGTCTGACCGTCGGACCGTCCAACACTTGTATTTTTTTTTATGCCCAGACTCAACAAAACGTCTCCAGGTTCAATAATATGTGTCCAGGTTTAGCAATATATGTCCTGATTTAACAATATGTGTCCAGGTCCATGTGTCCATGGTAAACAATATGTTTCCAGGTTCAATAAGTTTCACCAGGTTTACAAATTTATGTCCAGGTTCAACAATATGTGTCCAGGTTCAATACTATGTGTCCAAATTTAATATTATGTGTCCAAGTTCAACAACATGTGTCCAAGGTTACAAATATATTTTCAGGTTTACAACTTTGTGTTCAGGTTTACAAATATGTGTTTAGGTCTAACAATAATTGTCTAGGTTTAACAACATGTGTCTAGATTCAACAATATATGTCCAGATTTTACGATATGTGTCCAGGGTAAACAATATGTTTCATTGTTCAATAAGTTTCACCAGGTTTACAAATTTATGTCCAGGTTCAACAATATGTGTCCAGGTTCAGTACTATGTGTCCAAATTTAATACTATATGTCCAGATTTAACAACATGTGTCCAGGTTTACAAATATATTTTCAGGTTTATAAATTTGTTCAGGTTTACAAATATGTGTCCAGGGCTAACAATACTTGTCCAGGTTTAATAACATGTGTCCAGGTTCAACAAAAATTGTCCCGGTTTGACAATATGTGTCCAGGTCCAGTTGAACTGCTCTGACAGAACCTTATGTCGGACTGGTCTCACACAATACCTTCTCAAAGAAATAAAGTCTAAAAGGCCCGAAATACAAGTGAAACAAAGCCGGAAAATGGGTCCAAAATGGACCGATCAAAATCCCCCAAGCTTGCCTTTTGCTTGTCCTCAAGCAAAGAAAACTAAAGGAAAATGGAAACCAAAAGTCTAACTCACTTTCGTAGGAATCACGGTCACTTTTAGCGCAAGTAACAAGCCATTTAAACCCCAAAGTCGCCAATGAGGACGAGTATGCTCTCGTAAGGGTTTCCAAAGAGTTTAAACCATAACGCTTTCCAACTACAAATTAAGCTAAGACTAAAAAGAAAAGGAAAAATAAATAAATTCTCTAGCCGAAATAGGAGAATGCACACAAGAGAACACAAAGTTTCCTAATTCTACCAAACTTTGCATGCAAAGGACCTAAGAAATTGACCCAAAAGGAAGAAAGAAAGAAAACTAAGAAAACTTTGCACAACCTAATGGTCCTAACGCTAGTTCTACCAATCATACCACAAACCAACCAAAGAGTTCAAATCCACCTAACTAGGAGTGTCTCATGATTCCGCGAAGGAAGCGGAAAGAAAAGGGAAAACGGATCCGTTGTGAGTGGATCATTTATCGTGGAGCTAGAGTTAACCCCCGTCACTCCCCTTGTTCGCCTGCTCAATATACTTGGCTAGTTCCCGAAAGACAAGGAGGACTCAACCCCGCATGGGTCGGAAGGACTTCTTATGGATGTAACGTAAGGCTTGGGTAATGGTGTGGAAAAATTTGGCTATATGGTGGTGTCCTAAAGTGAAGTACACAACACAAGGGATCACACTAAAACCTAAATACCGGGGATAACCTTCACCAAGCTTATTCAAAAAAAAAAAAAATTACACAAAATGGACCAAAAAAACTTCAGAAGGTCCTAAAAAAGAGAAAAAAAAAACAATCTTTTTTTTCCTTGACTTCCTCCCCCCAAGCTTGAAGTATACAATGTCCTCATTGTGAGAAATGGAAGGAGGAAGCTTTTAAAATTTTTGATTTTTTTTCTTTCTTTTTTTTTTGAATTGAAATTTCTAATGAATAAATTCATTCTTTCTCCTAATATTGAAATGCTAACGCTAGTTCTACCAATCATACCACAAACCAACCAAAGAGTTCAAATCCACCTAACTAGGAGTGTCTCATGATTCCGCGAAGGAAGCGGAAAGAAAAGGGAAAACGGATCCGTTGTGAGTGGATCATTTATCGTGGAGCTAGAGTTAACCCCCGTCACTCCCCTTGTTCGCCCGCTCAATATACTTGGCTAGTTCCCGAAAGACAAGGAGGACTCAACCCCGCATGGGTCGGAAGGACTTCTTATGGATGTAACGTAAGGCTTGGGTAATGGTGTGGAAAAATTTGGCTATATGGTGGTGTCCTAAAGTGAAGTACACAACACAAGGGATCACACTAAAACCTAAATACCGGGGATAACCTCCACCAAGCTTATTCAAAAAAAAAAAAATTACACAAAATGGACCAAAAAAACTTCACAAGGTCCTAAAAAAGAGAAAAAAAAAACAATCTTTTTTTTCCTTGACTTCCTCCCCCCAAGCTTGAAGTATACAATGTCCTCATTGTGAGAAATGGAAGGAGGAAGCTTTTAAAATTTTTGATTTTTTTTCTTTCTTTTTTTTTTGAATTGAAATTTCTAATGAATAAATTCATTCTTTCTCCTAATATTGAAATGCTTCTCTTTTTTCTTTTTTTTTTGGAATTTGCTCATAACCATACAAAACAACACCAAAATCCCTAACTTCACTTACCTAAAAGGGTGAAATAAAAGTAAAGGAAATGGTTTGTAACGTGGCTCAAAGAAAGAAAGGCTCAAACTCAAAAGGGCTCCAAAAGTGAATAGAAAAAACGATAAAAAAAAGCCAATTTGGCAAAGAAAAAGCCTAATCACAAAATGTGGAAAAAAAAGAAAAAGTGAATGAAAAGGGAGAAAAATGAAATTAACTAAGAAATGAATGCCTTCGTCGTCCCCAAGGATGGCTCGGTCACTTGAAACTCGGGAATCTAGACAAACTCTTGATCAAGGCTCAAAGGTAGAGGAAATAAGCGCCCAAAACTAACCATGCACGGAGAAGGCTACCTAAAACCCCCACCAAGGTGCAAATACTCCTAGTAGGCTTCAAATTCCCCAAAGGTTCAACCAATCTTACCAAAACCTCTAACCTAGAACACAAAAGTTTGTACAAGTTTTCAAAACCTCGCCAACTCCTAAAAGGTCAAAAGAAAAGCTCCTAAGCATGCCTTATTCACTAGAAAAAGAAAACAAAGGTTCAAATATGCACAAACTACACTCAACAAAGTCGGCTAATTGAGAAAAAGAAAAATAAAAGAAAAGAAAAAGGGAAAAAAGGAAGAAAAAGAGAAGGACAAAAAAAGCGAAAAAGAAAGGAAAAGAAATCAAAATAATAGAAAAGAAAAAAAAAAGAAACTAAAACTAAAAATGCCAAACCAAACTATACGAGGTAGTAAACAAGTATGCACAACTCAAATCTAGCATTCAAGCAACCAACAAAATAAAATCGAGACCCAACACCATCGATATCCAGTTATCCTCAAATGGGCTTGAAAGCCAAAAATAAAAGCCATACATCCTCGAATATCATCTCCTCCTAAAGCTAAACCTAAAACTATGCAATCAAGAAATAAAAGGAGTAGGTTTTGGAGCAATCTCACTAAAGCAAGCTTTAAATTACAACAACACACTCTAATTCCACAAGTATTACCATCATTTATCCAATTGTGTTGCTCAATCGTCACACCTGCAAAAGAAGATAAACCAAGAACCAAACTCCAA
Source organism: Salicornia ramosissima (assembly GCA_951394345.1). Lineage (NCBI taxonomy): Eukaryota > Viridiplantae > Streptophyta > Magnoliopsida > Caryophyllales > Amaranthaceae > Salicornia > Salicornia ramosissima. The sequence continues at coordinate 27,326,171 of OX596234.1, read as the reverse complement.
AAACAAAACAAAAAAAAAGGGAAAAGAAAAAAAAGGGAAAGACAAGGAAAAAAATGTACAAGGGAGAACGATGCCATCTAGTAAATAGCATCACAAAGCTCGTAGTAGCGTGTCATGGACATTGCCACTAAATCTAGAAAGAACCACATAAGCAAAGAGAAGGAAATAAGGAAAATGACTATGGAATGCCATCCTTCGCTTATGTGGGGGAAGGGGAACAAAATTAAAAGAAAAACAAAAACTAAAAGAAATAAAATCAAAATAAGAAAAAGAAGAAAAACTATAATTACTATACACTTTTGTCGCTATGGCATCAAGAGAAGAGTCATGAGGCTCAAGAAGGGGTAAAGACCCACGAAGAGGCGGACAACAAACATAGGGTGGAAGAAAAATGGGTGATGAAGGAACTATGACACACGGCCTAGGTAAGGTGGGGCAAGAACGAGACTCAATTATAACATGAGGCTTAACATCGTCATCCTCTAAAAGAGAATTTTGATACTCATGAGTTTCGTCATCATCCTCAAAAAGAGGATTTAGAAACTCACGAAAGGTATCATCATTCTCAAAGAGAGGATTTTCAAAATCAAAACAAAACTCCTCATCCTCACTATCAGATCACTAGAGTCATCACTATGGGCTATGCCATCATCACATTCATTTAAAACCCCAAGAAAATCCTCTTCCTCCTCAATGGAAACATGGAGATTGGACGATTTAGGCGAAGAAAGAAAGGAAGGGGTAGTGGGCTCAAGAGGAGAGGGAGAAGCAAAAATGGGTTCAAAGGATTCATCATAGTCCTTTAGAGCAACATCTACCTCCTCTTGAATCGAATTCCTCAAAGTAGGGCTTGAGCCATCCTTGCCACAATCGCCCTCATGGTTAATTGTAAATCCTAGATCATCCATCTCATCCTCTAAGCAAGATTCTATTATCTCAAGTCTTTTTATTAGTTTACTTATTTGCTCAAAGATACCTCGCCTTCCCTCTCCTCCTTTTGGTAGACATTTGTGAACCTCAAAACATTTGTCAATCAAGTCATTATAGCTCTTTATCGCTTTAGGAGTACAAACAATTGTATTAATAAAGTTAGAAGGCCTTAGATACTCATCAAGAAGGGAAGGGTCATAGCTAATTTCATCACTAGAAACATGAGAATCTTGCTTGTAATACGTGCAATCATGTGTAGAATGAAAGTTAGGATGCACATCACTACAATTAGGAGAAAATGAACCAAAGTTGGGTTGAAATTGGCTAGAATGGGTACCCATATCCCATTCATAGGTGTCTTGGGCTAGCCAACAATAAAAATTCCAAGCATTACCTAAGGTCAAAGCTCGAAACTCACCGTTATGGCATAGACTCAACAACATTCAAAGTAAAAGCATTCAAACCCGAATATATGACTTCACACATTTGCCACAAATCATAAGTGTGGTAAAATGGAAGTGAGCCTTGAACACGATTAAAATACACCCAAAATGACTCACCTTCAAATTGAGGAATAAAGAGACTAGCCATCATGAAACCAAAAGCCAACAAAAATGCAAGCAACAATAATTAAGGGAAAAAAAGAAAAAAAAATAAAAATTATTAAAAGAAAGAAAATTGGTCCGCTTACACCATCTTTGTGTATTGAGGATGGATGGTGAAATTGGACGTTGTGGTTGGAAGTGCTAAAGAAGATATTAGCACTGACAATCACAATTATTTAACCAAAAAAAAAGCAAAAAAAAATGAAAGCAATAACTTGGATCAAAAAATTCACAATCGAAACCGAAAAGAGTTCCCCGGCAACGGCGCCAAAATTTGATCAGCTCCAAGGGTGTCGCGGCCCTAGACGCCTATCAAATATACAATTTATAAACCTAACAACTAACACGTAGTATTAGCGGAGTTAGGGTCGATCCACAAGGAACTAATGCGGATTTAGTCGTGATTAAAAATGATCCAAGGGTCTTTTTATTTGTTGAGTGAAATACGGAATTAAATCTAGTCTACAACAAAAGAATTGAAACTAAGCAAAATAGATGGATTACAACACAAATTGAATATCAAAGGATTAAAACTCTAAGGATTAGACTTCCTAATGTTATTTCAATCGGAGGAATTATAATCATTGAATGAACTCATGTTCGATTATCTCAATTGCAAAGTGAATATTCAAAAAGCATTAACGGACTCAATCCCAACACCCTCTCTTGATTAGGCGATAGGAAATTCTAGGATTGGCTAAATTAACCTCTCTCGATTAGTCAAGTTAGCAAAACCCAAAATCGAGTTCATCAATTACTTTTATCCATTCACAATCCTAATTACTATCTCTAGCAATTAAGAAATTCTCATGGAAATCTTGAAAGCAATTATCAAATTCATCAATAATCACCAAACTCATCATGAACACTTCACCAAGATATCATGCTTAAGTTCAAGAATTGTAGAGGAAATACAATCTAGATTATTCAACACAACTAATCCAATGATAAACCCCCAATGTCAATAACATCAAGTCATCCAATCCCTAGAAAAGAGAACTACTCATTAATGGAAGCCATTAAAGCAAAACTCAAGGAATTCAATTAAATCTATTCTAGAACAAATAACTAATTCTATTGAAACCAAAATGACAAAAAGAATTAGAGAATTACAAACTAACAACAATGAAAACAAAAAAAAAAAAACCTGGATTAAAACATCAATGGAATCTTGAGAAAGCTTGAGTAACAATGGTGAACAAAGAACTTGAAGAAAAATTACTATCTACTTGAATATGGAAAACCTAGAAATTTGAGAGTGTGTTTTTTCTATTCTTCAGCAACTAGAGTACAATCTAATGAATGTCTAAAATCTGAAACTTAGTCTCTAAACATAGCCTAAAACTTTACTAAAAACTCCAAATTACACAAAGTACATGGCCCAAAACTTAATTCACGAGCTGTACCATGCACGATCGTGCAGTAATAAGCTGCACGATCGTGACGAAACGAAGGCCTTTCTGCACGATCGTGTAGTTTTCGTATACGATCTTGCAGTTTTCGTACACTCCAAAAGGGCTCTCTGACCTCTGCACGATCATTCTGCACGATCGTGCAGATCTGCGTACTCAGTCTTCAAATGCTCATAAATCATTCGTTTCTTAGTGTAATTGAGCATATAATATATCAAATTAAAGTTCTTGGAATAAGGAATCTTCTCCAAGTGGAATCAACTGAAAAAGATTTATAGAAAAAAAGATGTGTGTCTTTGAATCAGACTATGTATGCAAGAGCACTTGAAATGCTTCCATTTTGAGCCTAATTATTCAAGAAAACAAATAAAACACAACTTTATTGAAGGAAACCATGAAATAAGATAATTCTATACTAAAAGACTTAAAACCAAAGAAATAAAGTCTAAAAGGCCCGAAAGACAAGTGAAACAAAGCCGGAAAATGGGTCCAAAATGGACCGATCAAATATTTATGCAAATAAAAATATATTTTTTATTTGATAAAATAATATTTTTTTATGCAGTTGAAAGATTTTTATAAAATAATATCTTTTTACTAAGTTAAGATGAAAAGGTTTTATGTTTAAAATAACTTGTGGAGTGATGGTTGAAGGAGTATTCAACCTAATCAAGTTAATTTTATTAGAAAAATATTTCCATCACTTTAATTATTTTATTTGGTGAATATTATAAATATAATATATGTCTAACATTTTATGGTGATTTGCAGGTACCAATTTCCTATCATGTTTAAGTTCAAAAGTCTAACATATTTGGTGCCTACGTATATATTAGGTCGTATGTCATTTGATCTTAATATTTTTAGAAGCCCAGAATTAATTAAATTTAGCCCACTATTGTTAGTCTCTTATTATTTAAAGTCTATTAATTAGGTTGGTAAAATTTATTTTATTGAATTATATTTTCTTGGTCTTACGTTAATTTTGGGTCAATAGTTTTGTTTTAGTCAAGAACTAAGTTAGTGGAATTAGTTTTATTAGGAGTCAGTGATTTTATTTTGAAAAATTCGATTTAAACTTAGTTTTCTTTTAGTTGAGTCAAATCCTATAATTAAGTTAGTAAGTTAGTTAGCGTTCCTGTTCTGGAACTTCTGTTGAATAGTCAACGATCTTTTGGTGTGATTGATGCGGACTCCGTACTCTTCTTGCTAGGGTTTTGACCTGCAAAACAGTCAAAGGTTGCTAACTCGGGGGGTGGAACCCGGGAACGCCCCTCCGATGCTTAAGTCAGATATCGGAAATAAGGAGTCAGAGTACTTTGTGAGTTTGTGAGCTATGAATTGCGTACCTTTGGAATGGTAGGACTGATCCTTATATAGGCATTAAGTTCCCTGGTTAGGGTTTTTGCTGAACCGGTTAGGCTGTCGTGTGGGCCGGGCCCATGGCAACCAGGTCAAAGCTTCACCAAGTCAGCTGACACGTGGCAACATCTTATTCGTCATAGAATATTTGATATGCACCTAGCCCCACCTGAACTGGGCCTAGGATTTGGGCCCACTAATACGGGTTTGACAACCTGGGTGGGCCCGGAACAATTTGTTGAACCATGTTTGATTTGATGGATGACAAACCAGTTCTCTATACTTGATTGCTATGCATGTTTGTAATTGAACATGTTAATTCAAGTGAGAACTCTTCAAGGCAAATCTGAAGACCTTGAGATACTTGAAGAATCAGAAGTCAAGAGCTTGAAGTCTTTTAATTTTTGTACTTCTAGGATCTTCTTATAAAATAGACTTAGGAAAATATTCTTTGTGTTTTTAAGTAAAGAGCAAAATGATTTTAAGTTTATATCCAGTAAAGAGAACAGGCCAAGAATAAGCTAAGAATAGGCAAAGAACAAGCTTGGAACAGTTCTCTTTGCCAGATGTAGACTTAGTAGTACTGAGACCATTGTGGGAACAAACCTCAGTATTACGCACGTGTACTTAAGTGATCGGTACCAATTTTTGTGTTCAAAATTATTATTGAAAATTTATTTGAAAAATATTAATCACTTATGTTTTGGAAATCTGCCAAATTGATTCACCAAATCAGCTTTGCAATGTACTTATTTGGACTATAGTGTACTTTCCACTACATGTAGTGGAAGGAGACAAAGGTCTGAAATAGGTGCCTTTGCAATTGTGTCAGCTGAGCTTGTTTGCACAATTTAGGCAAGTCTCCAAGCACACTTCTAGGGGACGGTTTTTTCCTTGCCTATATAAACAATCTTTTGAAAAAACCCTAGAAGACTTTTTCTCTCCAAAGAAAACCAAGTCTTATTTTTTGAGAGTCTATCCTTAGAGCAAAACTATCTCTATATCCATCTTTAAGAGAAAAACTTACGGAGATTTAAGTTTGTAATATTTGAACAACTTAGAGGGAAGTGGCTGGGGAGTGTTCTGTGAACACTGAGTGAACTATTAGAGTTAACAGTTGGGGAATTAAATGTTACAAAGTTGTAGCATTTAATTGAGTGTGTAACCTTGTTATTATTCTGAGTTGATTAATAATATTGGTGAGAGAGTGGAGGACGTAGGCTTGTTGAGAAGCCGAACCTCGTTAAATCCTTGTGTTCCTACTCTTTATTTACTGTTCTATCGTTGTTCTCATAAACAGATAAACAAATCTTGAAAATGATTGGAAAAACACACATACTCAATTCAACCCCCCTTCTTGAGTATACATTGAACTTACAATTGGTATCAGAGCCTAACTTCTCAAAAGGTTAACTACCTAGAGGAGCAAGAAGATGTCTACTCAAGAATCAAACAGTTCCAGACTCCCCAAGTTCAATGGCACTAACCACTCTTGGTGGAAAAATTGCATGAAAAATCTTATCATTGGGATAGATTATGAATGCTGGATGATTGTTCAAAATGGACCCACGTTCATCCACAAGAAGAATCAGGAAGGGCTCATAGTTCCAAAGTCAGAAGAAGAGTACACAAGTGAAGAATACAAGAAGTTAGAGAAGAATGCAAAGGCAATGTCACTTGTTCAACAAGGAATTGCAGAATGTGAGGTAAATCGAATTTTAGCTTGTTCTTCTGCAAAGAAAATATGGGATACACTAGAGCTTGCATATGAAGGCAACTCTGAAGTGAGAAGGTCAAAAATTGACATGCTCATGTCAAAGTATGAGGTCTTTGAGATGACTAGCGAAGAAAACATAAAGGACATGTTTACAAGGTTCATGACCATTGTAAATGAACTTAAGTCATTAGGGAAGACCTTCTCAAGTGAAGATTTGGTGAGGAAAATGTTGAGAAGCCTTTCAGGGAAGTGGATGCCCAAGGTTACAGCCATACAAGAAGCAAAGGATCTGACCACACTGTCTCTAGAACAACTTATTGGTTCTTTGATGGCTCATGGGATGTTGGTAGATTCAAACGCAGAATCTAGCTCAAAAAACAAGGAGATGGTTCTTAAAGAAGAGGAATCTAAGGAAGATGAAGATGATATAAGTCTTATGGCCAGAAGGTTTGAAAAATACCTTAGGACAAAGTCCAAGGGTAAGTTTACAAACGGAAGAAACAGTTCTGGACAATTCAGGAAAACCAGTTCCAATGCTGGTTGCTTTAAATGTGGTGAAGTGGGGCACAGAATCAAGGAGTGTCCAACATGGAAAAATCCCAAGGGAAATCCTGGAGTCCATGCTGAGAAGAAGGTTTTCAAAAGAGCTATGCTGGCTGTAGTTTGGGGAGATTCTGAATCAGAGAATTAGGAAGATGAAGAAAAAGCAAATCTCTGTCTTACTACTTTCACATGCACAGACCAGTCTGAGGTCTGTTCGGAAGAAAAAGAGGTTCTCTGTCTCATGGCTGGTGGAAGCACTTCAGATGACAACCAGGTATGTTTTAATGATATTAAGGCAAATATGCATAATCCAGATAGAGATGAATTACTTGCTTATCTTGAGTTCACCATTGATCAATGCATTAGTGTTGCGTCTGCCTACCAAAACAACAAAAAGAAACTAATTTAAAAGAAACAGTTCGAGATTATGAAATATGTGGTGCTAGATCTGCTGAACTTGAGCTTATTTGTGAAAAACTTAAAGAAAAAATTTCTGAACTTGAAATAACAGTAGATCAGCAAAGAATGGAGCTTGAGACATTAAACTCCAAACCAGTCCCTAAAGAGGATGGACTTTTTGAAAAAATTGAAAAGGGGTTTAATGAGCTCAAGAAGTTCATTACACATAATTCAAATTTTGAACTGCTAAAAGACACGTGTACCTTGAGTAAATCTGATTTCATACTTGCATATGACCACTTAATTGAAAAACTTGAAGATTTACACAAGGAACATGGTGATCTTAAGGTTTCTGAAGAGACTGTTTCTTCCACTTCCTTTGATGAGGTTTTGGATGTTTTACATGATGAGTGCATAACTAAGATATGTGATCTTGAGGTTGAACTCATCTTGCTAAAACAAGAAAACATCAAGAAGACCAGTGACGAACCAGATCCCTCCCTGGTCTCAAGACTACAGGATGAACTTCAAAAGACTAGACTTGATTTAAAATCTTTTGAGAAACAAAATGAAGTTCAACTTAAGAGGCTTGAGAATAAGGAGAATGAGCTAACAGATTGTATGAACCAATTGAACAAAATGTTAGATGCTCAGAAAACCTTAAACATCCTCACATCCCAACCTGGAAAATCTCAAAGGTTTGGTTTAGGGTATTATGGATCTAGTTCTACAACTGTTCTAGGCAGAGACAGCACATGGTTGGATGAATTCAAGAAAGGCAAGTATATATTTTCCAAGGATATGCATGTTTGTACCTACTGTGGTAAGAGTGGTCATGTTATTAACAAATGTTTCACCAAAAAGAAGCATGATAAGAAGAACAAAACCTACACCCAACAAGTATGGGTTAGGAAGGTCAAGATTGAAAATGTTTCAAAGAACAAGGAACCCAAGCTGGTCTGAGTTCCTAAAACTAACCTTTAGTTTGCTTGTGCAGGTACAAGTGAAAGGAAAGCCATATTGGTATTTGGACAGTGGTTGCTCAAGACACATGTCCGGGGATAAAGAACAATTCCTTTCACTCACTGCATCCGAGGGAGGGCACGTGACATTTGGTGACAATAGCAAATAACTTATCAAAGGAGTAGGTAAGGTTGGTAAGTCACTCTCCCAAGCAATTGACAATGTTTACTATGTAGAAGGTTTGAAACATAACCTTTTGAGCATATCTCAACTATGTGACAAGGGAAATAGAGTGAATTTTGAATCAAACACTTGTCACATAGTGAACCCTAAGACATGGGAAATGGTCTGTGAAGGAACAAGGCATAATAATGTGTATATTACATACTTAAGTCAAATTCCACAGAATAGTGCCCTCTTGCTTAGTGTTGTAGAGGATGACAAATGGCTTTGGCATGAAAGATTAGGACATGTTAGCTTCACTTTGCTCAACAAGTTGAGAACACAAGATTTGGTGATAGGTTTACCTAACATCAAATATGTGGCAGACCAGCTCTGTCAAGAGTGTGCAAAGTGCAAACATGTGAGATCATCTTTTAAACCAAAGAAAGTGGTTAGTTCCTCTAGACCATTTGAACTTGTACACATGGATTTATGTGGACCTATGCGTGTACAAAGTAGAAATGGCTTTAGTTATGTATTTGTCTTAGTTGATGATTACTCTCGTTTCACTTGGGCCATATTCTTGAAATACAAAGATGAAACTTTTGATTAATTTGAAATTTTAGTGAAACAGGTCCAGAACAAGATCAATCATCAGTTAGCATCTATTAGATCTGATCATGGATCAGAATTTGATAATGCTAGCTTTATAACTTATTGTATGGAGCATGGTGTCTCTCACAACTTTTCAACCCCCAGAACTCCACAACAAAATGGAGTAGTTGAAAGAAAGAATCGCACTCTAGAAGAAATGGCTAGAACAATGCTTCTAGAGAGTGGTCTGTCTAAGAAATTTTGGGCTGATGCTGTGAGTAAATCATGCTACATACTCAATAGGGTTATGCTAAGACCAATACTGAGAAAAACACCTTATGAACTTCTAAGGGGTCGAAAACCAAACACTGAAGATTTAAGGATATTTGGTTGTAAGTGTTTTGTACATAACAATGGTAAGACCAGTTTGGAAAAGTTCGACCCAGGAGTGATGAAGCTGTTTTTATTGGGTATTCTCCTCATAGCAAGGCATATAAAGTTTTCAACAAAAGAATCTTGTGTGTTGAAGAGAGTATCCATGTGTTTTGTGATGAAACTAACATGTTCAACAAGCCTGTGCAGGTAGATAATGATGAAGGCTTTGATATTGGGATGACAAATTTCACTGGAGCTGAACCAGAAAACACTGCTGAACCAGACCCTCCAACTCCTCCTGAAAACAACAATGGGTCTGGTGCAGCAGAGGCAAATGCTAAACAGGTTGTTGAACTCAGTGACTCTCCTGCCCATCCAACTGAAGATGAAGTGGGAGAGAACACTGAAGAAACTGGTCCACCCTCTCAAAATGAAAATGAAATAGGGGAACCAGTACAGACATTGGTTCTAACATAGGTGACTCAAATACTATAAGAAGGAGTATGTTCAAGCAAAGAAGCTCTCATCCTTCTGATCAAATCATTAGTGATTTATCAAAAGGAGTCCAAACTAGAAATTCTGTTTGGAAAAACTTCTGTGCTTACTTCTCCTTCTTATCTCACATAGAACCAACTGACTATAAGATTGCACTAACTGATCCTGATTGGATCTTGGCCATGCAAGATGAGTTGAACCAGTTTGAAAGAAATCAAGTTTAGCATCTTGAACCAAGAACCAATGAGATGTCAGTTATTAGAACCAAATGGGTCTTTAGAAACAAAATGGATGACTCAGGTACTATAGTCAGAAACAAGGCCAGGCTAGTGGTTCAAGGGTTTAACCAACAAGAGGGAATAGATTATGATGAAACCTTTGCTCCAGTAGCCAGGCTTGAGGCAATAAGAATCTTAATTTGCCTTTGCTGCCCACATGAACTTTGAACTCCTTCAAATGGATGTTAAAACTGCTTTTCTAAATGGTTATTTGAAAGAAGATGTGTATGTGGAACAGTCCCTTGGCTTTGAGGATAGAGTTTGTCCAGATCATGTCTACAAGTTAGACAAAGCTATTTATGGTCTCAAACAAGCCCCTCGTGCTTGGTATGAGAGACTCTCTAGTTTTCTTATTGAAAATAATTATGAGAGAGGTTCAGTGGACAAAACTCTATTCCTAAAGAAAAGGGGAGCTGATCTGTTAGTGGTCTAGGTATATGTTGATGATATTTTGTTTGGGGCTACTAATTCTGTTTTGTGTGATGAGTTTGCAGACCTAATGAAGAGTGAATTTGAGATGAGTATGATGGGATAACTTGGCTTCTTCCTAGGGCTCTAAATCAAGCAAGTGGATGATGGAATCATGATCCACCAACAAAAGTATCTCAAGGAGCTGCTCAAGATATATGGTCTGCAAGATAGCAAGTCCTATGACACACCTATTCCTACCTCTTCTAAACTGAGCCTAGATGAGAAAGGAAATGATGTTGAGGATAAGCTATACAGAGGTATGATTGGCTCACTTCTCTACTTAACAGCTAGTAGACCAGACATAGTGTTCTCAGTTGGGTTGTGTGCTAGATTTCAAGGCAACCCAAAAGAGTCTGATCTAAAAGTTGTTAAGAGAATTTTTAGGTACTTGAGTGGCACTGAGGACATGTGCTTATGGTATCCAAAGGGAAGTAATTTTGATCTTTTAGGATACACTGATGCTAACTATGTTGGTTTTAGTGTTGACAGGAAGAGCACTTCAGGAATGGCTCACTTCTTAGGTTCTTGTCTCATATCATGGGGATCTAAGAAACAAAATTCAGTGGCATTATCCACTGCTGAGTCAATGTACATAGCTGCTGCTTTGTGGTGTGCTCAATTTCTTTGGATAAAGACACAACTTAAGGATTTTGGGATCTGTTCTGGAAGTGTTCCCATATTATGTGATAACACCAGTGCTATAAACATTTCTAAAAATCCAATCCAGCACTCTAAAACCAAACATATTGAAATCAGACATCATTTTCTCAAAGAAAATGTTGAAAAAGGAAATGTGAATCTTGAATTTTGTAGATGTAAAGAACAATTGGCTGATATTTTCACTAAACCCCTAAGCAGGGAAGTGTTTGTCAAACTCCACACATTACTTGGTATGGTAAGGATTAGATCCTAGTTCCTTAGGACTTATCTTTCCCTTTTCATCTATGTTTGACTTTTGATCCTTTGTGTACATAAGTAGGGTTGGTTAACTTTTAAATGTCTTATATGCAAGTGGTCTCAAAGTTCTTATGTTGATGCTGTTCCAATGTGTGGTATCTCTAAGTTGCCTAACTAAAAGATGCCTTAAGTTTTTAATAAATACAGATCATCGTCAGACCAGTCCCTTACAACGGTTATATCAGTTTATTGCTGAACCCTCAATTTTGAAATTGAGGATTTAATTGTTTTGACATGTGACCGTTTTGAACAGTGTAAAGTAACTTCCCTTTTATCTGTTCTAATAATTGCCATTTTTCTTCACTTTAATTCATACTTTCACATTGAAATCTCTCTCTAACCGTCTCTCTCTCTCTAATTGCCCTTCTCTCTCAAACCTTAAGCACCATCATCAGAATCTCTTTCCAAGAATTCAAAATCAGTTTCTCTCTCTCTCTCTCTCATCAAACTTACTTATTCAATCGAACATGGGAAGAAAGAAGAGAAAAGCTTCAAGGAAGAAAAGTAGAGGACTAAGTCAATCACCTAGTTTCACACCTTCTAAGATTGAGAAGGAATCGAGTATTGCAGTGGTTGCTGAACACCACAAAGCAGAAGAGAAGCAAGAAGAGGTCAAGGACCAAGCCACAGTAGAAACAGTTGTTGAATCGAAGGATGCATGTAAGTCTAAAGAGAAAACTACTCCACCACCATGTCCTAAATCACCACCACCATCTTCACCAAAATCTACACCACCTCAACCTTAGAGAACTCCATCACCATCTAAGCCATCACCCTCCACATTAAAGAAATCACCCTCTCCATCACCTAAACAACCCTCTCCACAGCCTACTATCTCTTCACCTCCACAAAAATCACCATCACCCTCAAAAGCCAAAACTCCTCCTCTACCCTCACCACCAAAGTCCAAAACTTCACCACCCTCTTCACCATAAAAAGAAACAACCCCATCACCTTCTCCACAACCACAAAAGACACCTTCACCAACCCCTCAAATCACAGAGAAACCAGTGCCAAGCATTGAGGAGAAAGAAGTAGAGAAGGAAGAGACAGAAAAGAAGGATGAAGACACACATGCACAGGACATGCATGGATGTCGAAATCACTGGGGTAGTACAGGGGGAAAAAGACACTAGGAAGAGGACAAGGCCCTTGAGGACCAGGGTCTGTAAGGAAGAAACTAAAAAGGAACCTACTGAAGAGGTTCCTGTGGGAAAGAAGGAGGAAAAGAAGAAACGAATGAAAAGTGTGGCAAAGAAGGGTAAAGCTTCTGAGATCCCCAAGCCTGCAACCAAACTCCCAACTGAAAAGAAGAGAAAGGCTGACTCTGCTCCTGAAAAGGCCTCAGCCAAGAAGAAAGGTAAGACCATTTCTGAACCACTGTTTGAATTAAGTGGTAGGGGTGTCTTGTTTGGTTTTGCATATGCTAAGTCTTGGATGAGTAAACCCTTTCTAGATAAGTTTAAGGAGGCTATAGAATTCCAGGGTTAGGAAGGGCTGTTTGATAAGAGGTTGGATGTTTTTGAGACTTGTGTTGAAGAATGCTACTCAAAACTGGGAAAACTAGACAAAGGGAAGGTTTGGAGTGAGGTCGAAGGGGTCGACATCACTCTGTCTAGGAAGAGTCTAGGGGAGGTACTAGATGTACCAAGAGGTGGGTTCTGTGACTATTCAAAGGACAACTGGCCTACTATTCCTGAGGTCAGTACAGAACACATACAAACCACTCTCTTTACTGGTTCTCCAAATGATGGTTCTGGCTATGTAATTATCCAACTAAGGGAACCAGTGATGAGGCTGTTCCATACAATAGCCTCTAAAATAGTACTCCCTAGGTCTCAAGGCAGAATGGATGTGAGAAAGATGAATGCTGTAATTATCTACTGTCTGTATGAGAAAATTTGAGTCTGCCTGTTCTCATGCTAGCCCACATGATTAGCATTCTGGAAAGGTCAAACCACTCTCTACCCTATGGTGCCTGGCTTACTCTGGTTTTCCAAAGTAGGAAGGTCCATCTGAGTGGTGAGGTCAAGAAAATATCTGTCCTCACCAACCAGATCCTAGGTCAGAAGGGAATGACCTTTGAAGGTGGTATACTGAAAATGAGGGATGAAGAGAGGAACACTGGGGTCAGAAGGACAAGCAACTCAAGGTCTGAGGAATCTACTGGGTCACTGTCCAAACAGGTGCAAACATATGGGGAACTACTGCAACATATGATGGCTAGTGTGAATGCCCTGTGCACTTCTCTGGATGGCTCAATCAAGAACATATCAGCACGGTTGGACTCCCATGAAGAAAAGCTTGCCTCCTCTTCCAGCATCAAGCCCAAGACCACTCAGAGACTAGTTCCCATCATTGCCCAAGTGAAGAAGAAGAAGCAGGAAGAGAGTGCAGAAAAGGAAGATGAGGATTCTACTGAGGATTCTGATGATGATGTTTCTTAGCTTACCTCCTACCCTACTAACATTTCTCTCAAACTATCATTTCTCTAGTTTAATTCTTTGAACAATTCCTATTTCTAGTTTTTGACCATTTCTGCTAAACAATTTCTCTACAGAATGGTCCTGGTCTATATAATTATTTAACTTGTGTGTGCACTTTGACATTTGGGATTGTGAGTTGCAGGTACTCACTTTTGGGACAGCATCTCTAGAATGCTGTGTTAATATTATGCTTGTGTTGACTTTACTTGTTGCCTTCTCCTAATTTTTGTGCTGTGTTAATTTTGTCATTTGATGATGCCAAAAGGGGGAATAGGACAGGTGAAGTTCCTAGTGTCAAGTGTAGCAACTTGAATAAGGTTCAGACCTTGTTAGAGATGGCCCAGCTTTATGCCTAGGAGTACTTTGAATTCAGATCAAACACTCCTATCCATCCCTACTGGAAGAAACTCTTCCAAGTGAATTTAAAAATTCTCTTGCTACATTTGATAATTGATAAGTCTTGCAGGTTACAGCTCTAATGCTGAAACTCAATAATTAATTGAGTAATGTGATGAGTGACTGACCATTGTAATCAGTCTAATTGTGCTTTAGTCTGCTGTTTTTTTTTTTTTAATTCTCTAAGATTATGACTCTGAATATAGGCACAGTGCAAGACCAGTTCCTCTGAACAGTTGTTTTATTTTAAAACAATTGGTTGCTGTTCTCAAGGGGAACTTCATGGTTTGTCATCATCAAATATGGGGAAATTGTTGAACCATGTTTGATTTGATGGATGACAAACCAGTTCTCTATACTTGATTGCTATGCATGTTTGTAATTGAATATGTTAATTCAAGTGAGAACTACTCTTCAAGGCAAATCTGAAGACCTTGAGATACTTGAAGAATCAGAAGTCAAGAGCTTGAAGTCTTTTAATTTTTGTACTTCTAGGATCTTCTTGTAAAATAGACTTAGGAAAATATTCTTTATGTTTTTAAGTAAAGAGCAAAAAGATTTTAAGTTTATATCCAGTAAAGAGAACATGCCAAGAACAAGCTAAGAATAGGCAAAGAACAAGCTTGGAACAGTTCTCTTTGCCAGAAGTAGACTTAGTAGTACTGAGACCACTGTGGGAACATACCTCAGTATTACGCAAGTGCACTTAAGTGATCGGTACCAATTTTTGTGTTCAAAATTATTTTTGAAAATTTATTTGAAAAATATTGATCACTTATGTTTTGGAAATCTGCCAAATTGATTCACCAAATCAGCTTTGCAATGTACTTGTTAGGAGACAAGGGTCTGAAATAGGTGCCTTTGCAATTGGGTCAGCTGAGCTTGTTTGCACAATTTAGGCAAGTCTCCAAGAACACTTCTAGGGGACGGTTTTTTCCTTGCCTATATAAACAATCTTTTGAAAAAACCCTAGAAGACATTTGCTCTCCAAAGAAAGCCAAGTCTTATTTTCTGAGAGTCTATCCTTAGAGAAAAACTATCTCCATATCCATCTTTAAGAGAAAAACTTACGGAGATTTAAGTTTGTAATATTTGAACCACTTAGAGGGAAGTGGTTGGGGAGTGTTCTGTGAACACTGAGTGAACTGTTAGAGTTAACAGTTGGGGAATTAAATGTTACAAAGTTGTAGCATTTAATTGAGTGTGTAACCTTGTTATTATTCTGAGTTGATTAATAATATTGGTGAGAGAGTGGAGGACGTAGGCTTGTTGAAAAGTCGAACCTCGTTAAATCCTTGTGTTCCTAGTCTTTATTTACTGTTCTATCGTTGTTCTCATAAACAGATAAACAAATCTTGAAAACGATTGCAAAAACACACATACTCAATTCAACCTCCCCTTCTTGAGTATACATTGAACTTACACAATTAGGCCCACGCTTGGCGTGGAACGGGAATCCTTGGATGTTGGATGCCGAGCGGAATTCCCCAGCAAACGAACTTCAATACCTCATATGACCTAGAGGAGATAGCTCCAAGGAGGGCACCTCGATCGAGGTAACCTCGGCCGTGAGGAGGGGGCCCTCGATTGAGGTGACCTCGACTGTGTTGTTTGCAGAGCCTTCCCTCAGGCTCGACCGTGTAGGCCCCCATGGAGGCCCTAAGGGTACCTCGAGGGACTCTCTAGGGAGGATACCTCGATCGAGGTAACCTCTACCGGGAGGAGGAGACCCTCGATCGAGGTGACCTCGACCGTGACGCTGGTTGCGCTTCCCCGTCATGTTCGACCGTGTAACCCCTAAGGAGGCCCTGAGGGTACCTCGAGGGAGCGTCCCTCGATCGTTGGACCTCCGCATGTCCTCTTGATCGCCTCGACCGGGTTGCTACCTCGATCATGAGGGCACCTCGACCGTGTTTTGTGTCTAGATAGGCTAAATGTCACCCAACACGCACCTCAACTTTGTCTTAACCTCGACCGTGTTGGCACTTCACATGCATCTAGACTCCCAGGATTAGCTCGATGGTGTCTCCCTCGACCAACATGGGAGGCCTCCTTGACCCTAGCTGGCCATTGCCTTGCTGGCTTTAGCCCCCATCTGTTTGAGTACCTTGATGATGAGCACCTCGATGGGGAGATGCCTACCTTGTCCTTGTGATGCCTTAGCCACCTGCTGAGCATTTGGGGGTGTTTACCTCGACCTGAGGGTGTTTACCGCGACTAGGGGGCAACACCTTGACTGTGATGAATCCTTCATGAGTCTTTCTGAGAAAATTCAAAGTGTTGTTGTACCACTAGCACTCCGCGACCGTGGATACCTCGGTCGAGGTAAGAAGCTTGGAACCACCTATTGACCTCGAGGGTACTCCTACCTCGACTGTTAGCATACATTCCGCGACCGTTAATCTAACGACCCGTAATTAAGCAGCTTTGGTTTCAGAGAAAACAACATTACAGATCATTAACTTCTAAAAACCTTTAAGATCAAATCCATAAACTGCAACGGAAGCTCTAAACTTAATCATATTATTCATTAAAACTATTAAAGAATCCAAAATAAATAATAATCCCAAAGTCTAATAACAATAGAAAATAAGGAAAGTCCACTAAAAACGTAAAACATAAGCTAGAACTAAACATCAGGGTCAACTACTAAGCTGGCTAGCTCACAATCCTAGCCCTTGCGTAACCCAATTCAATCACCACCTGTACCTGGAAAAGAATGTTGGGGGTCCACAGTCAGTGGTGAATAATTAGATTGTTCTACTTAATCAGTAGAACACAATAAGAAACATAATAATTGGAACAAGTCAATCAAATATCAGGAAATCATTCATAAACATCATCATTCAAGTACGCAGCGGAAAATACTCATAACAACATAGTAAACCAACCTTCTATACTAACTTGTTCAGTTCTAGACTTCTTGGCATCACTATTGACTCTTCTATCCTTTGCAGTTCAGGTGCTAATCCATGACCAGTCAAATGCTCGTAGGGGAAATCTTAATTCTTCCCCAACTTTCCTTGCTCATGCCGGGTCAACCACGAAGATCTACTCCCCAGCACTGGGATTAAGAACTGTCCTAAATCCGAAGATGGGACAGTGGGTTCGACTATACCTATGTTCATGGAAACTTAAGCCACTAAATAGGCGGTCACTTCATAGTTACTCATCTTTCCAATTCAATTCTGTTCTGTTCTTGATTTCCTTTTCACAATTCAATTCCTTATTGACTCAACTTCACTTCTATTCAATTCTAGCTCTTCTTAACTTGACCCAAAACTCTAAACCTAAAATAGTACCACACGACATTCTTCCTTAATAAACCAATAATCATCAAAAGAAATTGCTTAAATCAAAATAAAAATCATATTTTTATCATTCAACATCACACGGCATTCTTGCCCATAAATACCAAAACTTACACTTCAATTGCTCAAATACAATTAACAATAATTAATCACATAAACATAATAATAGATCATAACATAACACTTTTAATCAATAAATCATCAAACTTGTACCAAAACAAGACAAAATCAATGCTTTTAAAACCTTAAAATACACGGCCTTCATGGTCTAACACAACATCAAGATCTTATTCAAGAAACCATCATAGAATGCCTAAATCAAAGATTCAATTTAAGGTTTGCATAAAAGATTAATTAAAGATCAAGAAAATAACATAAAAATCATATTTTTCCTCAAAGAAACATTCAAATATCATCATGTCACACTCGGCATTCTTCATAACACAACCATAAATAATTCTAAATAATTCAACATCAATTCCATATGATTCTAAACCTATCCTAAACATGATCAATCCTATTCTAATAATCATATTGCTAATCTATCCTATTGATTAAGTAAAGCATATCTAATTATCTTTGATTTTTGGATGGGGTTCGAACTACACAAAGGTTCACGGTTTCTTTGGGTTTCTTTAAGGTTCTTGATCAATCTTTAAGGGTTGGAACAATATGAAAGGTTTAGGATCAATTTAATGAATTGATCTTGGAACGAAAATAACAAAACAATTCTTGGTTGTTGTTTGGTTTGGCCGTATAAAAAGAGTTATAATAGGGGAGGGTTTTGACTTCCTAAAATCTAGTAACAAGAATAGGAAGGGTTGGAATAAAAATAGTGTTTTTAGGAAAAGGTCAAACAGATAGATTAACTAATAAAAATTGATTAAACAAATTAGATGAATTAAATAAAAAGGATAGAGCCAAGGGGCCGTGAGTCTCTATGAATAAAAGGGGGGTTTTTATTTTGTATTTTTTATTTGTAGTTTGAAAAAATAAAATAAAAACAAAGGGGTGATGATCCCTAAAATCTAGTAGGGAGAATAGGTAAGCAAGGATTAGGGTTTTAGGCTTAGTTACAAAATAGATAACGGTTTAACAATAATATTGATTAAAAGAAATGAAAGAAATTAATTAAAGAAAAGGATGAAGGAGTGGGCCGTGAGATACAAAGAACAAAGGAAATAATTGGGCTCAGGTTTTGGCAAGATGAAATTAAAGTTCGGGCCATGATCAAAATAATTAGACTGCTACAATAAAATTAATAATTAATTAAATAATAATCAATTAAATAGTCAATTAATTATGAAAAATTTAAAATATCCCGAAATTTCGGGGTATTACAGTCACCCCTCCTTAAGAAAATTTCGTCCTCGAAATTTTTCTAAAGGAAGGACACATAAGAAAACAATGAAATAAACGGAAACAATAACAACACTAAAAATAAATAGCAGTGGCCGTACCAGCAATCATGTTGGCCCGCGCGTCCGCCTCTTCTTGGGTCGTGCAGAAAATACGATTCTTCATCGGTGCTTGGCTCGCAGTTGCTGCCTATTTACTCTTTGGACACGCCCAAGACTTGTGCCCTCCTTGACCACACACGTAACACACCATCGTAGACCCGTCGCACCTCTTCCCGGGATGACGTTCTTTCTTGCATCCTCTGTAAATTTTGGTCTCCGGAACGTTGGTTGCTTGTACGTCCTGCGGTTGCGGCTCTTGAGATGACTCGAGTCGTGGTCTCTTCTCGGCTGCAGACGGCTGACGTTCCCTAGTTCTCTTCTTTGTAGCCTCTTCCTCCTCGAGCGATGCTTGAATCTTGAAGGCTGTCTCGTACGCGTTCTGGAACGTTGCTGGCCTGCTGCTGATGACGTGTACCCGAATGCGAGGATTCATCTTTTTGATATACCGCTTCAGTTTCTCAGTTTTCGATGGAATTACTACAGCAGCAAATCTGGACAGCTCCGCGAACTTGTCAGTATACGCCTGAACTGACATGGTCCCCTGAGTGAGTGTCAGGAACTCCTCCTGCTTTTGCCACCTGAGTTCGTCGGGGTGGAAACGTTCTTGCAGTTTGGAGGTGAACTCTTCCCAAGACATGCCCTTTACGGCTCTTCCCTGCGGACGAATCGTCATCCACCAGTTGTCTGCTTCCAGTCGAAGATAGTAGCTAGCGATCTGAACTCGTTCATCATCCGGACAATGGGTTGCGTCGAATAGTTTTCCCATCTCCCGAATCTATCTCTCGAGCACCACGGGGTCAGACGTGCCATCGTAGGTAAGGGGTCGATGACGGGAAATTCTGTCGAAGGTGGTTTGGCCGCTGATAGACTGTGCTCCTCTCTGTGCTAAGCTTATGATTGCGCCTTCTAACATACGGCGTCGGTCACGGCTACTAAGCGATGGTCCCGGGATTGCCATCCTACAAAACAGTGCCCAAGTTATGGAGATCGAAAGACAACTCTAACTTAAATTAAATCGTCGCAAAGAATGAAAAATTACTTATCCCATAGCTCTACGCAAGTCAATACTCACTCAAGTTCTTGTGGTAAAGCTAACTATGTTATCTCTCGGGTTCATAAAGCACACATTCTTTCGGGTTACTTATGATGAAGTAATCCTAAGGTTCGGCCCTGATACCAACTGTAACGACCCGTAATTTAGCAGCGTTGTTTTCGGAGAAAACAACATTACTGATCATTAACTTCTAAAAACCTTTAAGATCAAATCCATAAACTGCAACGGAAGCTCTAAACTTAATCATATTATTCATTAAAACTATTAAAGAATCCAAAATAAATAATAATCCCAAAGTCTAATAACAATACAAAATAAGGAAAGTCCACTAAAAACATAAGACATAAGCTAGAACTAAACATCAGGGTCAACTACTAAGCTGGCTAGCTCACAATCCTAGCCCTTGCGTAACCCAATTCAATCACCACCTGTACCTGGAAAAGAATGTTGGGGGTCCACAGTCAGTGGTGAGTAATTAGATTATTCTACTTAATCAGTAGAACACAATTAGAAACATAATCTTTGGAACAAGTCAATCAAACAGTCAAAACACATCATCAGGAAATCATTCATAAACATCATCATTCAAGTACGCAGTGGAAAATAATCATAAAAACATAGTAAACCAACCTTCTATACTAACTTGTTCAGTTCTAGAATTCTTGGCATCACTATTGACTCTTCTATACTTTTCAGTTCAGGTGCTAATCCATGACCAGTCATATGCTCGTAGGGGTAACCTTAATTCTTCCCCAACTTTCTTTGCTCATGCCGGGTCAACCACGACGATCTACTCCCCAGCACTGGGATCAAGAACTGTCCCAAATCTGAAGATGGGACAGTGGCTTCGACTATACCTATGTTCATGGCAACTTAAGCCACTAGATAGGCGGTCACTTCATAGTTAATCATCTTTTCAATTCAATTCTGTTCTGTTCTTGATTTCCTTTTCACAATTCAATTCCTTATTGACTCAACTTCACTTCTATTCAATTCTAGCTCTTCTTAACTTAACCCAAAACTCTAAACCCAAAATAGTACCACACGACATTCTTCCTTAATAAACCAATAATCATCAACAGAAATTGCTTAAATCAAAATAAAATTCATATTTTTATCATTCAACATCACACGACATTCTTGCCCATAAATACCAAAACTTACACTTCAATTTCAATTCTTGCACATAAACATAATAATAAACCATAACATAACACTTTAATCAATAAATCATCAAACTTGTACCAAAATAAGGCAAAATAAATGCTTTTAAAATCTTAAAATACACGGCCTTCATGGTCTAACACAACATTAAGATCTTATTCAAGAAACCATCATAGAATGCCTAAATCAAAGATTCAATTCAAGATTTGCATAAAAGATTAATTAAAGATCAAGAAAATAACATAAAAATCATATTTTTCCTCAAAGAAACATTCAAATATCATCATGTCACACTCGACATTCTTCATAACGCAACCATAAATAATTCTAAATAATTCAACATCAATTCCATATGATTCTAAACCTATTCTAAACATGATCAATCCTATTCTAATAATCATATTGCTAATCTATCCTATTGATTAAGTAAAGCATATCTAATTACCTTTGATTTTTGGATGGGGTTCGAACTACACAAAGGTTCACGGTTTCTTTGGGTTTCTTTAAGGTTCTTGATCAATCTTTAAGGGTTGGAACAATATGAAAGGTTTAGGAACAATTTAATGAATTGATCTTGGAAGGAAAATAACAAAACAATTCTTGGTTGTTGTTTGGTTTGGCCGTATAAAAAGAGTTATAATAGGGGAGGGTTTTGACTTCCTAAAATCTAGTAACAAGAATAGGAAGGGTTGGAATAAAATTAGTGTTTTTAGGAAAAGGTCAAACAGATAGATTAACTAATAAAAATTTATTAAACAAATTAAATGAATTAAATAAAAAGGAAAGAGCCAAGGGTCCGTGAGTCTCTATGAATAAAAGGGGTTTTTTTATTTTGTAGTTTTTATTTGTAGTTTGGAAAAAATAAAATAAAAACAAAGGGGTGATGATCCCTAAAATCTAGTAGGGAGAAAAGGTAAGCAAGGATTAGGGTTTTAGGCTTAGTTACAAAATAGATAAAGGTTAAAAAAAATATTGATTAAAAGAAATGAAAGAAATTAATTAAACAAAAGGATGAAGGAGTGGGCCGTGAGATACAAAGAACAAAGGAAATAATTGGGCTTAGGTTTTGGCAAGATGAAATTAAAGTTCGGGCCATGATCAAAATAATTAGACTGCTACAATAAAATTAATAATTAATTAAATAATAATCAATTAAATAGTCAATTAATTATATATTTAATTAATTATGAAAAATTTAAAATATCCCGAAATTTCGGGGTATTACAGTTAGGAATTTTCCCACATGAATTCCAAAATTATTCTTGTAAGTGTAAGTAACATTCTTGTCCTCCGCGATCGTAGTCACCCTTGGTCGCGGTGGGGGTAAAATATAGTGAGACCTCTTTAGAAAACTCGAGGGTCTCTCTACCATGATAGTGCTTTCCGCGACCGTGAAGGACCTCCTTCCTTGGAACCCTATTGCTGAAATTTGCTAAAATTTTCTAAGTGCTGACATCATTTCTATCTTCCGCGACCGTTGTTTCCTCGGTCGCGGTTGAGGCAAAGCTTGGTGATCCTTGAAAGAAACCTCAAGGGTCCCCCCTACCTCGATTATGATAGACATACTTAGAGAATCTTTCAGAGTGACCAACGAGGTAACTTAGGTTAAGCTATTCCGCGACCGAGATAGCCTTTCCGCGACCGTGAGGGGATCACTTCACTTGAGCCTTATTGTTGAAATTGTTGAAAATTTTCTAAATGCTGATTTTCGTAGGGCCCTTTTCCACCTCGAGGGTCTTCCCTTTCCTCGACTATGAGGGACATGCCTTTGGCCTAGAGGGACTTCTTTTGTATGTTCAACGAGGTAACTGAGGGGATAACAACCGTGACCGTGATTGCATCCTCCGCGACCGTGGAGGACTTCCTTTATTTGAATTTCATTAAGATTTGGCTAAGTATTATTCTTGCCAAGGCCCTCTCTTTACCTCGATGGACCTCCTTTACCTCGACTGTGAGGGACGTACATTTGAAAAGCAACAGCAAGACTTGTTCCATCCTTAATAGAAAATGCCCATGATGAATGGGGCTTTGGCAATGAGATGACCAACCTGGATTTAGGGGCTAATGAGCCCCATGGGTTGCCCTTTTTACCTCGAGGGTTTCTATTACCTCGAGAGTTAGAAATGACATACCCTGGGACAAAACCTTCCCAATGACCTCGAGGGTCTTACCTACCTCGACCGTGATGGAGGTGGAAGGAGAGGATTTCCTTGGTAACCTCGAGGGTCCTCCGATTACCTCGAGTGTGATAAAGTAATTCAGGAGATGTTTTGATTGTCCCTACACCTTGGTTGTGCCCACACTGAGTGGGGATTTGCCTAAGGTGGCCAACTATCTCTTAGGGGCTAATGAGCCCTAAGACATGGTTGACACCTACCCAGCCTCCCATCTCATTTGATGGGTGCCTATCTTGAGTAGGGCTTACTGTTAGCCTTAGGATCTTTCCTCCAAGCCAAGCGGCTAATGAGCCCCAGGGACTGAGTGTCAAGCCACCTTCCCTAATGACCTCGAGGATGCCTATTACCTCGACTGTGATAGAGGTAGGAGATAGAGTGGCCCTGATGACCTCGAGGGTCTCCCTGTACCTCGAGTGATAGGAAGGTGATTGGGAAAGATATCCTGATTGCCCATCAGCCTCGATGGGTGACCACATTGAGTGGGACTTTGGCCTAAGGTGATCAATTGACACTTAGGGGCTAATGAGCCCCAAGATGTGGTTGATACCTGTCCAGCCTCCCATCTCCTTTAATGGGTGCCTACCTTGAGCAGGGCCTAACCATAGGCCTAAGGAGCTTCTCCAATGCCAAGGGGCTAATAAGCCTCAGTGACTTTGAATGCCTGTCCAGCCATTCCATCTTCCTCAATGGATGCCTATGTTGAATAGGGCTTTTTGTCACCTGGTGAGGTGGAGGGTTTGACCAAAAGTTAACGCATTAATGAACACTGTTCATCTTCTAAACTCACAAAATGATTTCGTTTCAGCTGGTTTTTACCATAATGAGGTAAAAACCGTTTCACATTCTTTACCTCCTATATATTCAGCCCCTTAATCATTTCCTCAAAATCATTCTCTTACTCTTCAAATTTTCTCTCTCTAGAGCTCTCTATTCTCCTCGAAGGTGTCCTCTAAGCTTGTGTCTAGGCAACTTTGAAGTAGTCTCCTTTGTTTAGGTAATCGTCTTCCCCTCTTGTATTTATTTGAATAAGTGAGTCCTTGTCATGTTGAGTACCTTTCTTTTCCTTAGTTTATTTTCAATAACTTAGGTATTGGACATGTCAAGTACTCCACCCCTTCTTCCTCTTGAGTGCACTGGGTCCTTCGGTTCGAGGGTGATGAAGGGATTGAATTCCAAAGCATCCTTGAGGCCATCCCTCTACCTTCTGACTCGGATGGGTCAGTGTCTGGGGGAGAAGAGGTAGAAACCCCCTATCCCTGGAAGCCATCTGTAGCACATCCTAACATTTACCATTCAACATATGAAAAACTTGTAGGTAAATTAAACATGTACCTCGAGGGTCCATCTACCTCCGGTTAGGAAGAAATGGAGAACATTGTGTATCCTAAAGTCCCCCCTGAGAAGGGTCCAAAATATTTCTTCCTTGCCCCAACTCTTAACCATCGTCTAAAGCGTGACATTCGCTCCTTTGCTGCCCAATTTCAATCTTCTGAGCCGTATGTAGTAGTTCGACCCATCAACTTTCAGACCATCTGTTCCCCCCTGACGGATGTGTAACTGTGTACAAACTTTCCATGGTCAGGGGGCTTAGATTTCCATTACATAGTTTTGTTATAAAGTTTCTTTGTGAATATAACCTATCCCTAGCCTTGTTGGTACCCAATTCCTGGTCCTCGATCAATTCTTTTATTGGTATTTGTACAATGCTTAGGACTACTCCAACCCTTCACCTTTGGCGAAATCTGGCCAAATTAGTACAGAGCTGTAGCACTGGCCATAGGAAGGGTTGGTATAGCTTCCAAGTGAAAAAGGGCTATAGGTTTGTAAATAATATGCCCACCAACCAAGAAGGATTTAGGCACAAATTCTTCTTTGTTTTTAATAGTGAGGGTTGGAGAATCCCTAGGGTGGTGGAAGATGAACCAAACTTCCATCTAAACCGTCAAGTGCCGAAGATGTCCGCTGAGGAAGCAATGGTGGCCATCTATTGTGAACTTGAAGAAAAAGAGGAGAAAGGGAAGACAGTGATGGTCCCCTTTAACTGGCTTCCCAGCACTGAAGACTTGAAGAAGGACTTCTTCTTGTCTGCTATGGGGTTAAACCCAACATATCCTGAGGGTAGGGGCACCTACCATTAAGTACCAGTTTATTAGTGAAGAAGTGTTTCTAATATTCTAACTTGTTCTTTTTTGCAGGGGTATCTCGATTAAAACTTGACCCAAAAATGGCCTCACTAATGACTGCCGCTGCAATCAAGGCTCTTGCCATGAAGGACAGAGTGGATTCAAAGGAAGAGCCTATTCCTGACCCCCCACAGGTAATTATTTCACCTCGATGATAATTTATTTATGTTGCTCCCTTCCTTTGACTGGATGATGTCCCCTCTCTAATATGTTTGTTGCCTCGATAGGACCCCAAGCACAAAAAGAAGCCCTTGACCAGTGGGGCCCCTCGAACCAAGAGCACTAGAGAGTCCAATCCTTTTGTAGATAAACAAAAGGATAAAAAGAAAAAACAAAAGGTGGTTGAGGTGCCGCAACCATCTCTACCTGAAGAGGGGCTTTTCAAAAAAGATGCAGAAACTGAGGCTGCACTTCTTTCTGCTGAGAAGGTTATTAGGCCTTCTTCCAAAGGGGACCCTACTGGGGGCGACCGACCTTTTGGGGCGCTGACCCAACAGGAACTTAATCGTCGCCTACATGGGGCGTTCAGGGCAATCTACTCTTCGTCTGATGAAGAGTATATTATGGAGGCTGACGAAGAAGAGGTCTTCAATGATCTCCACCACTCCTGGCTGGATGTAAGAACTTTTCTTTCTACTCTATTATTATATTTCACTATACTTGCTATTTACCCTTCACTTTTGCGGGTGTCAA
Source organism: Salicornia ramosissima (assembly GCA_951394345.1). Lineage (NCBI taxonomy): Eukaryota > Viridiplantae > Streptophyta > Magnoliopsida > Caryophyllales > Amaranthaceae > Salicornia > Salicornia ramosissima. Next base: position 27,299,984 of record OX596234.1, on the reverse strand, counting down.
TCCGGATGCATGCTGCATCCAAATTCATGCTAAGGACCAAAGGCCTGGGCTTGTCCCTGCTAATGTTGAAAAGGCCAAGGCTGAGTTGGCTTAGGAAAGAGAAGAACATGCCACCACCAAAAAATCCCTGGAGGTGGCCAGCTCCAAAGTGACAGCCTTAGAGGGTGAGCTGGAGTCTGCAAAAAATGACCTTGCCACGGCCAATGCCTCCATCACTGACCTGGAGAAGAAGCTGGCAAATGTCATCTCCCAGCGCGACTCAGTCAACCGCGCCAAAAGCAAAGCCCTAGACGACTTGGTGAAGGCCAGGAAGAGCTTGAAAAAGGATCAAAAGGCCCGGGACAAGGCGGTGGACTCCATGAAAAACGAAAAGGAGGCCATTGTCAACAAGTGGCTGGAGTCAGAGCCTGGGGAGCGGTACAAGGCTGGCCTTTGCCTGAATGGAGCTGCTGAGGGTGTTGGGATCCTTATTGCTGACACCCTTGGCCGAGCTAGGAAGGTTTTGGAGGAGATGTACCCCGGGGAATGGGCTTCCTTTGAATCCGGGTACAAAACTTTGGAACTGGAAGAAGAGGCTCAGGAGCAGGAGGTTGCTCCTGATGAAAAAGAGTCTGAGCCAAAGTCTGCTTCTCCACAGGGTGAAGATCTTACTAAACTTCTTTCTTATAGCTCGAGCGAGGGCGGTGACATGGGGTTTGTTGGCAAGAGTGGTGGGCAAGGCAGCCAGCAGCAACAACAACAGCAGCAACAGCAGCAAGGGGACGATGATCAGTTCTTAGACGAACTGAACATTAGGATAGATTAGGCTCCCTGTACTTAGTTTTTTCCTTTTTTCTTCTTTTTTTTAATTTTTTTTAATCACTGTACTTAGCCTAGGTTGTAACAATGTGAATATTAATGAAAACAACTTTTTGACTAAGTGTTTGCCTCGTTTAATGCTTTCATTATCGCTTTTATTTACTGCTTTTGTTAACCTTATTGCTCGATAGTATAAGCAAATGTTGAATCCATAAAACTCGACCCGGTAAGGGTTTAATATTATGCAAAGAAAGAACAATAATTGACCTTGAACTCGACCCTATAAGGGCTTTAGAAGTTAGTAAAAAACTCGACCCTATTAGGGTTTTTATTTCATAATGCAAAGAATAAACACAATCCATATAGAACTTGACCTTGCTAGGGCTTTATAAGCTAATGAATAAACTTGACCCTGCTAGGGCTTTATTGAAACAAAAATATCCAAACTTAATAATCTGACCCGGTAAGGGCTAACAAAACTCCCTGTTAGGGACTTTATCAAAACCTAACTAACCCAGTGCGGGTAAAACTTAAGCATAAAACTTCTTTAGATGATCAGCATGCCATGGACGAGGTAAGGGCTTTCCTTCTTGATTGACAAGTCCGAATGTTCCTTGCCTCACCATTTCCTTGACTCGATAGGGTCCTTCGCAGTTGGGATCTAATTTTCCTTGAAGAGCAGTCTTTCCAGTAGCCTCGACCTTCCTCAATACCCAATCACCAACTGATATTGTTCGAGGTGACACTTTGTGATTAAAGTACCTTGTCATTTTCTGCTTGTAGGCAATGGATTTGAGCAGTGCATTTCCCCTTGTTTCTGGCAATAGATCTAGGTTGATGGCCTTTTCTTCCTCATTCTGATTGTAGACATAGAAGGTGATTCATGGTGAGGGTATTCCCACCTCGACAGGTAACACATCTTCACTTCCATATGCAAGCTAGTGAGAATGAGGTATGCCCAGTGGCTTCCTTGACTGTTGTTCTAGTTGACCATAAGATTCCTGGAAGCTCATCTAACCAAGATCCCTTAACTGCTTCTATCTTCTTTTTGATACCTTGAACTATAACTTTGTTGGCTGCTTCAGCTTGTCCATTGGATTGAGGCCTTGCCACAGACATGAACCTTGTTTGTATGTCAAATTGAGCACAATATGCCTTTGTTGGGCCATTCTCAAACTGTCTTCCATTATCTGAGACCAACATCCTGGGAATTCCAAATCTGGTGATGATGTTCTTCCAAATGAACCCTTGTATCTGTTTATCAGAGATCCTCGATAGAGGCTCAGCCTCGACCCATTTGGTGAAGTAGTCGATCCCAATGATGAGAAACTTTTTCTGCCCTACAGCTGGGGGAAAAGGACCAAGCAGGTCCATTCCCCATCTATCAAAGGGTAAAACTGCTTGAACTGCTATTAAGGTACTCGATGGCTGCCTAGGGATGGCAGCATGAGTTTGGCATTGTAAGCACTTCTTCACAAGCTCAAAAGGCCTTGCCCGCGATCGTTCTTGCCCCTGGATGATTGTTGCAACATCCTTCATGAATTTCCTTCAGAATATAGTCCCCCTCCTCAGGAGTCACACATTTTAAGAGTGGATGTGTGTACAACTCTCTATCGTGCAACGTGAACCACTTAGATTTTCTTTTGATTTCCACAGCTTCCTTTTCATCCATGGGCAGAGCCCCATGTTTCAGATATTGGATGATGGCATCCTTCCATGTTTCACCTCGAGCCAAAATGTTGACTTCAGAATCGTTGATGCTTCGTTCTTTCAAGACCTGCCACTAAATGACTCGTGGCTCTTCTCCTTCTACAGAGCTTGCCAACCTCGATAGAGCATCAGCTTTTTGGTTTCCAGATCGAGGGACATGTTGAATGTCAAAAGGCTCCAATTTCCCAGCGAGGGTTTTTAGTTTCTAGAGATACATTTTCATGCTATCTTCCTTTGCTTCGAATTCTCCTTTGAATTGTCCCACGACCAACTGTGAGTCAACCTTGGGTGTAATATGCCTTGCCCCAGCAATGAGGCGCAATTGAATCCCTAATATCAGAGCCTCGTACTCTGCCTCGTTGTTTGATGCCACAAAACTGAATTTAATGGCATATTCCAGTCGATCCTCATTATCATTCTTGATTAGTATTCCTGCTCCTCCTCCACTCTGAGTAGAAGATCCATCAATGGACAACTCCCAGACCTTAGAACTGTCTGGATTAGAAGAGTTTGGCCTGTTGGTGCATTCTAAAATAAAGTCAGCCAATGCTTGAGCTTTGATAGCTCGACGGGGTTCATATTCTAACCCAAAGTCAGACAGTTGGTTTGCCCGTTCAGTTATGCGGTTTGAATGATTCTTTCCCTCGATGATCTTCCTTATTGGTTGTCCGATCAGGACCCTTATTGGGTGAGGTTGAAAATATGGCCTTAATTTTCAACTAGCCATGACTAAGGCAAAGATCATCTTCTCAGTCTTTGTATATCTAGACTCTGCCCCTCGAAACGCATGACTGATGAAGTAAACCGGGTGTTGATGCTTTTCTCTCTCAGCCACTAGCACTGCACTTAAAGCATACTCAGATATTGCGAAGTAAATGTACAATGTTTCCCCTAGCAAGGGTGAAATAAGCTTTGGGATACAGGCAAGGTATTCCTTTAACAACATGAATGCCTTCTCAGCTTCCTCGTCCTACTTGAATGTTGCTCGCTTCAACACTTGAAAGAAGGCGAGGCTTTTGTCTGCTGATCGTGATAAAAAAAGACCCAATGTAGCCATGCATCATGTGAGTCATTGTACCTCCTTAACTGTCCTTGGAGATTGCATGTTGATGACGGCTTGAATTTTATCAGGGTTCGCCTCGATACCTCTCTCGTCGACCAAGAAACCAAGACATTTGCCCCCATTAACTCCAAAAACACACTTCTTGGGATTGAGCTTCATATTAAACTTCCTCAATGTTGATAAAGTTTCCCTAACATCTTTGGGATGGTCATTTGCTTGCTTTCTTTTTATTATCATATGATCAACATAGACCTCAACATTTCGACCAATCTGCTCAGCAAAAATAGTGTTTACCAGCTTTTGATAAGTAGCCCCAGCGTTCTTGAGTCCAAAAGGCATGAATCGATAGCAGTAAACACCTTGTTTAGTGATTAACACAATATATGGTTGGTCTTTTTCAGCCATTCGTATCTGATGGTAACCAGCGTTGGCATCCATGAAGCTGAACATTGCGTGTCCAACAGTGGAGTCGATTAGGCTATCAATCTTTGGGACAGGATAGTCATCCTTGGGACATGCTTTATTCAGATCAGTAAAATCTGCGCACATTCTCCACGTTCCATTAGGCTTTTTGACCAAAACAACGTTGGCCAGCCAATTATTGTATTGGCACTCCTTGATGAACCCATGCTCTAGAAACTTCTTTACTTTAGCAGTGGCTGCCTTGTTTCTTTCTTCACTTTGCCGTTGCAACTTTTGCTTGACACCCTCAAATCCCTCACGAATGTTAAGCTCGTGACACATGACCGAAGGATAAATGTCTGAAACGTCGAAGACAAAGACATCTCGAAACTCTTTGAGTAGTTGAGCGCTTGACTCTTTGAGCGTTGGATCCATGTCAATGCCAATCTTGACTGTGTGCTTAGGGTTGTCATCGATGGGGATTTCCTCGTGGCCCTCGATGGGTTTTGGTCGAGCGTAGTGTTTGGCATCCTCAGCTAGAAACACAGCCTCTAAAGACTCGACCGGCTCCTTTCTCTTGTCCCCTACCTCGACCTGGGGCGAGGTAGTCTTGATGCTATTAATGTAGCATTGCTTGGCTGTCCGCTGATCACCATATAACTTCCCAACTTCCCCTTTACCAGTCTCATACTGCAACAGGAGTTGGTATGTAAAGATGGCAGCCTTTATTTTGTTCAGCAAGGGTCTTCCTAAGATGATGTTGTAGGGGAGTTTAATGTCGACAACGATGAACGTGATTGGTAAGTTGCGTCCTTCCCCCTTTTTTCCAATTCGAACAGGAAGCTTGATGATTCCCAATGGGAAGACGGGTCGACCCCCGAAGCCAAATAGGGGTTTCTCCAGCGAGGTGAAATCGGCTTCACCGTATTTCAGTTGTCGTAGACACTCCAAAGTTATTACGTCAGCTGAACTCCCACATTCCACAAGTACTCTCTTGACCGTAGAGTTTGCTACTTTTACCTCAACCACGAGGGGGTCGTTGTGAGGAAAGCTGGTAGGTCGAACAGGAGATGTATTGAATACCATTGTTGGACCTGGTGGGGGCTGCTCGATGGCCCCCTCAGCAATCTGAAAGGTAGAGTTCCTGAGATCTCTCTTCAGAGCTTTGTTTGATGGTGTTTCCACTGAATACCCTCAGCGGTCATGTTGATCAAGCCATCAGTTTCGTAGTTTTTGTTGCGCTTCTAGTTCTTAGCCCCACTCTATTTTGACAGATAAGGGTTGATCTTGACTTGATCCGTCACCTTATCAAGCGCCTTTTTCAACTCCCTGCAATTTTTCGTGGTATACCCACACTCGTGATGGTACTCGCACCAGAGTTTTGGATTCCTTTTGTCGATCGATGTGCGAACAGGGGTTAGCTTTGGGAGGATTTCTTGGCCTTTGATGTCCAAGAATATCTCCCGTCTGTTAATATTGAATCTGGGGTCTTCCCCTCCATCTCGAGTGTCTTTCTTAGAAGTGGACGTCCGGCTAGGACCACGTCGTTGAGATTCCTTCCTCTTATTATCTTTCTTTTTGTCAGAATTCTCGACGGGGTTTTTGATATCCGAAGCCTGAACGTACTTTCGAGCCATGTCCATCGTGTCAGTATACGAGGACACTTCATTTTCCAGCAAAGAAAACTTGAACTTGCCTCTCTTTAGCCCTGACATGAATGCCGCATAAGCCACTGAATCCTCCACATTGGGTATTTAGAGTAATTCAGCGTTGAAGAGCTCATGCTCCCCTTGCTGACAAGCCATGAGATGAATGCTTGTCTTTCGCTGCTTCTTTCCAGCCACGAAGTGATTAAGGAAAATGGCCTCCAAAGTTGCAAAGCTAATGATCGACCCTGATCGGAGATCAGTGAACCAGGTGAGGGTCAGGCCCTTGAGAGTAGTAGGGAAGTACTGACACCAGCTTGCCTCATAGCTTGTTTGCACTGCCATTTGGGCTTTGTAGGCAGCCATATGGTCAACAGGATCAGTCGCCCCGGAGAAAGGTTCGATGGTAGGGGCTTTTACCTTCTTTGTGTCAGTGGTGTACAGAAGCCTTTGGCTGAATGGGGTTTTGAAGATGAACTTCCCTGTTGGTTTCTCTGGCTCGACCACCGGGGAGCGTCTTATGCCATCGTCCCGGTTAGGGACAGCCACTGGGGAGCGTCGTACGCCTTCTCCTTGGTTGGGGATGGCAGCTGACCTCTGATTTCTAGCAGTAGTATGGTGTGATCTTTCTAGTGACTGATAGTCTGTATTTAGTTAGTATTTTTCGTAGTTTTTATTAATTTATTTTCTATTTTTATTTAGTTTTTGTAAACTTTTTTAGGCTTTTAACTTTAGTTTGGTTTCGGTAGTTCCCTTCCCCTTTTTCTATGTGATTTCCTCTATTTTGCTTTGTTTTTGAGTTTTCTTCCCATTTTGCAGGTCCCGAGTCTATTTCGGAACCAGAGGAGGCAAGCCGGGAACCTCGAGGAAGCCACAGTCATTTGCCAATGTTGGAGCCAAGAAGGTCCCAACGGGCGCTGGGAATTCCTCAGCGTCCGCTGAGATGATTTATTTGTTTCAAGGCATTTTCTAAGAAAAAAGGCAGAGGGTTATCTAGGCCAAGGCAGCGGCCGCTGATTATGAAGCTGCCTGGCATATTTGAGCACAAAGAGAAGAACAGCGCCCGCTGACTCCCAAACAGCGCCCGCTTTCCCCCTCCCCTCTTTTGAGGCAGTAGCACCGCAAGGATCGGCAGCGGCCGCTGACCTCAACTCATCGCCCGCTGCCATAAGTCCTCCAACCTGAAAGCCTACTGTTATAGGTGTCAGCGGGCGCTGTCATCGCCTCAGTGCCCGCTGAAATGCCTCTGCTCGTTTTTTTTAGCTTATTTGTTTTAATTTTTGGGAGAGGTATATATACCTTTATACTCCCTTTTTGTAAGAAAAAACACATTTATGACATTTTCCAAAATACTTAACCTAGTTTATGTTAGTTTTCTCTCCTTTCTCTCTCTAAATTTCCATAGATTTTCTTGTTCAAGCTTTAGATTTATTTTAGAAGTTTAAGCTTTTGGTTTGTAAGTTACATTGATCATCCATTTGTTCTACTCATTGATATTGAAGCTTCATTTGTAACATTTCTCTACTCCTTCCTTTATTTTTACATTTAGTTAATTATTGCTTGATGTTTTGTGATTGAATATTGCTTCAATTCATAGTTTGTTGTTATTTTCATGCTTGGTGTTATTTTTAATATGTTCATTATGCTTTCTTTTATTATTCTAGCCATGTGTGAGTAGTCTCATTGCTAGGGTTTGGGGTGAAACCTCTCAAAATCCTCCATGTTTATGTTTTAGTCATTTCTTAGTCTTGGTTGTGTTAATGTCGGTACCGAAGGTTTGTTGATGTTGAGTCTCATGTTTAGCTAGCATTAGATTCATAGGAGAATCCCCACCTAAGGACCGAAAGGTGAACGTGGGTGATGACTCCCTTCGCCCGATTGATGTAAGCACCACGAAAGTTAGGCCTTCGATCAAGGGAAAGTTATCGGTCTTCGTGATTTGTGCTTATGACTTGTTAGGTGTGTCTTTTACAAAAGTAATTAGTCTACGTCTTCTCGGTCGTCTCACTAGCTCGAAAGAGTAGTGTGATCATAGAATGAGCTCCCCTTTAACCACGACCTAAGTCTAAGTTTTGACCGATCCATAATTCATGGTGGTGTCGGGTCGTTAGTCCTCTAACCTTAGTATTTTATTCCTTGTTTTAGACCCCTATTTTAGTGTATTGTAGTTTATTGACTCCTAATCTTTGAATCCGATTTCGACTTAGCTTGTCTATGCTCACTATCTTTGGTCAGCAAACGTTATTCTCTAGGGTTCGACCCTTACTTGCCCTTACTAGCATTAGTAAGTTCGAGTTAGGAATTTTAGTTTTGGTAGGCTCGACGATGGCATATCAAATTTTGGTGCCGTTGCCGGGGAATAACGGAATTTGTTGGTATAGATTTACTTGAGTTTGACTGGACTTTGTCTTCCGTTAATTCATTTGCTACTTGATTGTGTGAATTGTTATTGCTGACGTGTTTGTTTAGCAGTTTATGACACGCAGGACTCGTAGCTTACCAGTCATCCCATTAATCCCATAAATCAACCGTTACTTGAGGGATCTAAGAAAGGCTACTAGTGCGCATAACATTGAGCAACTCGAATCTGAGTTGCAATCAAAGTCACCGGGTAGTTCTTGTTCTATTTCTTCAGTTATGGCTGATACGCTACCACCTCCACAACTGACAATGAGGGATTTCCGCCACCCGGAATCCTTCGAATTACGTAGCGGGATTGCTTTGCCTGCTACGGTTGCAAATCATCATGAATTTTCACCACATCTCATCCGGATGGTGAAAGATTCACAATTTGGGGGAAACTCGACCGAGTGTCCTTTTTCTCATCTTGACAACTTTTTGGAACTGTGCTCCACAGTCAAGCACAACAATGTTCAACCAGAGTTTATACGGATGCACATGTTCCAATTTTCATTTACTGATAAGGCAAAGCACAGGATTCGCTCACTCCCCGAGGGATCCTTGACTACATGGGGTGCTATCACCAGAGCATTCCTTGAAAAATAGTGTCCTCCGGAGAAAACTTCGAAAATGAGGAGAAAAATCTCGGGTTTTTCTCAAGAGGAGGATGAAACTCTCGGGGAAGCATGGGAGCGTTTTAAAGAACTCCGATGCTCATGCCCTCACTATGGTTACAGTGATGGCATAGCCTACATGACATTTTACGATGGCCTCAATCCTGTTTCTAGGGGTCATTTAGACTCTGGTACGAGTGGTAGGTTGATGAAAGTTCCTCTATTTGAAGTTAGGCCAATGATCGAGGAGGTTGCTAAGCAGTTCTCATGGGGTGGGTCGAGACGTGTTGTTCCTTAGACAACATCTCGATCCGATCAAAATCTTGACGATGTTAATGCTCATTTGGATTTCTTAACACGGAGACTTGAGAAAGCATATTTTGCCGCCTCAAGTTCTTAATCTCAGTCTGCTCTTTCTTGTGACATGTGTGGCGGAAACGACCACCTGTCTTCTTATTGCAGCTCCTCGATGGAGCAAGTCGCCATGATGGGAGCACGGAATGATCCGTACTCTAATACCTACAATCCCGGTTGGAAGGATCACCCCAATTTCAGCTGGAAGAACAACAATCAACAACAACCACCTTTTCAACAACAATACCGCTAACAACAACCATATCAACCGAGGGACCAACAAGCTCCGGCACCTTATCGTCCTCCAGGTTTCAATCAGGGTCCTTCCCCTCAAAGGCCACCATATACCCCTCCTGTTCCTCAAAAGTCTAGCCTTGAGACGGTTCTAGAGACCTTCATACAACATCAGACCAAGGCAAATTCAGATAGTGACCGGAAGATGAACGAGATGAGTACTTCGATCAATCAATTGCAAACACATAACAAAATGATCGAAACTCAACTTGATCAAATATAAAAACAAGTGGGGAATTCCAACAATTCTTCAAGTTCTCAATTTCAGGGGCAACCGATCACTTTATCCGAAGGAACAAGCAAAGGCAATAACACTGCGATCGGGTAAGGATTATGCGGGTCCATCCATGGTTTTAGATGAGAGCACCACAAAAGTGAGTAAAGAGGGAGTTGTTGACGATATGTCGATTGATTTTGAGAGCGGAGCGATTGAGAGTGAGCCACAAAGTGAGGATAGTGTTGCGCCTCCAAAAGAGAATATTGTTGTAAAAGTACCGATGAAACCATATGTGCCATCGGTTCCTTTCCCCCATCGGATCATTGAGAAGAAGTTAGGCGAGAAATTTTCTAAGTTTCTCGAGGTCATGAAGGGTCTTCAAGTGAATATCTCTTTTCTTCATGCTTTGTCCCAAATGCCGACTTATGCTAAATTCTTGAAGGAACTTCTCTCGAGCAAGAGCAAATTAGAGGAGCATGCCACCATTTCACTTCCTATGGAGGTGAGTGCTATTCTTCAGAATAAGCTTCCCGAGAAGCTTGGTGATCCTGGCAGTTTCTCTATACCGGTGAAAATCGGTGATCTTCAAAGCGAAAATGCTCTATGTGACTTGGGAGCAAGTGTGAGTCTTATACCTTTGACTATAGCCCATAAGCTCAATATGGGCAGCCTAAAGCCCACAAGAATGTCTATTCAGCTTGTCGATCGCTCGGTAAGATTACCTCAAGGAGTTCTAGAAGATGTCCCGGTGCAAATGGGACGAGTTTTTATCCCTTGTGATTTTGTCATAATGGATATGGAGGAAGATGCCAAGGTTCCCTTGATATTGGGGAGGCCTTTCTTGAAAACGGCGGGCGCCATTATCGATGTGAAGGATGGTCGTTTAAGTCTGAATGTCGGGGATGAAAAGATCACTTTTTCATTCTGGAAGGCAATGAAAATGCCTATTACGGATGCAATCCTTTGCATCGACACCATCGATACTACTACGGTGGAATTTTCTGAAATGATCGAGGTCGCAGACCCATTACGATCATTGATCTCTGACGGAGCGGTCTTCGACACTAATGAACGCCGGGGGTATAAAAAATTCTTGATAACACCCCGGTTAGCACTAGTGCTGAGCTCGAGGTACTCCGGGTCGAGGGTAAGGAGGAGAGGACTACGCCTCCTCCAGAGGTAAAGTTGAAACCTCTTCCCTCTTTACTTAAGTATGTTTTTCTGGATGCCAATGAGGCTTATCCCGTTATTGTCGATGCTAAACTCGATGACACTTCTCTTGACAAACTCTTGGTTGTTCTGAGAGAATATAGAAGTGTCATCGGGTATAACAACTCCGACATCAAAGGAATAAGTCCCACCCTCTGCATACATCGTATACTACTTGATGATGATCATGCCTCTTCGATTGAACATCAGCGAAGGTTAAAGCCTTCGATGAAGGAAGTCGTGAGAGGTGAAGTTATTAAATTGCTTGAGTCGGGCATAATCTACCCTATCTCAGATAGTAAGTGGGTTAGCCCGGTTCAAGTAGTCCCTAAAAAGGGAGGCATGACTATCATTAAGAACGAGAAGGGTGAAACTATTTCGACAAGATCGATTACGGGTTGGAGAATGTGTATTGATTACAGAAAACTAAACAAATCAACCCGTAAAGATCACTTTCCCCTTCCGTTCATTGATCAAGTTTTGAAAAGATTAGCTAATCATAGCCGTTATTGCTTTTTGGATGGATTATCGGGATTTTTTCCAAATCCCGATTCATCCCGACGGGAAAAAACCACGTTTACATGCCCCTTTGGTACCTTTGCATATCGAAGGATGCCGTTTGGGCTATGTAATGCACCTTCGACTTTTCAAAGGTGCATGATGGCTATTTTTTCTGACATGTTAGAAACATCCATAGAAGTTTTCATGGATGATTTCTCTGTTTGTGGTTTGTCTTTTGACACCTGCCTTGCTAACTTGGTGAATTTGTTGAAACGGTGTCAAGAGGCGAACTTGGTTCTAAACTGGGAAAAATGCCACTTCATGGTCGAAGAGGGCATTGTTCTCGGACATGTAATATCATCTAGGGGCATCGAGGTCGATAGGGCCAAGGTTGATGTCATTGAGCGTCTCCAACCCCCCACCACTGTCAAAGGGGTTAGGAGTTTTCTTGGACACGCGGGTTTTTACCGCCGTTTTATAAAAGACTTTTCAAAAGTGTCCAAGCCCTTGACTCAATTGCTGCATAAGGATGCCCCTTTTGTGTTTTCTAATGATTGTTGTGTAGCATTTCAGGAACTGAAACAAGCTCTCGTTACTGCTCCTGTCATTCAGCCCCCGGACTGGGAGCTTCCTTTTGAGCTAATGTGCGATGCATCGGACTATGCTGTAGGTTCGATGCTCGGACAATGGAAGGACGGCAAGCTGAATGTCGTCTACTACACAAGCAAGACTCTAGATGAATCTCAACGCAATTATGCCACTACTGAGAAAGAGCTTCTTGCAATTGTCCATGCCATGGAAAAATTTAGGTTTTACTTGGTCGGTTCCAAAGTCATAATCTTCACCGACCACTCAGCCTTGAAGTACTTAATGGCCAAGAAAGACGCTAAACCTCGGCTCATCCGGTGGATCTTGTTGCTACAAGAGTTTGATATTGAAATCCGAGACAAAGCCGGGGCCGAAAATGTTGTAGCCGACCATCTCTCTCGGTTACCTTTATGCAACGAGGGTGATGTGACGACCCGACTCGCTTAAACCGGCACGGAAGAAATCTACGAGTCGAATAGCCAGAACTAACAAACTAAAATACTTAAAAATTAAAACAAAACCTCAAAATATTATATTACTAAACCAAAAAGTACAAATACCCACAAGTTTATACATTACTAATCCAAAAGTCAAACCACCACTACTTATAAACGTAACTCCAAACACATGTCACAGTTATAGTAAAGTATACAAGTATCACTACTATAGTTCAAAACTAACTGAAATCATAGAATAACAGACATACAACTACATAACAACATCGGTGCTCGCCTAACCCAAAGCTAAGCAAGAACCTCATCATCAGAATAACCTGAAAAGCAACAATAGTCCACCTTCAGTGGCGAGTAACATAACTGTCTCACCCTAACGGGAATACACACGAACATAGCATAAATCAAACGACCCAAATCATAACATCAAATCATGCGAATCATACATGCTTGACTCAACTAAGTTAACCAATCTTATCTTTGGCGCAATCATTCGTAAACTAGACCGGACTAAGCACGTACGAACGCATCTTACGCATTCGAACTTTCTACTATGTTAGGATTGAGAATCTTACTCCCAAATCCCGTGAAACCAATCTTACTGGAAATCCACATCCGAAGACAACATAGAAAGATCACCAACTATCCCAGTACCGCGGACAGGATAGGGGCAACGTCTTAACCCAAAAACAATGAATCTTACTCTTAGTTTTAGGCGTCTAGCTACGAAATCAAGCTAATCATGAAATCTTTAAATCTTTAATCCGAAGTTTACATTCTTAGTTACTTCTTAAGTTGCATCTTACGCCTTGACTCAAAAAATAACATGTAAACCAAACATCTTACAACAACTTATCACTTTCTTTAACCTTTTCTTTAACTTTCTTTAACCTTAAAGACTTAATCAAGAACTCATAAAGAATCTTAAAGAACTCATCAAGAACTCAAAAAACTCATCAAGAACTTATCCAAGATTCAAGATCTTCAATCAAGAACTCAATCAAGATTCAAGAAATTCAACCAAGAACTCATTCAAGAATCAAGAACTCATCTAACTTCATCAAATTACATGCATAAAACCAACAATTCAACATACGAAATCATTAACTTACTAGCATCCAAATTCATCAAACTTGAACATGATTAACATAAACTTATTACTAACATAATAAATCATAGAATCATCATATTCAAACATAAAATCATCATGAAACCACTTAAAAATCAGATTTATATTTCATACACATAAACATGTCAAAACTTCAACATAAACTAATCTTATGCATTTAATCTATACTATGGAACATAGTATACCAATTAAGTTGAGAAAGTATGTTACCTTGATGAAGATTAACAATGTAAACACTAAAAACTTGCTGCCCGGAACACTACCCACACGGCCAAGCACACGATCCACCACGGCTCGGACACGGCACCACCACGACTTGCACACACTTGCACCATCGTCTTCACCTCGTGCCACCCCTCAAACCACATGGCCCTGCTGCTCGGCCACGACAAACGAACCACCCCACGAGCACGAACCACTACCGTGCACCACCACATGAACCACGAACAACCCACACGAGAAACCCCAAAATCCAAACCCGAACTAGAAATCTTGATTGGAAATTAAAGAGATTATTGTGTTGAAGGTTACTTAAAGATCTATAGGATATGAATCTTTAAGTTTTGGGTTTAAAAAGTTGATGAACAAATTTGTGGAGATTATGGCCAAAAATGGCGTGAAAAGAGGATGGCAAATGGAGTGAGTTTGTGTTTGAACTTTTGATGGCAAGAGCATAAGATGGCAAATGAGCAAAAGGATCCTTAAGCCTTACTCACCCTCCTATATAAAGAGGTTAGTTAAGGTGTGAACATGAGGCAAGTGGCAAATCCTTTCCATGCACACAAGGGGGCCGGTTTTGGCCTTGCGAAATGGGCCAAAATGGGCTCTCGTGATTAATTGGGCTAATTTATAATAATTACATGATTAATCATGCTTAAATCGATTTAGCCCAAAAAAATATTAAATAATTAATTAGAAAATTAAATAATAAAAATTCTAATTAATTAAATAATAATTAAAATAAATAATAATAACCACAAATAAAATAATTTGAATTAAATCGAAATTATTCACATAAAATAAAGGAAAAATTGCCAAGAATAAGCCAACCTTTGGCCGATCTTCCACAATTAAGCCAACCTTTTGAAAATCCAGAAATAAGCCAACCTTGTTATCATTTAAGCCAAAAATAGGTTAAATGATTTTTTAATGTATTAGTTATCTGTTATTTTAAGTTACTGTTATCATTTAAAGCAAAAAATAGGTTGAATGATTGTAAAATAGTGATAAAAAACAATAGAAATTAACATGTTAAATAATCATTTGACCTATTTTTGGCTTAAATGATAACAAGGTTAGCTTATTTCTGGATTTTCAAAAGGTTGACTTATTTGTGGAAGATTGGCCAAAGGTTGGCTTATTCTTGGCAATTTTTCCTAAAATAAAATAAATAGTTCAAAAATAAATTTGAACCATACATAGCAACACATAAATACACATAAACATCCGGCAGAAATACCATTAAAATCAGGGTCGTTACAACCTCCGCTCCTTAAAGAAATTTCGTCCCGAAATTTAAGGCAAAGGAGATCGCTCACCCTCGAACAAAACCGGGTACTTCTGCCTCATGGACGCCTCTGTCTCCCAAGTCGCCTCCTCATGGTGTTGATTTCTCCACAACACCTTGACGAGCTGGACTTGCTTACGCTGAAGGGTCCTCACTTCCCGATCCAAGATCTGGATGGGTCGCTCCTCAAAAGTCAGATTCGGCTCAAGCGTGGCCGACTCCACTAGGATAATGTGGGTAGGATCATGTACATATTTCCTTAGCTGGGAAACATGGAATACGTCATGCACACTAGATAAACTAGGTGGTAATGCCAAACGATATGCCACCTCCCCAACTCGTTCTAGTATCTCGTAAGGTCCCACATATTTCGGTCGGAGTTTCCCCTTTTGACCAAAGCGTGCCACTCCTTTGAATGGTGAAACCTTAAGCAAGACTTTGTCACCTACCTCGAAAGCCAGCGGTCTACGTCGATTATCGGCGTAGGATTTCTGACGGCTTTGAGCGGATGACTCGGACCTTCTCGATAGTATCGCGTACCATCTCAGGTCCTAAAGCCACAGAATCACTAATATCATTCCAATATATCGGACTCCGACATTTCCTGCCATACAGGGCCTCGTACGGAGCCATCTCGATGCTGGAGTGATAGTTATTATTATAGGAGAACTCTATCAAACAGAGCATACGTACCCAAGACTGATGGTACTCCAGAGTACATGCTCGAAGCATATCCTCTAAAGTCTGGATGGTCCTCTCAGTCTGACCATCGGTCGCCGCGTGAAAAGCGGTGGTCAACTTCAGCCTCGTCCCAAAGGCTTCCTGAACTGATTTCCAGAAACGAGATAGAAATCTCGGATCCCGATAAGAAACGATCTCCCTCGGAACTCCGTGAAGTCGGATAATATCCTGATTATACGCCTCTGCTAGACGCTCCATAGACCAGGTCATCTTCATCGGAATGAATCTAGCGACCTTGGTCAACCGATCCACTATGACCTAAATAGCATTCAAGCCATTACAGGTAGGTAAGCTAACCACAAAGTCCATACATACCGACTCGAACTTCCAGGTCGGAATAGGTAGTGGCTGCAACAGACCTCCTGGTCTTTGGTGCTCGATTTTAACCTTGTGACAGACTAAACATCGAGCTACAAACTCTTTTACATCCCTCTTCATCTTAGGCCACCAGAATTGGCCCTTGAGGTCCTGGTACAACTTGTTACCTCCAGGATGAACAGAGTAGGGCGAGTTATGTGCCTCAGACATAATTTTGTTCCTAAGATCAGAACAGTCCGGTACACACCACCTCCCTCGGAATCGCAGACTACCATCGGAAGGGATCTCGAAACCTACGGCTTTGCCTTGCCACAGAGCCTCTCGAATCCTAGCTAACTGCGGGTCGTTCTGCTGACCCTCGCGCAATTCCTGAATCAAGTCAAGCTCAGCACTCATAGATGTCAGACGATGTCTGACTGAACTACGGCTTCTACTGAAGCTCAAGCAATGCTTACGACTCAGTGCATCTGCGACTAAGTTCGCCTTGCCCTCGCAATAGTTAAGCGTCAGGTCGTAGTCCTTAATCAGCTCAAGCCATCGTCTCTGCCTCATATTGAGGTCTTTCTGAGTAAAGATGTACTTGAGACTCTTGTGATCCGTGAATACTCTACACGAACCACCATGGAGATAGTGCCTCCATATTTTGAGCGCGAATACTACAGCCGCTAACTCCAAGTCATGCGTAGGATAGTTACGCTCGTGCACCTTTAATTGTCTTGATGCGTAAGCGATGTCTTTCCCGCCTTGCATGAGCACACATCCTAGGCCACTCTTCGAAGCATCAGTATAGACCTCGAAGTCCTCCTCATCGTTTGGAAGGGTAAGAATAGGAGCAGAGACTAATCTCTGTTTCAATTTCTGGAATGCTTGCTCGCAAGACTCCGTCCAAATGAAGCGGACCTCCTTCTGTAGGAGACTAGACATCGGCCTAGCAATCTTGGAGAAGTCCTGGACGAACCGTCGATAGTATCCGGCCAATCCCAGAAAACTACGAACTTCCGCCACATTTCTCGGGCTACTCCAATCAACTATAGCCTTAATCTTAGCCGGGTCTACCTTAATATCGTCCCTACTAATCACGTAACCCAGAAATGCAACTTCGCGAAGCCAGAACTCACACTTGGAGAGTTTCGCGAACCACTTATGACTACGTAATATCTCGAGTACCATCCGGAGATGTTCCGCATGCTCAGACTCATCCCTCAAATAGACTAAGATATCGTCTATAAATACTACGACGCACTTATCGAGTAAGTGGTGAAACGTCCGGTTCATCTAGTCCATGCACACAGCTGGTAGGGGTGTCCAAAAAAAACCGTAACCGTTAACCGTGACCGTTTACCGTGTAACCGGTACTTTTTAACGGTTAATTTACCGAACCGTTAATTTTTAACGGTTACGGTTACCGAACCGTTAAGCTTAACGGTTAACGGTTACGGTTACGGTTAAGGTTTTAGTAAACGGTTAACCGACGGTTAACCATTAATTTTATTAAGAGGCATTAAGTATGCTTAGCTCAATTTTCAAATGGCCCAAATGCATTATTTTTAACAAACCTACATATGTTCCTAACCCTATTTCCCCCATATGCATAACTATGATTCATTTATCATTTTATATTTGCATCTTCCATCATTTAATTCATCTTCCATTATTCTTAACGGTTAACCGTTTGTTAACGGTCCGGTTACAGTTACCAAAATGTAGTAACCGTTTTAACGGTTAACCGAACCGTTACGCCTTAACGGTTCGGTTAACCGTTTATGAACACCCCTAACGGATGGCGCATTAGTGAGGCCAAAGGCCATCACCTCGAACTCGTAGTGGCCGTATCTAGTACGAAAAGCAGTTTTCGGAATGTCTTCTTTCTTGATTGGAATCTGATGATATCCAGATCGAAGATCTATTTTCGAAAACACTCTTGTTCCTCGCAACTGATCGAACAAGTGTTACGTCAAACTCCATCAGCGGGAACTCCTTCAGATCAGCCGTCTCTTGCTCCCCAGCTATCACGATAGGTACTCCTCGGAACTCGTGCTGACAAATAAAATCCTCTCCGGAAGGGAGAGTTATAACTGAACTAACAGTGAAGCTGCCACGAAGATTAGGCCTCGAGGCAAAACTACTAGCCACAAAATAGACAGTAGCACCAGAATCAAACAATACTAAAGCTAACACACCAGATACGAGAAATCTACTTGATATGACGTCAGGCTGAACCTCGGCCTCCGCCTCGGTCATATAGTAGACTCGGTTCTTCATCGGAGTCTTCGTCGGTGCCGGAAGCTGCTTAACCTCAGTGTCTAGCTTCCTCTCGGGGCATACTGATGCCTTATGGCCTTCCTTCCTGCAGATAAAACACGCTATGGGCGAACCGTTACACCGCTTCCCTGGATGGAAGTCTCAGCTGCATCCTCTGCACTTCGAGCCATCGGAACCCTTATGCGAACTCGTGGTCGGAGGGGTACTGCTAGGTGCACTAAACCGGGGCTTCTTAAATGAAGTTGTCGTCGCTTGAACTTGAGCCCTCTTCTTGCTCGCATCCTCCTCAGCCGTCGATGCCTGAATCTCGAGTGCTACCTCGTAGGCCTGCTGAAATGTCGTCGCTCCACTACTGATCACGTGAACGCGAATCCTCGGATCTAGCTTTTTGATGTAGCGCTTAACCCGATCCTTCTCTGACGGAACCACGGACGTAGCGAACCTTGATAACTCCGTAAACTTATCGGTATAGGCCTGGACGGTCATCTTACCCTGTGTAATAGTAAGAAACTCCTCCTGTTTCTGCCACCGCAACTCGTCAGGGGAGAAATGCTCCTTGATCTTATCGACGAACTCGATCCACGACATCGAATGCAACGGCAAGCACGCGTCCTTAGCTAAGGTCCACCAGTTATCGGCCTCTCCACGTAGATAATAAGCGGTGATCTGCACCTTCTCGTGCTCGGGGCAAAACGTCGCGTCGAAGAGCTTCCCCATCTCGCGGATCCAGCTCTCCAGAATAGTGGGGTCGGCAACCCCATCGTAAGTCGGAGGTCGATGACGTGCGATACGGTCGAACGTCGACTGCGTACTCGGCGTATGACGACTATGGTGCGCCAACGTAAGGATCGCCTCCTCGAGTGCCCGCAACCTCTGTTGTCCAGTACTCAACCGGCAAGGTGTAGACATGCTGCAACGCATCACAACGAAAAGACATACCAGAATAACAATGTCAGTCATATACCCCACCATAGTCAAGTACACAAATAAAGAGAGAAAAAGAAAATAGGAAAGATCTTATCCCGGTCTTTCTACCCAACTCTTCTCCCTTTACTCAACCTAAATTTGGTTTTATCACTCAGGAATAGTAAAGCTCTCATCTCCCGGGTTTAACTCAAATCCTAAAACTTCACTTAAAACCTATTCGGCTCTGATACCAACTGCGACAACCCGACTCGCTTAAACCGACGTGGAAGCAACCAACGAGTCGAATAGCCAGAACTAACAAACTAAAATACTTAAAAATTAAAACAAAACCTCAAAATATTATATTACTAAACCACAAAGTACAAATACCCACAAGTTTGTACATTACTAATCCAAAAGTCAAACAACCACTACTTATAAACGTAACTCCAAACACATGTCAAAGTTATAGTAAAGTATACAAGTATCACTACTATAGTTCAAAACTAACTGAAATCATAGAATAACAGAAATACTACTACATAACAACATCGACGCTCGCCCAACCCAAAGCTAAGCAAGAATCTCATCATCAGAATTACCTGAAAAGCAACAATAGTCCACCGTTAGTGGCGAGTAACATAACTGTCTCACCCTAACGGGAATACACACGAACATAGAATAAATCAAACGACCAAAATCATAACATCAAATCATGCGAATCATACAGGCTTGACTCAACTCGCTTAACCAATCTTATCTTTGGCGCAATCATTCGCAAACTAGACCGGACTATGCACGTACGAACGCATCTTACGCATTCCAACTTTCTACTATGTTAGGATTGAGAATCTTACTCCCAAATCCCGTGAAACCAATCTTACTGGAAATCCACATCCGAAGACAACATAGTAAGATCACCAACTATCCCAGTACCGCGGACAGGATAGGGGCAACGTCTTAACCCAAAAACAAAGAATGTTACTCTAAGTTTTAGGCGTCTAGCTACGAAATCAAGCTAATCATGAAATCTTTAAAACTTTAATCCGAAGTTTACATTCTTAGTTACTTCTTAAGTTGCATCTTACGCCTTGACTCAAGAAATAACATGTAAACCAAATATCTTACAACAACTTATCACTTTCTTTAACCTTTTCTTTAACTTTCTTTAACCTTGAAGACTTAATCAAGAACTCATAAAGAATCTTAAAGAACTCATCAAGAACTCAAAGAACTCATCAAGAACTTATCCAAGATTCAAGATCTTCAATAATCAAGAACTCAATCAAGATTCAAGAACTTCAACCAAGAACTCATTCAAAAATCAAGAACTCATCTAACTTCATCAAATTACACGCATAAAACCAACAATTCAACATACGAAATCATTAACTTACTAGCATCCAAAATTCATCAAACTTGAACATGATTAACATAAACTTATTACTAACATAATAAATCATAGAATCATCATATTCAAACATAAAATCATCATGAAACCACTTAAAAATCATATTTATATTTCATACACATAAACATGTCAAAACTTCAACATAAACTAATCTTATGCATTTAATCTATACTATGGAACATAGTATACCAATTAAGTTGAGAAAGTATGTTACCTTGATGAAGATTAACAAGGTAAACACTAAAAACTTGCTGCCCGGAACACTACCCACACGGCCAAGCACACGATCCACCACAGCTCAGACACGGCACCACCACGACTTGCAAACACTTGCACCACCGTCTTCACCTCGTGCAACCCCTTGAACCACACGGCCCTGCTGCTCGGCCACG
Source organism: Salicornia ramosissima (assembly GCA_951394345.1). Lineage (NCBI taxonomy): Eukaryota > Viridiplantae > Streptophyta > Magnoliopsida > Caryophyllales > Amaranthaceae > Salicornia > Salicornia ramosissima. The sequence continues at coordinate 27,279,070 of OX596234.1, read as the reverse complement.
ACACACGAACCACCCCACGAGCACGAACCACCACCGTGCACCACCACTTGAACCACGATCAACCCACACGAACAACCCCAAAATCCAAACTCGAACTAGAAATCTTGATTGGAAATTAAAGAGATTATTGTGTTTAAGGTTACTTAAAGATCAATAGGATATGAATCTTTAAGTTTTGGGTTTAAGAAGTTGATGAACAAATTTGTGGAGATTATGGCCAAAAATGGCGTGAAAAGAGGATGGCAAATGGAGTGAGTTTGTGTTTGTACTTTTGATGGCAAGAGCATAAGATGGCAAATGAGCAAAAGGATCCTTAAGCCTTACTAACCCTCCTATATATAGAGGTTAGTTAAGGTGTGAACATGAGGCAAGTGGCAAATCCTTGCCATGCACACAAGGGGGCCGGTTTTGGCCTTGCGAAAAGGGCCAAAATGGGCTGTCGTGATTAATTGGGCTAATTTATAATAAGTACATGATTAATCATGCTTAAATCGATTTAGCCCAAAAAAAATATTAACTAATTAATTAGAAAATTAAATGAAAAAATTCTAATTAATTAAATAATAATTAAAATAAATAATAATAACCACAAATAAAATAATTCGAATTAAATCGAAATTATTCACATAAAATAAAATAAATAGTTCAAAAATAAATTTGAACCATACATAGAAACACATAAATACACATAAACATCCGGCAGAAATACCAATAAAATTAGGTTCGTTACAGGTGAGGTCATTCCAATCAATGATTCATTTCTTGATGACCACCTCCTTGTTGCCTTGGCAATCCCTGCTCCTTGGTATGCAGATATTTTTAACTATTTTGCTTGTGAGATTATGCCCTCCGATTGGGGGTATCAAAAAAGGGGATGTTTCCTGCATGATGTTCCTTAATACTATTGGGACGACCCTCTTCTGTTCAAAAGAGGTGTTGATGGACTTTTCCGGAGTTGTGTCTTCGATGATGAGATTGCAAGTGTTATTAGAATGTGCCACTCTTCCCCTTGTGGAGGACACATGGGTGCTGACATGACTACATCAAGGATCTTGCAATCTGGGTTTTTCTGGCCTACCATGTTCAAGGACACTTGGAGCATGGTGAAGGCGTGTGACCGGTGCCAACGTACCGTCAATATTTCTGACCGTCATGAGATGCCCCTTAACAGCATTCTTGAACTTGAAATCTTCGATGTTTGGGGCATCGACTACATGGGACCCTTTCCCTCATCTTATGGCAACCAAAACATTTTGGTCGCGGTAGACTATGTGTCTAAATGGGTGGAAGCCATTGCCTCGGTCACCAATGATGCAAAGGTACTTATTAAGTTGTTTAAAACTATCATTTTCCCGAGGTTTGGTGTTCCCCGAGCTGTCACTAGCGATGGAGGATCACATTTTGCCAAGCGGACACTCCAATCCTTGTTCTCGAAATATGGTGTTAAGCATAAGTTTGCCTTAGCCTATCACCCTCAAACGAGCAGGCAAGCAGAAATTTCTAACCGGCAAATCAAAATGATCCTTGAAAAGAACGTCGATCGGTCTCGAAAAGATTGGTCAACTAAGCTCGATGACGCTCTTTGGGCGTATAGGATAGCATACAAGACTCCCATAGGCACAACCCCTTACAAGTTGGTCTATGGCAAGTCTTGTCACCTACCAATTGAGCTCGAGCATCGCGCACATTGGGCGATCAAAGCACTTCGATCTCCAATCTGCGGGGGAGAAGCGGAAGCTCGACCTGCATTTACTTGAGGAATTAAGGCTTCATGCATACGAAAATGCTCGAATCTACAAGGAACGCACCAAGTCTTGGCATGACAAGTATATTCTCCATAGGGATTTCCATGAAGGGGACAAGGTCCTATTATTCAATTCTCGGCTTAGGTTGTTCCCCGGAAAGCTCAAGTCGAGGTGGAGTTGTCCCTTTACGGTTCGGAAGGTCTACCCCTACGTGGCGGTTGAGATTGGAAATGATGGAACCGCCCCTTAAAAAGTGAATGGGCAACGCTTAAAAGCCTACTATGGAGGCTAACCTCCGGAAGCTGCCCTTGTGATTCACTTAGACGAGTTTGGTGTTACTCCCGTCGAGGAGTAGGGCCGACTCGGTCATTTCGTCAGGCTCGGGACGTTAAACAAGCTCTTGTGGGAGGCAACCCTCAATTTATTGCTTTTTAGGATAGTTTATTTCCTTGCATTGTAAAAAAAAAAAAGGGAGTAGTGCCTTCACACATTTGTGCATATATTTGATCTTTACATATGTCCATGAATTTGTGTTAGAAAAGGGAGCGCTCGAGAAAAAAATATCATGAGTGAGTTTAAAAGAAAGCGAGGGATTTCCTTGATTGCAACTTCCGAATACATCAACGAGTGTGATTTTGGCCCTTTAGGCCACTATACATGTTGATGTATCCCTTAGGATGCAATCAAGAGAAAGTGTACTAAAATTGAAATTCTGGTGAAATTTTGGACTTCAATTTGCTGCAAAAAAATGGCTACAGGTCAGGTGCAGCGGCCGCTGAATTTACATCAGCGCCCACTGGCACAATGCCAAATTTCTTCCAGTAGCAAAAAAATTGATGGCAACGGGCGCTGGCCAATTTTCAGCGTCCGCTTAGAAACATGTACCATTTTCCCAGTAGCAAATATTTTGATGGAAGCGGGCGCTGACCAAAACCAACATGATGATGAACCACCACAACCACCACCAGCCATTAGGATTCCACAGGCCAATCGGGCCAAATATGATAACCTGTTGAGGCGAACATTTCGCCCTACCCGATTTTACGATGTGCGCCCTTGTCTGGCGCTACATATCACCAGGGAAATACAAACCCTGTTCACAAACTTTGGGTGGGAGAACTTGACTAACCCCAACATGGCTGATTACACATACCTACCGTTGGCCTGTGAATTCCTTAGCACATTGACCAATACTGAGATAGCATCCACCACTAACGTACCGGAATACCAACTTTCATTCCGATTGTTCAATGATCGACATACTATTACAATTTCCCAGCTAAACGAATTTATAGGATGTGACCCGGCCAACCCCATTATTGATTTTAGTCCAAAAAACTTTCCTGACTTTAACCCGCTTGACTTTTGGCATGCGATTACAGGTGAGGATCGTTTTGACTCTACATGGGCGGTTGCCAGCGCGATCCATCACCTTGCCCTCCGACTGTTCTATCACTTGTTGACCTACTCAATCTTCTCCAAAAAGGAGGTTGGGAAGATCAACAAGGATGAGTTGCTTTGTATTTACTTAGCAACAACTCCGTCCCCGTTAGGTAAGGTGAACACGGGTCACTTGTTGGTCAAGCGTATGCTTGCCCAAACAAGAGACCCCAAGATGAACGCCGACATCACATTAGGAGGTTTTGTAACGATCATAGCTAGGAAACTTGGGTATTCGCACTTCATTGATCAATTGGAAAAATTTTCTGAAACCCGGTATTTTGATAAGTACGATTTCCTCAACCAGTCTTTCATTAAGAACCCCAGTCCGGAAGGCACGCAAAGTGCCCTGGTCCGCGGGAGACACCACTATTACTTGCCCAATCCCGAGATAACCAAGTTTGATCGGGATAACCCATACATAACCCCGCGGAACCCGTAGCCCAGCATGATGCAGATTTATTTCAGGGGCCCCCGGCTGTTGTTGTTGAGGAAATCGAACAACCATCACCAGAACCACCACATGCACAACCCATCCCACCCCAGTCGCAATTTGACTTTGCGGCCGCCTTCGAGGTCCTATCCCAGCAGCAAAACGCTGCTTATGCGTCCATTAATGCCAACATTATGGAGATGCGTTCTGACTTGAACCGTCTCCGTATATAAACTGACCAGATGTACGACTATCACGTGTCGAAAGGTCAATTCTTCCAACACCCCTCCCACCCCCCCCCCAAGGATTACCCCGAGCTCTGAACCTCTCCACCCATAGCCTCGGGACGATGCTTTCGTTCCAGCTTGGGGGGGTTTAGACCCTTTGGGCCCGGTTACCTTTTTTGTTGTTTGGACCCGTAGCTAGTGAGGGTGAAGCACTAGAGCCTCGATCAAGGCATGATTTCAGTAGCGTTAAAGGCGCTTTAATAGTGTCAATGTCGCAGCTGGACGACAAGTTTCCCGACAAACCGAATCATGTCCTCTACAGGTAAGTTCTCACTTGTATTTAAGTGAACCTGGGGTTTAGTCATGGTCTTGGGATAGAGGAGCTAGCTTGGGGGAGTTGCTCTTGGGGTATGTTTGATTGTGCTTGTTCGTGGTTGTGTATCTTAGTGTGTGTGATATATAGTGGTCATTGGGGTGATATCCAGGTCCTGCTCCCGTTTTGAAAATCCAAATGCATTTTAATGCTTTGCATTCTAGTTTATTTTCGTAGTTTATTTTTCTTTTCTTATTTTCCTTAGTTTCTTTTTATTAGTTTTTGCATACTAGTTTATTTTTGTAGTTTATTTCATTTTATTTTTCTCCATTTTTGCATACAGCTTATTTTTCGTAGTTTATTTTCTTTTATCCCTTTTACTTTTCTAGGTTTAGTCGTCTCCCGATGACGAAACTAGGGGAATCCTTATAGGGACTTTTCTTTCCTTTAGAGTCTCGAGTCCGCACAATTCTTAATGCTTTTAACTAACTCTTAGGATAGAATGCTTTTCCCTTTTAGGAGAACCCTTTAGGACTAGATGTGTATCCAAGTCGGTTTGTGGTACGAGGTTGTCCCTTGTTTAGTTGACGCTGAGTCGGTGGTTTTTGAACCTAGGTGAGGTTTCAAGCTCCTGCCTTAATTAGACCCTTTTAGGGTTATTCATTTCTGAGCGTCGCATTGTATCCCTCGTCGGTTTTAGTTTTTCTGTTTCTTTTGTCTCTGATTTTTGACTTGTGAATTTCTACCGCCCTTTCGAGACTTGGAACATGATTTAGGCACCATCTTACGTCATAGCATCGAGTTTTATTTTCGGTCCTTGTAAATTTTGTAATAGTGTAATTATTTGAGTATTGTAACTCCTTCTCTAAAAAGAAAAAAAATAAAAATAAAATTAAATAAATAATTATTAATTAATTATATTTATTATGTCGTGTTTTTAGTTCTAATTGTTTATACGCTTGTTCTTTTTGTTTCTTTAACAAAAAAAAAATGCATAATTAGAGAAGGAGATAGTAGTTTTCTTAGCCGACTAGTGTCCTATTGTAATTTATCCTAACAGTCGGTCGGTAGTTATTTGTAGTTTCGGACCTTGTATGTAAGATGCTATGACCTTAAGCCCTATTGATTTCATGTTCTCGAAAGGTCTCATCTTTGGTATGCGGCGTCACTTGTCAAATTTCGAAAGCCCTATTGAGTGTCCTTTCCTTTGTTCTTCATGACTCCCTCACGGAGTATTTTTCACGCCACCGACTTATGTCTGAGATTATTCAAGGGTATTTAACGGTTGTTAGGTTGTTTAGGCTTGGATACCTCGTAGTCCTTTAAGGTTCTAATGTGTGAAAGGTTTCAGTCCTTAGTTTACTTTGTTCCTAGCATTGGGATTTGTGCGCCTTAAGGCTGTAATGGGAGTCCTTAGTCCGTTGTAGAATTCCTCTCCTGAGGGATTTGTCGAACTCTTCGTGTAGTAGTTGCTTGGGGACAAGCAACGAGCTAGCTTGGGGGAGTTTGATATTCTGTATTTAGTTAGTATTTTTCGTAGTTTTTATTAATTTATTTTCTATTTTTATTTAGTTTTTGTTAACTTTTTTAGGCTTTTTAGTTTTTTTCGGTAATTCCCTTCTCCTTTTTCTATGTGATTTCCTCTATTTTGCTTTGTTTCTGCGTTTTCTTCCCATTTTACAGGTCCCGAGTCTATTTCGGAACCAGAGTTGGCAAGCCAGGAACCTCGAGTAAGCCACAGTCATTTGCCAATGTTGGAGCCAAGAAGGTCCCAGCGGGTGCTGGGAATTCCTCAGCGTCCGTTGAGATTATTTATTTGTTTCAAGGCATTTTCTAAGAAAAAAGGCAGAAGGTTATCTAGGCCAAGGCAGCGGCCGCTGATGGATTCCCAGCGGCCGCTGATTATGAAGCTGCCTGGCATATTTGAGCACAAAGAGAAGAACAGCGGCCGCTGACTCCCAAACAGCGCCCGCTGTCCCCCTCCCCTGTTTTGAGGCAGTAGCACCCCAAGGATTGGCAACGGCCGCTGACCCCAACTCAGCGCCCGCTTCCATAAGTCTTCCAACCTGCAAGCCTACTGTTATAGGTGTCAGCGGGCTCTATCATCGCCTCAGCGCCCGCTGAAATGCCTCTACTCTTTTTTTTTTTTTAGCTTATTTTTTTTAATTTTTGGGAGAGGTATATATATCTTTATACTCCCTTTTTGTAAGAAAAAACACATTTATGACATTTTCCAGAATACTTAACCTAGTTTATGTTAGTTTTCTCTCCTTTCTCTCGCCAAATTTCCATAGATTTTCTTGTTCAAGCTTTAGATTTATTTTAGAAGTTAAAGCTTTTGGTTTGTAAGTTACATTGATCATCCATTTGTTCTGCTCATTGATAATGAAGCTTCATTTGTAACATTTCTCTACTCCTTCCTTTATTTTTACATTTAGTTAATTATTGCTTAATGTTTTGTGATTGAATATTGCTTAAATTCATAGTTTGTTGTTATTTTCATGCTTGGTGTTGTTTTTAATATGTTCATTATGCTTTCTTTTATTATTCTAGCCATGTGTGAGTAGTCTCTTTGCTAGGGTTTGGGGTGAAACCTCTCAAAATCCTCCATGTTTATGTTTTAGTCATTTCTTAGTCTTGGTTGTGTTAATGTCGGTACCGAAGTTTTGTTGATGTTGAGTCTCATGTTTAGCTAGCATTAGATTCATAGGAGAATGCCCACCACGAAATGGAAGCACCACGAAAGTTGGGTGATGACTCCCTTCGCTCGATTGATGGAAGCACCACGAAAGTTGGGCCTTCGATCAAGGGAAAGTAACCGGTCTTCGTGATTTGTGCTTATGACTTGTTAGGTGTGTCTTTTACGAAAGTAATTAGTCTACGTCTTCCCGGTCGTCACACTAGCTCGAAAGAGTAGTGTGATCATAGAATGACCTCCCCTTTAACCACGACCTAAGTCTAAGTTTTGACTGATCCATAATTCATGGTGGTGTCGAGTCGTTAATCCTCTAACCTTAGTATTTTATTCCTTCTCTTAGACCAATATTTTAGTGTATTGTAGTTTATTGACTCCCAATCTTTGAATCCGATTTCGACTTAGCTTGTCTATGCTCATTGTCTTTGGTCAGCAAACGTTTGTAATACCCTGTATTTTTATACATTTATATACGTATTTTTATACGTATTTTATAACCTATACACGTATTTTGTATGCCTAAAACAATATTTTTATATGCTTTACGAATTAGGATTAATAAAATGGTTTTAAGTCAGTATTTGCAAAAATATTATTCATTGGGTATTTAAATAATTTCTATATATTTATAAAGGAATTTTATGAAATCATATTTGAAAATAATATTAAAGGTTTTAATCATGTATTTTGGGCGTCGTTTATAAATATAAAATATTCCGGTTTGAGAAAGGGTAGAAGTATTTATTCCTATTGGCACAAACCCAACCCAGAGGGAAATCTAAATCAGACCCGAGTAATATATATACCTATAGCGTAAAACAAAACACCTAAAAACCCTAAGTTAGGAAAAAAATATACACTCTTCCTCTCTCCTCTATACCCCTCTATTTCAGGACATCTCAAGTGGAAACCAAAGGAAAAAAAAACAGAGAGAGAGGGACTGCCGGACTGCAGTAGCGGCAACCAGCCACTGCCGAGGACCACCAATCGCCTAGCCAGCCGCTGCCGAGGAGCCGTCGTCGCCGAAATCCCCTGCTGCCGCCTGAACCGTTGTGCTCTGCCTGTCGAACGGTAATAATAATAATAAAAAAAAAAAACTTCTTCGATCGCCGCCGCCAGACGAAGCTCCACCGGGAGGACTGCAGCGCTGCCGTCGGGTCGTGCCGGTCCGTCGTCGCCCAGCCGTGCCCTGCTGCCGGCCTTCCAATTGTTCGGTAATTTTTTTTTAAAAAAAAAAATCCTTTCTTTTCTTTTTAATCTTCTTTTGTTCTAATTATAATCATGATTTAAATCTGAAATTTAAATATGAAATTATGTGTTTGAATCATTGTTTAGGATGAGTTTTCTTGATTTTTAAATTCTGTTTCGTTTTTAAGTTTTTAAGGTTGAATTTCAGATTTGTTTTATATGTTGTTTAAACCCTAAAATCCTTTTTTATGCGTATATTATTAGTTTGCTCGAATTTTATACTTAGGTTTTTGTAGGGGTTTTAATTCTGATTTTTATTATGATAATATTAGTAAATTTCAGATTTAAAAAGGGAGTTGGAAATTTAAAGATTTTTTGATTGGTACGCATTTTATTGGTTTTTATGTGTCAAAATTGTTCAAAGCGAAGTAGAGTTTGAATTATGATGTTTTTATGATTTAAAAAGAATATTTCAACCTTTAGGGAGTGTTTTAAAGAAAAATAATATTCTGAAATTTTATTTAAATTATTATATTTAATTTTTTTCTGAATATTTTTGGGTAAAAATATATCCTGCGCGTTGTATTATCTTTATATTTGAATTTGGGACTTTGAACATCGATTGTATGTGTTTGTAAGGTTTTTAAGTTGCTGTGATTTTTGTAAAAGTAGTTTAATTTCAAAGGATTTAATTGTTAGTTGCGTATAAGAGTTTCCAGTAGTGTTAGACGCATGTCGGTTGTTGTTAAAAGTTTAAAAATTGATATTCAGGACGTTTCGGAAGGATTTTTAGTGTTTTATAAAGCCTGGAATTTTAGTTTTAATACACTAAGACGATATTTAAAATATTTAAATTAATATTCGCCTAGTATTTTATTCAGAGGGCACAATTTCGGAATTTTAAATTAAAATAAGGAGTCAAAAATGATTTTTGAAATTTATTTAGAGGCTAGAATATTGTAATATGTACTTAGGTTAGTTGTGGTGTTGAAGGGATTTTAATTATCCCCAATGTTTAACTGTAGGGGACTTTGAGTTCGGAAAATTCCGTTAATTGTGGCTAGTCGAAATTGTTATACCAGGTACGTGTGTACGCAAAACTTATTTTCTAAAGTAGTAACATGATTAGGAAATTGTGTGGACTGTGATAAAATGTTGTGCATATATATGTATGGATGCATGTAGTTTGGAAAAGGAAATTTATTTATTTATATAATCCTTCACGTTGTGAGGAAAGAATTTATTATCAAGTAGTGTAAATTGCCCAGTGTGGGTTGTTTATTATAGTTACGGAAAAGGAAAGATATGTTGCAATTTAGCCAATGAATATGTTGTTACTCACCTGTTGAGTCTAGAGGTAGTATTTTTACTCACTCCCTTTGGGAGATTGAGATAAGGATAAAGGTTTAACCCAACCACATTATTGGATTGGGCATAGGCAAGCTCAGATAATTAAAAATTGGTTATGTGATCGCCTAGTTGTAGGGAATCTTAAAAACAGAAAATGTGTTACACTAGTGGAAAAAAGGCCTATTTGTACCGGTTTTTATCCCTTATTTGTACCGGTTTTATAAGGGTACAAATAGAGGGGATACAAATAGCTATACTATTTGTACCGGTTATAAAAACCGGAACAAATAGGATACTATTTGTACCGGTTCTATAAAACCGGAACAAATAGCAACTTTTTTTAATTAAAAAAAGATAGTTTTTAAGAAAAACCGATAAAAATAACACATTATTTGTACCGGTTTTAACTAAAAACCGATACAAATAGTGTTTTTTAAAATTATAAAAAAAACTATTTGTGCCGGTTTTCTTTTATAACCGATACAAATAGTTTTGTTTCATTATTAATATTTTTTTTTCCTAATATTTTATTTTAGCTATTCAAGTCCCATGTCATCATTGCAAAAAAATATTAAACAATAAGGTAACGAACATTTCTCTCCTCAATCCAACTTCATCGATCCAACTTCAAACAAAAATTGTAACATTCAAAATAGTATTTCCTCCACTATAATGACAATATTTTTTAATTTATATAGATCTACTTTACATAAACACATAAAAATTATTGTTACAAACTATAAGAAATTAAACACGGTAATGAATAATACATTAAATTTATGACAATAAGAAAATTAAACCTAAAATACTTCAGCAATTCTTCTCGAACCTCGTCCAATTCCTTTTGGCTTTTAAATAAGTTCTGCAAAAAAAAAAATGTAAACACGTATAATCGTCAAAGTATAGAGACAAAAATAAAACTAGTGAACTTATTCTTGTATGTTTAGCCACCAATAATAATCTAAGCGTTCTATGACTTATTTGCATGATTTTGGACAAAGATAGGGCGTTCTGGAACGGAAAAGAGCCAAATAGCTCATTTTGGGTTAATTTTGAGTCTTTTTACTCCCATCTTCGCACTAATGAACCAAAATCATGTATTTAAGGTTTATTAATGTCATATCACATTCATCTAAGCATTATATGACTTATTTGCATGATTTTGGGTAAAGATAATACGTTTTGGAACGGAAACGAGCCAAATAGCTCATTTTGAGTTAGTTGTGGGTGTTTTTGCTCCCATCTTCGCATTAATCAATATAATTCATATTTTTAAGGTTTATTCATGTCCTATAACATTAATGGAAGCATTCTATGACTTATTTGTATGATTTTGGACAAAGATAAGGCGTTTAAGTCGTTTTGGAACGGAAAAGAGCCAAATAGCTCATTTTGGGTTAGTTTTGAGTGTTTTTGCTCCCATCTTTGCACTAATCAATCTAATATTCATTTCCTATATCATTCATGTAAGCATTCTATGACTTATTTGCATGATTTCGGGCAATGTTATACCGATTTGAAACAAAAACGAGCCAAATAGGTCATTTTTGGCTCGTTTTGGTTGTTTTCGTTCCCATCTTGGCACCAATGAACCTAGTTCATGTTTTAAGGTTTATTCACGTCCTATAAAATTTATATAAACATTTCATGACTTATTTGAATGATTTCGGGAAATGGTAGAGCGTTTTGGAACAAAACCAGGTCAAATAGGTCATTTTTGGCTCGTTTTGGTTGTTTTCATTCCCATCTTGGCACCGATCAACCTAGTTCATGTTTTTAGATTCATTAACGTCCTATAACATTTATTATTAATTATTAGAGTGTTTAAAATTAGAAGTAAGTGATTAGTTACATATTTATTAATTGTTAGAGTGATACAATTGCGATCTCATGCCACAACTACGCCCCCATTTAAGAATCTAATCACTTACCATGTCAATCAAGCAAAATGGGCGCTCATCCCCATTCATGTTCGACATAGTTAGATTTAGATCATTGAGACGGCCCACGCAAGCGACAGTGAGATTTTTTATTTTCAACAATAAGCGCAAAAGTATATAACTAATCTGCTTGACTTCTTAGTCTTATAATTTTAAAAGCAAAACTTTCAATAAAACAAAAAGGAAGAAATCCAATTGAACATCCTATAACATTTATTCAAACAAAAGCAAAGCAAAGGAAGAAATCAAGGGAAACAAAAGGAATAAAACCAAAACAAAACTAAAACAAAAAAAAAAAACCAATTCAAAAGAAATCAAAACAAATCAAGAGAATCATGTCACAAAGACAAGTAAATTAGGCACATAATTCCCAAAATCATCAAATTAGGTTGCGACCCAACGCCATCAACCATCCAGTGTCCTCATGTCGGGAACCTCATGCCCCTAACAAAGCAAACATCCTCGAACTATGATCTCAATTCTATATCTAATCCTAAAAAACTAACCAAACCACGAAATAAAAGGAGAGTTGAAAATATCTCACCGAGGCAAGCCTAGAAGGAAAGACCTCACCGGCATCGAATCCTAAAATGAACATCGGCCAATTTATCTCATTCCCTTCATCTTACGGCTGATAAACATGCAATTGACAACAAGATCTAGTGTCAATAAAATTAAAAGCATTAAAAAAATCCAATATAAAATATTGAAATGGATTAAAAAAAATACAACTAAAAGGCTAAAATACAAACTGAAAGCCACCCTATGTTTTCATTCACATACCCTTGTTCAAGGGCTAGAAGGCTCCATCTTTTCCCACCTTTTTTTAAGGGGATAGTATACAAAGGATTAGATGTAGGAAAAGTGGATTTTGCTTGACAAAAACAGGGCCTAAGAAACATTAAAGCAAACTTGAAATATAAAAATATTAGTTAGCCACTGTAGGAACTTGAAAATATATGCGTAAACCTATACATTTAAATTTATTTATATTAAGGACACCTAGCTGACAGTGGAGTACTCAAAGCCTGAAAATGGTTTCAAGTTAGCTAACTCATATTATTGATGTTTACTATGTTACTTCACTTAGAATCATTGGATTGTCATTATGTGGAGTATACTAAAGAATTAAGTTTCAATTTTAAGCTAGCATACTAAAGAATTAAGTTTCAATTTTAAGCTATCATACTAAAGAATTAAATGAAATCCAATTCACTTCTGACTACTTTATAAGATGTTTGCATAATTAAGAAACAAAAAGTGTTATCAAATACATGATTGAAAAGAAGATCAGGGGACCATATTGAATTAAACATATTGCAACCATATAACAATTTTAGCACATCAGCAGATAGGTTCTTCTAAACTAGTCCAAAAACAGCTTCCTTATTATAGAGAAGATAATGAAATAGGCTTAAAGAAGTATCAGATACACCCCTAAAAACTTCAATCCAACAAAACAAAAACATTTACATTATACCTAAGATAATGAAACAACTAATCAATCTAATTTACATTATACATAATGAAACTACCCCTAAAAACTTCAATCCAACGGAAACGAGCCAAATAGCTCATTTTGAGTTAGTTGTGGGTGTTTTTGCTCCCATCTTCGTATTAATCAATCTAATTCATATTTTTAAGGTTTATTCATGTCCTATAACATTAATGGAAGCATTCTATGACTTATTTCTATGATTTTGGACAATAGCTCATTTTGGGTTAGTTTTGAGTGTTTTTGCTCCCATCTTTGCACTAATCAATCTAATTCATATTTTAAAGGTTTATTCATTTCCTATATCATGAATGTAAGCATTCTATGACTTATTTGCATAATTTCGGGCAATGTTATACCGATTTGAAACAAAAACGAGCCAAATAGGTCATTTTTGGCTCGTTCTGGTTGTTTTCGTTCCCATCTTGGCACCGATGAACCTAGTTCATGTTTTAAGGTTTATTCACGTCCTATAAAATTTATATAAACATTTCATGACTTATTTGAATGATTTCGGGCAATGGTAGAGCGTTTTGGAACAAAAACGAGTCAAATAGGTCATTTTTTACTCGTTTTGGTTGGTTTCATTCCCATCTTGGCACCCATATACGTAGTTCATATTTATAAAGTTTATTAGTATCCTAAAAATCCTAAAACATAACCTAAACCCTCCAACTAACAACAAAAAATCCCAAACCATAACCTAAAACTTCCTACTAACAAGAAAAAATCCTAAACCATAACCTTTAATTTGAGTCAAAACCTTTAAAGTTGTTGAAAAGCTAAATGTTAAACTGTAGAATTACTAAAAATTAAGACAATCAAGAAATGTAGATTTAGATCCTTGAGACGGCCCATGCAAGCGACCAAAAACAAAGTCAACTAAGGTACTAATATGCACCAATGGGAGTCCTCCAGAACTTAATGAAACATGTGCACAATGGACATTTTGATTCCAAAAAAAACAACAAAAAAGCTGATCAAAAATTTGCTTTTACAATAATGATTGTTTAGTTTGAAAAATTATGGGTTGCCAGTTGCCACTCTAAATTTTATTTCCCAAATCAAGTTCAATAACACGAAGGTGTACCTCAATAGCAGTTTCATGGGCATGACTGTAGGCAAGATGAAGAGGAAGCAGACCAGCAAGATGCTCAGACGTAGCAGTAATTGCAGCTTTTTTAGGCTTCCTAAAACAATGAGGAACACCAAGAATATATGAACTGACTAATAGCACAAGATAATGGGTAAGGCAGGTTATCAAATCTCATATATCACCTTCTACATCGAATCTCATGTTATGTGACATATGACACAAGTGTAAGTAGCATAGCACTAGAAAAAAAAAACTGAAACTGCAAAAGAATAGGATACTTGTATTTATCTGGTAGCACCAGCACAGTAAAAACATCACTTCTGAATTGTCTGTTGTGACATATCAGTTCTGCAATCCTAATTCTTAAGCTTCTACAAATTATTATTTATTATTTCATAAAAAAACTGATCTTGATTAGAATCTAAACACTTTGTAAGACTGATTGAACTTAGTAGAATAAAATAATTTAGATTACAAATCCAATTTCTATGGTCCTTCAAGCAGTCAAACAATGCTAATATAGTATAGTAAAGCTAAAATACAGATCCATATATAGTATGTATTTTTTTTCACTTTTCTAATACATATACTTTAGTATTTGAGAATAATCTGATTGACACATTACAACTTGGAAGATATTGTTCATTTCATCAGTAACAACTTATGAAACATCTCAAAAACCCATACCATTTTTTTTTTCAATTGGGATGTTTCAAAAGCACAAATATTTCATCAATTTCCTTTAATTAGTTAGAGACCACACCTCAATTCATCTAGTCCTATTCCTTTTCTCTATCCTTGATATAATAACACCTACCTAAGCTTCGTTCATCATGTTATGCAATTATATTCATTTCAAACAACTAAGTAACTAACAGTATAGAAACTGCCTTAAACAAGGTGTTAGAGCAAAAAACAAGATATACATACACAATCTTATCCTAGAGAATCTATAGTAATTTTTTCCATGTGACTTACATACCAAAACATTTTCCAAAATCCCTAATCTAATTTCAATTCTTAGGTTTAGCCAAAGAGACGCCCCTTACCCTTACCTTCAAGGTAAAAGTGTGACTCTGGAATTAAGAAACATAAACATCTCAACTAGATAGAGTTGCATACATTGCGATAAACCCCGGCCTGCAAATAAAACAAACCACATAAAGAAGAGCAAGAATCATATAACAAAGATAAGCCACCATCAAATGTCAATTTTTGATTTGGATGATAAACACATCATTTTTTTTCTAATGTCCTTTCAATATAAAACAAAATCTCAATGACTTTCATCCTATTTTTCTATTGTGCTTTTTAATTAGTGTTTCTCTACTAACCATTTATCTTCTTCTCAAGCTATTTATAACAAAATTACAATCACATTGCAAGGCATAAGCAATTTTTCATATGTTTATGCCCTAAAATAAGATATTATCAAAAGCTTAACATTTTTATTAATTTTAGATCAGACAATCTTAACTTTGAATCAACTAAAAAATAGCCTCAAGTTTCAAAGTATTTCAATTTAAACATATGATATATATACATTTAGCATTGTACAATCAAAAAGAATTATACTATATGTACATCAAATAAAAATCCTAACAATTCACCAATTAAAGCAACACTAAACCCTAACAATTCAACAATTAAAGCAACACTAAACCCTAACAATTCAACAATTAAAGCAACACTAAACCCTAATAATTCAACAATTAAATTAAAGCAACAACATAATACCTTCAGTGTGTAGCAAGCAAGGACGCGAGCAGAGACCGGCGGTGGATTGGGTGGTGGCGCGGCAGCCCTAGCTTTCAAGGCAGAGAGGATTCACGAAGCCCTGGCCTAGGGTTCGAGGCAGCACGAGCAGAGACAGCACCAGCGGAGCAGCGGCGCGAGCAGCGGTGTTGGGCCGGCGGTGGAGGGGCGTGCGGTGTCACTGGTAGTGGAGGAGTATTTGGGGTTTTGGTGCAAATGAGAAGTCGAGGAGTATTTGGAGGAGTATTTGGGGTTTGCTTTGTTTAATAATCTGCCGTGGTATTTTTTTTTTTTAAAAAAAATTGACTATTTGTTCCGGTTGTTATTAAACCGATACAAATAACTACTTATTTGTACCGGTTTAATTACAACCGGAACAAATAGTTGTTTATTTGTTCCGGTTTTGAATTAACCGATACAAATAAGTAGTTATTTGTACCGCTTTTGTTAAAACCGGTACAAATACGCATTATTTGTTCCTGTTTTTATATAAGCGGAACAAATAAGGGGCAACAAATAGCAAATTTTCCACTAGTGGTTGATTGGTTCATCAGGTTGTGAGATGTTTGGTACGGGGTGAGTCTTCACAGTTATTAAATAAATTTGATAAATCACGTAAAGTGCAAGAGGATTCACACCAAAACTCTTGGAACGTATACACCTTGAGTATGAACATATGGGGGGAGCTAAACAGCTTCTACCAAGGGGTACAAGACGTTGTACATCCTTGTTTATTTTTATTATTTTGGCCTGGGATCCCGTCACTTTAAAGTGGCACAGTTTTACCACTCGACTTGCAACCGAGTGGGGCTCTAGTTAGCAAGGTTACTTATATCTAGAAGGAAACCCGTTCGATGTTGAATCCAAATCTCCTTATGAACTGATAGAGTCTAGGAATGTATGGGAATTGACCATGTAGAGTGTTTAGCTGGTTATCATTTACATTATTTAATCTTTTTATGTTACATGTGCATATCTTGTTGTATATATGTACTCAGCTTTTGCTAATTACGTGCTTTGTTTGTGTCTTCTTTGGTCATGGCCCTCGCCTTAATGACCCTGTGATGAACCAATTTATACACTTGTATTATTGGGGAGCAGAACTGCACAGGTTAACTTGATGATGTGAAGTTCAAGATTTCAGCATACGCATGGTCTTGGGATTGGTGTGAAGAGAGGGTTCACGATTATTGCATTTGAGCTTGTTTTAAAATGTATTTCATTTAATTTATTTGGTTTAAATAATTGTTAAAGTTTTTCCGCTGCAAAATTCTGAATAAGCCGAAACGTTTTCACACGTGGCGGTAATGCTTTGGAAATTTTCTTTCAAATATATTTTATGTCGTAATTTTAAATAATGTTTAGAGTTTTCAAGTAGGGAATTTTCAGGGTGTTACAAAGTGGTATCAGTTTTAGCCAGGTTGATTCTAAAAATACGTTAGGATCTTCAAATCTTAACGTAAGTTTTTGTTTATCATAAACGTTTTTTTTTAAATCAAATTTTATTATTTATTATATTTTCCAATTTCTTAAATTTTGAAGTTTATGTTTTAAAGTTTTAAAATATTTTGAATAAACTTTTCGTTTCATTTTGGTGAGAAAGGGTAGATTTTTGAAAGGGCATATAAGATTGAAAAGTCATTCCTGCATTCATATCTTGTATGATTTTGTATGTTATTGATTCTGACTGTGATGATTACTTACCATTTGATGCCGACAACAGTGAATAGTTGTGTTTTCTTTATATTTGAATTGTTAGTCCATTTATATAAATTGTCCTTATTTTTTTTCTTTTATTGTTGGATGTTGTAAGTTAGGGTTTAAAATTCTTATATATTCATAGAGTTTCATTTGAGGTTATAGAATTGATGAAGACTAGTGCTACATATTTAAGGTGATATTGTGGGTATCATGACAAGTTGAATTTTTAATTGATAAGGAAAATTATCTACTGTTCAGAGGACATTTATGTTATTGAAAGTTATATAAATTTCGGAAGCGATGTTTCAATTTAGGTTTTTATTTGAAGAGGAGGCGCAGTTTGTCAAAATATTTTATGGTTATTGGGAGGTTGTAATAAAAGTTAATTGGGATGTTTATTCTTATGGTATAATTATTTTCTTATTTCACTTTTTATTATAGGAGGTAGAGTGCGCTCAATTTATTTTATTAATTTAACAATGGAATCCTTTATAAATAAGTGCTTTGTAATTGGTAAAAAATTCGAATTAAATATTTTATTGTTAATATTTTAACTCCTTTTAAATTTTATTTTCGAATTTAATTTTCTTTTTACATAAATAACACCTACAAGGCTCTTCATAAATTTTGTATTGTGTTTTCAAAAGTTCTCTTTAAAGATAAAATTTTATATATTTTTCTATAAAGATAAATTTTATCTATAATATGGTTAGATAATAGAATGAGAGTTGTTATATTTGACAATAGGGAATGAGTCGTACAAATGAATAAACTTGATTTAATGGAGGACAAACTAATAAGGTTTAAAAGTTTATATGAGAAAGGAACGTGGATAGATCGATCATAAAGGGAAAATTCAATCATACATATTATACTTTAGGATGCGTTAGTTTGATTGAGGGGATTAAATATATTTGGTAGTAGGGAAAATGAAGTCATAATGTAGTAAAGAGAGAATTGACTGTCGATGGAATCTTTTATGGGTTATTGAATCAAAGTCATTTAGGACGACAAATATTTTGAGATATTATACCAATAAGTGAGGGGTAAAAGTTCATAAATTTTGTAGTTTATAATTTTTGTGGTTTATATATGGTAGTGAAATTATTAATTAGGAGAGAATATAAGATGCTTTATATTGTTGGAAAAACTGCATATGCAGAGAATCAAGGTGCTGATAATAAGAAGGGAAGAATGTGAATTTGAGTTGTCACTAATAATTTATGAGGGGGAATTTTAATGATAATTATAAATTAAAATATTTGATGGAAAATACATTCTAACATTCATATATAACATTGTCATTGATGATATGAGGCAGTAAAATTTGAAGTTTTATGAGTGTTTTGTATTTGAGGATGTGCGAAAAAAAAAGAAGAAGAGAGAGTTTGGATATATGTATAATTTAAGGATTATTGGATAAAGATAGTTTGTTGGGTGCTGTTTAAAGATACGAATGTAATAATTTATATTTATTAAGGAGATATTAACAAATTGGGGATTTTTATTAAGGTTAAGTAAATTTATAACACAATAAAATTTTACCACTGAGGAAGGATATAATTTGGTGTTTGGGAATATGAAGTCTGTAGGGTATGGATTAAATTATACACGGATTTAGGATCTAATTGGAGGTTGGAATAAATATTTTAGGATATAAATTATTTTGTCACTAGATTTTAAAAGGATACTTTTTATTTTCAAAAATAAACAAAATCATTTATATGTTGCGAGTTACGGGGGCGTAACTCATTTTAAGGGGGTAGAATGCGAGAAATTTCGCTTCTTTCTTTTATGAGTAAATAAGTCATAAAATGTCAATGTTTTTGAAAAAGTCTTAGTCATTTTTACGTTAATTTATGCAACTTTGTTGCAATGTTTTAGCAAGTTTGCAAGGTAGCGCAAATTTTGTGCATAGGGAAAGTCAATTAGTGTTACAATTTAAGAAATAGAGTCAAAGATGTTATTATAAGTTAAGAGTTTGAACATAAATTTGTTCATTTCATAGATATTTTACACTCCTTGTGAGGTTGTTCTTCATATTTTGTTAATTATGAGTAGCGGTTACGTCGGCAACATGATTGCTATGACTTTTTTAGCACAAATATGTGCATAGTTAGAGTTAAGTAGTATTACAATTTCCAGCTATAGGATAAAATGAGCGTCTCTAATTGAAATTTTAAATTAAGATTGTCCAAAGTTTCGTGACGAAACTTCTTTTAAGGGGGTAGACTGTAATACCCCGTATTTTTATACATTTATATATGTATTTTTATACGTATTTTATAACCTATACACGTATTTTGTATGCCTAAAAGAATATTTTTATATGCTTTACGAATTAGGATTAATAAAATGGTTGAAGTCAGTATTTGCAAAAATATTATTCATTGGGTATTTAAATAATTTCTATATATTTATAAAGGAATTTTATGAAATCATATTTGAAAATAATATTAAAGGTTTTAATCATGTATTTTGGGCGACGTTTATAAATATAAAATATTCCGGTTTGAGAAAGGGTAGAAGTATTTATTCCTATTGGCACAAACCCAACCCAGAGGGAAATCTAAATCAGACCCGAGTAATATATATACCTATAGCATAAAACAAAACAGGTAAAAACCGTAAGATAGGAAAAAAATATACACTCTTCCTCTCTCCTCTATACCCCTCTATTTCAGGACATCTCAAGTGGAAACCAAAGGAAAAAAAAAACAGAGAGAGAGGGACTGCCGGACTGCAGTAGAGGCAACCAGCCACTGCCGAGGACCACCAATCGCCTAGCCAGCCGCTGCCGAGGAGCCGTCGTCGCCGAAATCCCCTGCTGCCGCCTGAACCGTTGTGCTCTGCCTGTCGAACGGTAATAATAATAATAAAAAAAAAAACTTCTTCGATCGCCGCCGCCAGACGAAGCTCCACCGGGAGGACTGCAGCGCTGCCGTCGGGTCGTGCCGGTCCGTCGTCGCCCAGTCGTGCCCTACTGCCGGCCTTCCAATTGTTCGGTAATTTTTTTTTAAAAAAAAAAATCCTTTCTTTTCTTTTTAATCTTCTTTTGTTCTAATTATAATCATGATTTAAATCTGAAATTTATATATGAAATTATGTGTTTGAGTCATTGTTTAGGATGAGTTTTCTTGATTTTTAAATTCTGATTCGTTTTTAATTTTTAAGATTGAATCTCAGATTTGTTTTATATGTTGTTTTCACACGGTAATGCTTTGGAAATTTCCTTTTAAATATATTTTATGTCGTAATTTTAAATAATGTTTAGAGTTTTAAATGAAATATGAAGAACAACCTTAGAAGGAGTATAATTTTGGTTTACACTAGGGTATTTATACAGCTTAGGTCCAATTTGAGTTTCCTACCGAGTTGGGTTAAAAACTTCTTCGATCGCCGCCGCCAGACGAAGCTCCACCGGGAGGACTGCAGCGCTGCCGTCGGGTCGTGCCTGTCCGTCGTCGCCCAGCCGTGCCCTGCTGCCGGCCTTCCAATTGTTCGGTATTTTTTTTTTGTAAAAAAAAATCCTTTCTTTTCTTTTTAATCTTCTTTTTTTCTAATTATAATCATGATTTAAATCTGAAATTTATATATGAAATTATGTGTTTGAATCATTGTTTAGGATGAGTTTTCTTGATTTTTAAATTATGATTCGTTTTTAATTTTTAAGGTTGAATTTCAGATTTGTTTTATATGTTGTTTAAACCCTAAAATCCTTTTTTATGCGTATATTATTAGTTTGCTCGAATTTTATACTTATGTTTTTGTAGGGGTTTTAATTCTGATTTTTGTTATCATAATATTAGTAAATTTCAGATTTAAAAAGGGAGTTGGAAATTTAAAGATTTTTGATTGGTACGCATTTTATTGGTTTTTATGTGTCAGAATTGTTCAAAGCGAAGTAGAGTTTGAATTATGATGTTTTTATGATTTAAAAAGAATATTTCAACCTTTAGGGAGTGTTTTAAAGAAAAATAATACTCTGAAAATTTATTTAAATTATTATATTTAATGTTTTTCTGAATATTTTTGGGTAAAAATATATCCTGCGCGTTGTACTATCTTTATATTTGAATTTGGGACTTTGAACATCGATTGTATGTGTTTGAAAGGTTTTTAAGTTGCTGTGATTTTTGTAAAAGTAGTTTAATTTTAAAGGATTTAATTGTTAGTTGCGTATAAGAGTTTCCGGTAGTGTTAGAAGCATGTCGGTTGTTGTTAAAAGTTTAAAAATTGATTTTCGGGACGTTTCGGAAGGATTTTTAGTGTTTTATAAAGCCTTGAATTTTAGTTTTAATACACTAAGACAATATTTTAAATATTTAAATTAGTATTCGCCTAGTATTTTATTCAGAGGGCACAATTTCGGAATTTTAAATTAAATTAAGGAGTCGGAAATGATTTTTGAAATTTATTTAGAGGCTGGAATATTGTAATATGTACTTAGGTTAGTTGTGGTGTTGAAGGGATTTTAATTATACCCAATGTTTAACTGTAGGGGACTTTGAGTTCGGAAAATTCCATTAATTGTGGCTAGTCGAAATTTGTCATACCAGGTACGTGTGTACGCAAGACTTATTTTCTAAAGTAATAACATGATTAGGAAATTGTGTGGACTGTGATAAAATGTTGTGCATATATATGTATGGATGCATGTAGTTTGGAAAAGGAAATTTATTTATTTATATAATCCTTCACGTTGTGAGGAAAGAATTTACTATCAAGTAGTGTAAATTCCCCAGTGTGGGTTGTTTATTATAGTTACGGAAAAGGAAAGATATGTTGCAATTTAGCCAATAAATATGTTGTTACTCACCTGTTGAGTCTAGAGGTAGTATTTTTACTTACTCCCTTTGGGAGATTGAGACAAGGATAAAGGTTTAACCCAACCACATTATTGGATTGGGCATAGGCAAGCTCAGATAATTAAAAATTGGTTATGTGATCGCCTAGTTGTAGGGAATCTTAAAAACAGAAAATGTGTTGATTGGTTCATCAGGTTGTGAGATGTTTGGTATGGGGTGAGTCTTCACAGTTATTAAATAAATTTGATAAATCACGTAAAGTGCAAGAGGATTCACACCAAAACTCTTGGAACGTATACACCTTGAGTATGAACATATGGGGGGAGCTAAACAGCTTCTACCAAGAGGTACAAGACGTTGTACATCCTTGTTTATTTTTATTATTTTGGCCTGGGATCCCGTCACTTTAAAGTGGCACAGTTTTACCACTGGACTTGCAACCGAGTAGGGCTCTAGTTAACAAGGTTACTTATATCTAGAAGGAAAACCGTTCGATGTTGAATCCAAATCTCCTTATAAACTGATAGAGTCTAGGAATGTATGGGAATTGACCATGTAGAGTGTTTAGCTGATTATCATTTGCATTATTTAATCTTTTTATATTACATGTGCATATCTTGTTGTATATATGTACTCAGCTTTTGCTGATTACGTGCTTTGTTTATGTCTTCTTTGGTCATGGCCCTCGCCTTAATGACCCTGTGATGAACCAATTTATACACTTGTATTATTGGGGAGCAAACTGCACAGGTTAACTTGATGATGTGAAGTTCAAGATTTCAGCATACGCATGGTCTTGGGATTGGTGTGAAGAGAGGGTTTACGATTATTGTATTTGAGCTTGTTTTAAAATGTTTTTCATTTAATTTATTTGGTTGAAATAATTGTTAAAGTTTTTCTGCTGCAAAATTCTGAATAAGCCGAAACGTTTTCACACGTGGCGGTAATGCTTTGGAAATTTCCTTTCAAATTTATTTTATGTCGTAATTTTAAATAATGTTTACAGTTTTCAAGTAGGGAATTTTCAGGGTGTTACAACGTTATTCTCTATGGTTCGACCCTTACTTGCCCTTACTAGCATTAGTAAGTTCGAGTTAGGCATTTTACTTTTGGTAGGCTCGACGACGGCCTATCAGTGACCTCCTTGGCCGGCCTCGCGTTTCCTACCCTCTATTATAAGTGATCCCCCTGACATTCGAGGCCGTTCATGCCCGACGTGACTCGATGATGTTTCGTGCGTCATCGCACCTAGAATTGATGATTCCTCGAGCGTCCCCAGGCTGGGAACCTCTCTGTGAACACGCCCCCGTTACCCGGCTATGGATGGGGCCCCTTAATGGAGCAGTGGCCTGGGATGGTGGCCTTTATTGCCCAATCATTGCAGGTATGCTGTCTCTCAGCTCCTGTAAGCTCTGTTGGAATTTGTTGTTCATCGCCGTCACAATGTCTTCGAAGTCCTTACGTGAGACCATCTGTTCTTCGCGATGGTGACGGTCACTCGCCCGATTAGACGAATTGTCGTCAGTAACATGTGCATCCCACCGGTTAGGCGATTCACGGGGATTTTCGTCTGGCTGATTGGATCGAGTTGCCTTTGCTCTGGTGTTAGCCATGTTTTTGTTGCGTGTCCCCACAGACGGCGCCAATCTGTTCCTGTTCTGGAACTTCTGTTGAATAGTCAACGATCTTTTGTTGTGATTGATGCGGACTCCGTACTCTTCTCGCTAGGGTTTTGACCTGCAAAACAGTCAAAGGTTGCTAACCCGGGGGGTGGAACCCGGGAACGCCCCTCCGATGCTTAAGTCAAATATCGAAAATAAGGAGTCTGAGTACTTTGTGAGTTTGTGAGCTATGAATTGCGTACCTTTGGAATGATAGGACAGATCCTTATATAGGCATTGGGTTCCCCGGTTAGGGTTTTTGCTAAACTAGTTAGGCTGACGTATGGGCCGGGCCCATGGCAACCAGGTCAAAGCTTTACCAAGTCAGCTGACACGTGGCAACATCTTATTCGTCATAGAATATCTGATATGCACCTAGCCCCACCAGAACTGGGCCTAGGATTTGGGCCACTAATACGGGTTTGACCACCTGGGTGGGCTCGGAAAAGTTAATATTATTAAAATATTAGATGTGGTTATGCGTGTGATTTGTGTAGTCAAATTTGTTAGAGTATTTTTAGGTTTTTATTTTAAAAGTGAGTTTTGTTATGGAGTCCTAGTTAGTAGTAGTCTAAGGTAGTTAGAGAGATTTTAGGGAGTTTGTTTTTAATTTGTTTTAAATTGTTTAAAGGTTTATTTAGAGTTAGTTATGGATTTGTTCAAATCCAACGTGTAGGTTAGAATAGAATGAGTCTCCACTTATTTAGTTAGTGTGTTGTTTTTTTAATAAAAAAAATAAAATATATTATTTTGAAAAGAAAAAGCACACGCATGGTTTAAGGAGTTAGTTTGTTAGCTTTTTAATAGGAGTCATATTTGTGTTTACTGTGAGTTTTCAAAAGAATTGTTAGTGGGGGTCGTGCGTAAATTAGGAAAGTATTGCATGAAAATAGGCTTAGTGGTTTGACTTAATTTTGGATTTTTGCATGTTAATTGTTTGTTACAGGAGTGGAAATCTGATTTGGTATGATTGACTCCTTGTTTTAAGGATTAAATAACAACTTGAAAAAGAAAGTGGAATGTCCCACTTTGTTGGTCAATGCAACGTGAGGAGAGTGTGCAAAATGCAACGGTTAGTTGGCTTTTTCTCCAAGGCAAGCTGCAACTATAAATTGAAGATATGTCAGAAGTTTTTAGAGACACTACACAAGCACCACTCTCATACAATTAGAAAAGGCAGAAGAAAAAGAGAGAGTGTCAATGTAGTCCTTCCAAAAGTAATATGATTTTTAAGAGGCTAAGCATCCATTGTTAAATTTACATCCTCTTAAAAATCATATCCTTCTCCTATTCCTTTACGGTTTTCTAGTATTAGCTTCAATACATTTGTAAGTTTCGATTTATCAAGCGTCTGTATTATTTCTAAGTACTTCTAGTGAAGTAGGCAAGAATTTGAATGAATTCTTGTATGGAGGAATTGTAAGGGTTTGAGTGAACTCTTGTATTTTGGGAAGGGAAAATTCGAGTGAATTTTCTGTATTAGAACTTAGAGTTAAGTTCTTAGAGAAAAGAGAAGATTTTGAGTGAAATTAAAGAGAGGGAAAAATCGACTTTTAGTGAAGTCGTATCACGGGTTCAAGGGGAACAAGTGACAGGGGGAACAAGTGACCGGGAACAAGTTCCTAGTGGAACTGAGAGAAATAAAAGGTCCTTTCAATAGGTTGTACAGAGTCGTTGGCCTATTTGAGTCAGAATCCCCAGTGGTCAAGGTTTTTCTTCCTATTTGGCCCTAGGAAGTTTTCCTCGTAGGTTAACTTGTTTGTGTATCCTGTTCCTCGTTGCTTTATCATTTCTCTATTTTATCTTACTTGCTTTTATATTCGTCAAATTCCGCAAAAATTGAAAAGCGAGTCCCATACTACAATTCACCCCCCTCTTGTAGTATACCATCCGAAATAACAGATACGAATAGGGCCTTCTCAGCGGGCGCTTCGCAAATGTCAGCGTGCGCTTCGCCTCTCCAACGGGCGCTGGTGCCAAATGATGAGCTATTGTCTGCTCTGGCCAATTCAGCGGGCGTTTGGAAATCTCAGCGGGTGCTAAAGAGGTCTCAGCGGCCGCTTTGAAATCACAGCGGGCTCTGGAGCGGTCTCAGCGACCGCTTGGAAATCTCAACGGCCGTTGGAGAGCTTGGCAGTCAATTTAGAAAACGTCATAACTCCTTCATTTCTTATTAGAATTTAGCTTATGACCAGGCGTTTCGAAACTATCGGAACGAACTTTAACCTCCGACTTGAATCGCCTTAAAAAGGTAAGTATGTAAAAAGTTATGGCCATTCAAAAATGAACTATACTCCAAAAGTGGTTATTGTGGTCTTGGCTTTGCAGCACACTTCTAAAAAGATTCTCGAGACCTCTTGTGACCCTTGTCGGCTTTCAAGAATTGATCAAAAACACGCAAAACACCTACATGAATGAACGCAAGGCATAAGTAATGCAAAAGTGCTCAATTATAAGCAAAAAGGGCAACAAAAGGCATTATTCAACGAAAACGCAACTAAGACCTAAACTAAGCTAAAAAGGCCGAAAACTAATAAAACTAAGCCTTAAAACAACGGAGAAAAAGTGAAAAGAGCCTGGGAAATCGGTCCTAAAATGGACCTATCAGAAAACCAATCAAAAATTCACCCAATCACCATCATCATCACACGGCATTTATAGGAACAAAACATGATTAAAAATCCAACTAACATTCATCCCATAAATTCTAAATATAACAATAATCATACATAAAATTCATGAATTAATTTTTCAATCCTAAACATGAAATCTTAATAAGTTTCTATTATATTTCATGATTGAATTATCAAATATAAATAGAATTATCTAGTTACCTAAAATTAATGTGGTAACAAACAACGAATAAACAAGCAAGAACACAATACTACATGGCCCAAGCAATTGATCCACACGGCTTCACGATCAACTTGAACCACACGACCCAAATCACGAGCATCCCATGACATCACCACAGCACCACCCCGAAGAACACCGTACACAAGCATGGGCACTATTTCGACCACCACGGACCACCGCTGGCAAGATGTCCAACACGCACGAGCCCTCAACCACGAACGCAACCAATTCACACATACCACCACCACAAACCACGGTGCACACAACCACGAGCCACACGACCCACAAGCTTAATTATGTTTAATTACTCAAAGATCAATGGGAGATGAATCTTGAAGTTTTGGGTTGAGAAATATGATGAAAATGGATGGAGGTTTTTAGCCAAAAATGTCGTGTGAAAGGAGAATGCTCTTGATCTCTGCTTTATAATGCAATTGGCGTCGCATCTAAACAATCTCTGTAAAATACGTGTTCCTAAAATAGTGGAAGGTGGTCAAAGTTTTCTTCGACCCATCTTGCTCCTCTTTTTAATCCCAATGCTCCATCCTTGACTTGCCTTCCATGCATAGCCTGGCACAGGTCTTGAAATGAGCAATACACAAGTTATAAAAGGGCCATAAATGCCAAAAACTCAAGTGGGTTCAACTAAAAGGGGTAAAATGCTACCAAAAGGACTCAAAATGAATCAAAATAAGTAAAAAGCCTAAAAAGAGAAACTAAGCTAAAATGAGAGAAAATAAACCAACGTAGTTCTTAATTGGGAAAGTGGGGCATAAAAGTCGTCATAAGGGCCACTAATCAGGGCTGTAAGAACGCTTGTAAATTGGAATAATGCTCTTGTGTGAAACAGAATGAGGAAGAACATGAGGACTTTTTTTAGTTTATAAAAAAAAAACCAATTTCTTAACTAAAAATTAATCACTTTGTATAGAAATGTATTTAAATGTAAAATAATACACTTATAAAAAAATTGTATGCATATATGTATTAAAATATGTATATCTATATAAATATATCGGGTATTACATCTACTTCCCCTAAGGAATAAAGTACTTCCCCGAACTTTGGTATTAGGGGTAAACGTGAAAGTTACCACAATAAAAACACAACTAAGACATGAAAAAGACATAAAAGTTTGGTGTCACAGAAATCTGTTGGAAAAAGTTTTTCTAGTTGAGGGTCTTGTTAGAAATGTATTGCATGCACTGCGTAGTTTGACACATAAATGGACAACCAAAGTAACAATAATTTATGAGGCCAAAAATCTGCCCACACTGATCCTGGAACAACTAATTGGTTCCCTTATGACTCACGAAACATTGGTTGGGTCAAAATCTGAAAAGGAATCAAGCAGAGGTATTGCGCTAAATGGAACAATAGAGGAAGAAGAAGACGATAACTATGATGGCTAAACAGTTTGAGAAACATCGCAGCGAACATAGGACAATACTTTTGAAAAGAAATTTCCAAAGCATTACCGCCAACGTGTGAAAATATTTCGGCTTATTCAGAATTTTGCAGCGGAAGAAAACTTTAAATGTTATTTGAAATAAATAATATAAATGAAATAACATTTTAAAATAAGCTCAAATACAAGAATCGTGAACTCTCGAACCACACTAATCCCAAGACAATGCGTATGTTGAAAAATTGAACTTCACATCCTCAAGCTAATATGTGCAATTCTGCTCCCTAATAATACAAGTGTATGAATTGATTCATCACAGGGTCATTAAGGCGAGGACCATGACCAGATAAGACACACATAAAAGCACGTAATCTGCAAAAGCTGAGTACATATATACGACAAGATATGCAAGCATTAAATAAAATGGATAACATTAAATATAACGAGATGCACATATAACCAACCCACTGAACTTAACATAGACATCACCAGACTCCCCTTCAAATTATATTTGAATATTTTGATTCAACATCGAACGGGTTTCCTTTTAAAAATAAGTAACCATGCCCTCTAGGGCCCCACTCAGGTGCAAGACGAGTAGTAAATCTATGCCACTTTAAAGTGACGGGAACTCAGGCCAAAAACAATATAAAAATATACAACGATGTACAACGTCTTGTACCCCTTGGTAGAAGCTACATAGCTCCCCCCCCCCCATATGTTCATACTCAAGGTATATACTTTCCAAGAGTTTTGGTGTGAATCCTCTTTCGCTTTACGTGATTTGACATATTTATTTAGTAACTGTGAAGACTCACCCGACACAAGACATCACATAAAATCAATGCATCAAAAAACACATTTCCCGTTTTTAATTTCTCTAGGATTAGGAGATCATATAGCCAATTTTAATTAACTTCCTTGCCTAAGCCCAAACCAACAATGTGGTTGGGTGAAACTTTTAACCTTGTCTCATCCCTCAAGGGAGTGAGTAAAAATACTATCTCATCTCACGGTGGAGAGAGCTAACTACAACCCTTCTAGACTCAAAAGGTGAGTAATAATAAACATTTTTGCCTAAACTGCAATATACCTTTCCTTTTCCATAATTATAATAGACAACCCACACTAGGAATTCATACTACTTGACGTTATGTCATACATGAGCATAAAAGAATGTAATGCAAACATTCAAAACATCTTTTTATCCAACGTATCATATATATATGTATGTGTGTATATATATATACACACACACACACACATATACATATCACATTTAAATTTCACACAAGTCTCCTAGACATGATACTACATGAAAATCAAATTCTCGTGTACATATGTACCTGGTACAATAATTCCGACTGGCCACTGTTAATTGAATTCTCTAATTCAAAGTCCCCTACAAATTAAACATCGGGACTAATCAAAAGCCCAACTACCCTAAGTACATATTAAAAAATTCCAACTTCTATAAAATTCCAAAAAAATTATTTTTTAACACTTTCTTTTTAATTCAAAGATTACACTATTGTGCCCTCTAATTAAAAATTTAAAATACTAAGAGGACGCTTAAATAGATAAACAAAAAAATATTTAGGCGGGGGTTAAATAAAAATTCCAGCCCTTATACGAACATCCTAAACCTTTCTAAAACGTCCCGAACATCGATTATTCTATAATTCAAACAACACCCGGAAAGTTACTACACTACCGGGAACCTTTATACGCTACTAACGATAAAACCTTTTGAATTTAAACCATTTCCCCAAAATCACAGCAACTTAAAAACCTTATAAACCCATAAAACCGATGTTTAAGTCCCAAATTCGCATATAGAGTTAATACAACGCGCAGATTATATTTTTACCCAAAAATACTCAGAAAAACATTAAATATAATATTTCAAATAAAATTCCAGAATATTATTTTTCATTTAAACACTCCCTAAAGGTTGTAACATACTTTTAAAACCATAAAAACATTATAATTCAAACCTTACTTCATTTTGAACAATTCCGATAATAGAAACATAAAAATATATTTGAGTTTTTAAGCCCCTTTTAAAATCTGAAATCTATTTAGATAGTCATATAAAGATCAAAAATCAATTCCCAAGAAGTTGGAGTTTAAATAATATACTTCATCTGTTCCAAAAAAACGCAACAAATTAGGATGCACGGACTCCTAGGCATTTTTTTGTTGTGAGAGTAAAAGGGATAGAGAGAGAAAGTGGATGTGAGAGATAGAAATAAAATACTTACAAAAATGGAAAGATTAAAATTGTTGCATTTATTTTGAAACTTCCTGAAATAGAAATTGTTGCATTTATTTTGAAACGGAGGAAGTATACAATAAATCTGAAATTAAACCTATAAAACATAAAAATTCAGAGTTTAAAAATCAAGAAACTCATCTTAAAACAATGATCTAAAACATATGATTAACACATATAAATCTAGATTTAAATCAAGATTAATCTTAGAATAAAATCTGATTAAAACAAAAGAGAAGTTTTTTTCAAATACCGGTGAGTGGAGCAAGGCAGAGGCAACGACGGCGGCTGAGGGCTGAGGGGCGACTGCGGACAGCAGCACTCGAGGGTGGTGGCTCACGTTGGCCGGCCTGCAGATCTGGCTGCTGCAGTTTTTTTTTAAGAGGTTGGACGGCGGACGGCGGCAGAGGGGCGACTGTAGACACCTAAATGTGTTTCCCCAATGTAGAGACTAATGATGAACGTACCATATTGCCATAAGGTCCAACTAAGGGGAATTGACGATGAAAATACACAATATACCTCAACCACCTGCCTAAAACATGTTTGAATTGCCTTAGAAGCGTTTATTAGGATTTGCGATGATTACGGGATTTATTCATGATTTTTCTTCATTTTTATTTATTTATTTATATTTTTACATGCATTTTTTAATATTTTATATTAATAAAAAATAAAAAAAAATGTCATTTTGCATCATAAAATATTTTTAAAATTTCATAAAATTATTTTATTATTTATTCATATTTTTCTGTATTTTTACAGCTTTTTATAGATTTTTTTAGGATTTTCGCATGCTTAGGGGCATTTTCGTGATTTCTAAATGTTGAAAATTGTTCCTCAAAGCATATTAATGTTTTTCATAATTTTCATAATTTTTAATAATTTTTCTGTAATTTTTAGAGCTTCTGAAGGTTTCTAGAACATTCTGGAACGTTCGGGGCATTCCAGAACGTTCTGGAACATTCTAGAACATTCCGGGACAAAATATTCCGGAATGTTGTAGAATATTCCGGAATATCAAAATATTACAGAATATTTCCGTAATCAAATAAAAATCGGATCAAATCCTGAAAATCACGCGCAAAATCAAGCAAAAAACGACCCGGATCACAGCTGGACCTGCGCCTAGACGCAGGTCTGTGTCCTCCGGGGCCGATTTTGCTCCTTTTGGCCTATAAATACACATCTTTCCAAGCATTCTAACATACGACAACAACCCCGAGCCTCCTTCTGCATTGCGTACTTCCATCCCATATACTTATACCACATCAAATCACTCTCAAAACATCACTAAACACATCACAAATCACCAACTCAATCAACTTTAAACAAGCATTTCATATTTATCATCGTTGATCTCTCCTTGGTTGTTCGATCAAATCATAACCAGGTACAATTTCTGAAGTCTCTACTTCAAAGCTATTCATTATAAGCTTATTTTTATATTTATAAATCAATCAAAATGATGATCTTTGATAATGGTTAATGAGTTCAATAATCTAAAGGTTTTTATGTGAATTTTAATACTTCAATTCATGTCTGTCATATTAATGTTAGCACTTTAATCTTTATTTTAATCTAATCGGTCGTGGATTATAAATTTTCAATATTGATGCATAATAATTATGACTCAATAAATTAATCAGATCTATTATCATGTATTAATTTAATACTCCCTCCGTATTCTAATATCTGCAACGATTTGACATAAAGTAGAGAGGAAAAATGTCAAATCGTTGCAGTTATTAGAATACGGAGGGAGTAGAAAAACTTCAGTTTTTTTATGTCGTTGATAAATATATTTTTAATATAATGATTTATTTATTAAATTGAATATTTCAAATAATTATTATGATAATAATCCTGATTAGTTTATGAGTCATATCAGATCTGGCCATGAATGAAATTACAATGATTGTTGTTAACGTTGATATGATATATGGTTTTAAGTATTAAAAGTCGCATAAAATTAATTTGTATGTGTTTTATTTATATTGATTGAATTGCACATCAAACCACTTTTTCTGGAACACGCTTTGAAACTGCACATATTTATTTTTTCTATTTTGTATTTCTTCTATTATGTGTTTTATTCATTTTTTATTTGATTTTTTTTTATTTTTAGGATTTAATACGGACTTAATTCAAAGTGGTCACAATAATTACTCATAATTTGCAAATAATTCAAATCCACCTAGTAATATGCACTATTAGGATATAATTTGAGATATCTGTTTATTCGGGATTAATAATGATACGACCACAAAAAGACACCTAGTAGAGACCGCTTACAGGTGGGCGGGCCCAATGCACAATTGGCCCGTAACCTGTCCCCAAACCCATACTCTGGTGCACGACCATATGGGGCTGATTGCTCTTCGTTTTCGGTACTTCTTCGGTGTCCGTGGACCGTATAAACGCACGGTGGCGACTCCTACTAGACCGTATTCACGTACAACGTTAACGAGCAATCAAACGACTCGTGAGACGTAGGCGGACGGAAACGACCCCTACAGCGACCAGTGGCGGTGGCACCGGCGGGGCTCGACGTTGGTGGCACAGCCGGCATGGCCTGCTGCCCAGAACTTTTCAATATATTTTTTTTAAAATTATCAACTATAGAGGAGGGAGAGAGGAGAGTGAGAGAGAGAGAGTTGTATTTTTTTTTCTTTTCCCTGGCCTTTTGACAACTTTACCTACTGAATGAAAACTAGGGTTTTTAAAAGGGGTTGTTGCCAGATTTTTCCCTACGGGCTTACAACAACTTAAAAACCTTATTTATTTCTTTTAAAACAACCGGCCCTATTCCTTTAAAAATAAAATGAATTAAAATTTTCTTGATGATAAAATAAGAATGTTTTTATTTAAAACCTAATTAAAATATTTTTGATAATAAAATAAAACCAAACATATTACGTATATATTAATATATACATATATATATGTTTTGAAACTAATTTATTTACATATATATATATATGAATATTTCTCAAACCGTAATATAAATAAATTAATTTTACGTCTAAAAATTCGGGTTATTGCACTTTATCTCGGACCTAATATGACCCATTTCTAATGGTGAGTAGTAGGGAAGCTACAGGTATGGAAGCATGAAACTTGTGAGGTTGAGTGTGGAGCGTTCTTGTAGTTTTCTCCGTTTCCTTGCTTTGTTATTGTTCATTTGTTTATCTGTTATTGATTTGCTTTGGACTAACACTTATTAATTTTTGTGTTGGTTTTGGTGGCCCTCTATGGTTCCAATATGCACCACAAAATATTTTAATTGTTTTACTTAATCTTTACTTTATTTTCGGTTTGAAAGACTTAAAAGTTTCTTTAACTAAAGTAAAACCATTTAAAATAATTGAAATTAGACTTCCGCTGTGTAGCTTTGAAAAAATACCGTAGTCGTTTGAATATGATCGCGATAGCACTTTGGTTTTCTTTATTTAAAGGTTATTATATTTAGAGAAGTGAGAATTTTTAAAATAAGAAATTACACTCAAGTGTTACACTCCAGAACCAAAAAGAGAACTAGTGCATCTGACTCTTGTTTCATGGCGAAAAAAAGATGTTCTCCAGAAACATAAGGTAAAATTAGAACATATTCGTGAATATGATCTGGAGAATATGATTATTATATGCATTGACTCTCTATTAGATGAATGTTATAAACTAAGTGAGACCTACATAACCGACAAAAGAGAACTTAAAGAAAAACACTCTACACATAATATTCTTATCGCTTGTTATGATCACCTAGAGTTGGTTTGTCATGAGCTAAAAGATCAATTAGCTTAACTTAAGGTAGAACTTGATAAATGTAAGATGGAACTGAAAATATTTCAGTCCTTTACACTAGATAAGGTCGAGGATTGTCCTAGTGATGGTGAAGAGAATTTATCTGCCTGGTTCCCGTGTAACTTATGCAACTTGACTGAGCTCCCTGATCTTTTAGAGATTAAAGGTAAGCAAAAACTTTGAGCAGATCTAACGTACTACGTGACTTTGATTTAGTGTTAAATAACTTGGAGGATCTACACAAAGAGTTTGTTTTACTCAAAGACAAACCACAGACTGTTTCCCTAGTAGATAATCAATGTTTGATTTATGAATATGAAAACACAATTTGTGATTTAACTGAAGAAATTCATCAATTAAACAAGAATAAGCAAACAATAGTTGTTCATATGCCAAATGAGTCCGTAGTCAAATATCAATCACGATCTTGAAAACTGGAAAAAGAAATTCACTTTTATGAAGAAGAAAATTGATTTTTTTTTTTTTGCTTAAAAAAATGAAACTAAGGACAAAGAGCTCCAAAATAGTCAAAGGCATGTGGACAAACTATTGTATGCTAAGAGCACCTTGAACCATCTTACCTCTATGACATGAAACAATGGTATAACTGGTCTTGGCTATTCCAACAGGAGAACCAAGGCCGATTGTCACCCCAGGGAAAATACTTAGATCAAAGAATTCAAGAGAAGTAATTTCTTCTTGCTAAGGACATGCATGTGTGTTATCATTGTGGCATGAACAAGCATAAGATTAACAATTGCCTAGATAAGAAGATGAGTGTTGAAAAGAACAAGAAACACGTTGAACTGGTCTGGGTCAAGAAGAACCAACCTGGACCAACTGTTTGTGGAGGGGGGCCCAAAAAGGTTTGGGTTCCTAAAGCTAACTATTGATTGTATTTTGCTGGATAAAGTGAAAGGACATATCCATTGGTATTTGGACAGTGGTTTCTCAAGACACATGTCATCCTTTACAAGTATATGTAAGGTAGGTAAGACACTTTCACTATCAATTAATGATGTTTATTATGTTGAAGGCTTACAACATAATGTTTTGAGCATTTCTCAACTATGTGACAAGGGAAACAAAGTAGAGTTTCAAGCCAACATTTATCATGTAGTTAATTCACAAACATGTGAACTTGTATGTGAGGGAACCAGGAAGGATGACATCTATGTTACCTACTTGCACAACATTCTTGAGAACAAGTCCATCCATTTGAGAATTATTTCTGATGATAATCAATGGATTTGGCATAAAAGATTTGGAAACGCTAGCTTGACACTTTTGAACAAACTTAGAATTCAAGATTTGGTTGTTGGTTACCTAATATTAAATAGGCAAAATTGACACCACTGGTCCATACTATTTACTGCCCATATTAGTCCCAACTATTAAGTATCCATAAGCAGTCCCAAAAAACTATGTTGTTTGCTTTAATTGGACCCCATGGCCGGTTTACCTGTGATATCAGGTAAAACGAGGCATGTGAGTGTCACATGACTTTTTTAAAAATTTTGAGGTCGAAATTTGCAAAAAATGACTCAATTAGCCCCGATTTGCGTTCCTGATTCGCCTCGATTTGTGCACTAATCTAAGTTTCAAAAATAATTTTCCTCTCAAAGTTTTAAGGGTCATTTTATTCTACCCTTATGGGTCAGATTTGAGGTCAAATTTTGAAAAAAGGACGGGTTATACCTAATTGCGTTCCCGATTTGCCCCGATTTACGTGCATTAACCTACATGTCAAAACAATTAATAAATAATTTAAAAAATCATGTGCCACTCACATGCCTCGTGTTTTACCTGTTAAGGCTTTTATCATAGGTAAACCGGTCATGGGGTCCAAATAAAGCAAAAAACATAATTAGTTTGGACTGTTGATGGATACTCAATAGTTGGGACTAATATGGGCACATGGTAAATAGTATGGGCCGGTGGAGTCAATTTTGCCTATTAAATATGAGGGTGATAAGATTTGTTCAGAATGAACATCCTGATTGGGAGAAGGATACTTGAAAGGCCTAGTTCCAAGAAAAGGAGGAAGGAGGCATGGGAGGGTGATGATAAAAAAGAGGAGGAAATGCTCACATTATGGTGTAATACATCATAAGGAAAACAAATGCAAAAACCCTCCAAAAGAAAAGCCTCAGGCGCCTAAGAACAAGGGTGGAAGGCCTCAGACAACTAATCATGTAGTCCAAAACACATAGAAGAGGAAGAAAAGGAAGAAGAAAGGAAGTGTGCAACATAGTGGTGCATCAAGTAGCCAAGCCTCACTAGTGCAACATGGTGGTGCATCAAGCAGCAAACAACCATCAAGTTTAGCTACAATTACCTCAAATATGGCGTGTTTCTTTTGAATGAAATCAACCTAAAAGAAACTGAGTTCAAACAAATGGAGTCCAAAGAAATAAGGGTGCGTTCTCTTCATTTATCAGACTTGAACTTATCTGAACTGAATTTATTTAAACTTATATAAATTTATCTATCAGACCTTATTTAACTTATTAGACCTGATTGGAACTTATTATACCTTATTGGAATTTATTTGTCCTTATTGAAACTTATTAGAACTTATCAGACCTTATTGGAACTTATTGAAACTTATTAGTGCTTATTAGAACTTACTAGACCTTATTGGAACTTATTAGAACACATTAAATATGATGAAATAATAAATTAATAATAATAATCCAAAAAAGAAATATTCTATACATTTGAACCTATATTCTTTTTTATTGTTGAGTTACGTTCAAGAAAGTAGTAATAATTAGTATCTCTCTTTTCAAACCCATTATTAATTATTGAATAACAACTTATACACATATTTAATTTTCCTTAATTCACGTTTAGTAAAATTAACAAACTAGAACATATGGAGTAATAATAATATGAAGGATGGGTAAAGTTTAATTTGGACAAATATTAAATCAAACCCAAAATAAATAAACTATGAAGGAAACCTCACTCCAATTGTTCAAATCCTACTATTTTGTAATCTATCACCTTCTCTCTCTCTCTCTCTCTCTCCCTCTCCCCCTCTCTCTCTCTCTTTTGACATTCACCTTCTATCATTCTTATCTTATATTATAAAGAAATTAGTTTGATTCAGTCTAATTTTGATTGGTTTCTCTAAAAAAGCTACAAAACAAGAATGATAGAATAAAATTGGTTTATGTTGTGTAAGAGTGATTTAAGGTAATTATTAATTTAATTAATAATTACAAAAAAATATAACTGATTGGAACTTACTAGACCTTATTAGAGCTTATTGAGTTTTAATTAGGTTATCTATCTATATAATATATTAAATGGTGTTGCTCGCACTGTATTGCACCACGTAGGCGCCAACTCAGTTCCATGTCATTAGTCCATGAGTTTGTGATAATTTCTTCACACCATTTTAATGCCAAAATAAATTATACGCCCTCCGTCACAAAATAAATGTTACATTTACCTTTTCACATCACCCAAGATACATCTTTAAAAATTAATATCATTAGTTGTATATAATAAAAAATTATATATTTAGAAAGTACATATTGAGATGAATCAAACGAGATCGCACATGACTATATTTTTCCATATATGTATAGAATGAAAGGGAGTCAAAGTTATAAAGTGAACAGTACCAAAAGTCAAAATGTATTATTTAATTTGGGACGGAGGGAATAACAAATAGTCCCACCAAGCATCAAACTCACCACTCAACTCCATGTAAGAAGATTTTTTCCCAATAATCTACATGACCTCATTGTATTAAATAAGATGATTTAAATTATTATAAATAATATTAATTGGTAATAATTTAGGGGCCCATTGATAACCGACTTATTGTTAGTGTTTTTCTTAGCTTTTAGGTTAGTTTTATAGCTTAGTTTTCCCTTTTCTTATTTCATTTTGTCCTTTTTATTTTCTTTTTGTAGTTTAGTTGTGCTTCGGCTATTTTGTAGCATTCTTGCTATTTCCTACTCCTTTTTTGTCGTTTTCCCCATTTTTGTAGGTAACTCATGCTTCACAGAATTCGACGAGTCGTTCGAGCATCGGATATCTGAGCCAAGGCACAGAGGCTTTTTGCAAAAGGAAGGGTCGCTCCCTAGTAGCACGGTCGCGCCCAAGCTCTGAAATGAAGTTTTAAGCACCCGACCAAAGGAGCGGTCGCTCCTCGTCTTTGCACGGCCGCGGTCGTTCCTTTTTCTTGCATGGCCGCTTCTTTTGACAGCTCTGTTTTCTCGCGTTTTCTGGCCGCGTTTTGCTTTGTAATTTATGTAGTGTATATATATACTTTTGAGCTCGTCTTGTAACCCTAGATTGGAGGGCCATGAGAGCCTTTTCTCTCTCACTTAGTTTAGTTCCTATTTCTAGCATTCTTCTTGTATCAAACACTTTAATTTATGCAATGAATCTCTAATTTGTTCTTCCTCTTCTCCATAGCTTGTTCTTCATTCTTCAAGGTACTTTTACAACTTTATTTTATTCTTTGATTTCTTGATTTTTGTTGTTTGCTTGTTGTTTTAATTGTTTATGCTTTGTTTGATTGTTGTTTTAGTTGTTTATATATGTTAGTTTGTGTTCTTGTTCTTGTAGTTTATTTAGCTCGTTAGTTTAGTTTTCTTGTAGATTTCTAGGTTTTGGTTTGTTGTTTTTATTGTTCATAGTTTTGGGTTTAGTTTATGTATTTAGTTTTAGTTTTAATCATGTTTTTATTAATTAGTTGTGAGTAGTTAATTTCTAGGGTTTGAGTGAAACTTCTCAAATCCTCCATGTTTGTGGTTTAGTTGTTTCTTGGACTTGGTTTGTGGAAATGTCGGTACCAAAGGTTCGGTTATGTTGAGTCTTGTGTGTAGCTAGCATAGGATTCATAGAAGAATCCCCACCGAAGGACCGAAAGGTGAACGTGGGTGATGACTTCCTTTGCCCGATTGATGGAAGCACCATGAAAGTTGGGCCTTCGATCAAGGGAAAGTTACCGGTCTTCGTGATTTGTACTTATGACTAGTTAAATGTCCCGCCACGAAAGTAGATTTGTGTACGTCTTCCCAGTCGTCACACTAGCTTGAAAGAGTAGTGTGATCTTAGAATGACCTCCCCTTATCCATGACCTAAATCTAAGTTTCGATTGATTCATAATTCATGGCGGTATGAGTTGTGGATCTCGATTACCCTAGTCCCTTTTATTCTTGTTTCCATAGTGTAGTTTAGTTTGTTCCGTAGTTCTCTTCGCCTCTCGAGACCATCACTTGACCTAGCTCGTTCAATGCTCATGCCTAGATTAGTGCGATGTACCTTCCCCGTGTTCAACACCCCCACTCTTACTACGACGGGGGTTTTTATTTGGTGAGAAAATCCCTTCTATCAAATTGGCGCCATTGCCGGGGAAGGCAATGCCATTATTTTAGGTTGAGTAGAATGGTTCTAGTTCCTTTTCTTTATTTTTGTGAATATTTTGCCTTTATGGCCACTTCTTTAATTGATCCCCAATATGAGCATGAACTGTTTTGGTTGTATTATGATAGGATCGGAGGCTCTCTTCCTCCTATGTTTCTCCATGGGGAGCACCTGTGCTCTTTGTGAAGAAGAAAGACGGTAACATGCGCCTATGCATAGACTACCGAGAATTGAATCGGGTAACGATCAAGAATAAGTACCCGTTGCCTAGGATTGAGGACCCATTCGATCAGCTGCGAGGAGCGGGAATTTTCTCGAAGATAGATCTTCGATCTGGATATCAAGGACTACAGTGACGCGTTTAAGAGTGGCCTAGGATGTGTGTTGATACAAGGTGGGAAGGTCATCGCTTATGCATCGAGGCAATTGAAGGTGCACAGGCGTAACTACCCCACGCATGACTTGGAGCTAGCAGCTGTGGTTTTCGCGCTTAACATCTGGGGCCACTATCTCTATA
Source organism: Salicornia ramosissima (assembly GCA_951394345.1). Classification (NCBI taxonomy): domain Eukaryota; kingdom Viridiplantae; phylum Streptophyta; class Magnoliopsida; order Caryophyllales; family Amaranthaceae; genus Salicornia; species Salicornia ramosissima. The sequence continues at coordinate 27,238,972 of OX596234.1, read as the reverse complement.
GTGGTTCGTGTAAGGTATTCACGGATCATAAGAGTCTCAAGTACATCTTCACTCAGAAGGACCTAACTATGAGGCAGCGACGATGGCTTGAGCTTATTAAGGACTACGACCTGACGCTTAATTATTGTGAAGGCAAGGCGAACTTAGTCGTTGACGCACTGAGTCGCAAGAATCGATTGAGCTTCAGTAGAAGTCGTAATTCCGTCAGAGTTCATCTGACCTCTATGAGTGCCGAGCCCAGAGTTTCCGATTGTGAGCATTTTCCTTTGCTTTAAATTTCGGGACGAAATTTCTTTAAGGAGGGGAGGTTGTAACGACCCAGTTTAATTATTGTGACCCAGTTTTCGGTATTTTCTGCTATGATTATTTGTTGTATTTATTTTATTTTTTATGTATGGTCCAAATTTATTTGGACTATTTATTTTTATTTTATTTGATTAATTATGATTATTTTATTTTACGATTGATTGTTTTATTATTTATTTTATTTTAATTTAATCAATTAGAATTTTAATTTTTAATTTTCTAATTAGTTAATTAATTTTGGGCCAAATGCAATTTAGGCATGATTAGTCATGCATAAATGAATTTTGCCCAAGTGATCATCAAAGCCCATTGTTACTAGCCTAAAATCGCCCCCCCCTTATGTGATGTGGCTTAATTTTGCCACTTGCCTCATGTTCACACCTTAACCAACTTCTATAAATAGAAGTGGTAGTAAGGCTTAAGCTTCATTTGCCAATCAGAATCACCTTGCTCACAAATTAAAAGCTAAACACTCTCCCCATTTGCTCCATTTTCCACACGCCATTTTTGGCATACTCCACCATCAATTGTTAATCATCTCTCCAAACCCAAAACTTAAAGATTAATCCTCCATTGATCTTTAGTAATCAAAACACAAATTAAACCCCATTAATTCCATTCAAGATCACTAGTTTGGGTTTGATTCCGGGTTGGTTTGTGTGGGTTTTGGCTCGTGTGGGACGTGTGGTGATGCCGTGTGAGGGCCGTGTTCGTGAGGGTGGTTCGTGCAGCCCATGCCTTGAAGCCGTGCAGTAGGGCCGTGCCTTGAAGCCGTGTGGTGCGTGTTTGTGTGCAAGTCGTGGTGTGCACCGTGTGGTTCTTGTTTGGGCCGTGTGCTTTGGGTTTCCGGGCAGCAAGTTTTCTATTGTTTTGCGCTCAAGTTTATTAAGGTAACATACTTTTCTACCTTCATTTGTATATTATGATTATATGGTAGATTAAATGATCAAATTAGGCTAGATTGTTGATAAAAATTTTGGCTATGTTCAAGCGTGATTTCTAGGCTGGTTGGGTGATTATTTTGTGATGTTTTGTTGATTTTTCATGCATGTTATGATGTCCTATGATAATCTTATGTTTGCTCATGTTTATGTTCAATTTCCATGAAGTTTTGAAGCATGTTTTTGATGATTGTGTTGATGGGAATTGCGTGTGACATACGTGTGTGTTATGGATGAGCTCTTGATGAGTTCTTGTTGAGTTCTTCTTGAGTTCTTGATGAGTTCTTTATAATCTTGATGAGTTCTTTGATTGAATCTTGAATTCTTGAATTAGTTCATGCGTTCTTTAAGAGTAAAAGATAATTAAAGTTTATTAATGTTTATTAAAGAAAGTTAAAGAAAGCGGTAAAGATTGATTAAAGAAGTTCAAAGATTGTGGTAAAGTACATAGTTAGACTCAAGAAAAGGCGCAAGATGCGATCATGGGGATAATAAAGATGTAATGGATTGATAAAGATTAGCTTGATTTTACTTTTAGACGCCTAACCTTAGAGTAAGATTCTAAGACTTGGGTTAAGACGTTGCCCCTATCCTAACCGCGGTATTGGGATAGTGTATACTTGCTATGTCATCTTTTTTATATGAATTTCCGTAAAATGGGGTTCATGGGTTTGGGAGTAAGATTCTCAATCCTGGCATAGTACGAAAGTTCGTTCGCGTAAGATGCGTACGTACGAGCATAGTCCGGTCTAATTCGTAAATGATAGCGACAAAGATTAAGTAATGATAAGATTGAATAATTAAAGCTAGTCAAGTTTTGATATTGTTATTAATTGATATTATTGGTATTATTATGATGTTATATTGTATGGTTGGTATATTTGAGTGTCTGATGTGTTTGTTTGGTTTATTCTATGATTATGTGTATCTATATTAGGGTGGGACGGTTATGTTACTCGCCACTGACAGTGGATTGTGGTTTAATTTCAGGTAACTTCGATGATGACGGTGTTGCTTAGCTTTGAGTTGGGCGAGTGCTGTTGCATTTCTATTTGTTTAGTCTATATTTCGTTTTTAGTTCGGACGTTTAGTATTTGTATTTCGTATATTCTAACTCTGATAACGTTTGGAGTTAATTCCTAGTGTTGATTATTTTGGGTTTAGTATCGTACAATTTGGTGGGTTTTGTACTTTTGGGATTCAGTAATAATATTTCTTTTGAGGTTTTTGTTTAATTTCTAAGTATGTTTGTATGTTAGATCGACTATTCGACTCGTTGGTTTCTTCCGCGCCGGTATAAGCGAGTCGGGTCATCACAGTTGGTATCAGAGCCGAATAGGTGTAGACACCTAAAAGTGTCTCCCTAATTAAGGGTCAACAACAACAATAATATCACCCATATCACACCATATAAACCTACAACTCAACATATCTGTTCACATCCAATCTTTCCCCATATACTACCATGCATATCTCATAGCATCAATTTATATCAATCAACAACTCACCATATCCTCACCATTTCCTTATTGAGTTTTATTCTTGGACCTTCCATGCCACTATATATATCTCTTCCCTTACCACTAACAGGACACCAACAAGCCGCAACATACTAACAAGTCATAGAAACACCTACACCCTTCTTCCCTAAGCAACAACAGCCACAAAAGCAAGAATAACCCCCCACAAAAACCGAAAAACAACCTCGAAACAAGCAATTCGAAAGCCTTGACGATTCCGTTTCGACCACGGCAATTTCGGTATAATTTCTGAGGACTCAATCTCTTTATAATCATATATGTATTTGATTTCATAATTCATTTAATTACTAATCAGTTTATTCATGATTGTAGCAAGTTATGGTTTGATGTTTTGTTTCATTTTCTCGGTTTTGTTCTGAGCAGTAACTTTGATGAATTTTCAAGAGATATTGGGAATGAGTTACAATCTGTGCGAGTAAACACTTTCGAGCTTGTTATTTCTAGTTTCAAGGAAAATATTTCAAAAAATTTAAGAAAATTCCTTCTGGGCGTTTTATGGGATCGAACGCAGCCTGGTCATGAACTCATTGTTCAGATTTTGCATTTCTAGTTTTGTTTCTCTAACTTTTTTTATTTTTTCAGTACTATTGGTGATGAATTAGGAGTCCCATGAATAGCCGTTTTGAAGCTTATTATGTCTACCTTTACTGAAAAATATCAAATAAATTTTATAAAATTTTCTTCTTGATGTTTTCTGGGTTCGAACAGAGGATGGTCTGTCTTGCTGTTTCCAGTTTCGTTTGTTTGACTTTGCTGATTTTTACAGGATTGCTCGAAACAAATTAGTGGTCGTGTGAGTATTAGTTTTGAAGATTATTGTGTCTAGTTTTATGGAAAAGTATTAGAAAAAATTTGAAAAATATTCTTGTAGGTGAATTTCTGGTCCGAAGCCAGGTTGGTCAGTGCTGGTTGCATATGACTTGATTTTCTTAGTTTCTTTTGTTTTATTTTTGTTAGTTTTTTATTTCATAGTATTTGATCTTATTTACTATGATTTTATTTGATAATACTTGATCTTATTTTATAGTACTTGATCTTATTTGATAGTACTTGATTTTATTTGATATTACTTGATCTTATTTGATATGATTTAATTGTGTCACTTGTTATCTCACTTGATCTTTTTATTATTTCATCATCTCATGTACATATTTTATTTTATCTCATGTATTTTTTCTTTTTGGACCAATTTGATCTTAGGGGCCTTTAATACGGATTTAACTCAAAGTGGTCACAATAATTAGTCCTAATCTGTAAATAATTCAAATCCACCTAGTAATATGCGCTTTTAGGATATAAACTGAGACATCTTTGTATTCGGGATTAATAATAATTTGAACACAAAAAGAGACCTAGTAGAGACCGCTCACAGGCGGGCGGGCCCAACGCACGATTCGCCTCCCGAACCCATACTCTGGTGCACAACCATATGGGGTTGATTGCTCTTGGCTTTCGGTATGTCTTCGGTGTCCTTGGACCTTATAAAATGCACGGTGGCGACTCCTACTAGTCCATATTAACGTGCAGCGTTAACGAGCATTCAAAAACAACTCGTGAGACGTAGGCGGCCGGAAACGACCCCTACAGTTTGGCGACTCTGCTGGGGAATATCACTCCTTAGTGGTGTGGACAAACTTGAAAAATCTCGTGGTCTTATTATTATTATTCCCGAATTATTTTTAGGCATATTGCATGCGGCCCTATGAATAGGTGCCGCAATATAGAACCTTGTCTCATATGAGCATGTTCTATGCTCGAGACCGACCCCGGGGGGTTTGGTTATGGTTACTTGTTGGTGCCCGACCACAATGATCATAGCCGGCCCATCCCAGCCATGGCGCGTGATCATCATGCCCGATGAGATCATAATAAGGAATCTATTAACCGTGTGTCATTCAACATGAAGAATGATCATATCAGTTCATTTTTCTTTAGCCGTGGTACCTTGTGACCACCCAAGACTAACTTTTAGAGACCTTTCATACTAGTTTTTTTAGGTTAGTGTGCTTATGTGATTATGTGTGCATTTTTTTATGGGCTCTAGCCATGTTTTATTTTATTTTTTCTATACACTCACACTTCATTTAGTCATGGTCATCCTCTAGTTCATATAGTTCACAATGTTGGGCCTTAGTGTCCTTGTATGTAGTCCATATAGGCTTTGACTTTAATTTGACCATAGGTTTTGGCCCAAAACCTTAGTCATTCCTTTATTTGGGCTTAGGTCCACTCCTCATATAAATACTTCCATTCACATACATTGCATATTTCATGTATTTGGTGTCCTCTCAAAAAAAAAATCAAAAAAAAAAATTCAAAAAAGTTTTTCTTAAAAAAAAATGGAAAGGGCACCTTGCATCCATACATTTTAGGGAAGATGGCCATAAAATTAGGACATGCATATACATTTGCATTTGCATCCATATCACAGTGACCAAGGGGGAATTACTAAAGGTTTAGATTCATTTCAGTTCGGAACGGTCTAAACAATCCATTTTCAATCCAAAGCATAGCCGAGGTCCAAGCAAGACTCAAGCCCAGTCCAACCTCACCTCATTTAAACACCACCACAGCCTCACTCAAACTTATCCAAACCCAAAAGCCTTAAGCCCATACCTAGACACCACTCAAGACCATATTCCAAACTTACATCACTCAAGCCCAACCTCACTCAGGCCCATCACTTAAGCCCATATTTCTAGCCTATACCACTCAAGCCCACATCACTACCTTTAACCCAGTGAGTCACCCCAAGGCATGGGTTACTAACCCATGCGGCCTTCCTAGATCGAGTCAATGAGTCTTCATCCTAGCCCACTGACCCTTTCACTTCCCATCTCGAGTCTATGTCATACACACTTTGACCTTTCCACTCTCCACCGAATGGCCTGCCACATTTCCACATCCTCTGTTTCCAATTAGCAATGTCATTCAGGTCCAATCACTTACACGATTCAATGGATAAAACTGACACCTTCACACACTGACCTCACTACACTTCCACACACTGACCTCACATGTAATATCAATAATCACTTTCACACACGACCTCACGAGGACATGCTTTCAAACGGTCAATGGCATATTTGGAGAATGGTGCAATGGCCTCAAACAATCAAAGCCCATGCCCAACTTAATTACAATTCAAATTCATAATGGAGTACAGGAGATCAAATGGCAGCACTCGTAATCAAGGCTCATTTGCACCTAAAGGAGTTAAATGCCAAAGATCATTTGAAAGCATTGTCCGGAGCAACAAAAGACAGCAACCTCATTCAAGCAAAAGTCAAGGCAAAAAAAAAAAAAAACAAAAGCAAAAAAAAAAAAAACAAAACAAAAACAAAAACAAAATAAAAACAAAGGAAAAAGAAAAAAAATCAATTTAAAAATCAAGCCCACAGAACTACGATGGTTTGATTCCGAAAGGATACGTAGGAAGCCTCTCCTCGAGGTTCGACCACAACATAATATGAGGCCCGCTGAGTGGTTTGACTTGCTAAGAATTTGACAGTAGTATTTTTAGTCTAGATCCCAACATACTCAATTTTTGAACCAACATCTCTAGCCACATCATCTTCAAACCCAAGTCACAAATTTTAACCTTTCTACCTTTTTCGAACCTTAGACCATTCTTTGGCAACCTTGAAGGACACTTGGACTTAATCAATAGGAGGAAAAGCCACCTAACCCCACCATAGGTTAGTGCATCTCGTTGGGGGGCTCACCTCCATGGCTCACAAAATTTGCCCTACCTCTCTATAACCACCTTCATCAATCTTTAGCTAGGGCCTACCTATTTCACCACAAACTTGAAATCCGCATAAAAAAAAACCTTAACCGTCACCCTCATTCATGTCATCGTTACCCCACATGTTGTTAGCCTCCCTATCCATCTACTCCACCACAAATAGAGCCTTCCCCACAGGTTGGGGGTTTGCTCATGATCAAAAGTTTTGTCTTTGATTGATTGGGGCTTAAGACCGCTTCATCCCCATTTTTAGGAATTACTATACTATTGGCCGATCCCATTAGTCATTCATTGCCTTGTCATACATAACATATCATTCCACATGCATTACATACATTTCATAAGCACTAATCACATCATGCATCATGCACCACAAGCATATCACATATCATAATCATTTCATGCATACATTCATATACATAAATAAGCAACACACACACTATACATACGCACATCATAGAGCACAAACCACATAAGGCTAGAGCCCATCTTTGTTGAATGTTTGAATTCCTATATACGATTGATTTCTTGAGTATTTTTCGTGGTCACAAACCCATGCATGCCTATATGTCTATGTACAACTTTTACTTGACATCTTTGCTTATGCAGCCTATACATCCTATTGCCTCGTCCCAACCATACTACTTTGACTCTCGTTTTGCGAGAACATTCTTCTCTCCAGACTCAGTCAAAGTGGGGGCTTCTCATCAGATGTATTCTTCCTTACACATTTTTGCGCCTCAACGGCCTCACTCACATCCTCTGTTCTTACGGGTTTATGCTTACCCTATGCTCACAAAAATTCCTCTAAGGGTTTATGCCTACCCTTAGTTCACTTGCTTCTCTAATCGGTTTATACTTACCCTAATTCCTCTAAGGGTTTACCCTTAATTCCTTAGCCATAATACTTTGACTCTCGTCTTGCAAGAACATTCGTCTCTCCAGACTCAGTCAAAGTGGGGGCTTCTCACCAGACACAAACTTCCTTTTCCCTCGCTCACAAGTAATTTTCTCACAGGGTTTATGCTTACCCTAAGCTCTCGAATATCACTCTAAGGGTTTATGCCTACCTTTAATTCAAATATTTTTCTCACAGGGTTTATGCTTACCCTAATCTCACAAAAATTCCTCTAAGGGTTTATGCCTACCCTTAATTCAAATACTTTTCTCACAGGGTTTATGCTTACCCTAATCTCACAAAAATTCCTCTAAGGGTTTATGCCTACCCTTAATTCACTTGATATTCTCATGGGTTTATACTTACCCTAATTCCAATAAGGGTTTACCCTTAATTCCCTAGCCATAATACTTTGACTTTCGTCTTGCGAGAACATTTGCCTCTCCAGACTTAGTCAAAGTGGGGGCTTCTCATCATCAGACGTATATGTTTTTCCGTACACATTTTCCCACCTTAACGACATCGCTCATAAGCACTTTCCTCACAGGGTTTATGCTTACCCTAATCTTACAAAAGTTCATCTAAGGGTTTATGCCTACCCTTAATTCACCTACTTTTCTCACGGGTTTATACTTACCCTGAGCTCACAAAAATACTTCATCTGTTTAAGGTTTATTCACTTCCTATAACATTCATGTTTGCATTATGATAAACAAAAATAGGGCGTTTCTGAACTAAAGTTATGCATTAAAATCACACTACTTGTCCAGTCATATATATTCAAATGGGAGGATAAAGATAATTAAGGAATTATGAGGATAAAGATATGAATGAAATAAGGAATTATGAGGATAAAGATAATTAAGTGATGTAAAGTGGGTTAATGAAGTTGGCTCAAGTATAGGTTTGTTCCCTCTAAGATATTAAGAAGGGTTAAATTTATGTGGGAACTTACCTATCTTGTTCCATCAAAGTTTCTTCCATTGTTCCTTTGGCAACTTAGGATTTTCATGTTTCATAGCATCCATTGTTTTATTAAGAAACCTCTAATACTCTAAGGCAAGTGAATATGTCATCTTATGACATAAAAATTAAGTGTGACATATTGACTTTAAAATGTACATAAAATACTTTAATTTAAAATTTTTCTATAACCCGATTAGACAAATATTTTGGGGAAAGAATTCTTTAATGCTCAAGTCATATTTCATCAAGTCTAATCTTATTCCTTTTAACAGTCCATATGCATGAATAGGTAAAAATTAGAAAGGCAAATTGATTCATGGAATTCACATAAAATATCATAAGATTCACAATAATAATGCTCATTACTTATGAAATTATCAAAGATACTAAATTGTGAACATGAACCACATACCTTACTGATATTTCACCACATATATTAAATTACATGACTGTTGTAATTTTGAGTTCCTGAAGTGCTTATTCCATCCTTTTGATGCCTTCAAATCTGATGCAAACTTCCACTTCTAACTCGATTATCATCATGAGTTCCTTTATATTGTTCCTTTCTTTGGAGGTTCATATCATGCATCATCATTGGTCTTTCAACTTTCTCTTAATCGTTGACATATAAACCAAGAAAGTTGTGTTCCTCCTTTATGCTCATGTATGCAACTAAACATAAGGTTAATGAACCTTACATTGAAATTTATTAGTTGAACCAAATAAAATATTATCAATACTAATATGCACAACTAATAAATCAGTTCCTTCTAAGTAAAATGTTAGATTTGAAAGTATTTTCAAGAAGGAACTTAGAAAATTTCCTATAACATACCCGAGGAACTTGTGCTCATGGATATGAAAAGGAAATGTAGGATTTTTAAATCCTAGATAGGTAGTTCCTTATAAACGTCCTTAATCAAGATATCATTTTAAAAAATCTTTGACGTTTATTTAGTACAACCTATATCCCATACAAGCAACAAAAATAATAATACAATTACCTTTAGGACGGAGCAAAACTTTTTTTAATTCAATACATTTCATATTGTATATATCCTTTGAAGCTTACCAAATTCCTTACCATTTTGTCGTGCTCAATGAACTTGTTCCTGAATACCCATCTTAGTTTTTGGTATTCTAGAAGAGGTCCAAGGTTTCACACCTTGTTCCATTCGAGTTTATTGAGTTCCTTCTACATAAAACTTGTTAATCACAATAATAAACATATATGTATGCAAGGAATGCACAAAAGTTCTTAAGTTGAGAGCCGAATGTGAGAAATATGAACTTCCTCAACTATGAGAACATAGCAGGAACTTGGTTATAGATATTGATTGAGTTTAAATTTTGCTTCACGTATTGGAACTTGATCATCATCCTCAAGTTCCTCACCATCAGATATTGTAAGTTATTCTGTTGCCTTTCAAAAGTGACATATTTTCATTAAAATTAAAGCATTGTTGATTCCTTAGGAACTTGGTCCATAGGAACTTGCAACTTTATAATTATTCCAACCTGTTTGTTGGGTACAAACATTAGACTAAAAATATGTTCACTGTTTTCAAAGCACATTATCATCAAATTTTAACTTTGAAAGACTTTGATCAATACCTTGTACCTGTAAAAACATAAAACTTCTGTGGAACTAGGTCCAAGGTTAGAATTCAAAATTTTAAATATTTAAAATCAAAATGTGCTTGAATCACTTAACAAAATATATGGTGAATAGAACCTAACTTACCAACCTTGCATGGAATGATTTTATCTTTTGTGTTGCTGTAAAAAGTTAAAGTTCCTCCACCATCACTCTCTAGTGAGATTAATTTTATTTGACTTTCAACATGTTTAGAACACTCGTTGTTGAGATATTTCGAGATGTTCCTCCTCACTGGGTACTGCTAGTTCCTTTCATACTTTCTGGAATTTGTCCGGGTTCCTTTAGATTTTTAGAGCTTCATTTTCTGTTGGAACTTGTTCCTAATGTTATTGTTCATTCATTATTAGCCATGTCACGAATATATGAGGCGTTGTTCCTTCAGTCGTTATTTCCATTTTGGGTTGTATATAAATGTTTTCTGAAATTCAAAACCCAAAGGAAACTTTTGTGCAATCTCAAGATTAGTAGGTTAGTAGAAAGTGATAATATACTAAAGCATAATGAAGAATAAACATAAATTTCAAAAAATATTCCTTTAGAATGTAGTTCCACCTGTATAGTTCTAACATTCTTTAAGGAAAATATGGAATGAAGTTTATGTTTTGTTCATCAAAACTAGGTTCAATCAGAGTAAGAACAAGAACTTTTATAAGTCTTGATTTGTTCATGTGCCATAATCCAATATATTCTTAGTTTCATCATCAGTTCCATTGGGAACAGGTTGAGTTCCTTTTGTCCATGGAACTAGTCTTTATGCAATTAGTACAAAATAATCTCACACGCTTAACCTACAAACCATTTAACTTTGATATGCAAGATTTGCACAAACTTGAAGAGATATTAATTTTATCATTATTTAAAAGTAAACAACATAACTTAAAATAAAGAGAAAAAGAATTTAAATCATATCATAGTATTACTTAAGTTTCTATGAAAAAATCATAGAGACTATTACTCAACCAGAAGTATATGATATGATACGTTAGTTTTCATTCTGACTCAAAGGAACTTACCTGTCAGTGGAACTTGTCTTAATTTACGCATCTCAGCCTGTCAAGTTCCTTCAGGATCTGCTGAGTTCCTCAACCTTGTTCCAACGGGTACTCCAGATTCTTTTATTCTCTTTTCTTGCATGATTCTAATGTTTTCTTTTAAATAAAGATATTTTAATCATGATTCAAACCCTAAAAAAATCTCTTCTGTCCTTGGACATTGGTACCCAAAATTTCGGGTCCTTTCATGTTAGTAACATTAACGAATCATTTGTTTTTCAACCAATTTTAGTGCACAAAAAAAATGCTACTTGTTAGGAACAACATATATTTACTAAGAAAATATTAATCGTGATTCCCATGATGCATGACAAACTTATTCTTTGGCAAGGATTGTAATAAACGTTCATTGTACTCCCAAAGAATCAAGTTCCAAGCTGCTGGAAATTTGAGTTCCAAGTCTGTAAATAAGCATTTTCAAAAAATATTTTTCCTTGTAAGATCTCCTATAAACTGGTTATTTTCTTATAAAAAATTCAAATCATTTTGAAATAATACGTTTGGTATTCAAACATACAAAAAATCATATTTGATAAAATCCAAAATCGATTTGAATAAAAAATAAAGTTTATAGAAATAATACATGGAGTATGATAAATTCAATGCAAATATATAAATAATATATGAAAGATAAAATACTGACCTTATAAGCATTTGTCTCTGAATTACGTTTACCTTTCAAGAAAACATGTATTCTCGTGAGTTCCTCTGAGTAAAGCAGTTTGAGTTCCTTAACAGTGTAGGGTCGAGTTCCTGTATGTATTCATCCTTCCAGGAACTTCCTCCTCAGGGTTGCCTGAATCCTGGAGGAACTTGCTCTGATACCAATTGTTATTTCGGATGAACTACTACAAGAAGGGGGGTGAATTTTAGTATGGAACATGATAGTCAATTTTTGCGGAAATTAAAGAACATGAAAGGAAAATAAAGAGAAACGATGCAAGAGAGATTTAGCGAGGAAACTTTCCAGGGCCCAACTGGAAATAAAACCTCGACCCACTAGGGATTTCTCTAAAACACTTCACTATAGAGCAATAAATCAATTACAACCTATAATATTCTACTGGACCCGTAAGTTCCTCTGGGAACTTACTTCTCCATTCTCTATATTCTAGTGTTCTTTTCCCTTTTCCCCCTCTCTCTTTTTCTCTCTCTCTTTCTCTTTCTATTCTCTGTTCTTTTTCTCTTTCTCTTTCTCTTCTCTTCTTTGTTCTCACACTTTTCTCATATTCTCACCCCAATTACAAGAATTCTCTCAAACCCTTTACAAATTCCCCATTACAAGAGTTCACTCAAACTCTCTTCTCTATTCTTAAAATTACAGATTCTTGATAGAATAAAACTCTAATATATTGAACATAAAATCTGACTGGAACTTGGAACATAATCTGGAACATGCGATAGGAACTTTGAGTGGAACCGACTCAATATGTGGGTATAAGATGGTACGTTTTAGCTCTCCACATTATTGAAGTTTGGCTCACCTTAGAAATGGTGATTCAAACCGTATTTATAAGCAAATAGGCCGTGTTTCCCAAGAAACCACTAAATACACCACTAAACCCACTCAAAGTTCTGTCAGGAACTTGTAACTGCCCACTACATTGCTGCCCATGTTCCCATTAACTACAGCCACGTCCCACTACTTGTTGACTCAATAAAAGCTCTAATTGTGTGCCTCAAAAATGTCAGAATTATATGTGTATATATGGGTGATTGGTTATTACAATTTCTTGGAGAAAAAGCCTAATTAACCACCCCACACTTACCACTCACACGTCCACCAGTCTCACACACACCACTAACTTTGACTCACTAATTAAACAACCCACTAACCTAATTTTTGACTCAAAAAATCAAAAAAGAAAACTTAATAAACTACTCCTAAAAATTAGCTCAGTCAACCCTAATAAAAAATAAAGACCGATTTTTTTCTTTTTAATTTTTCCGATTTTTTTTATTTTTTTTTAAAACTTTAAATCAATTTTAAAAACAAAAATAAACTAATAAAACAAAAAATAATCAGAATTAAAAAGTAACCAACCTAGTCCTAAAATTAAAGAGACTAATCTTGACTACTAACTAATTCAAAAACACTTACCAACTACTCCTAAAATTAGGGTGCACTAATTCAGTCAGTTTTTGAACATTTTAAACAAGTTAAAACAGTCAAGGAGTTGTTTAAACCGTCCCTAAAAAGTAGCAACAGTCGTGGACCAAAATAACTAACTGACTCAACACAAGTTCCTCTGGGAACATGACCCAAAGTTCCTCTGACAGACACGACTAAGTTCCAATCAGACTTAAATGCATTAATATACTTACATTTACCCTAGAACATTACATTATAACATTCATGGATGCTTCTCTTCTCTTCATCAAGTGATTCGTTGGAATACTTGAAGTTCTTCTCATGTTCCTTGCTGAATTCTCTTCAGGAACTTCTCTGATTTCTCTGTAGAAACTTGACAGCAACATCTTTGATTCATAATTCGAACCTTCACTTGAATCACCATCTTGTTTCTTCAAATGATTGAATCTTCATGTTTGAATCTTCAATGCTTATTTATTTGCTTCAACTCAGAAGCTTCTCTTGATTTGTTCCAACTCAGGAACTTATATTGCATACATCATCAAAGATGATAGGAATCTTCTTCCTTAAGACCTATGAACTTGTTTATGCACATCTTAACACACATGTTAGTTAGATAATCATCATTTGTTCATTATCATCAAAACCATACATAGCTCAACAACTTTATTCCTTGCAAAAAAGATGTTAGGAAGAAAAAAAAATATGTATATATGTGTACTTTGGTACATATATATAGGTTATTCCAATAATAATAGTAAGCACAATATTGCAAGAGAATAATAAAAAAATAAGTAATTTATTTTTACTTTGTACAATTAAAATATTAATTGTAATTTGAATTGTTGATGTACATAAACTTTGTCCTTACAGCATTTGATTTAAACCATTTAAAATATTACATCAAGGCCTTGAGATCCAACACTACTAAAAGATGAGGTTGATTTTTCAACCTCCAAATTAAATTTGCTTATAGAGGAAAGCATGATTTAGAGAAGTAATATCCTTTAGCCCCAATCCGCCCTCTGATTTTTTAAGTTGCAAGAGGGCTTGACTTCTCCAATAGATAGGTTTGGCTTCCAAGTTTTGAGACCAAAAAAAATGAAGTATGATAGAGTTAATTTTGTGAAGGACATTTTTAGGGAGAAGATATATAGAGAAGATATGATAGGCAAAAGCTACAAGAACACTATTAATGAGAACAGCTCTTCCTAGGGGAGAAAGAGAAGAGTACTTCCAAGAGCTTATAGTTTTGATAATTTTTTCTTTCAAATGAAGGAACACATTGGTTGATCTGCCATCCACATCCATTGGGCAACCCAAATAAGTTCCCAAGCTATCCTTGCTTTCCATAGCTAGAGGTTCCCTTAAGAACCTTATGAAGTTGGGGGGTGTTTTTGCTGAAGAAGATATGAGACTTGTTAAAATTCACCATTTCACCAGAGATGGAGCAAAAGGTATCAAGTAGATTTTGACTCTTTGACATGGTTCTTGGGAGGCTCGGAAGAAGAGAAGTGCATCATCCGCAAAGAACAGATGGGAAATTTTTCTCCCCTCTTGCTAGGGGAATTCCTGTTAGGAGACCCTGAGAATTATGGTGAGTAATGTTCCTTGAGAGAACCTCCATTGTTAAGATGAAAAGGTAAGAGTATAGTGGGTCCCCTTGCCTAAGCCCCACTGTGGGAGTTAAACTAGGAAGAGGAGTGCCATGGAGAAGAATGGAGTAGTTCACTGTGGAAATACATTCCATGATCCACCCTATCCAGTTGTTTGGGAATTTCATGTGAGTGAGAATGCATTTGATGAAATCCCATCGTACTCTATCATATGCCTTGTTTAGATCCACCTTGATAATAGCCTCATAAACTTTCCCATTCCTTTTGAGCTTTGTGAGCAACTCATGAGCAATGAGGCAATTATCAGCCATTAATCTACCAAGAATGAAAGCATTCTGGCATTCTCCAATGAGATTCTTGAAAATTGGTTTGTCTTTTGATAAGACTTTTGGTGATCACTTTGTAGATTGAGTTGCGCAGACTGATAGGCCTAAAATCGTTGATACTTTTAGGTTGCTCACATTTTGGGATAAGAGTGATGAATGTTTTGTTGATTTCCTTTAGCATCCTTCCCCCAGTGAGAAAGACATTCACCGCATTCCATAACTCCACCCCTATCAGATTCCAGTTATATTGAAGAAAACCTGGTGGGATACCATCCGGGCCTGGACTTTGTTTCATGGAGAAAACTGTTGACTGAACCTCTTCAAAGGTGATTGGAGTCTACAGATGGAGAATATCTGCTGTAGAAAGAGATGGGAGGTGAGAGAACCAATCAGTTTTGTAGACCAGTTCATCAAACTTGCCTGCTTTAGGGCAAAGGATGCCTTGAAAGTGAGCTTGAAAGAGATCAGCTATCGTTGCCTCATCAATGACCCATGTACCAAAAGAGTCTAGGATGTTCTGTAACACCCCGTATTTTTATATTATTTATTTAGTTATTATTACTTTAAATAATTTTACTAAAGTAATTTTATATCTCATTTTATTAAAAATATTATTTTCCACTTCAACTTTAGAAATGACCAATAGTTAATAGATCTCTAATTAAGTCCCTAAGTAGTAAGGAAGTTAGGGTAATCTCTTAAGTAAAAATGTAAAATAAAAAAATATTATATATATATATATAACAATTAAAAAAAAGAAAAAAAAATCAAAAAAAAAGGAAAAGGGGAAGTGAATACAGTAGGTTAGTCTTTCATATGAAGCTTACTCCTCAATCCTCACTGCTCCTCTCTACCGCATCAGGTTCATCTTCTCCAACCTTTCTTTCTTTTATTTATTTATTTTTTATTTTCTTTATCCTTCTAGATTAGCACTTCAATCTTAATCACTCCTAAACTCTATTCATTCATCTTCATCTTTTCTTAGTTTTGTCACTTTTATGGGTGATTGAATATAACAAAATGAGTTTTTGAACCCTTAGGATTTGGGATCGAGAGTGTGTTTTTCGGGTTTTATTGAACAATCTAATCTTCCTTGATCAAGTAAGTACTAAGTCTTGTTCTAATTTCGAATGTTTATGATTTATGTTCAAAATTTGAGTATTACTAAATTAGGGTTCTTGAGTTAATTAATTTCGGGGAAAATTATGTATGTTAATGTTGTTGTGTTCAATGTTGTTGCTGTTGTAGTGGTCTTTTTTCTGTGGTATGTCACTACAATATTTGTTGTGCTACTTTTTTATACTACTACAATTGTTATTTTTACCGCTATTGTGTTTCGGCTCTAATTTCTCGTTCATATAATTAGTTTTAGCTATTGGTTCCTTCATGAAAGTTGTAGAGCACAAAGAGCTAATGAATTTAGACATAATAATTGCAAGATTCGGAGTTTTATGCTATAAGTTATGCTTCCTGCAAGTTTATTGTTGTTTTGGGTCATGTTTGTGTGCGTGTGAGTAGTATAAGTGTTGGACGTTAGAAATTGTGACAGAAACAAAGTAATATACATCAATAATCTTTCATTAGTGCTTGATTTTGGTGCCACTGAGTTGTGCTTGATTATATTAGCATTATTGTTTGATTACATTATTATATATATATATATATATATATATATATTGTTACTATGGTGTTGCACTAGCTATAGGTGTATGTAAACCTGTATTATTCGTCTATGACAAGCCTGTGGCTGTAGTGGTTTGGCCTTTTGAGACCATTTATTTTGTAGTCTTATAATCATGGAGTTTATATTACAATACAAGTAGTTTTACAGGAGATTGTATTAGTTTAGTTACGAGTGACTCTAGGTTGATGACAAGTGACTTATACTACATATGTTAATATATTGTAGATTCCGGGTTTGTAGAAGAACCTTTTTTACTAGTGTTTTGAGATTTGTTGATTGTTATTGCGGATAAGGTAAGATTTCTTACTAAACCTGTACAGTTATAATTAATTCTTATTTGACAATATTTTAAGAACTTGTATTATGAAAGTATTTTATATTGAAACGAGGAAGTTCCTCACCCTTACGAGGGTTTCTAGATTTTATGTTACCAAGCTAAGATTTTGAAAGGAGGAAGTTCCTCACCCTTACGAGGGTTTCTAGATTTTATTGTGGGGTTGCCGGTAAGAGGTATTCCCCGAGTTTGGAAGTAGGTTGAGTTAACAGTGTCTCAACCATTTTATATAGTAGTTGGGGGTACGTTGATCAGTACCCTTGCCAATTGTCTTCCTTCTTGGTAGGTTATCAAGTAAGGGGTATGCATACTAGGTGGTTTGGTGTGTTTGTTCAGTGAGCCTAGCTAGCTCAATGAATTTCTTATTTAATACTTCCTACTCACAGATTTCGAAAGTAAGATCTTATATTTATGCAAGTTGTTTTTAAAAAGAAAGAAGGTTTTGGACTTGAGTTATTTAAACGTAGATTAAAGTTTATTTGAGAAGTTGCTCCTGCTGCTATTTAACCCTGTACAGATTGGAAATGGATTTGCAAGATATTCCTATATATCTTGCCTGCACATTGGTTAGTTTTGTTTATTTATACTGTGAAATCTTGCTCAGCCTTTGGCTGATATTACAATGATCAATGTGCAGGGGCTTGATGATGTCCGGCTTGTCGGGTTAATGAGTGCGATCATTCCTTTTGGATTTTAGACTTTAATAAGGCTTCCGCTTTCACTTAATTATACTTAGAATTTATCTTTGGGTTGTAATAACTATTTTAAGTTTACTATGGTGGACTGTAATAGTTAGTTAATTAATCTTTTAATGATTAGTTTTCAGGTAGAACCACTAGCCTTACAATGACTATAATTGGTTATCGCGGCATAACAATCTTGAGATTTTCTGAATTGTTGTTTCAGGTGATAAATATTATTTTCCTATTGGAAAATTCAGGGTTGTTACTGTTGGTATCAGAGCCTAGGTTACTAAGACTTAATTAATATGACCTTAAATAAGAATAGGTAACTAAAATTGTTAAAATTTTGAAAGCCGCTGTGAGGTTGAGATATGGGGAATAAGGAACTAGTCATTGTGTATTGATGCCATTCTTTCTTTTGTTTTCCTCTTATTATTATTTACTTGGTTAATTGGTTGATTTGAGAAACTTATAGTTGTTAGTAATGTGTGAACTATCTTTGTTGTTTTATTATCTTCCAACTATATATGGATTGTCAATGACAACTCATTTTGTTTATTTTGTTCTGTTGCAATATTAAGATGTTGCGTAAACAGAAAACGCTCAAGTTCGAGTCGAACAATGCGCCAAATAACTCAATCCACTCAAGCCTTAACTGAAGCTATGGAGAGACTTGTTGCAGCGCAAGCTAATGCTATCAATACTCCTGCTAATCCTACTCCTGATGATTTTGGCACCAAGACTACGGCTATTTCCAAAGCAATTGACCAGAAGAAACCGCCTACATTTTATGGTAAAGGAGATCCTATAAAGATGGAGAACTAGATTAGAGAGTTTGATAAGATCTTCACATCCCTCAAGGTCCCTGATCATATGAAGGTTGATTCTACTTCCTATTATCTGGTTGAGGATGCGGATCTCTAGTGGACTCACAACAAGTTTGACCTAATGACCAAGGTCATTGTGGATGAAGAAGGAGAAGAGCATATGGAAGAAAGAGAGTTTGGTTGGACTGAGTTCAAGAAAGCAGTCCGTGATGAGTTCTTTCCAGCTCACATGAGAAAGAGAAAAAGAACGGAATTTAATGACTTGGTGCAGGGAGACATGACCGTTCATGAGTTTTACGTCAAATTTCAGGAGTTGTCTCGATTTGCTAAAGGGCTAGTTCCCGATGAGCAACAAAGAGCTGTGAAACTTGAAGAAAAGTCGGATCCCGAGCTCCATTCTATGATGGGTGCTGGTGAGTATAGTACGGTGAAAGAGGTGTACACTCGTGCTTGTAATGCTGAGAGGATCGAGGAGAAGAGGCAAGTTGCAAAGAAGCAAAAATCCACTCCTTCTGAGTCCACCCAAATGACAGATAAAGGGAAGACATTTGGTTCCAATGGTCACAACAAGAGTAAAGGGGGCTTTAACAGATCCCGAAGCTTTGGGAACCATGATTCTAGTGGTCATTTCAACAAGGGAGGTTCTAGCCAACAGCATTTGAAGGACAATCAGAATTCCATGAACTCCCAGAGCCAACCCCAAAGCCAAAACCAAATGGCAGAACGGATATACTACTGCAAGCGTTGCAATATGAACCACCCTGGTAAAGATTGTGATGGTAACTTTGTAGAGTGTAACCATTGTGGCAAGAAGGGGCATCGTGCTTATGAATGTTTCACCAACCTAAGGTCTAGGAGTTTCCGACCTGAGCTGAGTTTGAGGAATGCGGCACAACCAGATAGGAAACCCCAGAATGCCAACAATAATCATACACCTTCTAACTCATTAAATGCAGCACCTAATCACATTGTTGGGACCGCCAATGCTACTCATGCAAGGAAAGACACAGGTCATGTGCATGTGATGAACCAAACTGAGGCAAATGCTAGAGGCAATGTAGTGACTGGTACATTCTTTCCATTCGATACCTGCTTATGTTCTATTTGATTTTGGTGCTTCTCACTCTTTTGTGTCTAAATCTTTTGTGAAAAAGTCACACATAGAAAATTCTAGAACTTGTGAGACAGATATCTCTATGCTTTCTGGTGTTATTATAGCTTATCATACCTTGTATCTAGATGTCCCCATTGTGTGTGGTAGTACCACCCTAGTAGCTAATTTGATAGCTTTTCCTTTACATGATTTTGATGTAATCCTAGGGATGGATTGGCTTAGTAAGTATAAAGCCAAGATTGATTGTGAGAAACAAAAAGTGTCTGTAGTTAGTCCTAGTGGATTCCATGAGTTTTACAGAGGGTCTTCTTTTAAAATCATTTCTGCTTTGACTCTAAAATCATACTTGAGGAAGGGATGTCCAATGTACTTGTGCCACGTTCATGATACTAGCAAGGAAGAGCCACATATTGAAGATGTTCGAGTTGTCAAAGAATTTTTAGATTCCTTTCCTGAGGAGATTTCTGAAATGCCTCCGAAACGTGATGCTGAGTTCAGTATTGACTTGATGCCTGGAACTGGACCTATTTCTAAGCCTCCTTATAGGATGGTGCCTGCTGAGATGAAAGAGCTTAAGGCTCAGTTGGAAGAGTTGTTTGACAAGGGGTGCATCCGACCTAGTGTATCCCCATGGGGTGCACCTGTTCTGTTTGTGAAGAAAAAGGGTGGGAGTCTTCGCCTATGTATTAATTACAAGGAGCCCAATAATGTTACAGTGAAAAACAAGTTTCCTTTACCAAGAATAGATGATTTGTTCGATCAGTTAAAAGGAGCTGGAGTGTTCTCTAAAATTGATCTGAGATCTGGATATCATCAACTTTTTATTGCAGACAATGATATTCCGAAGACAGCTTTTCGTACTTGCTATGGGCACTATGAGTTTATTATTATGCCCTTCGGGTTGACTAATGCTCCAGCTGTTTTCATGGACTTAATGGATAGAGTTTCCGGCTGTATCTTGATAAGTTTGTGGTTGTTTTCATTGATGATATACTGATTTATTCAAAGAATGCTAGTGAGCATGAAGAACATCTTCGAACTATTCTTCATGTCCTTAGGGAGAATCAATTGTATGCGAAGTTTTCAAAGTGTGAAAGTTGCTTTCAAAGAGTGTGACTGAGATTCGCAGTTTCAAGCTGAGATAGCTCGTTATTATAGGAGGTTTGTGAAGGATTTCTCGAAGATAGCTCGTCCATTGACTGCATTGATGAGAAAGAACACTGAGTATCATTGGGATGATGAATGTGAGAAGGCATTCCAAGTTCTAAAGGAACGTCTTACCACAGCTCCTGTATTGACCTTCCCTGATGAAAACTTAGAGTATGAAGTGTTCACAGATGCTTCAAAGAGCGGTCTTGGTTGTGTGCTTATGCAAGATAAAAAGGTTGTTGCTTATGCTTCAAGGCAATTGAAAAACCATGAATTGAATTACCCGACCCATGATCTATAGTTGGCGGCAGTTGTTTTCGAACTTAAGATATATTCAGACCACAAAAGCCTAAAGTACATTTTTACTCAAAGAGACTTGAACATGAGACAGACGAGGTGATTGGAATTAATAAAATATTATGATATGGAGATTCAATACCACGAGGGCAAGGTCAATGTTGTTGCAGATGCACTTAGTAGGAAGTCCTCTCACTATTTGCAGACCTTGCATTCGAGAAATCGACTTCGTGAAGAGTTTCAAAATCTTGATGTGGAGATAGTACGACTTGGAGCCCAACTTAATTCTCTTACGATCCAGTCCACCCTATATGATGAGATCGAAGAAGCACAAGTGCATGATCAATTATTGAAAGAAAAGCAAGCTAAGGAGCCTGGTAATTTTATAGTTGCTGAGGATGGTAGTGTGAGGTTCCAAGGGAGATGGTGCGTTCCTAATGTTCCCGAATTAAAAGAGAGGATCCTAGAAGAATCTCATATAGCCCAATAATCTGTTCATCCTGGGGGCTACAAGATGTACAAGGATCTTAAGCAGACATTTTGGTGGCATGGTATGAAGAAGGATGTTGCTATGTATGTCTCAAGATGTTTGACTTGTCAAAAGGTCAAGAGTGAGCACAAAAGGCCTCAAGGAATGATTCAACCTTTAGAAGTTCCCGAGTGGAAATGGGATTCGATCTCTATGGATTTTATTTGTGGACTTCTAAGAACTCCAAAGGGGAATAATATGATTTTGGTTATTGTTGATCGTCTCACTAAGTCTGCTCATTTTGTTCCCATAAAAGATACTTGGAAGCATGGAAGATTGGCTACTGCTTACAGAGAGCACGTGATTAGACTTCATGGTGTTCCTAGTGATATTATTTCAAATAGAGATAGCAGGTTCTTGTCTAACTTTTGGTAAAAGCTCCAATAAGCATTGGGGACTAAGTTAAAGATGAGTACAACTTTTCACCCTGCTACAGATGTCCAGACGGAGCGCACCATCCAAACATTGGAAGATATGTTGCGGGCTTGTGCGTTAGAGTTTCAAGGTTCTTGGGAGGATAAGCTAGATTTGATAGAGTTCTCATACAATAACAGCTACCATTCTACCATTCAGGTGGCTCCATTTGAAGCCTTGTATGGTCGACGATGTCGTACTCCCTTATGTTGGAGTGATATTGGTGAATCTATTGTGATTGGTCCAAAGATGATTCAGGAGACTGTTGAGCAAGTAAAGCTCATCCAGCAGAAGATGAAAGAAGCACAAGATAGACAAAAAAGTTATGGTGATAAGCATCGTCGGCATGAAGAGTTTCAGGTGGGAGAGAAGGTGTTCCTTAGAGTTTCCCCTATGAAAGGAGTGATGAGATTCGGGAAGAAGGGTAAGTTGAGCCCAAAATTCATTGGCCCGTATGAGATTTTGGAGAGGATAGGCGAAGTTTCTTATAGATTGGCTTTGCCACCTGGGGTCGATCGTGCACATAATGTATTTCATGTATCTCAACTCCGAAGATACGTTAGTGACCCGTCACATGTGCTACAGCCTGAGTCTCTTCAGCTAGATGATAACATGACATATGAGGAGTTTCTAGTTAAAATTCTAGATCACAAAGTTCGAAAGACTTGGCGAGGTGAGACAAAGATAGTGAAAGTATTGTGGTCGAATCACAACTCAGACGAGGCTACTTGGGAAGCCGAGGATGCCATGCATCTTAAGTACCCTTATCTCTTCACCTAGGTAAGTTTGTGTTACGAGGACGTGACTCCCTTTTTAAGGGGGGGTAGATTTATGCTATTAACTTGTATTATTCGTGCATTATTATTTGATTGTGGTTATCCATATGTGTGATGGTTCATGTGTGGTTTTGTTCATGTGTGATTTTGTTTGTTTAAGGCTTTTATATAATAAAAGTGAAGTACAAGTTGAGGTTGATTACTTCAAGTCTCAGTAGTTGATTAACTTATAAAGTTAATGAGTTGTTTTAAAAACAAGAGTCATATTTTAACCTTTGTGTTTTTGTCCCAAGTTTCAGGGCGAAACTTCTTTTAAGGGGAATAGATTGTAACATCCCGTATTTTTATATTATTTATTTAGTTATTAATATTACTTTAAATAATTTTACTAAAGTAATTTTATATCCCATTTTATTAAAAATATTATTTTCCACTTCAACTTTAGAAATGACCAATAGTTAGTAGATCTCTAATTAAGTCCCTAAGTAGTAAGGAAGTTAGGGTAATCTCTTAAGTAAAAATGTAAAATAAAAAAAAAATTATATATATATATAAATAAATATAACAATTAAAAAAAAGAAAAAAAATCAAAAAAAAAAGAAAAGGGGAAGTGAATAGAGTAGGTTAGTCTTTCATTTGAAGCTTACTCCTCAATCCTCACTGCTCCTCTCTGCCGCATCAGGTTCATCTTCTCCAACCTTTCTTTCTTTTTTTATTTTTTTTTATTTTATTTTCTTTATCCTTCTAGATTAGCACTTCAATCTTAATCACTCCTAAACTCTATTCATTCATCTTCATCTTCTCTTAGTTTTGTCACTTTTGTGGGTGATTGAATATAACAAAATGAGTTTTTGAACCCTTAGGATTTGGGATCGAGAGTGTGTTTTTCGGGTTTTATTGAAAAATCTAATCTTCCTTGATCAAGTAAGTACTAATTCTTGTTCTAATTTCGAATGTTTATGATTTATGTTCAAAATTTGAGTATTGTTAAATTAGGGTTCTTGAGTTAATTAATTTGGGGGGAAATTATGTATGTTATTGTTGTTGTGTTCGATGTTGTTGCTGTTGTAGTGGTCTTGTTTTCTGTGGTATGTCACTACAATATTTGTTATGCTATTTTTTTATACTACTACAATTGTTATTTTTACCGTTGTTGTGTTTCGGCTCTAATTTCTCGTTGATATAGTTAGTTTTAGCTATTGGTTCCTTCATGAAAGTTGTAGAGCACGAAGAGCTAATGAATTTAGACACAAGAATTGCATGATTCGGAGTTTTATGCTATAAGTTATGCTTCCTGCAAGTTTATTGTTGTTTTGGGTCATGTTTGTGTGCATGTGAGTAGTATAAGTGTTAGACGTTAGTAATTGTGACAGAAACAAAGTAATATACATCAATAATCTTTCATTAGTGCTTGATTTTGGTGCCACTAAGTTGTGCTTGATTATATTAGCATTATTGTTTGATTACATTATAATTATATATATATATATAGGAAGGATTGGCTAAAAACCATTTGTACCCCTTTAAACATCTAATGTACCACTACGACTGCTAATGTACCCCTTTAAACAATTTTCTGTCTTGTTTTCAACCATCTTTTGGTTATTAGCCAATCCTTCCTCTATATATATAAAGGGTTACATTAGCAGTCGCAGGGGGTACATGAGATGTGTAAAGGGGTACAAATGGTTTTTAGCGAAGGTTACTAATATTTACAAAGATTGCCATTAGTAATTACATGTGTACCCCTTTAAGTGTCTAATGTAGGAGTTTTTAGGATGAAAACGTTTTTAGTTGATCCTCTTCCTATATATATATATATATATATATATATGTATATATAGGGTCAGGATCATGTGAAAAAGGTTCTTTAGGTGAGAAGGCTTGTTTATGTGAGAAAAATCTTGAGCGTTGATTTATTTTGATCTAAAGGCTAAGATTTTATGGATTTTTTAATTTAAAACAATTTTAAAAAAAAAATCCTTAAAATTTCTCCCCTCCCTTCCTTATAATACGTAGGATTAGGAATTTTTTTTTCATTTTTTCTTTATGACTTTCTAAAAAACAGTTTTTTTTTTTGTTTTGAATATTTTTATTTTTAAAATATCAATTTTATGGATTTTTTTTCTAGATTTGTTGTATTTTAAAAAAAAAAAAAAAGATTAGTGCATAATTTAGAGTATGACTAATGGAATTTAGAACATAGTTCTTAAAATTTAGAACATGGCTATAAACTTTAGAGCATATACATATATAACTCAATATTCAATTAAAAAATAGAAATTTACATTTTTTATTAAAAAAATTTATAATTTTAAGGCTTAATTTTTTAAAAAAGTTGTAATTTGCTTTTATTTTTTAAAAAATAAATATTTCAATTTCATAAAATAATCAACATTAAATCAAAATAAATCAACGCTCTAGTTCTATCTTATATGGTTTGGAAACTATATTATAAAAATTTTAGAACATGACCCGTACAATTCAGAATATGAATCATAAAATTTAGAATATGACTTATAAAAATTTTAATATTTTATATACTTTTTTTTATCAATAGTTCATATACTTAAAATAAACTAACAATAAACTGACATTTTCTGCATACATACACATATTAACCATGACTTATAAAATTTTAAACATGGGTTGTTAAATTTACAACAAAGCATTTAAAAGTTAGAACAAAGCTTATAAATTTTGAACATGACTTATAAAATTTTGAACATGGCTTATAAAATTTTGAACCTGGCTTATAAAATTTTGAACATGACTTATAGAATTTAGAACACGAGTACTTACGTACAAATAAACAAATAGCTTGAATTTTAGATACTTTTTATTTTATGAAAAAAAACCAATTTTTGAATTAAAAAAATATTTTAAAAAACGTATTTTAAAAAAAAAAACATATATTTTTTTTGTTATAAAAAATAGAAATATACTACTTAAATTAAATTACCAAGTTGCCCTTACTAACAAAAACACAAGATCAAATAACAACCCTTAGATCTAAAATTATAAGCGGTGCAGATGTTTTCTCACATAAAAGTCTTTCTCACCTAAAGCACCCTTTCTCACACGATCCTATTCCTATATATATATATATATATATATTGTTGAACCATGTTTGATTTGAATGATGACAAACCAGTGCTCTATACTTGATGTCTATGTATATTTGTATATGAACAGGTTGAATTAAGTGAGGACTCATCAAGGCAACTATGAAGACCTTGAGATACTTGAAGATCAGAAGCCAAGAGCTTGGAGCTATTTATTTTTTATATTTCTAGGATCTTCTTGTAAAATAGGCTTAGAAAAATATTCTTAGTGTTTTTAAGTAAAAAGCAAAAAGACTTTAAGTTTACATCCAGTAAAGAGAACAGGCCAAGAACAAGCTAAGAACAGGCACAGAATAAGCTTGGAACAGTTCCCTTTACCAGATGTAGACTTAGTAGTACTGAGACCACTGTGGGAACAGACCTCAGTATTACGCACGTGATCCGTACAAATTTTAGTGTTCAAAATTATTTTTGAAAATTTATTTGAAGAATTTGGATCACTTGTGTTTTGGAAATCTGCCAAATTGATACACCAAATCAGCTCATTAAATGCAATGTACTTTGTTTGGACTTTAGTGTACATCTCACTTCCCATAGTGGAAAGAGACAAAGTCTGAAACAAGAACACTGCACTTGTGTCAGCTGAAGTTGTTTGCACAATTTAGGCAAGTCTCCAAGCACACTTCTAGAGGACGGTTTTTTCCTTGCCTATATAAACAATCTTTTGAAAAACCCTAGTAAGACTTTTGCTCTCCAAAGAAAAATCAAGTCATATTTTCTGAGAGTCTATCCTAAGTGCAAAACTATCTCCATATCCATCTTTAAGAGAAAAACTTACGGAGATTTAAGTTTGTAAAATCTGAACCACTTAGAGGGAAGTGGTTGGGGAGTGTTCTGTGAACACTGAGTGAACTGTTAGAGTTAACAGTTGGGGAATTAAGTGTTACATAGTTGTAACATTTAATTGAGTGTGTAACCTTGTTATTATTCTGAGTTGATTAATAATATTGGTGAGAGAGTGGAGGACATAGGCTTGTTTAGAAGTCGAACCTCGTTAAATCTTTGTGTCCCTACTTTTTATTTACAGTTCTTTCGTTGTTCTCACAAAAAGATAAACAAACATTGAAAACGATTGAAAAAACACACATACTCAATTCAAACCCCCCTTCTTGAGTATACATTGAACTAACAATTGGTATCAGAGCCTAACTTCTCAACAGGTTAACTACCTAGAGGAGCAAGAAGATGTCTACTCAAGAATCAAACAGTTCAAGACTCCCCAAGTTCAATGGCACTAACTACTCTTGGTGGAAGAATTGCATGAAAAATCTTATCATTGGGATAGATTATGAATGCTGGATAATTGTCCAAAATGGACCCACGTTCATCCACAAGAAGAATCAGGAAGGGCTCATAGTTCCAAAGACAAAAGAAGAGTACACAAGTGAAGACTACAAGAAGCTGGAGAAAAATGCAAAGGCAATGTCACTTGTTCAACAAGGAATTGCAGAATGTGAGGTAAATCGAATTCTAGCTTGTTCTTCTGCAAAGGAAATATGGGATACACTAGAGCTTACATACGAAGGCAACTCTGAGGTGAGAAGGTCAAAAATTGACATGCTTATGTCAAAATATGAGGTCTTTGAAATGACTAGAGATGAAAACATAAAGGACATGTTTACAAGGTTCATAACCATTGTAAATGAACTAAATTCATTGGGAAGACCTTCTCAAGTGAAGAGTTGGTGAGGAAAATGTTGAGAAGCTTATCGGGGAAGTGGATGCCCAAGGTTACAGCCATACAAGAAGCAAAGGATCTGACCTCACTTTCTCTAGAACAACTTATTGGTTCCTTGATGACTCATGAGATGCTGGTAGATTCAAAGGTTGAATCCAGCTCAAAAAACAAGGAAATGGTGCTCAAAGCTGAGGAATCTGAGGAAGATGAAGATGATATAAGTCTTATGACCAGAAGGTTTGAAAAATACCTTAGGACAAAGTCCAAGGGTAAGTTTGTAAAAGGAAGGAACAGTTCTGGATAGTTCAGGAAAACCAGTTCCAATGCTGGTTGCTTTAAATGTGGTGAAATGGGGCACAGAATCAAGGAGTGTCCAACATGGAAAAATCCCAAGGGAAATCCTGGAGTCCAGGCTGAGAAGAAGGTTTTCAAAAGAGCTATGCTGGCTGCAGTTTGGGGAGATTCAGAATCAGAAAATGAGGAGGATGAAGAAGAAGCAAATCTCTGTCTAACTGCTTTCACATGCACAGACCAGTCTGAGGTCTGTTTGCAAAAAGAAGAAGTTATTTGTCTCATGGCTGGTGGAAGCACTTCAGATGACAACCAGGTATGTTTTAATGATTTAAAGACAAACATGCACAATCTAGATAGAGATGAACTACTTGACTATCTTGAATTCACCATTGATCAATGCATTAGTGTTGGGTCTGCTTATCAGAACAACAAAAAGAAACTAAAAGAAACAGTTCGAGAATATGAAATATGTGGTGCTAGATCTGCTGAACTTGAGCTTATTTGTGAAGAACTTAAAGAAAAAATTTCTGAACTTGAAGTAACAGCAGATTAGCATAAAATGGAGCTTGAGACATTAAACTCCAAACCAGTCCCCTAAAGAGGATGAACTTTTTGAAAAAATTCAAAAGGGGTTTAATGAGCTCAAGAAATTCATCACACATAATTGAAACTTTCAACTGCTAAAAGACACATGTACCTTGAGTAAATCTGATGTCATACTTGCATATGACCATTTAATTGAAAAACTTGAAGATTTACACAAGGAACATAGTGAGCTCAAGAGTTCTGAAGAGACTGGTTCTCCCACTGCCTTCGATGAGGTTTTGGATGTTTTACATGATGAGTGCATAGCTAAGATATATGATCTTGAGGCTGAACTCATCTTGCTAAAACAAGAAAACACCAAGAAGACCAGTGACGAACCAGATCCCTCCCTGGTCTCAAGACTACAGGATGAACTTCAAAAGACTAGACTTGACTTAAAATCTTTTGAGAAACAAAATGAAGTTCAACTTAAGAGGCTTGAGAACACGGAAAATGAGCTAACAGATTGTATGAACTAATTGAACAAAATGTTGGATGCTCGGAAAACCTTAAACATCCTCACATCCCAACTTAGAAATTCTCAAAGGTATGGTTTAGGGTATTCTGGATCTAGTTCCACAACTGTTCTTGGCAGAGACAACACATGGTTGGATGAATTCAAGAAAGGCAAGTATATATTTGCCAAGGATATGCATGTTTGTACCTATTGTGGTAAGAGTGGTCATGTTGCTAACAAATGTTTCACCAAAAAGAAGCATGACAAGAAAAATAAAACCTACACCAAACATGTGTGGGGAATTGAAGGTCAAGACTGAAAATGTTTCAAAGAACAAGGAACCCAAGCTGGTCTGGGTTCCTAAAACTAACCTTTAGTTAGCTTGTGCAGGTACGTGTGAAAGGAAAGTCATACTGGTATTTGGACAGTGGTTGCTCAAGACACATGTCCGGGGATAAAGAACAATTCCTTTCACTCACTACATTCAAGGGAGGGCACGTAACATTTGGTGATAATAGCAAAGGACTTATCAAAGGAGTAGGTAAGGTTGGTAAGTCACTCTCCCAAGCAATTGACAATGTTTACTATGTAGAAGGTTTGAAACATAACCTTTTGAGCATATCTCAACTATGTGACAAGGGAAATAAAGTGAATTTTGAATCAAACACTTGTCACATAATGAACCCCAAGACAGGGGAACTGGTCTGTGAAGGAACAAGGCATAACAATGTGTATATCACATACTTAAGTCAAATTCCACAGAACAGTGCCCTCTGCCTTAGTGTTGTAGAGGATGACCAATGGCTTTGGCATATAAGATTAGGACATGTTAGCTTCACTTTACTCAACAAGTTGAGAACACAAGACTTGGTGATAGGTTTACCTAACATCAAATATGTGGCAGACCAGCTCTGTCAAGAGTGTGCAAAGTGTAAGCATGTAAGATCATCTTTTAAACCAAAGAAAGTGGTTAGTTCCTCTGGACCATTTGAACTTGTACACATGGATTTATGTGAACCTATGCGTGTACAAAGTAGAAATGGCTTTAGTTATGTTTTTGTCTTAGTTGATGATTACTCTCGTTTCACTTGGACCATATTCTTGAAATACAAAGATGAAACTTTTGATGAATTTGAAATTGGAAAATTTGATGGGAATAATCCCAACTTTCACATGTCTGCTCATTTCGGTCCCTACTTTGGATTAACTCAATATAATCCAAAGTTGCACAACATCTTCTCAATTCGGTCCAACTTTCACATGTCTACTCATTTTGGTCCCTAGTTTACCTTATGTTACTTGATACAACAAGTCAAAAATAACATTGGGACCAAATTGAGAAGATGTTGTGCAACTTTGGATTATACTGAGTTAATCAACAGTATGGGCCATAATGAGCAGATGTGTGAAAATTGGGATTATTCCCATCAAATTTTCCTTTGAAATTCTAGTGAAACAGGTCCAGAACAAGATCAATCATCAGTTAGCATCTATCAGATCTGATCATGGATCAGAGTTTGATAATGCTAGCTTCATAACCTATTGTATGGAGCATGGTGTTTCTCACAACTTTTCAGCCCCCAGAACTCCTCAACAAAATGGAGTAGTTGAAAGAAAGAATCGCACTCTGGAAGAAATGGCTAGAACCATGCTTCTAGAGAGTGGTCTGTCCAAGAAATTTTGGGCTGATGCTGTGAGTACATCATGCTACATACTCAATAGAGTTATGCTAAGAACAATACTAAGAAAAACACCTTATGAACTTCTAAGGGGTCGAAAACCAAACATTCAACATTTAAGGATATTTGGTTGTAAGTGTTTTGTACACAACAATGGTAAGACCAGTTTGGACAAGTTCGACCCCAGGAGTGATGAAGCTGTTTTTATAGGGTATTCTCCTCATAGCAAGGCATATAAAGTTTTCAACAAAAGAACCTTGTGTGTTGAAGAGAGTATATCCATGTATTATTTGATGAAACTAACATGTTCAACAAGCCTGTGCAGGAAGATGATGATGAAGGCTTTGATATTGGGATGACAAATTTCACTGGAGCTGAACCACAGAACACTGCTGAACCAGACCCTCCAACTCCTCCTGAAAACAACAATGAGTCTGGTGTAGCAGAGGGAAATGCTAAACAAGTTGTTGAACTCAGTGACTCTCCTGCCCATCCAACTGAAGATGAAGTGGGAGAGAACACTGAAGAAACTGGTCCACCCTCTTAAAATGAAAATGAAATAGGGGGAACCAGTACAGACATTGGTTCTAACTTAGGTGACTCAAATGCTGTAAGAAAGAGTATGTTTAAGCAAAGAAGCTCTCATCCTTCTGATCAAATCATTAGTGATTTATCAAAAGGAGTCTAAACTAGAAATTCTGTTTGGAAGAACTTCTGTGCTTACTTCTCCTTCTTATCTCACATAGAACCAACTGACTATAAGATTGCACTAACTGATCCTGATTGGATCTTGGCCATGCAAGATGAGTTGAACCAGTTTGAAAGAAATCAGGTTTGGCATCTTGAACCAAGAACCAATGAGATGTCAGTTATTGGAACCAAATGGGTCTTCAGAAACAAAATGGATGACTCATGTACTATAGTCAGAAACAAGGCCAGGCTAGTGGTTCAAGGGTTTAACCAACAAGAGGGAATAGACTATGATGAAACCTTTGCTCCAGTAGCCAGGCTTGAGGCAATAAGAATCTTAATTGCCTTTGCTGCCCATATGAACTTTAAACTCTTTCAAATGGATGTTAAAACTGCTTTTCTAAATGGTTATTTGAAAGAAGATGTGTATGTGAAACAGCCCCCTGGGTTTGAGGATAGAGTTTGTCCAGATCATGTCTACAAGTTAGACAAAGCTCTTTATGGCCTCAAACAAGCCCCTCGTGCTTAGTATGAGCGACTCTCTAGCTTTCTTATTTAAAATCATTATGAGAGAGGTTCAATGGACAAAACTCTATTCTTAAAGAAAAGGGGAACAGATCTATTAGTGGTCCAGGTATATGTTAATGATATTTTTTTTGGGGCTACTAATTCTGCTTTGTGTGATGAGTTTGCAGACCTAATGAAGAGTGAATTTGAGATGAGCATGATGGGAGAACTTGGCTTCTTCCTAGGGCTTCAAATCAAGCAAGTGGATGATGGAATCATGATCCACCAACAAAAGTATCTCAAGGAGCTGCTCAAGAGATATGGTCTGCAAGATAGCAAGTCCTATGACACACCTATTCCTACCTCTTCTAAACTGAGCCTAGATGAGAAAGGAAAGGATGTTGAGGATAAGCTATACAGAGGTATGATTGGCTCACTTCTCTACTTAACAGCTAGTAGACCAGACATAGTATTCTCAGTTGGGTTGTGTGCTAGATTTCAAAGCAACCCAAAAGAGTCTCATCTAAAAGTTGTTAAGAGAATTTTTAGGTACCTGAGTGGTACAGAGGACATGTGCTTATGGTATCCAAAGGGAAGTAATTTTGATCTTTTAGGATACACTGATGCTGACTATGCTGGTTTTAGTGTGGACAGGAAGAGCACTTCAGGAATGGCTCACTTCTTAGGTTCTTGTCTCATATCATGGGGATCTAAGAAACAAAATTCAGTGGCCTTATCCACATCTGAATCAGAGTACATAGCTCCTGCTTTGTGTTGTGCTCAATTGCTTTGGATAAAGACACAACTTAAGGATTTTGGGGTCTGCTCCGGAAGTGTTCCCTTATTGTGTGATAACACCAGTGCTATAAGCATTTCTAAAAATCCTGTCCAACACTCTAAAACCAAACATATTGAAATCAGACATCATTTTCTCAGAGACAATGTTGAAAAAGGAAATGTGAATCTTGAATTTTGCAGATCTGAAGAACAATTGGCTGATATTTTCACTAAACCCCTAAGCAGGGAAGTGTTTGTCAAACTCCGCACATTACTTGGTATGGTAAGGATTAGATCCTAGTTCCTTAGGACTTATCTTTCCCTTTTTGGCTATGTTTGACTTTTTGATCATTAGTGTACATAAGCAAGGCTGGTTAACTTTTAAATGCCATTTATGCAAGTGGTCTCAAAGTTCTTATGTTGATGCTGTTCTAATGTGTGGTATCTCTAAGTTGCCTAATTGAAAGATGCCTTAAGTTTCTAATATATACAGATCAGCGTCAGACCATCGTCAGACCAGTCCCTTACAACGGTTATATCAGTTATAGCTGAACCCTCAATTTTGAAATTGAGGATTTAATTGTTCTGACACATGACCGTTGTGAACAGTGTAAAGTAACTTCTACTTTATCTGTTCTAATAACTGCCGGTTTTCTCCATTTTAATTCACTCTTTCACATTGTTTTCTCTCTCTAACTGTCTCTCTCTCTCTCAAAATACCCATCTCTCTCAAACCCTAAGCACCATCATCAAAATCCTCTTCAAGAATTCCAATTCAGTTCCTCTCTCTCTCTCTCATCAAATTTGCTTATCAAATCAAAATGGGAAGAAAGAAGAACAAGGCTGCAAGGAAGAAAAGTCGTGGACTAAGCCAATCTCCTAGTTTCACACCCTCTAAAGTTGAGAAGGAATCTCCACCACCTCAACTTTAGAAAACTCCATCACCATCTAAGCCTTCACCCCCTCCATCACCTAAACAACCCTCTCCACAGACTACCATCTCTTCACCTCCACAAAAATCACCATCACCCTCAAAAGCCGAAACTCCTCCTCCACCATCACCATCAAAATCCAAAACTCCACCACCCTCTTCACCACAAAAGGAAACAACCCCATCACCTTCTCCACAACCACAGAAAACACCTACACCATCACCTCAGACCACACAGAAAACAGTGCCCAGCACTGAAGAGAAAGAAGTTGAGAAGGATGAAACAAAGAAGCAAGATGATGACTCACATGCACAGGACATAGATGTGGAGATCACAGGGGTAGTATAGGGGGAAAAGGAAACAGGAAAGAGAACAAGGCCCTTGAGGACAAGGGTCTGTAAGGAAGAGATTAAAAGGGAACATGCTGAGGTGGTTCCAGAGGGAAAGAAAGAAGAAAAGAAGAAAAGAGTGAAGAGTGTTGCCAAGAAGGGAAAAGCCTCTGAGAGCCCCAAGCCTGCAACCAAACTTCCAGCAGAAAAGAAGAGGAAAGCTGCCTCTGCCTCTGACAAGACTCCTGCCAAGAAGAAAGGTAAGACCACTTCTGAACCTCTGTTTGAATTAAGTGGTAGGGGTGTCTTATTTGGTTTTGCATGTCCTAAGTCTTGGACGAGTCAATCATTTTTAGAAGAATTTAAAGAGGCCATAGAGTTCCAGGGTTGGGAAGGGCTGTTTGACAAGAGGTTAGATGTTTTTGAAACTTATGTTGAGGAGTTTTACTCAAAGTTGGGAAAGTTAGACAAAGGGAAGGTCTGGAGTGAGGTCGAGGGGGTCGACATCACTCTTTCAAAGAAGAGTCTAGGGGAGGTACTGGGTGTACCAAGAGGTGGGTTCTGTGATTATTCCAAAGACAACTGGCCAACTATTCCTGAGGTCAGTACAGAACACATACAGACCACTCTCTTTACTGGTTCTCCAAGTGATGGTTGTGGCTATGTTATTAGCCAACTAAGGGAACCAGTGATGAGGTTGTTCCATACAGTTGCCTCTAAGATAGTACTCCCTAGGGCTCAGGGCAGAATGGATGTAAGGAAGATGGATGTTGTGATCATTTACTGTCTTTATGAGAAAATTAAGTTGAGTCTCCCTGGTCTCATGCTAGCTCACATGGATAGCATTGTGGAAAGGTCCAACCACTCTCTACCCTATGGTGCCTGGCTTACCTTGGTTTTCCAAAGTAGAAAGGTTCATCTGAGTGGTGAGGTCAAGAAAATGTCTGTCCTCACCAACAAATCCTAGGTCAGAAGGGGATGACCTTTGAGGGTGGCATGCTAAAAATGAGGGATGAAGAGAGGATCACATGGGCCAGAAGAACAAGCAGTTCCAGGTCTGAGGAAGCTACTAGGTCATTGTCCAAACAGGTGCAGAGACATGGGGAATTACTACAACAGATGATGGCTAGTGTCAATGCTCTGTGCACTTATCTGGATGGATTTATAAAGAACATATCAGCACGACTGGACTCCCATGAAGAAAAGCTTGCCTCCTCTTCCAGCTTTAAGCCCAAGACCACTCCAAGACCAGTTCCCATCATTGCCCAAGTTAAGAAGAAGCAGCAGGAGCAGAGTGCAGAAAAGGAGGATGAGGATTCTACTGAGGATTCTGATGATGATGCTGACTCCACTTCTTCTTAGCCTACCCCCTTTCCCCTACTAACATTACTATCTTCAATTTCTCTGAACAATTTCTCTGGTTTCTATGAACAATTTCTATCTTTAGTTTTTGACCATTTCTGCTAAACAATTTCTCTGCAGAATGGTCCTGGTCTGTATAATTTTTAACTTCTATGTGCTCTTGAACATTTGGGATTGTGAGTTGTAGGTACTCACATTTGGGACAACATCTCTAGAATGATGTGTTTATATTATGCCTGTATTTGACTTTATTTGTTGCCTTCTCCTAATTTTTGTGCTGTGATGATTTTGTCATTTGATGATGCCAAAAGGGGGAATAGGACAGGTGAAGTTCCTAGTATCAAGTGTAGCAACTTGAACAAGGTTCAGACCTTGTTAAGAGATGGCCCAGCTTTATGACTAGGAGTATCTTGAATTCAGATCAAGTGCTCCTACCCATCCCAACTGGAAGAAATTCTTCCAAGTGAAATTAAAAATTTCTCTTGCTACATTTGATAATTGATAAGTCTTGCAGGTTACAGGTTTAATGCTGAAACTCAATAATAAATTGAGTAATGTGATGAGTGACTGACCATTGCAATCAGTCTAATTGTGATTTAGTCTGCTGTATATTTTTTTAATTCTCTAGATTATGAATCTGACTACAGGCACAGTGCAAGACCAGTTCCTCTGAAAAATTGTTTTATTTTGAAACAATTGGTTACTGTT
Source organism: Salicornia ramosissima (assembly GCA_951394345.1). NCBI lineage: Eukaryota > Viridiplantae > Streptophyta > Magnoliopsida > Caryophyllales > Amaranthaceae > Salicornia > Salicornia ramosissima. The sequence goes on along the minus strand of OX596234.1, from coordinate 27,202,896 downwards.
CTCAGGGGGAAATTCATGGTTTGTCATCATCAAGTAGGGGGAAATATGTTGAACCATGTTTGATTTGAATGATGACAAACCAGTGCTCTATACTTGATGTCTATGTATATTTGTATATGAACAGGTTGAATCAAGTGAGGACTCATCAAGGCAACTATGAAGACCTTGAGATACTTGAAGATCAGAAGCCAAGAGCTTGGAGCTATTTATTTTTTATATTTCTAGGATCTTCTTGTAAAATAGGCTTAGGAAAATATTCTTAGCGTTTTTAAGTAAAGAGCAAAAAGACTTTAAGTTTACATCCAGTAAAGAGAACAGGCCAAGAATAAGCTAAGAACAGGCACAGAACAAGCTTGGAACAGTTCCCTTTACCAGATGTAGACTTAGTAGTACTGAGACCACTGTGGGAACAGACCTCAGTATTACGCACGTGATCCGTAAAAATTTTAGTGTTCAAAATTATTTTTGAAAATTTATTTGAAGAATTTGGATCACTTGTGTTTTGGAAATCTGCCAAATTGATACACCAAATCAGCTCATTAAATGCAATGTACTTTGTTTGGACTTTAGTGTACATCTCACTTCCCATAGTGGAAAGAGACAAAGTCTGAAACAAGAACACTGCACTTGTGTCAGCTGAAGTTGTTTGCACAATTTAGGCAAGTCTCCAAGCACACTTCTAGAGGACGGTTTTTTCCTTGCCTATATAAACAATCTTTTGAAAAACCCTAGTAAGACCTTTGCTCTCCAAAGAAAAACCAAGTCATATTTTATGAGAGTCTATCCTTAGTGCAAAACTATCTCCATATCCATCTTTAAGAGAAAAACTTATGGAGATTTAAGTTTGTAATATCTGAACCACTTAGAGGGAAGTGGTTGGGGAGTGTTCTGTGAACACTGAGTGAACTGTTGGAGTTAACAGTTGAGGAATTAAGTGTTACATAGTTGTAACATTTAATTGAGTGTGTAACCTTGTTATTATTCTGAGTTAATTAATAATATTGGTGAGAGAGTGGAGGACGTAGGCTTGTTTAGAAGTCGAACCTCGTTAAATCTTTGTGTCCCTACTCTTTATTTACTGTTCTTTCGTTGTTCTCACAAAAATATAAACAAACATTGAAAACGATTGAAAAAACACACATACTCAATTCAACCCCCCCTTCTTGAGTATACATTGAACTAACATATATATTATATTGTTACTATGGTGTTGCACTAGCTATAGGTGTATGTAAACCTGTATTATTCGTCTATGACAAACTTGCGGCTGTAGTGGTTTGGCCTTTTGAGACCATTTATTTTGTAGTCTTATAATCATGGAGTTTATATTACAATACAAGTAGTTTTACACGAGATTGTATTAGTTTAGTTACGAGTGACTCTAGGTTGATGACAAGTGACTTATACTACATATGTTAATATATTGTAGATTCCGGGTTTGTAGAAGAACCTTTTTTACTAGTGTTTTGAGATTTATTGATTGTTATTGCGGATAAGGTAAGATTTCTTACTAAACCTGTACAGTTATAATTAATATTTATTTGACAATATTTTAAGAACTTGTATTATGAAAGTATTTTATATTGGAACGAGGAAGTTCCTCATCCTTACGAGGGTTTCTAGATTTTATGTTACCAAGCTAAGATTTTGAAAGGAGGAAGTTCCTCACCCTTACGAGGGTTTCTAGATTTTATTGTGGGGTTGCCGGTAAGCAGTATTCCCCGAGTTTGAAAGTAGGTTGAGTTAACAGTGTCTCAACCATTTTATATAGTAGTTGGGGGTACGTTGATCAGTACCCTTGCCAATTGTCTTCCTTCTTGGTAGGTTATCAAGTAAGGGGTATGCATACTAGGGGCTTTGGTGTGTTTGTTCAGTGAGCCTAGCTAGCTCATTGAATTTCTTATTTAATATTTCCTACTCACAGATTTCGAAGGTAAGATCTTATATTTATACAAGTTGTTTTTAGAAAGAAAGAAGGTTTTGGACTTGAGTTATTTAAAAGTAGATTAAAGTTTATTTGAGAAGTTGCTCCTACAGCTATTTAACCCTGTACAGATTGGAAATGGATTTGCAAGATATTCCTATATGTCTTGCCTTCACATTAGTTAGTTTTGTTTATTTATAGTATGAAATCTTGCTCAGCCTTTGGCTGATATTACAATGATCAATGTGCAGGGGCTTGATGGTGTCCAGCTTGTCGGGTTAAAGAGTGCGATCATTCCTTTTGGATTTTAGACTTTATTAAGGCTTCCGCTTTCACTTAATTATACTTAGAATTTATCTTTGGGTTGTAATAACTATTTTAAGTTTACTATGCTGGACTGTAATAGTTAGTTAATTAATCTTTTAATTATTAGTTTTCAGGTAGAACCATTAGCCTTGCGATGACTATAATTGGTTATCGCGGCATAACAACCTTGAGATTTTCTGAATTGTTGTTCCAGGTGATAAATATTATTTTCCTATTGGAAAATTCAGGGTTGTTACATGTTCTGAATGGAATTTTTGCTTTTCTTGGATGTTACACTTTTAAAGTAGAAACTGGTGCATTGATCTCCTAGGTTGTCCCAACGCAATATTGCTCTTTGTTTCCAATAATATTATTTCGGATGATATACTACAAGAGAGGGTGAATTGTAGTATGGGACTCGCTTTAGAATTTTTACGGAATTTAACGAAAATAAAAGCAAGTAGGATAAAGTAGAGAAAAGATAAAGCAAAGAGGAACAGAATACAAAAACAAGTTAACCTACGAGGAAAACTTCTTAAGCCCAAATAGGAAGAAAACCTCGACCCTTGGGGATTTTGACTCAATTCTCCATTAATTTTACAATATGATAACGACTCTGTACAACCTATTGAAAGGACCTTCTCTTTTTCTCAGTTCCACTAGGAACTTGTTCCCGGTCACTTGTTCCCCCTGTCACTTATTCCCCTTGAACCCGTGACACGACTTCACTAAAAGTCGATTTCTCTCTATGACTTTACTCGAAGTCTTCTCTCTTTGACTTCACTAAAATTCTTCTCTTTCTCTTCTCTGAGAACTTAACTCTAAGTTCAAACATGGAAAATTCACTCAAATTTCCCTTCCCCATATTACAAGAATTCACTCAAACCTTACAATTCCCCCATACAAGAATTCACTCAAATTATTGCCTACTTCACTAGAAGTACATAGAAATAATACAGACGCTTGATAAATCGAAACTTACAAATATATTGAAGCTAAAACTAGAAAACCGTAAAGGAAAAGGAGAAAGATCTAATTTTTAAAAGGATGTAAATTTAACAATAGATGCTCAGCCTCTTAAAAATTAGACTCCTTTATGGAAGGACTACATTGACACTTTATTCCCCTTTTAGATGTGTCTTCTTGTTCCTGGAGAGTAGTGCTTGAAACTTCTGCTGTAGAATGCTATTTATAGATGAAGAAGAGCAAGCCAAAAATGACACAGGAAGAGAGTAGGCTGGTCAAACATCAAAGAGCACTCCACGTACTTAGTTTTAGGAAGTTATTTGATGATCTTTGAATTGTCAATCCACTTGCCCACTAATGTCTCCACTTGCATAAATTGTCAACCACTTGCATTATTTCTCATCATTAATGACACACGTCCAGTAAAATAAATATGGGTAATTAAATTTGCCTTAGCTATTCCACATCATTATTCCACCATGCTTGTGACCTTTTCAATTCAACATCCATGTGGCATAAATAAACAATTCATCCTGCACTTCCATTCACAAAACACCCAGTAAAATAGGAAAACATATTTTACCACTCACTAACTTCTTTTGAATATATACCAAAATTAAGTCCAAGTACATATAAATTGAATTAGTCCACTAACAAACCTACTAACTAACTCCTTAAAACATACGTGTGTTTTTTCTTTTTAAAATAATATATTTTATTTTTTTTATTATTAAAAAAAACAACCCACTAACTAAATAAGTGGAGACTCGTTCTATTCTAACCTACACGTTGGATTTGAACAAATCCATAACTAACTCTAAACAAACCTTTAAACAATTTAAAACAAATTAAAAACAAACTCCATAAAACCCTCTAACTACCTTAGACCACTACTAACTAGGACTCCACAACAAAACTCAATTTTAAAATAAAAACCTAAAAATATTCTAACAAAACACAAACCATATTCCTTAACTTTAGGAATTTGACTAAAACAAAACTACTGGCCCAAACTTAACGTAAGACCAATAATTATAATTCAATAAAATAATTTACCAACCTAATTAATAGACTCACGTTTTTTTTTCATTTTAAAATTAACTAAATTAACAATCAATTTAATTTACTTAGTACATGACTCCTAAAAATATTGCTACTCAAAATTAACGGAAGTCCCCAAAGAATTTTTAACTCAATGAAATTATATTGGACTACCAATTATGTGAGGCTTATTTGGACCTGCATGCAACACACAAAAATATTAGACATAAATTATGTTATAATATTTACCAAATAAAATCTTTAAAGTGATGGAAATATTTTTCTTATAAAATTAACTTGATTAGGTCGAATACTCCTTCAAACATTTCTCCACAAGTTATTTTTAAATATAAAACCTTTTCATCTTAACTTAGTAAAAAGATATTATTTTGGAAAAATTCATATAAATAATCTCAACTATTGGACGTCTTCCAATATTAATCCCAACTATTAGTTATTACAGTATAATCCAAACTTTGGGGGTTGTTTTATGATATTAGTCCATTGACTTATTCAACCTATTATAATCGGTCACCAATTCATAAAGTATTCGTTATCTTTCCTCTTTTCTTATTTATTGTAGTTGACTATACCTTCCTCCTTTTCTACGAAGGAAATCGGAGCCGGTCAAAAGTTAGTATGGACTAATATCATAAAACTACCCCCTTAGTTTGGATTATAGTGTAATAACCTATAGTTGGGATTAAAATTAGAAGACCTCCAATGGTTGAGATTATTCATATGAATTTTTCCTATTATTTTTATGAAATAAAAATCTTTAATTTCAACTCCATAAAAAATATTATTTTATAAAATAAAAATATCTTTTTATTTGCATAAATATTTCCAAGATGAAATATATTTTTCCCATCAACTCCATTTAGACAAATATTAATTTTATCAATATTTACCATGCCTAATAATACTTATATGTCCTTACTCCTTTTTAAGTATTCCTTTATTTGTTCTAATATAACAACTTTAAGAAAAGAAAAATAAACTTTTATTTTTCTATCCTTAATAACTTTGGTGTTTCGACTCTGAAACGTCTTCGAGTTTGCTTCTACTCCGAAGCTTCTCTTTGATTGTGCTTCTACTCTGAAGCTTCTCATAAGCCTAATTAATTTAGACTTTTAAAGTTCTCATTCAAGAACTTCATTTATTCATTCGTGTCGTATACATCGTCTCGGCTTGGATCAACTTCATATGACTTGTCCAATAGAATATAATATGCACATCTTATAACACATGTTAGTTAGATAATCATCATTTGTTTACAATCATCAAAACCATACATAATAACTCAACAAATAAGAATGTTGATCAACAACTTGGGAGAGAAACTCTTGTCTTGTTTTTAGTTCAGCTTGAAGAAGGTCTAAATTGTTCTGCCAACCAGTTTGTAATTCCTCCAGTTTATCCTTGAAGACATCCCAAGTGATACCTTTATTTCTCCTGTAAATGAGGCACCAATCTTTGCATGCTTTAAGAAAATTTTCTTGTCTCCTCATTAATTTATACATATGGGATCCTTGAAGGGATTTAGACCATTCATCTAGGAGGATATCCTAAATTTCTTTTTTGTTGATGCACCAAGACTTTAACTTATATGGACGACATCTTCTTTGCTGGGTAGGTTTAGAGTCTAGAAAAATTGGTGCATGATCTGAATGAAAGATGGGATGGTTGAGGAGTATGGCATTTGGGAAAAGAAGCTTCCAACTATTATTTGTATAGGCTTTGTCCAATTGCTCATAGATAGTACTAGGATAATCTCTATTGTTACACCAAGTGAAAGATGGGCCCTGTGAAGGGATATCTTGGAGCCCACATGTGAGTTTCCAAGATGAAAATTGAATAGCTCTAGGGATGAGAGCATTGCCTCCTAATTTTTAATGTGAGAATTCAATTTGGTTGAAGCCCCCTAGGATTAAAAGGGGTTTATTGTGTTGGAAAAGGAGGTCAGTGAGCTCATTCCAAACTAAATGTCTGTCCTCCAAAGAGGGAGCACCATAAATAAAACACATAGAGTAATCAAAGGAGGCTTCAATAATATTACATAAAATGTAGTTTGGTGTTTTACAAATTACTTTGACAGAGATATGACTACTGAACCAGAATAACACCAAACCACCACTAAGATTACAAGCATCTACCCCAGTAACACCTTTACACCCATACTTAAAAAACAAATATGAGAATTCTTGTACCGAACATTTGGTTTCAGAGAGGAAAAGAAAATCCGGGTTAGCTGATTAGGCTAACCACCATAGATGTGGAATTGTGAGCTGCCCTCTGATCTCAAGCCTCTACAATACCAAGCTAGAAATTTCATTAATAATCTAGATGCTGTTGTGGGCCAGCCGCGCCTCTTGTTGAAGAAAGTATGGGTGAGCAATGATCATCCGAACTCATAAGAGTGTTAGAGTCAGAAATCTTCATGATAAAGCTATTTTTCGCAACTGTTTTGTAACAAGTGTTTCTGATTTCTTGCAGGACCATGGAAGGCTGAAAAGTGAACCCCACTTGGAAAGTTTTAGAAAGGTTGCTCTACGTTTCCTTTCAAAGGCTATCTTGTGTGAAGGTTTCTTTCTAGCTCTTTTACCTGGATTATGGAGGAGAGACTTTTTGTCCAAGAGTATGGTTGGGGAGGAACCGGGGCTATCAAGATTGGGGGTGCTTAGACAATCTGAAGTGGCAGAAAGGAAGATATCATCCGCAAGGGGGGTGGGGTGAGACTATGTAGACTTGTGGGTGGCTGGTTCATGTTTGGCTGATCGAAGGATTGTTTTGAGTTGAAGAATCATCCCAGAATGGAAGGCTGGAGGCATGAGGGGGAGGATTAGGAAAGCAAAATTCAGTTTGAGCAGATGGAGGGTTATTGAGGTGGCAACCCTGCCTTGATTCAGGAATTTTTTTGGAGTAGGTGGGTGTAATGTTGATGTGTGGAGTAAGGTAGAAAGGCTAGCTCGAGGAGGAGCAGAGGGCGCTGGGCGCGCCTCTGAGGGCGCTGGGCGCGCCTCTGAGGGCGCTGGGCGCGCCTCTGAGGGCGCTGGGCGCGCCTCTGAGGGCGCTGGGCGCGCCTCTGAGGGCGCTGGCCGCGCCAGGTTTCCAGAAGCTCGAGTTTCAGACCCAGTGAAGGCGCGGGGCGCGCTCGAGGGGCGCTGGGAGCGCCTATCTCCCAGTAGCTCTTCGAGGCTTCTGTTCTGGTGGCGCGGGGCGCGCCTTGGTGGACGCGGGGAGCGCCCCCTCGAGCGGTACGACGATTTTTCCTTTTAAGTTGTGGTACTATAAATACAACACTTAGGTTTTCTCTCTCTCAGGATTCATTCATACATAACACAATTCTTGTAATCAAATACAAATTCTCTCTAAACCTCAAAACTATAGTTTAAGTATAGATTTAGAGTGTTAGCTTTGCAATTGTATACAATTGGAGCTTGTTGCATTTGGTTGGATTCTTCATCAATTTTAATCAAAGTGCAAAAGGGTGGGTTTTTCTCCCGGTTCTCGGGTTTCCCACGGTAACTCTATCTTCTTTACTCTTTAATTTCTTCTATTGCTTTGGATCTTATTGTTGCTTGTTATCTTGTTAGTTCGTTCAACTTGCATGGTGATTTTGCTTGAGTTGTGGGTGAATTGTGGACTTGCTTGAGCTTGTCTTTGCCATAACAATTGATATCAGAGCCGGAGTGTTATCTTTTGTGGTTTGTGGCTTAGGGTTTGAGCTTAATTTGTAGTTTGTGATTGAAAAACTCAAGTTTGGTATTTTAGGTATTTGAGGTTTAAATTATTGGTTTATAATTTTGAGACCTTGATTGTTAAACCCTAAAATTAATCATGGAAGATGGTAAGATGAAAATTGAGAAGTTTGATGGGAAGGACTTTGGCTTTTGGAAAATGCAAATAGAGGACTATTTGTATCAAAAGGGTCTTTATCAACCTCTCGATGGCAAGAGGCCGGATAGCATGAAGAAGGAGGATTGGAGAGTGCTAGATAGACAAGCACTTGGAGTGATTAGATTGACTTTGAGCAAGAGTGTAGCTTATGGGGTCAAGGACATAACTACGACGGAGGAACTACTTAGTACATTGTCAAATATGTATGAGAAGCCTTCGGCCATTAATAAGGTGTTCTTAATGCGTCGTTTGTTTGAGGTCCGGATGAATGATGGTAGTTCGGCCGCCGAACACATAAATGAGATTAGTTCGATTTTGTCCCAACTATCATCGGTCGACATCAAATTTGAGGATGAGGTGAAAGCCTTGATTTTGCTTTCTTCGTTACCTAGGTCATGGGATACGGTGGTTTCTGCAATAAGCAACTCTTCGGGGAAAGAAAAGTTGAAATGTGATGATGTTAGAGACTTAATCCTAAGTGAAAGCTTGAGAAGGAAAGAGTCGGGTGAGTCATCGAGCGGTGCCTATTCTACTGAGGGGGAACGAGGGAGACAAGAAAAGGGTAACTCAAGGGGTAGATCGAAGAGTAGGGGGAGGAGTAAACCGAAAGGAAAATCTGGAATTGTGTGTTGGAGTTGTGGTACTAAGGGGCACACCAAGAGGGAGTGTCCAAATCCCAAGAAGAAGGGAGGCTCGGGGAAACGGGAATCTGATAAACATAGTTCATCGGTTAGTGTGGCTTCGAGTGATGATATCGGGGATGCCTTGGTTCTTAGCGTGGACAGTCTAGTTGAGAATTGGATACTTGATTCGGGTGCATCATTTCATTCTTCTCCGTGCAAGGAGTATTTTCAGAACTTCAAGAGTGGGAGCTTTGGAAAGGTATATCTTGCAGATGGAAATTCATTGGAAATTGAGGGGAAGGTTAATGTTGTGGTCAAGACTTCAAGTGGGAGTTCATGGAAGCTTGAAGATGTGAGGTATATTCCCGGGCTAAGAAAAAATCTGATTTCTGTGGGTCAGTTGGACTCAAGCAGCTATAGGGTCATGTTTTGTGAGGGAAGTTGGAAGGTGTCTAGAGGAGCCATGGTGGTTGCTAAGGGCACTAAAACAGGTACCTTGTACACTACCTTAGGGTGTACAAACATGGTGGCTACGACTGCTGATTGTGACTCCAAGCTATGGCATACTCGGCTTGGTCACATGAGTGAGAAAGGGATGAAATTGCTAGCTTCAAAGGGTAAGTTGTCGGGATTGAAATCAGTCGACATGGAATTTTGTGAAACATGTGTCTTCGGCAAGCAGAAGAAAGTTTCTTTCACGAAAACCAAACGGTCCTTGAAGAAGGAGAAGCTAGAACTTGTGCACACGGATGTTTGGGGACCATACCCCATCAAATCCCTTGGCGGTTCTCACTATTTTGTTACCTTCATTGATGACTCAACCAGGAAAGTATGGGTTTACTTCATGAAGCACAAGTCGGAGGTGAATGAGAAGTTCAAGACTTGGAAGGCGGAGGTTGAGAATGCTTCGGGGCTAAAGATAAAGGCTATCAAGTCCGATAATGGGGGTGAGTATGAGTTGCAAGCTTACAAGGATATTTGTAAGGAGAATGGCATTATTTTGGAGAGGACGATTCCAGGAAAGCCTCGCCAAAATGGGGTCGCTGAACGGATGAATAGAACACTACTTGAACGGGCAAGGTGCATGAGGTTGAATGCGGGTCTTCCTAAATGTTTTTGGGCAGATGCAGTTAATACCGCGGCTTACTTGATAAATCGTGGTCCCTCGGTGCCTTTGGATTTCATGATACCGGAGGAGAAATGGAGTGGAAAAGAGGTTTCTGAAGACTTTCGGTTGTGTGGCCTATTTGCAATCCGAAAAGAGAGACAAGCTTGATCCAAAGGCCATCAAATGCTACTTCATTGGGTACGGTGATGTGAATTATGGTTATAGGGTGTGGGATCCTAAGGGCCGGAAAGTTCTTAGGCATTGTGACATTACTTTTGATGAGAGTTCTTTGTACAAGGACAACTTTGGTGGAAAATCTGTAGAGAAGGAAACGACTGAGCATGAAGACAAGTTTGTTGAGCTAGATGGGCATAGTGTTAGAAGTGGCAGGCAAGCACAAGAAGAAGAACTTGATGTGCCAGTTCAACAACCATCTCCTCAACAAAGGGTTCATACTCCTGTGGTTTCAAGTTCGAGTGATTCAGAAGATGATGAACAAGATGTTACAGATGATGTTGAGGTTCCAGACGAACCACAAGTTACTCCTCCAAGAAGATCAACAAGGGTCACAAGGGCACCAAATAAGTATTCTCCATCGGCAAACTATTTGTTGTTAACTGATTCGGGTGAACCGGAAAATTATGTTGAAGCAATGAAGTTAAGTGACTCAAAGAAGTGGGAGAAATCAATGAGTGAAGAAATGAGCTCGTTGGACCGGAATGACACTTGGGTGTTGGTGAATTTGCCTAAGGGCAAGAGGGCTCTTAGTTGCAAATGGATCTTTCGTAAAAAGGATGAACCGAATGGAAATGTTCGGTACAAAGCTAGGCTTGTAGTGAAGGGTTTCTCACAGAAGGAGGGCATTGATTTTCACGAGATTTTTGCTCCAGTGGTGAAGATGACTTCTATAAGAATTTTGCTTGGGATCGTGACTTCAGAGAATATGTTCCTAGAGCAAATGGATGTGAAGACAGCGTTCTTACATGGTGATTTGGAGGAAGAAATCTACATGAAGCAACCAGAAGGATTTCAAGCTCCGGGTAAGGAGGACTTGGTGTGTAAGCTTAAACGAAGTCTATATGGGTTGAAGCAAGCTCCGAGGCAATGGTACAAGAAGTTTGATAGTTTCATGCTAAGCAATGGATTCGTGAGAACGGATGGAGATCATTGTTGTTATTTCCAAAGGTATGTAGATGGTTGTATCTATTTACTTTTGTATGTTGATGACATGCTTATTGCGGGTACTAGTATGGAACTTATCAATGACTTGAAGAAAAGATTGTCTTTAAGATTTGAGATGAAAGACTTGGGTGAGGCCAAGCAAATACTTGGCATGAGAATTTCTAGAGATACATCAAAGGGCATTTTGAGGTTGTCTCAAGAGGAATATGTCAAGAAGGTGCTCCTTCGGTTCAACATGGTTGATGCCAAGCCTCGACTCTCACCTCTTTCATCGGATGTCAAATTGAGCAAGGAGGATTGCCCCAAGACAAAGGAAGAAAAAGGAAGGATGGCCACTTTTCCTTATTCTTCGGCCGTTGGTAGCATTATGTATGCTATGGTATGCACAAGACCCGACATTGCTCAAGCAGTGGGAGTTGTTAGTAGATTCATGTCAAATCCGGGTGAGAAGCATTGGGAAGCTGTTAAATGGCTCTTGAGGTATCTTAAGGGTACTTCGGGTATGTCTCTTTGCTATAAGGGGAACGGTGTTATTCTTGAAGGTTTTGTTGATGCTGATTTTGCGGGATGCTATGATTCGAGTAAGAGCACTTCGGGGTATGTGTTTACTATTGGCGGGACAGCCGTTAGTTGGTTAAGTAAACTGCAGAAGTGTGTCTCCATGTTTACGACTGAAGCTGAGTATGTTGCTATGTCAGAGGCGGGTAAGGAGATCGAATGGCTGAAGGGGCTCCTAAATGAGTTGGGTCATCAACAGGATGGATGTGTGTTGTATAGTGATAGCCAAAGTGCCTTGCAATTGGCTAAGAATCCTGTATTTCACTATCGTACCAAACACATCAAGCGGCGTTATCATTACACTAGGAGCTTAGTGGATGATGGAACGATGAGTTTGAAGAAGATTGTCGGGGCTAAGAATCCGGCGGATATGCTCACTAAGGTTGTGACTAGTGAGAAATTGGGGTTATGCCGAACCTCAATTGGTCTCATTCAATGAGTGTCTGAGATGCTTGTACTCTGATTACTTTTGATGATGATAGTTGATTTTTTTTTTTACATTGGTGTTTGCTCTTTCAACCTATCTCCAAGTGGGAGATTGTAATGTTGATGTGTGGAGTAAGGTAGAAAGGCTAGCTCGAGGAGGAGCAGAGGGCGCTGGGCGCGCCTCTGAGGGCGCTGGCCGCGCCAGGTTTCCAGAAGCTCGAGTTTCAGACCCAGTGAAGGCGCGGGACGCGCGTGTGGAGGCGCGGGGCGCGCCTATGGGCGCGGGGCGCGCTCGAGGGGCGCTGGGAGTGCCTATCTCCCAGTAGCTCTTCGAGGCTTCTGTTCTGGTGGCGCGGGGCGCGCCTTGGTGGGCGCGGGGAGCGCCCCCTCGAGCGGTACGACGATTTTTCCTTTTAAGTTGTGGTACTATAAATACAACACTTAGGTTTTCTCTCTCTCAGGATTCATTCATACATAACACAATTCTTGTAATCAAATACAAATTCTCTCTAAACCTCAAAAATATAGTTTAAGTATAGATTTAGAGTGTTAGCTTTGCAATTGTATACAATTGGAGCTTGTTGTATTTGGTTGGATTCTTCATCAATTTTAATCAAAGTGCAAAAGGGTGGGTTTTTCTCCCGGTTCTCGGGTTTCCCACGGTAACTCTATCTTCTTTACTCTTTAATTTCTTCTATTGCTTTGGATCTTATTGTTGCTTGCTATCTTGTTAGTTCGTTCAACTTGCATGGTGATTTTGCTTGAGTTGTGGGTGAATTGTGGACTTGCTTGAGCTTGTCTTTGCCATAACAGTGGGAATGAAGGGGTCAGTTGAGCGGTTAATTGGGACCAACATTCTATCCCCTTTACCAATGTGGAAGCCAAGACTTGGGAGATTGCCCTTGACAAGTTTTTCTTTCCAAGCAAAAAGCATGTGGGATATCATCATTAAATAAATAATGGGGGGATGGGATGAAATGTGGGAACTGAAATGGGAGAAAGGGGTACAGAGAATACGATTGGGTTGGTTGGGTTCCAACTTTAAGAAGAGGGTGAAAATAAATAGAGGGGTGAAAAGGTGTGTAAAAGAGATTAAGGAGGGAGAATGGGGGTAGAAAGGTGTTAAATTTTTTTGTTTCTTGTTGCAAGAAAAGGGACAAAAATCAAAAGGAGATTTTCTTTTCTGAGTGAGAGGAGTAGCTCGTGCAGGAAAAACATTGAAAAGGCAAGAATCTTTTGGGTGTAGGGTGGCTGATGATGGTGACAATAGAAGGTCTTCTAAAAGATATGAAAATGACCCATAATGATGAGAATGGCAAGAAACTTCAGAAACGGTGGAATTGGACTGATGTTCGTCTAAACTAATAGAGGAAAAAGTAAGAAGATGGGGGGAATACCTGTTGGTCCAAAGCGTGAAAACGTGAATGAGTGACTTTGACCTCTTGGAGCATTGTTTGGAGACGCGCCACCAGGATGCGGTTGCCCCTCTATTGAACTTTCACACTCACCTCTGAGCTGGTCTAAATGGAGTGCCAGCCGCTTCTTGAAGGAATTTCTTTCCTCAGGATCCTCTTCAGAATCAACTTCATTTTTTGGTGAATCATGTGGTCTGCAACGTTTTCTTGGAAGAGCTTGATGGACTGGTGGAGAAATTCTATGAGCTGCTTGTCTGGCTGTGGAGTGGAGATCTTCTTCCATGAAAGAAGGTTCAGCATGGGGTTTAGGCTTGTCCCATTGCGAATTATAATTTGTTTCAACAACATCCAGGGGAGGAATCAAAGGGCCAGAAGAAGAAGCACTTTGACTGCTATATAGATGCTCTAGGAGGTGGTTAGTTAGATTAACAAAATCATTCTTTAGCAGATCAACTTTTGTTGTTCTGAATTTCTCAATCTTCCTCAACCCCATCAACTTATTTGAGAATAGAGGGCCCGTCCCAGATGAGTAATGAATGAGATTTTGTGAGTTTCCAGCAAGCTCCATAAGATGATTCCATTTCGCATGAAATACTTTCTCTGTTGTTTTGCATTGACCTGCTTTATGACCCACTAACCCATATTTCCTGCAAAAGGTGAAGACTCCTTCATATCTTAGTTGGATCCATTTCCAAGAATTTTCCTCCAACTTGATGAAGAAACCAGGAAGGAGTGGGAGACTTGAGTCAACTAAGACTTTGGCTCTGGAGGTAGAAAGCATGGGGTTGTTGATAGTACCACTATCAAACTCAATCAGGTTGCTAAGGCCTTGAAAAGACTTTGTTAAAATATCTGTACTTTTAAACTTTAAAGGAATACCTTCAGCTTTCACCCATAAGGCTACAGAGTGCAATGGAATAGTGGTTAGGGAGTCATTGGGAGAACAAGGTTGAAGAACTAATAACGCTCCCTTGTAGCAGAGGGAGTGCATCTCCAGTAAGTCATTCCTGTCTTCTTTACAATGGCAATAATGGAACACAGACAAGTTATCAACTTTAAATTCTGAACTAGTATTAACTCTTTTGAGATCCAAAAGTCTTCAATCCACTATTGGATCTCCTTTTCACTAAAGGACATGTTCTCAATGAACTTTCCCATAACCATTGAATAGCAATCTTCAACTGAGAACTTTATATCTTGAGCAGTGGGCACTATCGTAGGGCCCATTAAAAAATTTCTGGTTTGAACAACTCAGGAATTGAGACTAGAAGAACTAAGAAATGGAGGATGATTCATTGGAGTAAATAATCAAGATAGTTAAGAATGAAATGGGTAAAGCTCTAGTAGAAACTAGAGAGGGGAGCTCTCAAACTAGAGAGAGAAGTTTTTTTTTTATTTTTATATTTACCAATAATGATCAAGTGTTTGAATACAAATGTTTGAATACAAGAACAAATACGGCTGGTGAGGCCGAGGAACAACTATGGACGGTGTGGCAAGGATCCATAGGGCCATCCTTGTAAGAAGTTGACTATGGCTAATATCCTAAAAATAAAGGTAGTTCACCAATGAGTCAGACAATCAGTTTGTTTTGAGTATATTAGTTGAAAATTGTAAACTACTTGTGTGCTTACTAAAACGTTAGGTGTTTGGTAAGTTTGTATTTATTTCAGCATGCATGGTTTATAAATTCTTCGTATTAATTATTGTCCGTGTAACTCAATTATTGTCGTTTGTAACACAATTATTGTTCCAAGAGTGTCTTTTATTTTCCACGTACAGTTTTAGCTTCACTTGTATGCGGGATCACTTCCATTTATTGTCGTGAGTACAAATTAAAAAAGTACACATCGAGCTGAATCAAACGAAATCCCATTTGACTATATTTTTTATTACATGTAAAAAATTATAGTGAGTCAAAATTACTAAATAAACAGTAGCAAAACTCAATATAAAACAATATTTTAAGGGATGGTGAGAATAGCAATAGCAGTGGTCAAATTTTATGAAAGTGAGCTCATTTGAATTTGTCATTTTATTGTTTTACACAGCAAACAAATTGTTCGATGAATAACCCATCAGTACGGGGGATTGGGGGAATATCAGAGCTTGATGACAATCTTCTTCAACATATTCTCTCTAAATTACCTGCCAAATCCTTCGCATCCGCAGCATGTGTTAGTCGCCCTTGGAATGTCATTTGCGCCCGCATTCTTTCTCAACCCAACTTCATTTCTGCTTTCTCTTTGAATGTCTCGCTTCCTGTAATTTAATTTCTTCCTTCTCTTTCAAATTCCTTTAATTTTTTTTTTTTGTGTTTTTAATTAATGATGCCTCAATTGAATAACATGTTTGATGTTTGATTTGCTTACAGGTAGCCGTGAATGAGGTTGTGGGCAAAGTTCTTTCAGAACCAATTCGACCCCATTTTGCAATTCTCTCCATTTGTCCCACCTTTAATCTGGATGAAGCTCATGGACTTGTAATACTTCGTATTTCATTCTTCTGTGTTTAAATTTAGTGTGTTCTTTTGTTTGATGTTATTAGGGTTGCAAAAAAAAAAAAAACAACAACAAAAAACAACTAATATGAATTGCAAATCAATTTTCAGGTTCTTGAGAAATTGGGTTCTAGGATCCCGATTGTTACTTGTAATTCTGGTGGGGTTATGGGAAGAAATGCACTAACCAATGAATTCAGCGAGGTGAGATTGTTTTAACTTTGTGGATCTTGTTGATATAACTTGCAATTGACACATGCAATAATTAATACTGACAACTCCCTAATCCAATCCTTATTAAATGATGAGGATCGGGATTAATCAGCTTACTCGAAATCCGATTATAGAAAGAAGGGAATTCATGAGAGAATGACTAATATGCTGATAAATGATGTTTTGTTGTTCTTTTTTTTTTTTGTCATTTCATGTACATTTACTGCATTTTTGGTAGCCGGCTATAAATGTTGGTAATTGGAATGAATTTATAACTAAATTTGGAAGGAAAATTAAAATTCATTCCCATGATGGTGCTAGTTTAACTTCAATTTATCTAATTTTCTTCACAAATACCCATTCCCTTCTAATACCACCCTCACCCATGGTAATGGAAAATAAGAAGAAATTTTGAGTTTGGGAATGAAAAATATGTATTCCATGGGGAATATGAAGTTCTTTTTTAAATCGATAAGCTATTCATGTCAACAAGATGTATCTTCCTTTTAGGGAGCTCAACAAGAATGGTTTAAGAGGGCGGATATTGCAATTCCTATCCCCATCCTCACCCATTGATGGAATCCCCATCCCCGCCTCGACGAGGATATGTAGGGAACCATCCCCGCCCCATCAACCAGGTGGGTATCCATACCCATGTTCTCCGCCCCACCACCCGTCAAATACCCGCCACAAACCCGCGTGATCCCTACTACAAACCCGCGAGAATAATTTGTGAATTGTGAGTATGAGATTGAGTTTCTGATTTTGTTAACAAAAAGGCCGTAAGCCCATAATAATAGATTTTATTTTCAATGTGTTTAAGTAGTCCATTAAAAAAGTAAAAATAAATTCATATAAAATGCGGTTTAAGGATGGGGCGGAGGTAACCTTAAAACCATCCTTATCCTCATCCCAACGATGGGTACAATTTTCATCCCCATCCCCGCCCCATCCCCACCCAATTTGGACCCATCACTGGCCTGTTGGGGTAGGGATGGGGCGGGTCTCCTACTTGATCCGCCCCACTTGCATCCCTATTAACACTACCTAATCCAATATGAATAATGGCATCAATATGTGATGCGTCAACATGGAGCATGGACCAATTGATAGGTTTCCTTTCAATAGGGGTATGGGAATTTCCTACTTTTAGCTCTTAACATTTCAGTGGCAGAACAAAAGGCCTTGTGGAGGGTAGATTTTGGCACTAGCTGCATCAACTTTATAAGTTGTTTCTTGATTGCTGAATTGCAAAGCTAATAGTAGGGAGTGTCAATAAGTCAAAGGTCATGTTTGATTTAAAACAAGGGGTAAAGGTTTCTTGTTAGAGTTTTACGAGACGAGCTAAAACACAAATCTAGAGTGAGAAAGTTAGAGAGAGAAGGAGAATAGGCGATTTTCTCCTCCCCTTGCCATGGCTCACTGTTTGTCGGTTCCTCTCACAGCAGTCTAGCCATGGTTGGGGGGGGGGGAAGATAGCAAGCTTCTCCGACTCCGGTATGCCACCCTCGAGTGGTGGGGTTCTAGATTGTTTGAGTTTTGAGGGTCGATTCAGAAGTGAAGAGGTGCGAATCGAGAAGTTTGCATTTTGCTTCTCAATGTTAAACCCTAGGCTAATCGATCGATAACCGAGCACAGGGGCACCGACCTAGGGTTTCAACGGTGGTGGTTGAGAGATCTAGGGCGTCGCCGTGGATGCTCAAAGGCGCTGCTCTAAAACCTATGTCCGATGAATTGCAATTCCCTAATCGCCTGAGACTTCCAGGTACGGCTCGCACAATCAGACTATGGCTGTAAGTATCCTCATTTTCTTGAACCTTCCTCTTCCTTATGAATGGAAATACAATGCTTAGAATGTAGATGAGGGTGGTGGGTTCTTTGCTTTGGTTTCGATTTGGGGCTGTATTGTGCTGGGTCTTTGGATTTCTTGGGGTTTGTTGGGTGGTTCACTGCCGTGGTGCTGTTGGGGGTAAGTGCTCAACCCTCGTAATAGGGGCTAGTTGTACAACCTTTGGCGTGGTGGCTAGAGGCTTGTTGCAGGGGCCGCTGTCTGGCACGCCTTCACAACACGTGTTTCGTGATGGAGGACCTGCTGTGGGGCTGAGTTTAGCTTACACCTCTAACAGGGCAAGCTGGCTACTCACTCTAGCAGCTTGTTTCCTCCACTGCGGCACAGTGGTCCTTGCTGTGGGATGGTTCTATGCTGTTGTAGAGGTGCTGCCTATGAGATAAGGGGTGACCTGCGTTGTGGGTTGCTGCCATTATGCGCGCGGACAGTCGTGGGAGGCGTCCCAGAGGGCGCGGGTAGCGCCATTAAGGCAATGACATGATGAATCATGAGCTGATCAAAGGGCGGTGGCCAGTGCAGGGGCTGTTGTTGCTATATGTTTTCACCTCCATCACTCTAAATCCTGCTGCATAATGATAAGACGATATGTGTCTTTGATGAAGGTTGACTACCTCAAGCTACTCCAACCTAGGGTTCTTTCATTGGAGATGTTCTTGCCTCGGTTCTTAATGTCCTCAAGGTTGAGGTGGTGACAAGGAGAACACTTTCATATCAACCTTTTGTTTATGGTTCTTGTAATTTGGTTGGTAATGATGACTATGGTTGATATCAAAGCTCTAAGCCTGACGTCCCATGGTTCATTGGGGTTGTGGCTCCTTTTATAGTCTAGCTATTTTTGTATTGCTTTTATTTTAACGGACTGAGGCCTTAGGCTAGTTTTGATAATTGTTTCGTTGTTATTTCCATTTATACTTGCTTGGTTTGTATCGTATATTAGGATTATTCCTCAGGAAGCTTGTATAGTAGGTTATTTTTTTTGGGTGGGTGCTAAGGACCCTTAGGGGTTTGTCCCTAATAGTCCTTTAGCTTCCATCTTGGTGGTGGCTTTGTGTCACGCACTTTGGGTAGGATGTAATAATCTTCTCTTTTGGTATATAATTTTTTACTTACAAAAAAAAAGAGTTTTACGAGACTTAGATGAGGACTTTCAAACATCTAAAGGTTAGGGGTGGTCATGGATGAGGTGGATTAATTCTTGTGTTTCTAAAGGCATCTTGGGTAAGAGTTTGAGGAAGTGTGTATATCATGGAACTACTATGCACATCTCTCACTTGATGAAGAAGTAGATTAACTTATGAACACATTTCTTAAAGGTTATAAACATGAAAAATCTATTAATTACTATCTTGTGTTTTAAAATTGCAATCTTTTGGAGAAAAAAAAGTTGTCAATATATACTCCATTTGAAATGATGGATTTGGGTCAAATAACATGTGGCTAGTAAAAAAAAATTTGGAATTAGATTTAGCTCAATTCCCAATCCAAATTCTTAATAAGTAAATTATATAGATTTCAAATACTTAACAAAATCTTGTCATTTCAAATTCTAAAAAAAAAAATCCAGACAAATAATTAGAATTTGAATCGTAACATTTCAATTCCAGAAATTGAATATATCAATTTGAAATGAATTCCACGTATCCAAACACAACCTAAGGGTAATTGGGGTAAATGTAGGGAAATGAGGAAATTTGCAAAATAAAATAAAAATACAAGTCATCACATTATTCTGAACACATTATTCTTTTAGCTCAATAATTGTGAACACATTATTCTAAATGTATGAACATTTAGTGTTACTCTACTATCATACTAGCATTTAAAAGGTTAATGTATTAAACATCATGAACATGACAAAATTACTGTAATATATGAACCATGTGTTTATGATTTTGAACAATATGTTCATCTGAAACACAATGAGCATCATAATACCAGGTGTATAGTATAGTAATTGGCCCAAAGCAACCATGTGATGAATATTATCTTTTCTTGGCTAGAGCTTTTTGTTGTATTGTAATAAATTAATAAGCATATGCTTTCTTATTATTGACTTGGCAGGTGAAGTTCCCACATTTCGACGTTCTTGATGCTACTGAACCTGCTCGTACTGTGGGTATTTCATTAACTGTTGGATATTTACCCGGACTTAAAGTTGATGTGGTCCCACTTATAGACACAGTGCAGGTTCTTGTTGCGTAAGAATTAAATTTCATTGCTGTTCATTTAGCAGAACTTAAACAAAAAAATTGAATAATATTAACAATGTCAGGGACCTAGTATCGACAAGTTTGTGACTGACCTGAGGGACTTCTCAGCTTCTGTATCAGATTGCACATCACCTGAGGCAATAATCATGTTCGGAGTGAGTTAATCTTTGGTTGCTTTTCTTAAAAGCTGTTCTTGAAAGTTTTCTTTCTAAAGTCTGTTTGGTGACATTTATTCAACTCTGCATTTTATAATGCTGTAGGATTCAGCAGCTGATATAAAACCCGTTGTTGAAAAGTTGGGTGAGTTTCATCCTCAATATGTACTATCATTGTTTGTAAACCTGAAATATGAAGAGAACTTAGGAAATAGTGCAGATGTGCATGCTTATTGCTAAGGGTTCATGGGAGGTGCTTCTTTGAGTGACATTTGTTAACAAATTTTAAATCCTAAATATGCAAATAAGAAGACAGCATTTGCATTGGTGGCTTTGTTTTTGCCATGGAATTAAAACTTGGTTTTGAACTTCTGATCCTTGAGGAAAAGTGTTTTAGGGATTGATTTTTAATTCTATCTTTTGTGTTGGGGATTTTGTGTATTTTTTTTTTCAAATGGAAGTTTTATAGGCCAAGTGTTGAAGGATAATAGTGCAAATAGTTAAAGTCTAATTGTAGAAAAGATAAAGTAAATTAAAGAATCTAATCCTAGAGATACGAGCTCATGAAATGTGAATTATCTGGAGGAATTATGAATTTATGATCATGCGAAATCTAAATGCTAGTTCACTTCATGAACCTCTTTTGATTAGTCAATTCGTAGCCTAGGTTTCAGAAACTAATCACCATGATATTCAATAGGAAAATCCTAGATTAATTAATCAACTCCTTTGATTAATCAACCTATTTCTATTGTGAAATGAAATCAATTGATGAAAATCCCGTAAACAAAGCATCATCAAATGAGAATACATAAAAAATCAACTTGGCTAAAGTTAAAATTTAAGCTTATCAACATCAATAGCAAGTTAGCAACGAACATGAATTTGAACTATCAATTAAGTAATAAAAATCCCCAAATTATGATCACAAGTTTAATCCATCATATCCCTAGTATCAAGCCTTCTTGCAATCCAAAGAACTAGAAAAATCAGTAAAGAAAACTTTCAACTAAGGCTTTGTTCAGTTCAATTTATTTAACCACTCTAGTGCTTATTAGAAAAATCAGATTAGAAAAATTCAAATTAGATCATAAATATTCCTTCCAAAAAAAAAGTTCAAATCAGATCAAAAAAGTTCAGTCGAACTGAACACAACCTAAATTGAACTTGATCAAAACATGAAATTTAACACTACAAACAAAAACTAAGCCCAATTAAGACAATTAAAAGATTAGTTAGAATTGATGGAAAGGAATTTAATTAAGGAAAAGAAAACGAGTAGATTACCGTCAAAGATTATAAGAAATACGATAGTAATTGAAATTGAACTAGAGTTGCATTAAAAAATATGTAAAAATTGTCACAATCTTCCTTTTCTTAACTAGAGAGAGAGAGAGAGAGATAGAGTAAAAAGAATGAGGTTTAAAACTTAGTAATATGCTAATTTCCCCTTTATAAGAAGTCAATAGAAGTATTTATATTACAACGGAAAAGACGTGCAAAATGAAAAATCTTGCAATGGCCGTAGCACCCAATGGAATTAGTTGTAATTTTTTTCTTTTTTTCCCATCTTTACAAAACAGCCAGCCATGCGGTTGTTGCTACCATGGCCGTGGAAGGCCGAAGGCCTAATAGAGGAGTTACTTCGCACTACCCTACCACAGTACCACTGAGTACCATGTTAATTACAATATCGTGACTATGCTCTTAGGTTTGACCATTGAGTTAAAGTATCTTCTTATTTTTTAGACACCATTTGTGATTCACTCTTTGAATTTGGCTCTCAATTTTAGGTGCAATCCAAATGCAAATTCTAGCCACTATGATGAATGTAAGTGGATTTCAACTTTAATTTCATTAAAATCAGACATTAAACTATTAAAGTACAATTTAGTGGCTGGAATTTGCCATTGGTTCGCACATAGATTTGAGAGCCAAATTCAAAGAGCGAACCCCGCATAGATTTCAGAAGATATGAGGATACTTGGCCTCAATGCTCAAACCTATTTTCTTGAAGTTTCATGCGTTAGTGATCATTTGACTCACATTTGAGCCTCTTCTTCATTGATGACCTTCAAGAACAAACTACAACATTTGTATTTCCACTTGTATCAAACGCTTTCAAGAATGTGAAATTTCCAGCTGAAGTAACCATGACATCCCATCCTTCTGACCATCTCGAGACTCCATTTTTTTTTTCCCAAAAGTCTGAAAGGTTGAAGAATGGCACACATTTGCCTTCTCTTGTTGAATCCGGGTTGCTACAATTCGTTATAAGTTGGAGGCAAATATCTAGCAAGTCTATTGTTTACCAACAACTAGGAAGCATGGGTATGGCTACCTGGCCAAGGAATCCGTATTGGGGACAGGAAGGGGATGGGAAGGGGACAAGGACAATGCAGGGATGGCTAAAAAGCGTCTCCGGGATGTGTTGACTGGACTTGGTAAGGCTGCCTTCGGTTGGGAACGGCTAAAGGCCAAACTTGCCGTCCCCAAGCTTTGACATTTAAAAAAAATCCAGCAAGAAAAGGTTTAAAGCTAAGTCGTGGTTTTCAGTTTTCATTTGAAACCAAAATTGTTGAGAGGAGGGAAGGAAGAGAGAGGGGCGAAAAAAATTCTAGGGTTTATCTATCTGATTTCTCCATCCACTAACCATCTTCGCCTACTTCAAGCTCCAATCTCTGGTCGTTGTAGTTCGTTGTTCTCCTGCCAGCACCAGGTTCTCCTGTCAACCTTTCTCTCCAATTTTTATGATTTGGGTTTCCATCTTTCTTCTTTGAACCTCTCTCTCTCAGTCTCTCTCTTTTTTTTTTCCCCTTTTACTTAATCTTTTCATCACACTTTCTTCGTGGCTGGCAGCTGTGGGCTTACTACTTAGATGCTTTCAGCAGTTATTCGCTCCGCACTTGACTACCTAGCGTTTACCGTGGGCACGATAACTGGTAAACCAGAGGTGCGTCCTTCCTGGTCCTCTCGTACTAGGGAAAGGTCCTCTCAATGCTCTAACACCCACACCGAATATGAACCGAACTAGTGAAACAAGGGACGCAGGACATACGGCCGAACCGTGACCTGAGCCGTTCGTACCGGATCGCGGAACAAAGGCGTCCCAAATCGCTGTGGTTTGCGTCTCAATACGATGGTCATGGCGTTTCCTTTTTCTCGCAATTTAAACTCGGACATGGCCAAAAACCTAGATCTGAACTTTGAAGGAATTGAAAAGCATAGTTATGGGGCTTTTACTCGCGAGGTTGAGACGAGCTCAGCATAACAGTCAGAACTCCGGCAGGTTCTTCTTCGCCTCTTCGATGGACGGTGGTCCCTGTGGTTGTGTAAGATGAATATGGTTTTTGTGTTTCTCTCTCCTCCTTTATTTCACGTTTCTTCTCTCTCTGTTCCTTTTTTTTTTTTCACTCACGCGAAACTGAAAAGTTTCAAACCCTTTTGAGACTTCATTTTTTTCCCCCATTTGTCTTTTCCTTTTTTACTGAAAAGTTTCAAACCCTTTTTACTTCTTTTTTTCCTTGTCTTTTTTTTTTTTTACTAAGAGAATATTTCTTCTTTGTTTTTTAAGACTTAGGCTTACTATTAGCCTTGGGCTTTTTTTTACTGCCTTGGGTTTGAAATTGTCTTGTAGTCCATTTTATAGGGCTTATTATCTATTCAGCTTTATAACCTAGTAATTTTTAGTTTAAATTTTTTTAGTTCTATTTTTTTAATAAAATAAATTAAACTAAACACCCAACGTTCCTGATTCACGCAAGGCAGCGTTTCTCGTTTCCGTTTCCGTCCCGGGTTTTGTTTCGAATTTCGTTCCTTGTATCACTCTTTGAATTTGGCTCTCAATTTTAGGTGCAATCCAAATGCAAATTCTAGACACTATGATGAATGTAAGTGGATTTCAACTTTAATTTCATTAAAATCAGACATTAAACTATTAAAGTTGAAATCCACTTACAATTTAGTGGTTGGAATTTGCCATTGGTTCGCACATAGATTTGAGAGCCAAATTCAAAGAGTGAACCACGCATAGATTTCAGAAGATATGAGGATACTTCGCCTCAATGCTCAAACCTACTTTCTTGAGGTTTCATGCGTTAGTGATCATTTGAATCACATTTGAGCCTCTTTTTCATTGATGACCTTCAAGAACAAACTACAACAATTGTGTTTCCACTTGTATCAAACGCTTTCAAGAATGTGAAATTTACCGCTGAAGTAACCATGACATCCCATCTTTTTGACCATAACAAGACTCCATTTTTTTTTCCAAAAGTTTGAAAGGTTGAAGAATGGCACACATTTGTCTTCCCTTGTTGAATCAGGGTTGTTACAATCTGTTATAAGTTGGAGGCAAATATCTAGCAACTCTATTGTTTACCAACAACTAGGAAGCATGGGTACCGCTACCTGGCCAAGGAATCCGTATTGGGGACAAGCAGGGGATAGGAAAGGACAAGGACTGTGAAGGGATGGCTAAGAAGCATCTCCGGGTTGTGTTCACTGGATTTGGTAAGGCTGCCTTCGGTTGGGAACGGCTAAAGGCCAAACTTGTTGTCCCCAAGCTTTGACATTTAAAAAAAAACAGCCTTAAAAGGTTCAAAGCTAAGTTGTGGTTTTCAATTTTCATTTGAAACCAAAATAGTTGAGAGGAGGGAAGGAAGAGAGAGGGGGAAAAAAAATTCTAGGGTTTATCTATTTGATTTCTCTGTCCAATAACCATCTTCGCCTACTTCAAGCTCCAATCTCTGGTCGTTGTAGTTCACTGTTCTCCTGCCAGCACCAGGTTCTCCTGCCAACCTTTCTCTCCAATTTTTTATGATTTGGGTTTCCATCTTTCTTCTTCGAACCTCTCTCTTTTTTTTTTTCATTTTACTTAATCTTTTCATCACCCTTTCTTCGTGGCTGGCAGCTGTGGGCTTAGTACTTAGATGCTTTCAGCAGTTATTCGCTCCGCACTTGGCTACCTAGTGTTTATCGTGGGCACGATAACTGGTTCACCAGAGGTGCGTCCTTCCCAGTCCTCTCGTACTAGGGAAAGGTCCTCTCAATGCTCTAACACCCACACCAGATATGGACCGAACTGTGTCACGACGTTCTGAACCCAGCTCACGTACCGCTTTAATGGTTGAACAACCAAACCCTTGGAACATACTACAGCCGCAGGTGGCGAAGAGCCAACTTTGAGGTGCCAAATCTTCCCGTCGATGTGAACTCTTGGGGAAGATCAGCCTGTTATCCCGAGAGTAACTTTTATCCGTGGAGCGATGGCCCTTCCACTCGGCACCGTCGAATCACTAAGGCTGACTTTCGTTCGTGCTCGACGGGTGGGTCTTGAAGTCAAGCTCCATTCTGCCTTTGCACTACAGGGCTAATCTCCGTCCGGCCCGAGGAAACCTTTGCACGCCTCTCCTTTGTTTTTATTTATTTATTTTTTATTTATTTTTTGTTTCACTTAGAAGTTAGAATTTCCCTTCTTTTTTTTGTTTTGTTTTTATTCATATTTTTTTCCCTTTTTGTTTCTAATATGTTGTTGGTTGAGGAACATTACACCCATTTTGCCATTTAGGGGTTGGAAATGCGCTGGTGCTCAAGTAGTGTTTGTTTCTCACTTTCTCTCTCCTCCTCTCCCCCCCCCCTCCCCCACAACCAAAAAAAACTAAAAGTAGTTCGAAATTCTTGAAGTGTATATGGAGAAGACAGAATCGAATGCTTAGGAGAAACGACAATTGATAGTTCGAAATTCTTGAAGTGTATAAGTTCACTAATATATGGCCGGCAAATCTGCTGACTCATCAGTGAGAATAAAGAAAAGAAGAGGATGCTGAAACTTTTACTTGATTAATTAAAAATTATATAAACTATGATAGTATCAAGGCTTAATTTTGAAAAGTCCACAAACACGCGTAGGCATAAGGCTCCCATAGGCTCTAGGGAAAGAGATTTAAACAATGTACAAGAGGCACAACATAGCTTAGATTTGAGTTCAAAATGATAAAAAAAAGTTAAAATTTCCTCAAATTGAGACTTATATTAATTACATACAAAAATCCTATTTTTTTGCACTGTAATTCATCAATTAAATCCCCAATTTGTAAAACTCAAAAACCCTAATCTCGGAAATAATAGTATGTGATGGATTCCATGTGGTTGGCGAGTGACGGAGATCGCAACCACATCTTTGGGAAATACGGATGTCGGAACTTCGATGTTCGTGAATGATCTAAGGCGTTTTCGATCGAATGTTCTTCCTTTTGCGTATTTCCTTTTCTTTTCCACTATTCTACTCTCCCCAAATTTATCCTCTCACATTTGTTACGTACATTGACTTGGTTAAGGATATGTATCGGGATGTGTCAACAAATGTGAGGACTTGTGATATGTTGACAAAGGATTTCCTATAACAATTGGATTGCATCAAGGATCGGCGTTAAGCCCTTTCCATTTTGCGTTGGTTATAAATGAAGCGACAAGGCCAATCCAAGATGAGATACCATGGTGTATGTTGTTTGCAGATGATATTGTATTGGTGGTTGAAACTAAAACAGTGGTTGATGTCAAAAATTGGAGCAATGGAGACAACGGCTTGAATTTAGAGGATTTAAGCTAAGCCGGACCAAGACTGAGTATCTGGAATGTCGTTTTGGGTCACAGAGGGGGGCAAATGATGTTGTGGTGAGGTTAAACGGGAAAGATCTAGCTATGAGCGAGTGCTTTAAATATCTTAGGTCAATCATCCCAAAGAATGGAGATATTGACCAAGATATGGCTCACAGGATTAAGTCGGGGTGGCTTAAATGGAGAGCGGCCACAAGAGATTTGTGCGATCGAAGCATCCCCTTAAACTTGAAGGGGAAATTCTACAGGCTCGTTATAAGACCAGTGTTACTCTATGATACTGAATGTTGGGCTTCTAAGAATGAGCACATCCAAAATGTAGGGGTTACAGAGATGCGGATGTTGAGATGGATGTGTCGCAACACTCTACGAGATAGAATCAGAAATGAAGATATGCGTAGGAAAGTTGGTGTTGCGGATATTGCGAACAATCTAAGAGAAAATCGCTTGCGTTGGTTTGGGCATGTAACACGGAGAGCCCAGGGAGCACCGGTATGAAGAAGAGTGGGATAAGGGGGATTTCAAACGTGGTAGGGGTTGACCGAAAATGACTTGACTGGAAGGAGTTAGAAAAGATATGAAGCATAGGATATACAAAAGATTGAGGGTCTCGACTGTACGGGGTGAAAGAGGAAAATCTATGTGGAGGACCTCCCAAAATAATCACTTTGGTTCATGTAGCCGACCCCACTTATGGGCATACGGCTTTAATTGATTGATTGATTGATTGGTGCCATTTACTTTCCCATATACTTTAATTTCTTAGGAAGTGTCTAATGTTGTTGACCATAGGAAGTAGAAATTCCATTATCCTAGACCCCCCTAAGTAAATAATTTCCCCTATTTTTTGGGAAATGAAATTTCCTTAGAATTTCTAATTCCTATGTTTTGATATTCCAAACAAAAATGCATGTTTAAAATTTATGGGAATTTCTATTTCCCATGATTTTAGAAGTGAACCAAACAATACCTAAAGAGTAACTCTCATCGATATTCATCATGCCTTCGCTCTCCCTAATGAGCTCTATTTATATTTTTTTTTTCCAAGAAACTAGATTCATCCCAAGCTAATAATAACAAATTTATTATGCATAATTTAAGGTACCCTTCCCCTACTATCTGTACATAGCTTGCACAAAATTTGAAGTAGAAGAAAGAAGATTAGTAGAAGAAGGGAAAGTGAATTGTGAATTAAATCTCAGCAAAATAAAGATAGTTAAAAGCTTTTTAGAGGCTTGTTACCAAGTCCAAAGCACAAATAAAACTAGATTCTTCCTTAAGCCAATAACAAACATATTGTGCTTTATCTAAGGTTTCCCTTCCTTTGAAATCAGTTCAAGCATTTTCAATTCACCATTTCATGGTACCATGCTATAGGGGAGCTAAAGAAGATTTTCACGGGAGATGGAGTGGTCATGTTAGTGGAAGATGCTTTCTGTTTTATTCTACCCTGTTACACCTCTTTAGGGAAAGCACAAATTTTCATTCCCTATCTTTCCCTCCATCTTGACTTGATTGGGTAGAAAAACCCCAGACTCGTTTAATTTTAATATTCTATTAAACAATAAAATCTGGGATGCAGTTTTTTGCCGAAGGGGTTTAGAAAAGCAAATAGCTAACTTCAAGTAATTTCCTTCCTTCATCATATTGTACCTATCAAATCTAAAGTCTCATTTTTCTGTATTTGTTCTTATTTATCCCTTCAATGAAATTATTTTGTGATGGTTTTATTTGTTTTTATTTTTTTATTTTAGTATTTTTTTTATCATCAGTGATGTTTTATGTTCCATTGGCATGTCCATTCATATACTTCCTGGAACCTACTAATACCACAGGGCATTGATTTCGTCTGAAAACGGGTACGGAAATGGAAGCAAGTACAAAATGGTTATATGATCCATGATTTAAAAAATATGGATACGACTATGATAAAGAAAATATCATTGAATGTACTGAAAAAAAGGAACTCTATTAGATTTTCAATGATATTTGAAATGTTTGATTAAATTATTCTAATAAGATAAGAGAAGCTTTCACAAGCATCTGAAAAACTGTTAAAAATTGCGTAAAACTCTAGTAAAACATGTCAAAAAAGATAATTATAAATGGAGTAGATTACCGGGTACCCAAAAAGTATTGTATAGATATCCCACAGTATCTAAATGAAGCAACATTGTTAGCAAGCCTATTTCCTTTGATATCATACCCCTCTGTGGGTTGAGTTAAATATCATGATAGGTTAAGGGTTTCTTCAGCTTTTTTGCCAAGTTAGTTGGTTGATTTGCTATGACTAGTATTTCATCATTTCATGTTCATTACACTTCATGCTATAGTCTTCAAAATGTTGCTGCTTAAATCTAGGGTGATTTGGATTTTCTGTTTTCTTGCACCTGAAGTGTGCTTTAAACTTTATATGCTCATACTTTGTTGTGAATGTTGACTATTGTGTGTTGCAGATTGCACATTGTCTCAACAAACTGTCATTGCTGGAAATGAAAGCTGTAGTTTCCGGCATTCAAGCATTGATAATAAAAGCTTCATCTCAGAAAATCAAGGACCGAAACTATCTGCTCTTGCTCTTGTATTTGCAAGGGACAACTCGTCATTGGGTGGTATGGAATTCAGCTTTCCTTTTCACATTTACAACCAATCATGATTTACAACCTATTATGCTCATAGGGCACTTCCTCATTTTGAGCTTTTTCACCAGTACTGTAACAGAGGGAATATCCGAAATTTTGACTTTGTGAGCAATAAATCATCAAACTACATTGGGTAGCTTACTAACTTCTGTTTTGGTAATTTGGATGTGTATATGATGTGAATTCATTGGGATTCGGGGTTCTGCTGGAGGAAATACCTTGTTTTTTTATTTAGTACCTCGGCAAAAACAGAAGGAAAATGATTTATGTTTGTTTATGAAAAGTCTTTCAGATCTCTGGGCATTATAAAATACAGCTTATTGTAGTCAATTCTTGAAGCCAACTTGTTTTACATGATGACATTATACTCACCGCTCATTAAATAATTTATTTCTTCTATTTCAGCTCATTCAATATATTTTTGGATCTTGAATCACTTGATACCACCCACTTATTAGAGCGAACTTCCAAAAATACCTTTTTGCCCCCTTCACCACCTCTTTCGAATTCCGATCACCACCATTCCAGTATTCTACCACTCATGCTGCCACCACCACATACCATCATGACTAGAACGCTGTGCCCATCACCATTTCTTTGATGATCAGCACGCATTAGTGTAAAAAACTTCCTACTGCTGCCACTGGTATGCATCACTATGCCACCATCATCACCAGCATGCTGGCCACCAGCTGGCCACCTCAGGTTGGTTGCTGAACATTTTATATAAGGGACGGGTGTGTTCAAATCACACCCACCCATGCTGTGCTTAGATTACACGCGTGCCATGGCATGGCTGTGATTGAACACACCCTTGCCATGGCATGCACTAGTTGAGATCACACCAATGCCATGATATGCAAATGGTGCGCACGGGCCGTGCCGGGACGGCCCACGTGCCAAGCCTGCGTGCCTCGTGCTACAACGTATCGTGCCTATAACAGGCCAAGAAAAGCTCGTGCCGTGCTGGGCTCGTGCCAAGTTATAAAATATAAGGCCCGTGCACGACCCAGCCCATGTGCCGTGTCGGGCTGACTCGTGCCGTGCCATCGTGTCTTATACTGATTTTTATATATTATGATTTTTTAACCAAAATGAGCGTGCCAAAGTGCTGGCCGGCCCGTCGTGCTCGTGTCGGGTTCGTGCCAAACTTTTAAAATGTTGTTCATGGGTGGCCCACGGCCCACTAGTCGTGCCTTCGTGCCGTGCTCATAATGGGCTTGTGCCGTGCCGGGCCCAAATCGTGCCGTGCCGAGTTGGCCCGCGTGCCGACCCGGCCCATGCCCAGCTCTATATACAATAATGCCATGATATGCACTTTGTTAGATGCCCATGCCCACTATCTTGTTCAAATCACACCTATTCCGTGGCACACACTTGTTCAGATGGCACTATGTCATAGCGCACACTTTTTCAGATCATGCCCATGCCATGGCTTGGGCATGACTTCAATACACTCCATACCATGGAGGGACATGATCTAAGCGTGCCCCTCCCCTTTAAGAAAAATTCTTTCCCAGCCACCAACTTGCAGCGGAGAGCATGAACATGGCAATTTACGGTAGTTAAGGTGGCTAATGGTGGTACCATGGTAGTGAAAGGAGAAATAAAAGTGTGATTTTTGAAAATTAAAGTCAATAGATGTGTGCTATCAAGTAAAACCACGCGGTGTTTAGTATATACCTCATGAGCCGTTTATTTAAGGCTCCTTATAATAAGTTACATATCTTACTATTAACCATATGCTTCCGTCATTATTCTTATCTCTTTGAATTTTTCTTGGGGGCCGTAATGGTAGTGATTTGTGAAAATAATTACCTTCAGTTTATTACTTCATTTCCTTGTTTAAACAGCTTGACCCCATGCGGTTTTATTTATCTATTTATTGTAGGGGGTGGAGGAGGAAAATTTTTGTAGAGGCCCACCCGGGATAATCATTTTGGTTCATGTAGCCGACCCCACTTATGGGAATAAGGCTATGAATTGATTGATTGATTGATTGTATTTACTATGCTGATCTGAGATGGTACAAGGGACTTTTAATTAAGAAATTCTAGGTCTTTACCACAAAATCATTAGGGTTTTGTAAGAAATTATGTCTATTTTTTTGAGAGGTGTTAAAAATTATGGTTTATAATATAAAGTTATGATTTTTTGGTTAAAAGTTATGTTGGCGTCACTCATCAGTTATCACAGTGGTTATACACTATACATTACTCTGTAGTGGGCATACCATGAAGTCTGTTCTCAAATTTTTGTTAGGTTTTTTTTTTTTTTTTTTTTTTTTTTCGTAGTTTTCAAAGGGAACATGAAGACACATCTATATTTTTTAAAGTTTTCTTTGTGTTGCCTGTTGCCTTGAGTGATCAGGAATATGTCTAGATTTTGGAGGAAAGCATATTGAAAGCCTTCTTTTGCATCTATCTAATAGGTAAAATATATCAATAAATTTGATTGTAGCGTTTTTTTTTTTTTTTTTTTTGGGTAATAACAGGTACAGGGAAAATTGAATTTCATTTTGCAATAGGAGGTGGAATCTCTGCTGTGGGCCCATGTTATAAAGTGGTTTCTGCTAAAATGAGGAGCCATGAGTTTACGACATGGTTAACTGCTAAACGGGAGGGAGAAAATGGGATTCTTGATGGTGAGGAACTGTTAAATGATTTTGAAGAGGAGGTATGGGTTAGTTTCCAGAAAAGTATTTAACTTCATAAGTAGCTTGATATGTCTGTATGCTAATATCATCCTATAGTCCTTTTCCCAAAATATGAAAAATGTATGATTTTTCAACGCTTGCCAGTTGCCAGTTGCCAGTCAAGTTGTGTTGTGTGGTACTGCAGTCTGTTGCATTGTTTTGATGATATAGATATGGTCAGTGTGACTGCAGCTGTAATTGGAATAGAAACCTAA
Source organism: Salicornia ramosissima (assembly GCA_951394345.1). Lineage (NCBI taxonomy): Eukaryota > Viridiplantae > Streptophyta > Magnoliopsida > Caryophyllales > Amaranthaceae > Salicornia > Salicornia ramosissima. The sequence goes on along the minus strand of OX596234.1, from coordinate 27,170,350 downwards.
TGCTGGGTCAATGTCAAAATATTTCACTTATTTTTGTTATGCGAGATAATATTCATGGTGCAAAATTAATTGATACTGAGTCATATAATTGAGATGGGAAGGGGAGTGTAAATAAGGATGGGACTAGGGGATAACAAATTTTCTGAAATTAAAATATGCAGTGTCAAGGAAATGCCAACAGCTATATAATTGAGTAAAAAAACAGAGAAATATCAGAAAAAAAGATAAATAGTCAAATTTCACGCAACATAAATATGATATGTTAAAGCAGATACAAATGCGGAAAACGTAATGAAACATGTATTCAAAGTTCAACAAATTTTCTATATATATTTGCATCATATCATAATTGTATCACACATTCAGAAGTGTAAGAAGAACTAGAAAGAGCCATTTATGGTTTGTTTGGAATTTGGATAGTAGAATTGAAGGGAAAAGCAAAGGAGGGGAAAGAGGAAGTGGAGGGGAAAGGTAGCGATCCATTTTCCCTCCAAATCTCTCCAATTTTGGAGTATAGTGTTAATTAAAGAGGGAGGAAATCCTTCAAATTTTTGTCCAAACAAGAGAGCTTGTTCCCTTTGCTTTCCTTCTGTTCAAACAAACTACTAAAGATTCTACGCTATGGTAGAAGTAGAGAAGTAATATCATAAATTATTACAGAGAGCGAAAATAGCCTTGCAAGCCATTGCATAATGTCTTCATTATGAGAATAAGTGTTCTCAGGTTTTCTTCTGAACTGGAACAATTCCCAGGCATTAACTTATCTACTCCTTCCGTTTTTTAATAGATGTAATGTATCATATTGACTGTGCACATTTACTGATGCACAACTTTGACTAACAATATCTTTAATTGTATAATTGTAAAAATTATAAAAAAATATATATATTTGGATAGGGTGTACCAAGACAAATCAAACAAGATCACATTTTCCTATATTTTACCTTATGTATAAGTCGCAATTATTGGTCAAAATTTGTTGGATGAATAGTGCCCAAAGTAAATATTTTATATCTAATAAAAAACGGGGGGAGTATCTCTTATACACTGCTGTTATACATTTTTTTTGGACAGCCTGCTGTTATACTTTTTTTTTGGACAGCCTGCTGTAATACTGTAGTATCTGGTTAGTGTTAGTAAAGATTATGACTATATATCTCATTTAGTCATTTCCAATTGTTTGGTTTCTATTGCCATTGACATAGGCATTCTTATTTCTTATGCCTGTTTTTATTCAGAAAAGTTTATTGAAACTTTATAAATTAAAACCTTTTGAAAAAAGTTGTTAATTATACTACCTTTCATCATAGAATTGGTTTGATTTTATTACCTTAAACTTTAATGGATGCAAAATAATCATTACTCTTTATGCCCATCCTAGATTTACACTTCCTCCTAGTAACCTTGGAGGTTTTACACTATTCATAACCTTATCTTTGATTGAATTTTGTGATTTATATGTTAAACAAAATATGTCCTGAGATCTTGTTAGATTCGTGTCAATGAGTACTTATTAAAATCCACTTTTTTTCTTTTTTATTTATTTATAATGTTTACAGAAAACAAAATTAAAGATGTATATGGTTGATAAGTGTCAAACTTGTCGATGTAGCAAGTAATATGAAACATAGGAAATATATTTTAGATTACCTAAATATTTTTCAAGGCAATTTAAATTTACAAACAAAAAAATAAATACACAACCATAATTTTTTTAATCCAAAATAACCAACCAAACTAAAAAAAATTTCCCGCCAAACTCCCCATTGATGAAATATGTTAAATAAGCTTTTTTTTAAAAAAAAAGGATTTGGGATAATTCCAAATTCTGAAAACATAATAATCTAAAATTAGTGATAATATAGACGGTTTGACATACCCTTCAACTTCAAAATGCAACCGTAGAATTTTATCTCGTCAGGCCGTCTCTTAAAGGAGACTTGCTAGATGATTAATGGTTAATTAGACTTGATTAGTAATGAATTATAATAAATTATAAGGTAATGTACAACTTTTTTCTATATAATTTTTACAAATTTAGAAAAATACAAGGTAGTATTTAACAAAGTCTATTTATGTACTTATTTGTTTTGTACGATTTTATTCTCTGGATTATGGCAGATGGGAGAGCCGGCCCCTATGTACGATTTGTACATTGGAGTTAGAAAAAGAAGAAAATATTCCATTGGTTTGGAGCAGGTTAAATCAATGACATCTGTGGCCTATCATCCTGTTCATGAGTAAGATTTCTGTCATTATTCTTTACCATCAATTTCAGTTTAATACTCTGTCAGCACGACACAAACACTGACATGGACAAAAGTCCTTGTCCAAAGCTACCTATTGTATGGATATTGGATACTCCTGCGTAGAGAATAGATCATCTTTAAAGTTTCATGTGTAGAATAGGCAATTGGGATATCTCTTTTCATGTCGTGCAATAAAGAAAGACATAAGGGCATGATCAGAATGAACGAGGGAGAAAGTCTGGATTTTAAAAAGTGCAATAAAGGCATTTGGTTTTTTTTTTTTTTAATTATAATTTTTAAAACATGTTTGTTCAGTATATGAACACAGTGAGTTTTGTATTTTTTGGTTTTAAATCATGGGGCAACCAATGCATTCCTCTTTTTGTCAATTTCCTCTTCCACTTTTATCTTCTCATTTGACCCTTCCTTTTTTTAATCACTTATTCAATGGATTAATCATTACTCTATTACACAAAGGTGGGTTATGTTTTTTTATTGAAGTGTCCTTGTGTCCAAGTATTCAAATATTGGATACATTCCCTATCTCCTAAAATTTCGCAATGTGTCGCTTCGAGCACTTGGACACATTTCCATGTAACGTAGATTTAATAGTTTTTATTATGTACTCTTGAAGGTGTAAGAAACTGAAAATCTCAAGATAAAATGAGGAAATTTTGATTAATAATCTCAGAAATGTAATACAAAAGATGGTTTAGCAACTTGAGGTTGCAAGTCTCAAAAGAGTGACTTTAGGTCAGAAATCTCTCAAGCCAAGGCTTTTTCTCAAAATATTTCTGGATAATCACTATCTTCCCCCCTCTCTACATATTTATACTACCACTACTTTAATTGATTTTGTCCATACTCAAGTACAAATTCACCCAAAAAGCTACAAGACAAAATACTACAAAACAAGGACAATAAAATAAAATAAAAATTCTGAAAATATAAAAAATATTAGAAACTAATTTTCTAATTAATTGATGCATTACACTACACCCTCCTAAAAACCACCTTGTCCTCAAGGTGGTGCCGTAGCAGCGTGCGCGGCTTCCATTGCGGCGAGTTCTTGCCTCTCGTACTCGTCCTCATCCTCCACGATCATGATACTCAACTCGCGGGACGAACACTTGTGCCCTACTCCCCATCGTTCATCACATTTAAAACACAAGCCCTTCGATTTGCGATCTGGGATTTCTTTTTCTGACAATCGCCGAACATTACCCAAGAAGTGGGCCGTAGATTGGGTGGTGTGAGCAGATGAAGAGGTGTTCCGGGGTGGTTGGGGTTGGGACTGGTTGCGAACATGGCTTGGCAGTGGTTGGGGATTTGGTGCATTAATGTTCACGTGGGGCTGGGAATTGAAACTGGGAGAAGGGTTTATGAATTTTGGGTTTTAGTGTATTAGGGGTGGGTATAAGTATTGGTGTGGGTATTAATGTTGTTTTGGGCCAGCCCAATTCCCATGGAGGGGGTAATAGTTGGAGATGGGCTCTTATTAAAAGGAAAGAAATTAGGTGGGACAGCTGGGCTATCAAAATAGGAAAAGGAAGTAGGAAAATTAGGGTTTTGCAATGAATCAAATAATTAGGAATTAATTAAAAATTAATTTTCTAAATATTTATTAATTTCAGAATTAATCATGTTTACTTGTTTTTATTTTGCATTAATATTTGTCCTTATTATTTGTATTTTGGTTTATTTGCTTTTAGGCAAAGTTTGTACTAAAATAGGGACAAAATAGGATTTGTTAGTAGTAGTATATATATTTGGTAGTGGAAGAGAAGGAACTATCCAGAAAAATCATTTTGTAAGGCTTGGCCATTAGAGACTTGTGACCTAAAGTCACTATTGGGAGATTTGCACCCCTTAAGTTGCTAACTATCTTTGTATTCAATCTTTTGAGTTAATTAATCACATATTATTATTATCTTTTCTCTTATTTACATCATCATTATTCTTAAACACAATCAAACTTGCTGTCATTGTTCAGTCATTTTTCCAGAAATTGTTCAGGTTTATCAGCTCAGATTTTGGGTGTATTGCACTTGGTATCAGAGCGGTACGTTCCTTGAGGCTTTGCTGCTGCCAGAAGTTAGGCTGGTGGCTCTTGAAGGGTACTGCATTGGAGAATAGAGCTGCCATGGCTCCAATGAGCAACACGCAGAGGATAGGGACGATGAAGGAGAAATTGGAACACTTTGAGAAGCTTTTTATCCAATTCCAAGAACAACAAGAGAAGCAGTTCGAAACCCTAAAAAAGGAACAAGATAACTTTTTTGCTGACATGAGGGCATTGATGAAGCAGGCGAAGGGCGGTGAGGAGGACGAAACTCAGTTCGTACTAGGGTTTCGAGCACAACCCTTGGCTGGTGGAGGCGGAGGTTGCGAAGGAAAGGGGTCCGAGGGAGCCTCAGACACCGGACCATTGCCGCGAACCAGATTTTTTGGAGAACCGAACGGTTTCGAAAGGAGAAGAAGTGCTTGTGGAACAGGCTCTGGCGGTGGGCCTGGCGGGTTGGTCAGTGCGGCTGGCGAAGGTGGTTGGAGCGGTGGCGGAGCGGAGAAGCCTGAGATGTTCTGGTCCTCTCAAAAGAAGACTCCAGAAGTTGAAGAAGAAAACCCTTCTAGATCCTTCATTACCTTGGAGAAACTCAGAGCTGAAATCAAGATGTTGAACCCTAGGACATTGGAGCAGTCCATGGAGGAGAAGAACCGGGTCACTCAACATCATGAGCTTGGAATGAAGGGTGAAAGTCTTGGTCTGCATACTAACACTGGTAGTTCTTTTGAGGTAAACCCTAATTTTCCTACTTCTTTTTCCTATTTTGATAGCCCAGTTGTCCCTCTTATTTTTTCTTCTTTTAATGAGAGCCCATCTCTAATTATTACCCCCTCCATGGAAATTGGGCCGGCCCAAAACAACATTAATACTCACAGCAATACTTATACCCACCCCTCCCAATACACTAAAACCCACAGCAACAATCATACCCCACCCTCACAATTAACTAAACCTCATTCTCAGCCCCACCCAAGTTCAGTGACTCAAAATCTTTCTAATTCATTTTCTTATTTTGACAGCCTAACTACCCCACTTCAATTCTCTTTTAATGACAGCCCAGCCCCAATCCCTTACCCAAGCCCAGCCCAATCCCATACCCAACCCCCTCACTTCCAAACAAAATTCCCAAGTCACGTGAACATTAATGCACCCAATTCCCATCCACTGACAAGCCACTTTCGCAACCAGTCCCAACCCCAACCGCCCCGGAACACCTCTTCCTCTGCTCACACCAACCAATCTACGGCCCACTTCTCAGGCCATGTCCGGCGATTGTCAGAAAAAGAACTCCAAGATCGCAAGTCGAAGGGATTGTGCTTTAAATGTGATGAACGATGGGGAGTAGGGCACAAGTGTAAGTCCCGAGAGTTGAGCATCATGATCGTGGAGGAGGAGGACGAGTACGGGTACGAGAGGCATGAACTCGCCGCAATGAAGGCCGCACAAGCTTCCATGGCACCACCTTGAGGACAAGGTGGTTTTTAGGGGGGTGTAGTGCAATGAATCAAATAATTAGGAATTAATTAAAAATTAATTTTCAGAATATTTATTAATTTCAGAATTAATCATGTTTACTTGTTTTTATTTTGCATTAATATTTGTCCTTATGAATTAGTCTCGTATATGCGGCAGAAAGAAGAGCGACATATAATATAGTAGATGCGGCGGAAAGAAGTCCCAAGTCCCCCCCGGACCGCCCGGATCCCACGAGTGAATCGAAAGTTGGATCTACATTGGATCTCACCTGAATCGCCCCATCTATCCTCCTGAGGAGAAGTTTGGTTTCAAACCCCGATTCGAACAGGATGAGTACGCCATGCTAATGTGCCTTGGATGATCCACATCTCAAGGTCAGGCGCTGATGGGCACATTGAACTATCCATGTGGTTGAGAGCCCTCACAGCCCAGGCACAACGACGCAATTATCAGGGGCGCGCTCTATCACTGAGCTAATAGCCCATCGTGCGGGCCCCCAGCGGGAGGCCCACTATGCCAAAAGCGAGGGAAACCCCATCCCTCTCTTTCCTTTTTACGTCCCCATGTCCCCCCGTGTGGCGACATGGAGGCAAAAAAGGGGATCCTATCAATTTGTTCCGACCTAGGATAATAAGCCCATGAGCTTGGTCTTACTTCACCGCCGAGAAACGAAAGAAGACTTCCACTTCCAAGTTTCACTCAGACGTCGCTCGTTTCTTTTTGGGTGTGAAGCAGTGTCAAACCAAAATACCCAACAAGCATTAGCTCTCCCTGAAAAGGAGGTGATCCAGCCGCACCTTCCAGTACGGCTACCTTGTTACGACTTCACTCCAGTCACTAGCCCTGCCTTCGGCATCCCCCTCCTTGCGGTTAAGGTAACGACTTCGGGCATGGCCAACTCCCATAGTGTGACGGGACAAAATAGGATTTGTTAGTAGTAGTATATATATTAGGTAGTGGAAGAGAAGGAACTATCCAGAAAAATCATTTTGTAAGGCTTGGCCATTAGAGACTTGTGACCTAAAGTCACTATTGGGAGATTTGCAACCTTAAGTTGTTAACTATCTTTGTATTCAATCTTTTGAGTTAATTAATCACATATTATTATTGTCTTTTCTCTTATTTACATCATCATTATTCTTAAACACAATCAAACTTGCTGTCATTGTTCAGTTATTTTTCCAGAAATTGTTCAGGTTTATCAGCTCAGATTTTGGGTGTATTGCACTAATGTAATGCACCAACACTAAGGAGAGAACAACAACAAAATGCTTTAATTATTATTGTCTTTATTTACTTTTATTTTGTCTTATTAGCTGCTAGTTTATTTTCTCAGCTTTGTTGGTGATCTTGTACTAGAGTCAAGACAAATAGCAAGGGGGGGATAGTAGTATAAATATATTAGGAAGTAGAGGAGAGTGGGATATCCAGAAATTATTTTGTAAAGGCACTTGGCTATTAGAGACTTGTGACCTAAAGTGACTCTTGGGAGATTTGCAACCTTAAGTTGCTAATTATCTTTTCTGTTTAAACCTTTTGAGTTTATTATCCAATATTAATCAATTATTAATCAATTATCCTTCTTATTATTACTTGCATTTCACTATTACTGCTACTGTGTTATCTTCTTTGTACTTGGCTGTGGAAATTCTTCCAGAAATTCTGTTCGAAATCCTTGGGTGCTTTACAGGTTTACCTCATGGGCCTTGGATACACGATTTTTTTCTTCAATCTTTATAGCAAGGTCCATGGCTTGCTCCAATGTTTTAGGGTTTAGCATTCTCACCTCAGATCTGATCTTCTCCTCTAACCCCTTAATAAATTGCCCCTTCATGACACTTTCAGGGATGTCTTCAAGAGGGGATGCCCTATCGATGAACACCTTGCGGTACTCCACCACCGTCGTGGTCTGGGTGACAGAGAGCCATTGCTCGTGGAGGTCTCCGGCGTCCATAGGCCGGTATTGCGCCAGGACACGCGCCTTCAAGTCCCCCAAGACACAAAGGGCCTCCTCCGGTTCTCCCACCGGTACCAACGAAGGGCCGCCCCTTCCATGGTGACCACCGCTGCTTGTAACTTTTCGAACTCCATCATGCCGTGGTACTCGAAGTACTGCTCGCCCCTGACTATCCAACCGTCTGGATCCTCACCATTGAAGAGAGGCATCTCGAGCTTCCTGAATCTCTGTTTCCTTTCCCCTTCGAACCCACCTCGGTCTCTATGGTTTCGTTGGTGTGGTTCGAACCCTGCTTCTGAGTACTCATCATTTTTCTTGTGGCTTTCCAACAAGGCCCTCATCTCTGCCATGAAACCTTCTTGCGATTTTTTTAGGGTTTCAAGTTATTGGTTTTGCTGGGTCAGTCGTAGGTCGATTTGATGGTGGTTCTCCTCCTGCGACTTTGCCAAATCCTCCATTCTCGAAGTCACTTCACCCATCTTCTCCTCTAGGGCGTCTAACCTTTGTGAAGTGTTTCCAGGTACCATGAGAAGGATGACCGGCTCTAATACCAAGTGTAAGAAACTGAAAATCTCAAGATAAAATGAGGAAATTTTGATTAATAATCTCAGAAATGTAATACAAAAGATGGTTTAGCAACTTGAGGTTGCAAGTCTCAAAAGAGTGACTTTAGGTCAGAAATCTCTCAAGCCAAGGCTTTTTCTCAAAATATTTCTGGATAATCACTATCTTCCCCCCTCTCTACATATTTATACTACCACTACTTTAATTGATTTTGTCCATACTCAAGTACAAATTCACCCAAAAAGCTACAAGACAAAATACTACAAAACAAGGACAATAAAATAAAATAAAAATTCTGAAAATATAAAAAATATTAGAAACTAATTTTCTAATTAATTGATGCATTACATTACACCCCCCTAAAAACCACCTTGTCCTCAAGGTGGTGCCGTAGAAGCGTGCGCGGCTTCCATTGCGGCGATTTCTTGCCTCTCGTACTCGTCCTCATCCTCCACGATCATGTTACTCAACTCGCGGGACGAACACTTGTGCCCTACTCCCCATCGTTCATCACATTTAAAACACAAGCCCTTCGACTTGCGATCTTGGAGTTCTTTTTCTGACAATCGCCGAACATTACCCAAGAATTGGGTCGTAGATTGGGTGGTGTGAGCAGATGAAGAGGTGTTTCGGGGTGGTTGGGGTTGGGACAGGTTGCGAACATGGCTTGGCAGTGGTTGGGGATTTGGTGCATTAATGTTCACGTGGGGCTGGGAATTGAAACTGGGAGGACTTATGAATTTTGGGTTTTAGTGTATTGGGAGGGGTGGGTATAAGTATTGGTGTGGGTATTAATGTTGTTTTGGGCCGGCCCAATTCCCATGGAGGGGGTAATAGTTGGAGATGGGCTCTTATTAAAAGGAAAGAAATTAGGTGGGACAGTTGGGCTATCAAAATAGGAAAAGGAAGTAGGAAAATTAGGGTTTACCTCATGGGCCTTGGATACACGATTTTTTTCTTCATTCTTCATAGCAAGGTCCATGGCTTGCTGTAATGTTTTAGGGTTTAGCATTCTCACCTCAGATCTGATCTTCTCCTCTAACCCCTTAATGAATTGCCCCTTCATGACACTTTCAGGGATGTCTTCAAGAGGGGATGCCCTATCGATGAACACCTTGCGGTACTCCGCCACCGTCGTGGTCTGGTTGACAGAGAGCCATTGCTCGTGGAGGTCTCCGGCGTCCATAGGCCGGTATTGCGCCAGTACACGCGCCTTCAAGTCCCCCAAGACACAAAGGGCCTCCTCCGGTTCTCCCACCGATACCAACGAAGGGCCGCCCCTTCCATGGCGACCACCGCTGCTTGTAACTTTTCGAACTCCATCATGCCGTGGTACTCGAAGTACTGTTCGCCCCTGACTATCCAACCATCTGGATCCTCACCATTGAAGAGAGGCATCTCGAGCTTCCTGAATCTCTGTTTCCTTTCCCCTTCGAACCCACCTCGGTCTCTATGGTTTCGTTGGTGTGGTTCGAACCCTGCTTCTGAGTACTCATCATTTTTCTTGTGGCTTTCCAACAAGGCCCTCATCTCTGCCATGAAACCTTCTTGCGCTTTTTTTAGGGTTTCGAGTTATTGGTTTTGCTGGGTCAGTCGTATGTCGATTTTATTATGGTTCTCCTCCTGCGACTTTGCCAAATCCTCCATTCTCGAAGTCACTTCACCCATCTTCTCTTCTAGGGCGTCTAACCTTTGTGAAGTGTTTCCAGGTGCCATGAGAAGGATGACCGGCTCTAATACCAAGTGTAAGAAACTGAAAATCTCAAGATAAAATGAGGAAATTTTGATTAATAATCTCAGAAATGTAATACAAAAGATGGTTTAGCAACTTGAGGTTGCAAGTCTCAAAAGAGTGACTTTAGGTCACAAATCTCTCAAGCCAAGGCTTTTTCTCAAAATATTTCTGGATAATCACTATCTTCCCCCCTCTCTACATATTTATACTACCACTACTTTAATTGATTTTGTCCATACTCAAGTACAAATTCACCCAAAAAGCTACAAGACAAAATACTACAAAACAAGGACAATAAAATAAAATAAAATAAAAATTCTGAAAATATAAAAAATATTCGAAACTAATTTTCTAATTAATTGATTCATTACAGAAGGTTCACAAAATTCTTCTTCTACTGATATGATTTTGAAAATCCACCCGATATATTTGAGGTTTTGTAAAAAAATAACTGCCTTTACGACGTTACACTTTCGTTAATTCATTCAGCTTTTTTCTCTTTATCTTTCAGCATTCCTCTTCCCCCTTTCCATGTGCCCTTACGACGACCTAACATCTCCTTCCATTTTCCCCCTTTATCTTTATCATTTTTCCATCTTCATCTCCTTTTTCGTACTTAAAATTTTCTCCCTCTTTCCTCCTTTTATCTTCTTCCCCTTACCCCTCTCCCACTTCAAGCAAATCACCTAAACCAACGCCTACACTACTTGAACCACAACCAAACCCACCATCACCTATACGGCTATACCCACCAATTCACTCAAAATGACCATCCAATGAAGTCACTTGAAACCACCATCCAAGCCACTAGCAATCGACCAAAACCACATGAAAAGAACACACATTCACCAAAAATACCACCAAATGGTCTAGAATCACCACTAAAATCACCAATTCTCATCCATTTAGACAACAACATAAAAAACTAACCCTATGACAATATATGGTGGACGGAAGAGAGGAAAAATTAATTTAATTTATGTATCTTTATTGAATTTTCTAAGTGACAATTGAGTGATTTTTTAAGGTTCTTTTCTCCTTTTTTTGGCTCCCCATTTCTTTAATTGGGCAAATCTTATGGGCTAGGGAGTTATGAAAATAAAGATGATAATGGTGTGAGTGGAGGAGAGAGGGAGAGAGGAAGAGAATGTGAGGAGGGAGAAATTGGTTGGATGAAGTAAGGTGGTGGGCATGGCTTGATTCTGTTTGGGCAGGAGAGAAGTCGTGGCAGGAGAAGAGAGTCATGCAATTAGGCATAATAAGTTACAGAAAACCAACGCTGTTAGAGAATTGGGGTATCCAGTCATTTTCATTAAACCTCATGGGTGTTAGGTAAATTTTAAAAATTTAGGGGCACATGATAAATTTTGTGTAACCTCAGGGGTAAACGATGAAAAATCCGGGAGTTTAAAGAATAAGTTGGTGTTCACCTTGTTCCATGCTTGTGTATTTGTTAGTGTAAGAAATATGTTTAGGTATACTATATAGATAATTAAACTGGGGCTTCCATGGCATCTGCTAGACTTAAAGTGTGTCATTTCTTTTGCTAATTAAGACAAATCTACCAAAGCATTTAATTAAGACAAATCTATTATTTGGCAAAATTTGAAGTACAACTAATCATTCATCCATATTTTTTTTGGCAAATTAGCAACATGGAATGGATTTTAAATAGAGGGTTTCTGTACACCATTCATCTTTTATTATTAAGACAAACTTCTGGACTTGGTTGAAACATTGAAAAATCAATTAGGTAAAAGAGTAAAAGCATTTCTCTCTCTAGGTACTGCTCATCGCCCTTGCAATATTAAATCTTTGCTGGCTGTTTTCAATCATAGCTAACTTTTTGGAAATACCCTTAAAATCTTAGCTTGTAAAGGATTAATCCTGGAAATTTCACTGTTATTCATTGTGATATGTGGCTCGGAATCTGAGAAGTGGTAAATGCCAAGTGGGTAATTGTTTGGCATCTCAGCAACACATATTGCAGATAAAATGCAGTAAGTATGTGCAAAAAGTTCTGGAACAGCTGGTTGTGAATTGTTTTATGTGCTAGAAATGATTCGAGCAGAACTTTGCACATAGTTCGGAATTTTGGGCTTAGTGACTTAAATAACAGGGGATAAAATTTGAATTATAAGGCCGTTTAGCATCATTACAGTTTCTTTGTGAGACCTTAGACTTCATGTTTTATCTGAGTTGCAAATATGTTATCGAATAAAATGACTCTTTGCTGGACATGCTAGTTGAGAAAAGTTCATCTAGGAGAGGTCAGCTTCCGAAGAAATGGTTTGTCAACACATTTCTAGTCTTGGAGTTGAAATTTGTTTGAAATGCAAATAGAATTGAGGAACAAAATGACTTGTTCACCCTTATCAGAAAATTTCCTGCTCAGATAGATGTCTTCTTGTTGAAGCTGACTTCCAAAGATGGTGGGCTTTCAATTGTCACATGCTTTTGGCCTTGTATTTTTGAGATATTATCATGGAATTTTAGTACAAGACTCATTTTATTTTCAAATACGGAGTATTTATTTGCTGTTGAGCTGATTACTTTTTGTTGTTGGTGATTTTGAACTTTCTAGTTTTCCTTCATCTTTGTACTTGTTTTGCTTCCATGGATGCTCAAGATGGACATGTACAACTGCAACATGTTTTCTAATACCAATTCTTTGCTCACATGACACTTGGTTTGAGGGCTTTGGATTAGTTCAATGTTTCATAGCTGTATAGAGTTCTTTCATCCCATATTCTTTGACCAAGATAAAAAGGCATTTCTCGTAGTTGTCTTCTTTTTTTTTTTTTTTTTTTTTTTAATAAGGTAAGGAATCAATTAGCTTTGCTAGTGTGAGGATTCGAGCTTCTGACCCTAAGGATTAGAGGTTAGATGTGGAGCCACTATTCACCTACTAATACGTCATTCCTCCAACCTTGTCTGTTGACTGGTTTTTGCTGCTATCCCCACTACATATACTACCTCGAGATGAATGCTTTAATAATGCAAGGGCAATGAGCAGTACCTAGAGAGAGAAATGCTCAAATTTGAATCTTATATTTTTCTCCAGTTTTTTATTGCTTGATAACTCTTTCTATTTTTATGTTCCTGATGAATGCTTCAAATTTGATTTTGCAGGGGTGATGAGCAGTACCTATATGTTGTAGGTTGGGATATCAAGACTGGAGATGCATTCCACTTTAATATTCCTAATCAAGCATATGCATTAGAAACATGTGCCCATGTTTCAAAAAACATTGGCAAGCTGAAGCACACGAAAATGATTGGAGGTTTTGTGTTTGCTTGTTGTGGCCGGGGTGAAATGTTTTTCGAAAAACCAAATGTTGATAGCTCGCCAATATTAGATAATTTTCCAGAAATTCCACTAGCAGGAATGTATTGTGGTGGTGAAATTGGGCGCGGTTATCCTGATCTAGGCCAGCCGGATGATGAAGGGCATGGAGTTTCCGGAGAGAGTCTTTTGCATGTCTATAGTTCAGTTTACCTGCTCATGTCTTACACTCCACCTACTTGTAGTGTGCCATAGAATGTTCTTGCTCTTTCTTGTCTTGCATTCCGCCTACACTTCTACATTTCAATTTGCTGATCTTACTGTAAGCAACAGCTTTGTCTGCTGGTTTATTCTGTGTAAACTGTGATATACTGATATATGCCTGCTTGTTCTTACAAGTTGGATTGATCTGCTAGTGAAATTTGCAAGTACATATAAATTTGTTTTAGGTTCTCTTCATGGAATTTATGTGTGAACTCCTCCCTGTTTTATAATTAACTCTCAAAAGGAGAAACATGATTGGTTGAGGTAGCAAGGTTTCCACCTTTCATCCATCCTCAAGAGTTCTTGACGTCCTCCCCTAGACAATCTCGAATCTTTTACTTAAATATTGCTAAAGACTTTTAAAAGGGTACATTTTTTGTTGGAATTGAAAACATGTATCCGTTTTTTATTATTTGCAACAACCAATATTTTACACTATTTATGTTATATATTTCGACCAAGAATTGAGCTTTAATTACCTGTAATGAAAAACATAGTCAAATGGGGTCTTGTTGGATTGGTTGTAACATATAGTTTTTTATATATGTAGTTGTAATAATTTTTACAAACATGTAATTTAAGATATCAATTCTATAAATTTTGTCTCGGCAAACATATAAAGTAGTGTTGCAAATAATAAGAAACAGAGGTAGTATATGATTGAAAATACATGTTCTGTAATTCATAATGTATTCCATAAGTCATATTGGTTTGTTGTTTGTGATGAAGAGAATTAATTGTGATATCTATAATTAAATATTTAAAAATACTATGTGTCATTGCTTGAAAATCCTTTTTACTTTCATATTTTTTAGTAGTCCCTCCGTAACATAAAACTTTCAACAATTGGTTTTGCACGTATTTTAAGTGATTTAAGGGTGTAAACGAATAAATTAGTCAATATAATTTTAATATTAGGAACTTATGATCACATTCTTGCTTATATTAAAACCATTTTGAATAATTCCTTCGTTTACACACTTAAATCGCTTCCTCAAAATGCGTGCAAAATCAATTGTTGAAAGTTTTATGTTACAGAGGGAGTACAACAAATTGTTCTTTCTCTCCTTAATTTGTCTTTACTTCACCTTCCTAACATAAATTGTCACTTATGATTAGCGCTGTCAGATTGGGTCAGAACTGATTTAACTGAACTGAACTAACTGAAACTGAACTGTTTTGGGTCGACCTGAAATTACCTGAAATTGAACTGAACTGAATGAACTGATAACTGAAATGCAACTGAAAAATATCGATTTGAATTGAACTGAACTGAATCTGAAGCAAACTGAAAGTGAAGTTAACTGCTAAATATCTGAAAATAACTGAACTGAAACTGAACTGAAAATCGAGTATCTGAAAATAACTGAACTGAAAAAGTATTTGAAATTAACTGAACTGAATTGAAAAGAGGATAACTGAAGCTAACTGAAACTGAACTGGAAATATGATAAGTGAATCTAACTAAAACTAAACCTAACGCAAACTGAACTGAATTAACTGAAGTGAAATGAACCAAGAACCAAATGATTCATACCTGAAATACCAACTGAAACAAAATGAACTGCACTTAACTAAACTGAAACTGAACTTAAATCAACTGAACTGAAAAGTTAGACTATTTAAAACAATTTTGAACTGATCATAACTAAAGTGAACTTCACAAAAATTTGTTTTACATTGTTAGTTGACTAAACCTAGATGAACTGAAAAAATGTTTTAAATTATTGGTTCACTGAACTAAAATGAACTGAAAATTGTTTAAACTGTTGGTTAACTAAACCAAAATTTCAATTATAAATTTAACTCCCCTCCCAAATGCCAATTACAAATTAACCTTCCCTCCAAAATTTCAATCAACTTTTTTTCCCAAATTTCAATAATTAAAATTAACCTTCCCTCCACAATTTCAATAAAAAAATTAACTTCCCTCCAAAATTTCAATGAAAAATTAACTTCCCTCTAAAATTTCAATGAAAAATTAACCTTATCTCACAAATTTCAATGACAAATTAGCCTTCCCTCCCAAGTTTTAATGAAAAATTTAAAATTGCATGCATTCTAGTATACTGCTACAATATCCTCATACCTCAACTCTCTTACGCTTATCACATATTATACATATCACATATTATGAACTTTGTATTAGATTAAAAATAGGCTCAAATCTTATTATTGTTCTTGTTTTCGATATTGTTACTACTATTATTGTTATCATCATTGGTATCATCATCAATTCATTGTTGTTGTTGTTAATTGCTATCATTATTGTTATGATCGTTGTTATAGTAAATTCAATATCACCCATCATCATCTTGAATTGACTATCATTTACACTTGATATTAATACTCGATACACGCTTACACATTTACACCTAATATTAGTACAAGGATAAATTGATCTATATAAAAATTGAAACATAATAAATAATAACATTAACGTGCACCTTAACTAAATAAACAAATAAATTAACCCGTTGCAAGGCAAAACACTTCAATAGCTAAACCGAATACGATCCGACCATATTATTTGGAGGAAAAACGCAAGAAAACTTGGGTAAACCCATTAATACTCGATATCTACCTTGATCAAAACCGTTAAAAATGTCCTTACAAAACTGAAATGACCATAATGTAACTTAATATAATCATTTACAATTAACTGATAATAACTGAAATCGTACGGATAGAACCGTATTTAACCAAATGTAAACTAAATACAATCGGAACCGTTATATCAACCGTTCACAATGAACTAACAACAATTGAAATTGTACGGGTAAAATCGAAGACCAACCATAGAGTTATATCCGAAAAAAGTTTAACTGAAATTGAAATAAAAACTAAACCACAAATTAATTGTAACAAAATTATAATCTCAAATGACATGAACTAAAGCTAACCGAACCAAAAAAACTGTAACCAAAACTGAACTGAATTGTCGACATTTTGAACTGAACTGAATTGCACCCGTTTGAATTTTTAACTGATTGGTTAAACTGAACAATTAACTGAAACTGAACTGAACTGAAATATGTCCGTACAAAAACTGAACTGAACTGAAATCAAAACTAACTGAACTGAACTGAAAAAAAATTATCTGAAATTAACTGAACTGAAAACGACCCAAACTGATTGGTTAAAACCAAAACTGAACTGTTGACCTGAATTGACAGTGCTACTTATGATACTTCTACATACTACCATTAAGGTGATATAAATACAATACGATGCCTGCATGATTATGTACATTAGTTTCTTACATAAACTCATATGTCTTTGTTTTTCTTTTTTACCTTTTTACTCCAATTACTTACCGATTATCATTCTTCAATTAAAAGAGAGAGTAAAAATCGTTACAAGTTGTTATTCTTTTTTAGTTTTTATGTATTTATTAAGGTCGTTATTTCTGCATTATTGAGATTTTTTAAATCCTTACTCTATTTTTATTTTAATTTGAATTTTATAGGTCGTAGAAAATAACATCCAGAATTGAACCAAAATACAAATAGATTTTCAAAAATAAAAAGAACATGAAAAAATTAAACTATTTAAAATGCATTCAATTTTTTTTAATCAAATAAAATCCGTGCAATGCACGTGGGAAAACTAGTTACAATTACAAATTGATAACCTATGCTTTATGTATACTCAGAGGTAGATAGAATTTCATATTTGGAGGGACACAATCCAATTTTAATAATTTTCAAAGACCAAAAAATAAAATTGAAGTTAAAAATATCCCATCAATCAAATGTGATAATTTATACGAAAAATTTATATAAATAATCCCAACTATTGGACGTCTTCCAATATTAATCCCAACTATTAGTTATTATAGTATAATCCAAACTTTGGGGGTTGTTTTATGATATTAGTCCATTGACTTATTTAACCTATTGTAATCGGTCACCAATTCATAAATTATTCGTTATCTTTCCTCTTTTCTTATTTATTGTACTTGGCTATACCTTCCTCTTTTAACGAAGGAAATCGGAGCCGGTCAAAAGTTAATATGGACTAATATCATAAAACTATCCCTTTAGTTTGGATTATAGTGTAATAACCTATAGTTGGGATTAATATTGGAAGACCTCCAATAGTTGAGATTATTCATATGAATTTTTCCTAATTTATAATTATACAAATTAAAAAAAGGCTGAAAAATTAGTCATATTTTCACAAGGAATAAAAAAATTGAGGAATAAAATAGGAAAAAATAAATAAAAGAAGGATATGTTTCGCTATTGTGGGGATTTGTCAGACAATCAAGAGTTCAAATGGTACAAAGTGGTTGTTACCAAACTGCAGAAGTATAGGTGTATCCGTGTATAGCACATATTTATTTTGACTTGCTTTGACCGTTACTTATATATAATTAACGATTATGAGAGTTACCCAGCTGTTAGTTGTGGTAGTAAAAGTTATGAGAGAGAGTGTTGTGGTACTAAAAGTTTACTCATTTTTCTTTGTTCAATAAATTAAGTTGGGTATCTATTTTAGGGAGAGACAATTCTATTCGTTCATCAATGGTGGGAGCACTAAATATAAACGATGTCGCTGACATTAATAGAGTAATTTACGACAAAAGGTGGCAACGGTGGTGGAGCTGATGACGGTGGTGGAGTTAGCGATGATGTTGGAGCTGACGATGCTCATGGATGAAGACGTCGCAATGGAGGAGGTAAGGTTTGCGTTATTCTTTAGGATGAAATTACATTATTTATGTTTATTTAATAATGTATCTCTTTTGAAATTAATGACTTTGGTAGCTTGAGTTTATATTAATTTTTTTGGTTTAGGATGTCATGTTTAATAATATTTT
The DNA here is from genome assembly GCA_951394345.1 of Salicornia ramosissima. NCBI lineage: Eukaryota > Viridiplantae > Streptophyta > Magnoliopsida > Caryophyllales > Amaranthaceae > Salicornia > Salicornia ramosissima. Next base: position 27,151,929 of record OX596234.1, on the reverse strand, counting down.
AATTATTATTAAAGAATATGACATTGAAAGAGTTCTATTAAAATTTATGTTTGCCTATATTATAAAAAAAAAGTAATCAATTTTGTTATGTATTAAGATTTTGGTTCAACTTTAGGGAAAAGCTGACAATTTTTTTGTTTTAATTTGCCTTTTAATACAGTAATCATGGTTATTGGAAATTTTCAGAAATTTATACATTTCAACGTGTAAATGGTGCAATTTAAGATTGTGGTGAATTTGTATGAGGCGTAGTTACTTTGTATCAAATATGTTACAATTTGCAATATATAATAATGTTTATTCAGTTATTAGATTGAAGAAATTTGTTGCATAGAATTTTTGAGGATAGTAATGTATGAACAATTATTAGATTAAAGAAATTTGTTGCATAGAATTTTTTTTTGTGTGTAGATAACATCTTTTGAAACGATATGTGAACCGCCATCTATTGGAATGATATTTCCTTCATGGGAGGAGTTGGATGGTTAGTATAAGAGATTTTGTAAACAACAAGGCTTTGGTGTAGTTCAGGCTGCTGGAGCTTACAAGCAATATAAGGGTGTACTAACATCTAAAATGCGTATCTATTCTTGACAATGTGAATGCTATGGCAATTCTAGGAGTAGGGGTACAAAAAACCATGGTGTTGGGAAAAGGGTGTTAAGTTGAAAACAAGCAAGAGTAAAAAGTGTGGATGTCCAGTGAAGATGAATGCATGCACATGCACTAAAAGATGGTACATTGCAGGTTAAGAATGGGGTCCTGTATCATAAAAATCATGAACCTAACTCCTTGCAGTCTATATTAGCAGGTATCGAAAAGACGAGTTGACTAATGCGGTGTGTAGGAAGTTGTTCCAACATGTTTTAGAAGGAGTTAAGATTCCTCAAATTCATAGTGCACTAGTCATAAAAGCGGGGGGGGGGGGGGGAACTAGAGAACTTCAGTGTTACAGAGTGTGATATACGACATGTGGTGAATAAGGAACGTCGGTTGAAGTACGAAGGTGGTGATGCCAAAACGATGGACACATATTTCCAGAGAATGAGTGCGGACAATCAAATTGTTTTTAATGCCCATAGGAGAGATGACCAAGGGAGGTTGAAGGATGTGATGTGGGTGGATGCACGTAGTAGAGTGGCCTACAAAGAGTTTGGTGATGTTGTGTGCTTCTATTTGACGTACATCACAAACAAGTACTTATTACCCTTTGCTATTTTTTCGGGGTTAACAATCATGGTCAGTCAATTATTTTTGGGTGTGCTTTGCTATCTCATGAGGACATAGAAAAATTTGATTGGTTGTTTAGTAATGGGTTGACGTGTATGGGTGGGAAGGCACCAGCAGGAATTTTAACCGATCAAACTCCGTGATGAGGAAGGCTCTATCTGTGGTCATGCCATACACTACACATAGATTCTACTTGTGGCATATCCTTAACAAATTTCCAAAGAAGCTTGGTGTGACGACCCGACTCGTATAGATCGGCGCGGAAGAAACCGACGAGTCGAATTGTCGATCTAACATACAAACATACTTAGAAATCTAAATCAAACCTCGAATTATAATACTATAAATCCCAAATCGTACAAAACCATAAGTTGTACAAAACTAAAACCCAAATAGTCAAACTAGAGAATGAACTCCAACACAAATATTAGAGTTAGAAAATACAGACTATACCACTAAAGTCCGAATCTAATAACGAAATACAAAAGAAAAGTACAACGGCATTCGCCCAACCCAAAGCTAAGCAACATCGTCATCATCAGAGTTACCTAAAAATGAACACATATCCACCATCAGTGGCGAGTAACATAACAGTCCCACCCTAAAGTGGATACACATGAACATAGAATAAAACAAACGAACAAATTAGACACTTATACATATAAACAACGCAACGTAAAAATAACAATAACGATAACAATAATAATAGCTCGCTTGACTCCAATTATCCTTTCTTATCACAATCTTTGTCGCTATCATTTACATATTAGACCGGACTATGCTCATACGAACACATCTTTCGTGATCGAACTTTCCTACTATGCCAGGAATGAGAATCTTACTCCCAAACTCATGAACCCCATCTTTCGGAAATCCATGTCATAAAGACGACATAGTAAGTATTCACTATCCCAATACCGCAGTTAGGATAGGGGCAACGTCTTAACGTTAACCCAAGTCTTAGAATCTTATTCTAAGGTTAGGCGTCTAAATGCAAAAATCAAGCTATCTTTACGTTCTTTACATCTTGGTTAATCTTAAGTTGCATCTTACGCCTTTACTTAAGACTAACTATGTGAATCATAATCTTGGAACCTCTTTAATCAATCTTATTACTTTCTTTAACTTTCTTTACTTATTCTTTACTTTCTTAATCGTTCTTTAACTACCTTTATACTTTCTTTAATTAAGACTACATAATCTATACTTAAAGAATACATAACCATAATAAAGAAAATCAAGATTCATCATAACATAATCAAGAAACTTCAAGAATCATTAAATATTCATCAAGAACGTATACCTTAACTTAATTCATCAATCCAAGATCCAAGAACCATATAAAACTCACCAAGATTATCAAGAATCACCATCATCAATACACACCAAAGTACACGCATGACATGACTAACTTTCAACAACATAATCATCAATTCTATGCATCGAAACTTCATGAAAATTGAACATGATCATAATCAAACATAAAACTATCATAACCAATCATAATATGCATAGAAACTAGACAAGAACATTATGAAAAAATCACCCAAACCAGCCTAGAAATCACGCATATAATGGGTCATAATCATCAAACTTTCAGTCTAATTTGATCATCAAATCTACCCTATAAATCATTGTGACGACCCGACTCGCTTAAATCGGCGCGGAAGAAACCGACGAGTCGAATAGTCAGAACTAACAACTCAAATACTTAAAAATTAAAACAATACCTCAAAGTATTATATTACTAAACCACAAAGTACAAATACCCACAAGTTTGTACATACTAATCCAAAAGTCAAACTACTACTAGTAAACGTAACTCCAAACACGATCAGAGTTAGAATACACAAATACCACTACTATAGTCCAATACTATCCAAAACCATAAAAGAACAAAAATACAACTAAATCAAAATAACGGCGCTCGCCTAACCCAAAGCTAAGCAAGAACCTCATCATCAGAATTACCTGAAAAGTAAACAACAGTCCACCGTCAGTGGCGAGTAACATAACTGTCCCACCCTAACGGGGATACACATGATCATAGCATAAATCAAACAACCATATAACACACTCAATCATACATCCATGTAAACATCATATCATACCAAATGATAACGAACCAAAATCGTAACATTACTCGACTAACCCCAAATACTTGACTTAGACCCAAATAATAACTCTTAATCTTCGTCTTAATCTTACTTAATCTTTGGCGAAATCATTTACATATCAGACCGGACTACGCACGTACGAACGCCTCTTACGCGAACGAACTTTCCAACTATGCCAGGATTGAGAATCTTACTCCCAACCCCATGAAACCAATCTTACTGGAAATCCATATCCGTAGACGACATAGTGGTAATCACTATCCCAATACCGCAGTTTGGATAGGGGCAACGTCTTAACCCAAGCCTTAGAATCTTACTCTAAGGTTAGGCGTCTAATAGTAAAATCAAGCTAATCTTTTAAATCTTTAACTTATAATCTTTTCTTTACATTCTTAGTTAATTCTTAAGTTGCATCTTACGCCTTGACTTAAGAAATAACATGTAAACCATCGAAGTTATCCTCAAGATTGCCTTTTCGCCTTTATCTTGAGTCTAACCATCAAGAATACCATTCTTTAATCAATCTTTAATCGTTTCTTTAACTTTCTCTACTTTCTTTAACTTTTCATAACTTTATTAATCTTTTTCTTTAACAACCTTTGACCTTTTCTTTAACTTCTTTAACTCAAGACTCACTTTCTTTAACTTTAAAGAACTCAATCATATTTATAAAGAACTCATAAAGAAACTATAAAGAACTCATAAAGAAACTATAAAGAACTCATAAAGAAATCAAAGAACTCATCCAAGATTCAGATCTTCAATCAAGAACTCAATCAAGATTCAAGAACTCATCCATACTTACAAAAATACACGCATAACTTCAACACACTCTAACAACTTTTACATCAACTTTCTAGTAACCAAAATTCATCAAACTTGAACATGATTAACAATAAACTTAATACCAACATAATCAATCATAAAATCATCATATTCAAACATAAAATCATCACAAAACCACTCCAAAATCAGATTGTATTTCACACACAAAAACATGGCTAAAACTTCAAATAATCATAGTACACCAATTAAGTTGAGAAAGTATGTTACCTAGTCAAACTTGCCCATAAAAGATTACAAAAAACCCGCTGCCCGGAAACCCGAATCACTCGTCCAAGCAACACGGCTGGCCACCAACACGAACACGGTGCACCACACGGCTTCACACACGGTTGCACCACCACTGCACGGCCTGGTTGCACGCCACCACTGCACGACCTTCAACATGGCACCACCACACGACCACCCTTCACACGAACCCAACGAACAAAACCCCACAACTAAACCCGAACTAGAAGTCTTGAAATAAAATAATGAAGGCTATTGTGTTTTAGTCACTTAAAGATCAAATGGAGGTTGAATCTTTAAGTTTGGGCTTGAAAAGATGATGAATCAAATGATGGGGTTTACTTAGACAAAAATGGCATGAAGGAACAAGGCAAGTGGAGAGAGTGTTTGAGTTTCAATGTGGGCAAGGATGATCAAATGAGCAAAAATAGTCTTAAGGCCTTACTAACTCCTCTATTTATAAAGGTTAGTTAAGATGTGAACATGAAGCAAGTGGCAAAATTTGCCACATGATCCTAAGGGGGCCGGCTATGGGCTATTAAAATGAGCTTCCAAGTTCAATTGGGCCATTTGCACTAATTCATGACTAATCATGATTAATTTCGCACTTGGCCCAAACTAATTAAGTAATTAGAAAATTAAATAATAAAATTCTAATTGATTAAAATAAAATAAAATTAAGAAATAATAAACCATAAAATAAAATGGTTACATTCAAGCAATAAAAATAGTCTAAATAAATTTAGACCATGCACCGAAATAAAATAATTAAAAGCAAAATAATCAAGAAAATAGCCCAAAATCTGGGGTGTTACAATCATAGTATACAAACTAGGATAGAAAAGCATGTTATCTTAATGAACTTGATTGCAAAACAATCAAAAACTCGCTGCCCATATTTGATACACACGGCCCAAAATCATGCACAACACGGTGCACCACCACGGCCTTACACACGAACACCCTTGCACGGCTTCAATGCACGGCCACGGCTTCCACCCACGTACACGGGCACCATTCGACCCACACGAACCAACCCAAAAACCGAAACCCGAACTAGTGATCTTGAACAAAGGCAAAGAAGACTACATGTGTTTTAACTACTTAAAGATCAATGGAGGTTGAATCTTTAAGTTTTAGGTTAAAAGGATGATGAACAAGGAATGGAGATTACTTAGCCAAAATGGCGTGTGGAGTGATGGCAAGGATGGAGAGAGTGTTTTGTGTTTAAATGTAGGCAAAGGATGATTAAAATGACAAATGATCATTAAGCCTTACTACCACTTCTATTTATAGAAATAGTTAATGTGTGAACACAAAGCAAGTGGCAAGGGGGTTGGTTGGGCTTACTAGAATGGGCTAAAAATGATCACTTTGGCCATTTGCACTTAAGCATGACTAATCATATTTAAATTCGCACTTGGCCCAAAACTTAATTAATTAATTAGAAAATTAAAATAAGATTCTAATTAATTAAAATAAAATAAATAATAAAACAATTAACATAAAATAAAATAATCATATTTAAGCAATAAAACAAAAATAAATAGTCCAAATAATTTTGGACCATACATAAAATAAACATAAATACAACTAATAAACAAAGCAGAACATACCGAAAACCTGGGGCGTTACACTTGGTGCATATAAGAAATATCAGGAGATTAAGGCGGCTCTCTGATAAGTCCATTTTTGTCACAATTTTCTGCTTGGTTTTTGTTCGTTCTCTATGTAGTTTTATTAGATTTTCCTTTATTTTTCTCTCATTTTTATTATTTCTTTAGTTTTTATGTTATTTTGTCAGTTTGAGTTATTTTAGTCCTATTTTTGTGAATAAATAAATTTAGTATGACTAATACCTTTTTTGTATTATTTTTATTGTTCGTTCTAGGTAGTAATAGCTATTTTTAGGTTATTGGTTAAGTTAAATAAATGTGGTTGAGTTAATTGTTTAAACTTATATTTGAGCTTAAGTTTATAAATCATTGCATGAGTTTAAACGATTTTGGTTTGTGTTTGTGGTAGGAACATCATAATACGAAAATGCTTCCGCGAGGGCTCGATACCTTGACCTTGTAGCATAGCAACAACAACATCAACATGTCAACAATTAAAACTTGAGAAATGCTGCTTGGGATCGATCTCCCGACCTCCCCTGCATCTCGTGCCTAAGCAACAAATCCATTCATCTCCCACTCACCATCCACCACGGCACAACCACCAGCAGCAGCAGCACGCTACTGCAGCACCGCAAACCTCCAGCCCGCCATTCTCCACCACCAATTGCAGCCCTAATCCACCGCTGAGCCATCACCACCGTGCACCACAGCCCCATTCAACCTCCATTTCAGCCCATATAATCGCCCAATTTAGCCGCCAATTCAGCCGAGCACCACCGCCATAATTAGCCTCCACTGCCCAGCCTTCAGCCGCCCAACCTCAGACCATCGCCGTCCAACAACTGCAGCACCGCCGCTCCTTCAATCGAGCACCAAAACAAGCCCCAATCAAGTAACAAGTTTGAGAATTCGGAGCGTCCGCTCCCGAATTTGGATTGCCCGCTCAAGTCCAATTGCAATTCCATGTCCAATTGTCGTGAGTTTGGAGCGCCCGCTCCGGAGACATGGAGCGTCCGCTCCGAGCTCCTCTGTTCTCCCCTATTCTGCGTTGAAGATGAACTACGATGATGGCTTGATGATGATGATGGCTTGATGAGGGCAATTAAGTTCCTCAACTTGAGATATTTGGAAGTATCTCAAAATGGCATTCTTGTAAATAATAGCAACTTTATTGTTTTAGTTAAAAAAAAAAATTTAATTCATTCCATTATACTTAACAGCAAAATGACTCCGTTTGTTTTCCATCGCGCGAGCTTTTTTGTGGGCCATGGAGTAAGAATGCACAGTGCTAAATTAGTTAAAATTACCCGCGATAATCGTGTTCCTCCCCATGCCATAGAAAGAAATGGTCATAGAAAGATGCAAGATTGAGAGTTGAGTGAGAAGACAGTAAGTAAAGTACAACATCAACAATACCACCATCAACTCCATCAGCAACGACGATCACTTCCCATTGCCGCCATTGACGGTGAACCTTCACGAGGTAAGCTTCTTTTACCTGAACCCTGATTGTATGTTGACCAGTTGATTAATGGTTTATCATGTCTTATTTGAGTGTCTATTTGCTTGATTTCAGTAATAACTAATGGCTAATTGTTCTCTTCAAGAATAAAGCTAGTTTTGAGGTGGATTTTTTAGTGGGTTGTTCATGCATTTTTTTGTAGAAGAGAGTGGGGAAAAGGTAAATAAAAAGTATTGGAATGGAGAGAAAGAATTGATGCGATTGAAGATAAAGATGATTAATATAAAACAAAAGCATGAAAGATGATGTTGTAATTTAGGTGAATATTGGAGGAGATATTGATTGGAAATTTTGAACAGAGTAATACAGAGTACATTAATTTATTGTTGTGGTTGTAGGTGAATATTGGTAGGAAGGAGGTTAATATTTTTTTAGTTTAACATATTTTGCATTTTTAGCACCATTATTTTTATATTTGTATGTAAGAAATTTGAACAATAAAGAGTTCATTCAAAATTTTCCATTTTGTAAATTATTTGAAAAATTAATTTATGAAATTTGGGTTATTACATTAAATTTAATATACACTCACCATGAAGAAGAACAAATTGAGTTGGGCAGATAGCTATATGTCTATTAATCATACTATATGTATATGCAATCTTATTACATACAGGCTTATGTAACAATAAATACTATATATATGATTCAAGAAGAACAAATTTTTGGCCATGAAATGAGTCTCGTAAATTGAAACAATTTTAAATCTTGGCATGTATTTTGCAGGTCAAAACAAATGGCAACAGGAGAATGCAGTAGACGTATATTATATGATAATGGTGTAGATGATGTGGATATTGAAAACATTTGTAACGATTTCAATGAGGATTTGGATATTGAAAACATTTGTAACGGACTCAATGATCATGAACGTGTAGTCATACAAAAAAGTACGGTTATTGTTGTAACGCCACAATCGCAACGGTCACTAAGAAAACGTAAAAATATTGAATAGGAATCAGAAAGTGAAGAATCACCCGCTGAGGCACCCAAAATTGGTATGTTATTCAGTTCATGGATGGAGGTTGAGATCTTGTACAAGAAATATGGAAAACAAGAAGGGTTTGGCATAACAAGAGTTCAAGGAACAAAGTCTAAAGATAAGAGTCATCGACGGTCAATGACCTGGAGGTGTGAGTGTTGGGGAGATCCTGAAATGAGGTTAAAAAAAATTCCCAAAAAAGGTCGCGTGACATGGATATAGGAGGAAGTGCCGTTCTCGATGAGGGTAGCAAAAGGAAGTTGAAATCCAAAAAATGCTTTTGTCCGGCCAAGGTGTATGCTAGTATTAACCGTAATGAAGTTTGGGAAATAAAGGATGTAATTTTAGATCATGAAAATCATACACCACAACCAGGTCAAGCGAAGTTGGTCAAGGAGTATAGAATGCAAAGTTTTCACACGGGTGTTAGGAGGAGGTTATTAGATAGCACGGATGTTGGCATTTCTATCCCACAGTTACATGATACAATGGCAAGAGAAAGAGATGGTGTTCAGAATATGCCATTTAATGAACAAGACATGCGTCACGTCGTTGATAAAGAAAGGCGATTGAAAATGGAAGGAGGGGATGCAAATGCATTAGCTAATTATTTTGAGAAGATGCAAAGATAGAATCTGAATTTTTTTTCATGCATATAGGTTAGATGAGAATGGTTTCTTCAAGGATGTGGTTTGGGTGGATGCTCGTAGCCAGGGTGCTTATGAGGAATTTGGGGATGCCATTTGCTTTGATTCAACATATTTAACAAATGAGTATGACTTACCATTTGCTAACTTTGTTGGGGTAAATCTTCATGGCCAGTCGACATTGCTTGGATGTGCATTAATATCCAAGGAGGATTGTGACACATTTACATGGTTGTTTTCCCAATGGTTGCTTTGCATGAAAGGTAAGGCCCCTCGTGCCATTTTAACTGACCAGGCAGCAGCTATGCGAGGACCTCTTGCAGAGGTAATGCCTGATACGCGTCATAGGTGGTGTATTTGGCACATTTTGCAAAAGCTTCCAAAAAAATTTGGAAAGGACGAAAGGTACACACTTAGTAACTTTAAAATATATTGTTAGTCTTTCTGTTATTTATACAATAATTTATTAGACATTGCTATTGCTATTTTATTGAACTTATTATTAACTTTAGCTGCATTTGTTAATTGCATTTGTTAGTAAATAATTATCATAGAAATTTAACAAACAACATTATAGGTATGAAAATATTAAAGAAGACCTGTTTAGAGCAATTTATGATTCATTCACTGTTGGCGAATTTGAAAGCGCTTGGGACGAAGTAATTAGCAAGTACGCATTGCAGTCAAATGAATGGTTGGCTAATTTGTTCGAAGAGCGACATATGTGGGTTCCCACTTTCATGAAAGATGTTTTTTGGTCTGGGATGAGAACGACACAATGAGTAGAGAGTATAAACAGCTTTTTTGATAAATTTATTAGGCAACATACTAGACTATATGAGTTTGGTGAAAAATATTGTGCAGCTGTTGAGAGGCGTTTTTGCCAACAACAAGATGCGGATTCAAGGGATGTTAAATGGATAAGAAACATCTCAACTGGATTTCAAATTGAAAAGGTTTTTTGGGAAAATATACACTGATGAAAAGTTTCGTGTTGTTCAACGCGAATGTGAGCGACTCATGTATTGCTTTGTTAGGGAAGAGAAAGAGGTAGGGCCAAATGAATACCTGTTCTTACTTGAAGATCGTGTGTGGGTCTTACCTAAGGGGTGTCAGGAGGAGGTTATAATTGATAAGAGACGAATGTATTGCGTCCATTTTGACAGTGAAACTAAGGATGCTGTGTGTGACTGTAGAAAATTTGAAACGGAAGGCATTTTGTGTCGTCATATGATTAGAGTATTAGACCAAAACTTTGTCAATCCCATTCCTGAAAAATACATTCTTAGAAGATGGCGTAAGGATGTGACTAGGAAGTATTCATCCATCTCAGTTGCATAACATGACCATTCTAAGACTCTGAGAGTGAAGCGGTTGGACAAAATCAATGTCGCAATGGAACCTATTTTTGATTTAGCTTGTGGTTATGATGAGACAACATCGATTGTGTTACGTAGTGTGAGGAAGATAAAGAAGGAGGTCAATGAATGGCTTAGTTAAAAATCAAGCGACGAGGAACCTCAAACCCAAGATAAAACATTGACTACATCGAGCGATGCTAATTTGCAAACACAAAGTAGTATTGGTGGCAACAAAACACCTTCCTCAACTCCAAACAAGAATTCCCCTACAAACCCCCCTTCTTCCTCAACTGCTAGGCAATATAACATAAAAGATCCACCCATTCCAAAACGAGGCCGGGGAAGATCAAAGTCTAATAGATTTAAAGCTATTGGAGAACCTGGATGGAAAAAGGCAAATACTGGATCGCAGAATAAAAACAAATCCAATACAACATCGAATGCTAAGGTATGACATACTTATTTTCCTTTTGTTATATATATTATGACATACTTATTGTCCTTTTCGTAATATATGCATGTACATAATACTTTTGAATTTTTTTTTTTGCAAGGGTACAAGAAACAGTCAAAATCAAAAGGCGTCAAAATCCCAAAAAGGAGGCACAAAAACAAAAAAAACCCAAAAAGGTACGAATCCGATTAATATTATTATTATGATTATGATTATTATTATTATTATTATTATTATTATTATTATTATTATTATTATTATTATTATTATTATTATTATTTTAAATTTTATTTAGGATGAAAATTGCGATTGTTATAATAATATTATCATAATCCGTTCATGTAATTGCGATGATTTAGGATGAAACTAAGAAAAAAGCAGTTGCATTGGCTACCAGATCTGAACCCATTAACGAATGTTTGAACATTTAAGAGGATGATCTACTAAATCGCAATTCTATTATATTCGAGCAATGATCTACTACTTGGAACGCGCAAGATTTGTAAGGAGAAATCTCTTGCATTTTAGAAATCTCTTGCAATTGGCATTTCGATGAACGACAATGATTTGTTAAATTGTAACTGTATTACGATTTGATATTTTGTACCTCTTATGTATTAATGCAACTGCTTATTTTAGAATTATTATTATAGATGCAACTGCTTATTTTAGAATTATTATTATCTATAACACAATTTTAATGCAACTGCTTAACCTTTAAAGTAATTTTAATGCGACTATTATTTTAAATTTAGGTATGAAATCTTTGCATTTTTCATACCAAGGAAATTTTAAGACAAGCAAAGAAATTAACTTAAACTTAATTTTCATTTCTTGGGTTATTCATTTTGTTTTACTAAATATTCATTGTACTAAATATTCATTTTAAGACAACTATTCATATTAGATAACTATTCATATTAAGACAAGCAAGGAAATAATCATTTTAAGACAAGCAAAGAAAGTTTACGACAAGCACAGATATATTCATTGTACTAAATATTCATTTTTGGGATAATTATTCATATTAAGACAAGCAAGGAAATAATCATATTAAGACAAGCAAAGAAAGTTTAAGACAAGCAAAGAAATATTCATTTTTGCGATAACTAAAATGATTATTCATTTTTTAATAGGAAATACTAATACGAATATGGGCGTATATGAAATGTGAGTCATATGACTTGTGTCCTAATGGGACTTTATTTTAGCTTAGATCGAGCTTTGAGTCGAGCCCGGAATATTCACGAAATGTTCACGAATGCTGAAAAACAAATCTTCTCTTCCAGCATCATCAGACACCACCACCCCACCATAATCCCCCGCCACTTCCATTACTATTAGCATTCACAATAACCCCAATAAAGTACTTAAACTGGCTAAATTTTGTATGCAGTTCTTCTGGCCCAAATTGAGAAAAGTAAATACCTACTTAATACAATACCCATTACATAATACACTACCTACGTAATACAAATCTTCTCTTCCAGCATCATCAGACACCACCACCCCACCATAATCCCCCGCCACTTCCATTACTATTAGCATTCACAATAACCCCAATAAAGTGCTTAAACTGGCTAAATTTTGTATGCAGTTCTTCTGGCCCAAATTGAGAAAAGTAAATACCTACTTAATACAATACCCATTATATAATACACTACCTACGTAATACAATACTCATGTCTACATTAATCTAAAACAAATCATTTTTTATCAGAAGACAATAACTCCATCACATATTCTTTTGCTTCATTAAAATCTGACATTATGTCTTCGGTTAGGAGGCAACCACGTTCATCATCAATTGTCCCATCCTGTTATTTTCACCATGAGTACCCATGAGTACTATACTTAACTTAGGTTGAGTTTACAAATTAAAAGAAGCACATACCAATTTGAATTCATGGTGGTATTGTTCAGCACATTTTTAAATTGCCCCCAGCATGTAGACACCACAACTGTAGCTGCAACATTTATTAGGCGACGTGCAATGTTAAGTTTTGGATACACTCAGCTAAGTAAAGTAAGTATTGTTCAGTACATTTATTTATTTTTGAAAGAATCACTCACCCATCTTGTTGCTTCTCAACCTTACAAATCTTACGCTTCCAGGCATTCAATTGCCCTTGTACCAAAGTTTCGTCAAAGGATGAGAAAAAAGTGTCCACAACCACACTCTACACAAATAACACTTTCCTTTTAGTCATTAAGAGTACATTGTAAGTTAATTATGTTATCAAAGTATTATATTTAAACCTACTATGTTGTCAATTGTAGAGCTATGCTGCTGTAAGGGTGCTCTTGACGACGAATCAATAACCCAAACCTCTTGTTCATGTACACAATATGCCACACACCACTAGTGTTTCATCTCCAAGACTGGGACAAACACCTAAGCCATTTTTAAGGATATAATAAGGTTAAGAGTGTCATATTTTTATTTTCCAGTATTTAACTATTATATATATATACAAAGCCCACAATTACCACATAGAACTGATTTGCTGATGTTCCAACATATGACGACCCGGCTGCTCTAGCAAGCCGGAGGGTTGCCTTCCACTCACCACCATGGTTAGCAGCTTCTTGAAAAAGTCTTATCTATGACACTCACCAATAAGAAATAGTAACGAAAATACCAAAATAAAACCACAAAGAAGACGTGATCCTACAACTTAAATACTTTCTTTTTACCGCAATAGTTGGATCCATCATATATCTTATACTCCTTCCCTTGAATCGGTCTTGGCAATTCCGAGTATACAAAACAGCGACAACACGAACATACTATTAAAAAATCCAAAAATAACAATTATGTGCTATGGATGGTATGTATAAATACTGAAAGCTAATAATGAAAGTACTCACATTATCATCTACACCTCCTTTGTCCGAACATAAAACACTCAAACAATTTGCAGCTGAGGCGTAATGATCACCACACTGCAACATGATTTGTTCCGATGCTAATGACCAAGATCTTGCCTTTTGACTAAACATTTGCACAACAACATAATATACCAACAATAACAACAAAGGTTATATTAATGGTAAATACAACTTCACTAAATTAGTCTAACAGATCTTGAGCAGGGAAACACGGATTCACATTTATAACTGATTTTGAAGAGGGCACATTGCGATTGCATTTGCGATTAGCCTTGTGATTGCGCCCCATCTAGGGTCATCACCTCCCTAGATAGCCTACGCAGAGCACGTCGGCATGAAAATTTGCTCAAGAACATAAAGTACCAACAATAACAACATAGGATATATTAGCAGTAAATAAACTAAATTAATCTAAAAAGACGTGAAAAGGGAAACACGGAAACACATTTATAACTGATTTTGAAGGGGCACATTGCGATTGCATTTGCGAATAGCCTTGTGATTGCGCCCCATCTAGGGTCATCACCTCCCTAGACAACCTACGCAGAGCACGTCGGCATGTATATTTGCAAACGCACAGCACGTCCGCATGAAAATTTGCACAACAACATAAAGTACCAACAATAACAACATTGGATATATTAGCAGTAAATACAACTCACTAAATTAGTCTAAAAAACGTGAAAAGGGAAACACGGAAACACATTTATAACTGATTTTGAAGGGGCACATTGCGATTGCATTTGCGAATAGCCTTGTGATTGCGCCCCATCTAGGGTCATCACCTCCCTAGACAGCCTACGCAGAGCACGTCGGCATGTACATTTGCAAACGCACAGCACGTCCGTAAGAACATTTGCACAAGAACATAAAGTACCAACAATAACAACATTGGACATATTAGCAGTAAATACAACTCACTAAATTAGTCTAAAAAACATGAAAAGGGAAACACGGATACACATTTATAACTAATTTTGAAGGGGCACATTGCGGTTGCATTTGCGAATAGCCTTGTGATTGTGCCCCATCTAGGGTCATCACCTCCCTAGACAGCCTACGCAGAGCACGTCGGCGTGAACATTTGCAAACGTAGAGAACGACGGCATGAACATTTGCACAAGAACATAAAGTACCAACAATAACAACATAGGATATATTAGCAGTAAATACAACTCCACTAAATTAGTCTAAAGCTATCTTGAAAAGGGAAACACATATATACCAACATAGTAGATTTTGAAATTTACAACATTATTACAAAATTTAAACCAGACATACCTTCTACTTTTGCCCGTACCTAATATGGACAAATAAGTGACAATTTTGTTCCTCATGTCTCCATCAGATGTACAATCCACCTCCTTAATAATCTCTTCATTACGAACAAGCCTTCTTGGGCTTCTTGTAATACTTTTCCTCCGCTTTTGAGCTTTTTCACCTTCAACTCTAGAACCCTCACCATCTGACATTGCAGCATGAAAACAATATTTGCTCCCTTGGGTTTTACTCGTGCCAACTTCCCTAAACGAAAATGTTTTACCATCCTCGTCACCAAACGTTATATCTCTTAGTATTTGATTTACAAAACTATCCGTTATATCATTCACATTCTTTTCTTCACCCTCTACTAATCCAGTCTTCTCCTTACCCTCTGTTGCCTCCGTCTTCTTCTCACCCTCTGCCTCGCCAACCTCACCCTCTACTGCCCTAGACTTCGCCTGATCTTCAGCAGCCTCACCCTCACCCTCACCCTCACCCCTTACAGCCGTAGTCTTCCCCTGATCTTCAGCAGCCTCAGCCTCACCGTCACCCTCACCCTCACCCCCTATAGCTGTAGAATTGCCCTCATTTTCAACAACCTCAGCCTCAGCCTCACCCTCTACAGCCATAGACTTGCCATCATCTTCAACAGCCTGACCCTCAGCGGCCTAAGTCTTAGTCTTCCCGTCTACTGCTCCTGCTCCAGACTTCCCCTCTACTGGCCCAAACTTCTCCTCTACTGGCACAGACTTCCCCTCTACCACCGTTTCTTTCCCACCAGTATAACCCACTCCTGCAACAATCTTTTCCGCCCCAGTCTATTGTTGCCTCAACATGAGAAAATAAACACATTCGGATTATTGGGTAAATTATAGTTCCAAAAAAAAGTAAAAATTACTTAGAATTACTTAGAAGTGAGAAGATAAACACATTCGGATGATTGGGTAAATTATAGTTCTAAAAAAGTAAAAATTACTTAGAATTACTTAGAATATGTTGTTCACTTACATTTTTGGAAACCACTTCATTCACTTCATTATCGTCGACATAGTACTTGTCAGATCTTGTAACAGTACACTGTGACAAATCAATGTCTTCATCACTCTCCTCCTCGGATGGATGCCATTCTTCATCATCGTCCGATACAAACTCCTCCCAGACATCATTAGTCTTTTTCCTCCTTTGACGAGGGTTTAATTTATCAACTGGCCCCTTACGCCTTCGCTTTGGCCGATCCTTTTCTTCTTCGTCAGACTCTTGCATGTCCATAGAAGTTTCACCACAACCGCCACCATTTCCCATTCCCATTTGTTGTAAAACAAGGTTGGCGACCTTTATAAATTAAAAATTAAAACTTTAATAGAAATATTTTTAAAATGCCATTAATTTATGAAACATGCCACTGTTGACTTTGGTATGCTGAAAGCACTGATACTAGCAATATAGTTTATCATAAACAACACAAACAAAACTTAAACAGCATGCTTAACAACACAGCATCATGCATCAAAGATACAATCCATCGCATATGTAAGAACCTGATGTACCCTTGTTACACAGATATTAATGTTTGTAAAAATGCTTAAAGTTTGAAAATTCATATGATGTATCATTTTCACAAATGTAATAAAAAAAATCAGCCAAAGCCCTTAAAGCAATTACAATTTTGAAAATTGACAAGATAAAAATCCAACTCACTTTTTTTAGTTTTATGTTTTTTAAGACAACTGAAAAGTTAAAAATAAGGTGAAAAACATACACCCCATCAGATAAAGTTTGGTACCTCACGAGCCATTGATTGAGGTCCCATTGTATCTCTAGCCATGTAAGGATGTTGTTCACCGTATGCAACATCAACACACTACAACACACATAACAAATCAATTAAAGTTTAAATATAATCGAAGTTATTTTTAAAGAAAAAAACAAAGTTGCCTTGTTAACAGAAATATATACCCCAACTTTTCCATAGTCACCGCCTTTATCAAAACGATCTTCCTTCTTTGCCGCATTCACCAACTTGATTGTCCAAACTCTAATGCGTGGAAACACACCCCACTCTGCAGGGACTTGTTTTAGGCGATCCAAATACATAATCTGCACCAAAAACAATTTATAGATTATAATAAAATTTAATGTATTGAATCAACAGTATTTTAATGTAATAGCTTACCGCCAAGAAATATGTACAACCGCCGCACCCCCTAGCGTACCTGTCTCTGTAAAAACTCTTTGCAAAGTTCTTGACACAGATAAACAATTTGTCAAGAACTAGTTGTGCCCAATCATATTTACAACTTTCCAACGCAACTGTTATTGTGGGCACTAGATTTGTCGCCAGTTTTGCACTAGTGGAAGGGCATAAGACATCACCTAACACCATGATTAGAAAAGCCATTTTGAAGTCACTCTCACCATCAACATCCCACTCACCTTCTATCAAATTGCGGACATTCCCTAACAAAATATCCTTATAAAAACCACTACAATCATCTACACCATATTTTTCAACGATAACGTTCACCCTATCCAACATCTTATTATTCACAGCTTTCTTAGGAACTGACTTACCAGTGGCTGGTATACCCAAGACTCAATGAACTTGTGTTTTGTGGATTGGGTAATCTGTCCCTCCTGGTAGCATCAGAACCTTCCTAACTGGATCCACCCTAGTCATCAACCAATAACATAAATTCCTTGGAAGAACACGCTCCCTTAGCCATAGTAACCCCTCAAACCCCATCTCTTTTACCCAATTCCTTTGCAAGTTTCCCAATTTTGCAACTATCCTTCCAAACGTCTCAACCCGACAATTTACATTTGGTTGGTGTTCATTGCATTCCCTCAATTGTGTCTCCAACACCTTGCCACGTTTTCTTACGATACTACCCTTAGTCTTGACCTTACCCTGATTTTGTAGAAAAAACAAAATATTAACCAGAATCAGGCTAAATATTCAAAGAAGAATACACAAACAAACATTAATTCACATTGATAAATGATTGAAATATTCAAAGAAGAATACACAAACAAATACATACTAAATTCGAACCCTTAATGTCAGAAATATTTAATTTAGAATTACCTAAATAGATCTTCAAGCATTTTTTTTACAAGTGGTGATTAGTTATGTAAATAATTTTCATTGATAAATGATTGAAAACATTTATAAATGCCAACTAATTATAAGTAATTTAGAATATGTTTGGGTTGCATGTTTAATAGCTACATGCTTTCCATGTACCACAATTGGATAGTGATGATGATTGATTTTAAACAAGATGCATTAAATTTTTCTCTGTGACAATTTGCTGTAATGTGGTCTATTCTTCAACCCAATCTTAATGATAACCCAAAACACCCCCTACACCTTCAAGCATTTTTATTTTTTAACAAGTGGTGATTATTTATATATATAATTTTCATTGATGAATAATTGAAAACATTTATTATTGCCACGAGTACTTATTATTGCTAAACAATTTTGCTACCCAGTGCCAATACTCTTATCTCTGAACATATTTATGCTGAATTCAGTGAATTGGAGAAAAAATCACTAATTACTCTAAAAAAATCAATAATATAGCATCTAAATTAGTAATAAAAAAAAATGTAGATTACCAAAAAAAAACAATGAATCAATTACAAAGAGAAAAGGAGAACAACATAGGAACAAACCATAAACCCATAAATGAAGAGCAAAAACACAAAATAAAGAGCCCAATTTCTCTTAAACACAGATAGAGGGATTCGATTCTACTAAATACATGAACTCATAAACAGTCATAGCATAGAAAATGGGTATAATACCCGTAATGAACCCAAAGAAAAACCCCAACAAACTTGAAGTATATCAAATTATTTCAAAATACATGAACCAATTTTTTTTTTTTAACAAATGGTGATTATTTATATAAATAATTTTCATTGATGAATGATTGAAAACATTTATTATTGCCACGAGTACTTATTATTGCTAAACAATTTTGCTACCCAGTGCCAATACTCTTATCTATGAACATATTTATGCTGAATTCAGTGAATTGGAGAAAAAATCACTAATTACTCTAAAAAAATCAATAATATAGCATCTAAATTAATAATAAAAAAATGAAGATTAGCAAAAAAAAACAATGAATCAATTACAAAGAGAAAAGGAGAACAACAGAGGAAAAAACCATAAACCCATAAATGAAGAGCAAAAATGCAAAATAAAGAACCCAATTTCTCTTAAACACATATAGAGGGATTCGATTTTACTAAATACATGAACCCATAAACAGTCATAGCATAGAAAATGGGTATAATACCCGCAATGAACCCAAAGAAAAACCCCATCAAACTTGAAGTATATCAAATTATTTCAAAATACATGAACCCATTTTTTTTTTTTAACAAGTGGTGATTATTTATATAAATAATTTTCATTGATGAATGATTGAAAACATTTATTATTGCCACGAGTACTTATTATTGCTAAACAATTTTGCTACCCAGTGTCAATACTCTTATCTCTGAACATACTTATGCTGAATTCAGTGAATTGGAGAAAAAATCACTAATTACTCTAAAAAAATCAATAAAATAGCATCTAAATTAGTAATAAAAAAATGTAGATTACCAAAAAAAAACAATGAATCAATTACAAAGAGAAAAGGAGAACAACAGAGGAACAAACCATAAACCCAAAAATGAAGAGCAAAAACGCAAAATAAAGAGCCCAATTTCTCTTAAACACAGATACAGGGATTCGGTTCTACTAAATACATGAACTCATAAACAGTCATAGCATAGAAAATGGGTATAATACCCGTAATGAACCCAAAGAAAAACCCCAACAAACTTGAAGTGTATCAAATTATTTCAAAATACATGAACCCATTTTTTTTTTTAACAAATGGTGATTATTTATATAAATAATTTTCATTGATGAATGATTGAAAACATTTATTATTGCCACGAGTACTTATTATTGCTAAACAATTTTGCTACCCAGTGCCAATACTCTTATCTCTGAACATATTTTTGCTGAATTCAGTGAATTGGAGAAAAAATCACTAATTACTCTAAAAAAATCAATAATATAGCATCTAAATTAGTAATAAAAAAAATGTAGATTAGCAAAAAAAAAAACAATGAATCAATTACAAAGAGAAAAGGAGAACAACAGAGGAACAAACCATAAACCCATAAATGAAGAGCAAAAATGCAAAATAAAGAGCCCAATTTCTCTTAAACACAGATACAGGGATTCGATTCTACTAAATACATGAACCCATAAACAGTCATAGCATAGAAAATGGGTATAATACTCGTAATGAACCCAAAGAAAAACCCCAACAAACTTGAAGTATATCAAATTATTTCAAAATACATGAACCCATTTTTTTTTAACAAGTGGTGATTATTTATATAAATAATTTTCAGTGATGAATGATTGAAAACATTTATTATTGCCACGAGTACTTATTATTGCTAAACAATTTTGCTACCCAGTGCCAATACTTTTATCTCTGAACATATTTATGCTGAATTCAGTGAATTGGAGAAAAAATCACTAATTACTCTAAAAAAAATCAATAATATAGCATCTAAATTAGTAATAAAAAAAATGTAGATTACCAAAAAAAAAAACAATGAATCAATTACAAAGAGAAAAGGAGAACAACAAAGGAACAAACCATAAACCCAAAAATGAAGAGCAAAAACGTAAAATTAAGAGCCCAATTTCTCTTAAACACAGATAGAGGGATTCGATTCTACTAAATACATGAACCCATAAACAGTCATAGCATAGAAAATGGGTATAATACCCGTAATGAACCCAAAGAAAAACCCCAACAAACTTGAAGTATATCAAATTATTTCAAAATACATGAACAAAACCATGAACAAATCCAAACGAAATCCAAAAAAAAATTTATTAAGAGTTATACTTACATTGAATACATCAGGAGACAAAACAAATTTGCCTTCCATCTCCGTCTTCTTTGGCATTTCTAGGGTTTGAATTTGTTTGATTGTGGGTGTTTAGGGTGGAGGAGAGGGCGGCGACAACTAATGTGTGGTGGAGGACAGGGCGGCACGAACGGTGGCACGAACGAGGTGGTGGAGGAGATGGTCTCTGCTTCTTCTCTTCGTGTTTCTTCTCTCTGCTACTTCTCTCTCCTAAGCAAATATCATATGAATTAAAAATGTTTATACCTTTAGTTTTAAAGAGTTCAATATAGGCAAACTAGGTAAACTACACTATAGTACACAAATATCATACTATATTCTTACAGCAACATTATGAAATGAGTAATAAATATATTATGTGTATATAAATTGACTTTATACTATATATTATATTCAGCTAAGTTCGTCTCTATTAAGTTGAGTTCAGTTCTGTTCAGTACATCTCTATTCAGTTTAGTTCAGTTCATCTCTATTCAGTTTAATTCAGTTCATCTCTATTCAGTTTAATTCAGTTCATCTCTAGTAAGTTGAGTTCAGTTCTGTTCAGTCCCCTTTTTTTAATTAATCAGAACGTCAACCACATTCGTCGTTTCGGACAATGAGGGTAAGATGAGCTAGGCTTGATTAATATTTATCGAGCTCGAGCATTAACCGAGCTTCCAAAATCCTTGTTCGAGCTTGGCTCGTTTAATTTGATCATGCTCTGGAAATTTTCTTGCAATGATCAATACTTTAGTGATTTAAAAAAAAAACAAAATTGACACACTAAGTGCTTGAATAAAAAAAAACAAGAAAATTGACACACTAAGGGCTTGTTTACTTCAGATTATATTCAGTTCAGTTCATCTCTTTTCAGTTCAGTTCATCTCTATTTAGTTCTACTAATAAACGACAAAATATTGTCTAGGGTCTAGGTAAGACGAGCTAGGCTTGATTAATATTTATCGAGCTCGAGCATAACCGAGCTTCCAAAGACCTTGTTCGAGCTTTTGGCTCGTTTAATTTTTTCATGATCGTGAAATTTTCTTGCAATGATAAAAAATATCTTAACATCCACTTTCTCTCTCTATCCTTTTTACTCTCAAAACAAAATATTGTCTTGGGTCAAGTAGAATACTATCTTAATATCAACTTTTTTAATTTTTAATTATTCATAATAATAGTTATTTAGGGTCAAAGTAATGTCTCGGCATGCGTGAAATGTTGACTGTTGCGTTTTTTTTTGGAACAGAGGAAGTATGTTTTTTTATGAACAATGCCACGTTGATAAAAAAAGTTGAGTTTACACAATTGCCGCCACGTTGGTCTTCGCCGTGTGTGGAGGTGGCGTGTTTTATTGTACATTTATCTTATTGAGATACAATCATATATACTATAATATATTAGCATGCACTTATAACTTATTTATTTTTTTATCAACAATACCACTATAAAGCATGTGTTTACACGATTGTCGCGACGTTGGTCTTCGCCATTTGTGGAGGTGGCGTGTATTCTTTTAATCTTTACTTTTTTGTTCTTTGTTTTCAACCACTCACTTTAAATTATTGTCTCGCTCTTTTTTAATTAAATTAGAAATTTTTATGTTTAAAAAAATTTGATATAATACCATAATATATTAATAATATAATACCATAATATATTAATAATTTAATAGCATACTCATGTCTTACTAGAGATATTTAGGTTTCACAAATCTAATTAAAAGAAACATGCATACATATTGCATATATAGGCAATAATCACATATCAAATTAAAAGAAAATGCATGTTCTATGTAGTTAACTAATTTAATGACATGCATACTCATGTATATCTTACTAGAGATATTTAGGCTTCACAAATCTAATTAAAAGAAACATGCATACATATTGCATATATAGGCAATAATCACATATCAAATTAAAAGAAAATGAATGTTCTATGTAGTTAACTAATTTAATAACATTGATTTGTGACCCTTGTTGTTAAACAAAATGGCAAGGGTAACAATCAATGTTACATAAAGAAACATTTTGAAGAGTTATGTAAAGTTCTAGGAAGTTATATAATAATAAAATTGATCTGTGACCCTTGTTTGTTAAAAAAAATTAAAGGGTCAACTATCAATGTTACAAAATAACGCAAAAATAAATGTCATCATAATACAAAACAAACTTCATGCATAAACATCAAAATAAAAGTGTTGTTGGTAGGGCGTTCAGTGATCAGTGCCTCATAATAGTGTACACGATATCCTCGTTTTGAATCCCGGACTCACAAAGCAAGCGTGGTCCCCTAGGAATTTCAAAATCGTGGCACGCTAAATAGAAGCCGTTGACGTCCCGCCCTATCTGATGATCCCGCAACTCATACAATTCCTCCATCGTACTATTTGAAAACAACAAAAGCTTCACATCAATAGGGAAATTTCAGACCGTACGCATTTTGACATTGATAAACCTTGAGTCAAAATTCATCATTGTCTCCTACAATGTAATAAAATAATTAAAATGGGAGATGCAGTTAAACTAATTAAAAACAACTATACGCAAAATTTCGTACCCTAAAATAAACTTGTTAAACAATAATTTACTAATTGAAAGGAAGTATGTGTGTGTGTGTGTGTATATATATATACATATACATATATATATTCACCTAAGTAAAAATACCTAATATTAATAGGTCTTACAAACCTATAATCTAGTCTTATCATCCATCATCATTACATTTATAATTATGTTCCCAAGATAAGCAAATCATATTAGAATATTGTAAGTTTGTAATTAACATATATCACCAAAACAAGGTATATGATTATTAAAAAAAAAATTATCACCTAAACCGTCAAAATCATACTTCAATATATTTTTATCCATTTTATCTACTTAAAAATATGTCTATATCCGTCAAAATCATACTATAATATCATGCATCATCATTACATTTATAATTATAATTCCAAGATATTGTAAGTTTGTAATTAACATATATCACAAAAACAAAGCATATGATTAAAATTAAAATCACCCCTAAACCGTCAACATCACACTAATATATATATATATATCAATTTTACCTACTTAAAAATATGAAATAGAACCTACGATCTACTCTTATCAAGCATCATCATTACATTTATAATTATAATTCCAAGATATTGTAAGTTTGTAAGTAACATATATCACAAAAACAAAGCATATGATTAAAATTAAAAATCACCCCTAAACCGTCAACATCACACTAATATATATATATCAATTTTACCTACTTATAAATATGAAATAGAACCTACAATCTACTCTTATCAAGCATCATCATTACATTTATAATTATATTCCCAAGATATTGTAAGTTTGTAAGTAACATATTTCACCCAAACAAATTATGCGATTAAAAAAAATAATAATAAACAGTAATTTGTATACTAAAACCGTCCGACATACACAATAAAATTTAAGCCATAGATTTTCGTTTTTTTACTGAATAATTAATAAAATGGCAATATTCAACTTAAAAGGAAAAATGAAAAAAACAAAATATACTTCAAAATATACTTCAAATTACACCAAATCACAATAATAGTAAATGTACTTACCAAGCCATGAACGAATAGTATTGCTCCATCCTCCAATCCGACATCATCACAACTTAAAGTTGGAAGTACTTTCCTGTAATTGTAATGTATACATACATCATCCGCAGAGTAGTTAAATCTCAAAGCTACAAAATCATACATGAACTTGAAGATGGTACCCCCAGTAGCATAATATTGTAACCAATCATCCCCAGGGTTGTTCGATCTAATGGTGCACCTAATTAACCTCGTCCGCCTTTCCCCTTCTGGAACAGTTGGAGCACGTGGCCTTGGACAAATGCCATTGATTTGAGGCACTACCTGATCGTCTGTCGGTTCGGTTTCATCAATTAGAAACTCTCTGTGATATATATGTACTAAGGCATCCCTTAGTTCATCACTTACGTGTCCATAGAGAGTTTCATGCAGATTTGAATCCTCTTCCGTGTCCGAACTTAAAACGACTACTTCTTGTTGCATGCGTTGTCCATTACCAAAATCTTCCTCTTCCGGCTCGCTTAAAGACTCGTTGAGGTCGATTACCACTTTACCCTTTCCATTGTCGTTGAAAACCTCCGCAAGCTCGGCAAATGGCTCATCAGAGTCAGCAATTTTGGGTTTTTTTGATGAAGTTTCACCAACTTCAAATTTTCGTTTGGAATTTGTGTTATTAGCTGAAGATGAGCAAGACATTGTTAAAGTAAACAATGGAAAAAAAATTTGATTAAGGTGGGAGAGGGGAGAGACGTTGGGGATGGTAGAGGAAGAGATAGATGGTTGAGTTGGATATTTCAAATGAGATGAATGATTTGTGTATGAATAGTAATGTACATAATATGTACTTGGTGGGGCCATTGGTAGTGTACATAAGTGGAGAAAACATTTTGCCTCCAAAATTTTGCCTCCTATTTTCGCCGGTTTTAATTACCTAATAGGCTAATATTGTAAATACTATAGATGACAACTTCTTAAATAAGTATTAACTTTAGCAAAAGCAATAACTTCAAATTAATTAGTTTATATATTTACTTGATTACATACTATATATAAATGAATCATACTATATGTTAGTTTATATATTTAGTTGTTTACATACTACATATAAATGAATCATACTATATGTATAGGGAACCTTATTACATACATGGTTATGTCACAATACTTATTTAAGGAGTATAATTTCTAAAATAAAAATAAGTACTTCCTCCGTTTCCAAATAATCGCAACAAGTTTATGGTTTCAAAATAAATGCAACAATTTTAGTATTTCTATTTTTTTAAGTCACCTATCTTTGACATCTAAAAATAGACTAGGAGCCCGTGACATCCAATTTGTTGCGTTTTTCTTAAAACGAACCATACATATACATGTAGTTATTCATTTTCTCTCTCTATAACTTAAATGAACATTTATACATATATCCCTTTGCTCTCTCTATCCCTTTGGCTCTCTCTATCTCTATCCCTCATACTAAGAGTCTGTGCCATCCAATTTGTTGCGTATTTCGAAACGCAGGAAGGATTAACTTTAGCAAAAGAAATAACTTCAATTTAACTAGTTTATATATTTACTTGTTTACATACTATATAAAAATGAATCATACTATATGTACGGAGAAGCTTATTACATACATGGTTATTTCACAATAAATTAGTTTAACCCTAAACCTCACTTGCAGCATAGGATAGACTTATATTAGCAACAAAACCATACTAGTTCGTGTAATTTAAGTTCTATTTAATTTGTCTTTTTGGAACCAACATAATTAATTAGTTTATATTGTTAATTGTTTACCTACATAATTTGTTTATATAGTTAATCGTAACAAATCCATTTTTGTAAGTCTTTTCTTCCATTTTTTAAGTCTCTTCTTCCTATCTCTCACATCATCAAATACCTCATTTTCTATCTCTATCCCTCATACTAGGAGTTCGTGCCATCCAATTTGTTGCGTTTATCGAAACGCATGAAGGATTAACTTTAGCAAAAGAAATAACTTCAATTTAACTAGTTTATATATCTACTTGTTTACATACTATATAAAAATGAATCACACTATATGTACAAAAGAAAGCTTATTACATACACGGTTATGTCACAATAAATTAGTTTAACCCTAAACCTCACTTGCAGCATAGGATAGACTTATATTAGCAACAAAACCATACTAGTTCGTGTAATTCAAGTTCTATTTAATTTGTCTTTTTGGAACCAACATAATTAATTAGTTTATATTGTTAATTGTTTACCTACATAATTTGTTTATATAGTTAATCGTAACAAATCCATTTTTGTAAGTCTTTTCTTCCATTTTTGTAAGTCTCTTCTTCCTATCTCTCACATCATCACATACCTCATTTTCTATCTCTATCCCTCATACTAGGAGTCCTTGCCATCCAATTTGTTGCGTTTTTTCGAAACGCAGGAAGGATTAACTTTAGCAAAAGAAATAACTTCAATTTAACTAGTTTATATATTTACTTGTTTACATACTATATAAAAATGAATCATACTATATGTACAAGAGAAGCTTATTACATACATGGTTATGTCACAATAAATTAGTTTAACCCTAAACCTCACTTGCAGCATAGGATAGACTTATATTAGCAAAAAAACCATACTAGTTCGTGTAATTCAAGTTCTATTTAATTTGTCTTTTTGGAATCAACATAATTAATCAGTTTATATTGTTAATTGTTTACCTACATAATTTGTTTATATAGTTAATCGTAACAAATCCATTTTTGTAAGTCTTTTCTTCCATTTTTGTAAGTCCCTTCTTCCTATCTCTCACATCATCACATACCTCATTTTCTATCTCTATCCCTCATACTAGGAGTCTGTGCCATCCAATTTGTTGCGCTTTTCGAAACGCAGGAAGGATTAACTTTAGCAAAAGAAATAACTTCAATTTAACTAGTTTATATATTTACTTGTTTACATACTATATAAAAATGAATCATACTATATGTATAGGAGAAGCTTATTACATACATGGTTATGTCACAATAAATTAGTTTAACCCTAAACCTCACCTACATACATGATTCCCGTTGAGTTGGATATTTTTATGATTAATGGTTGAGTTTGATATTTGAAATGATTAATAGTTTTTGTATGGTTAGTAATGAATTTAGGTTCCCAATAATATGTACTTTGTGGGGCCATAGTAGTGTACATAAGTGGAGAAAATATTATGCCTCCATAATTTTCCCTTTTCCCTCCGATTTTGTTGTTTTTTTCTCAATAAATTAAAAAATGTTGCTAAAAATGGTTTTTTATTGCTATAATGAAAGGATATCAAATTCTTAATTAATACTACAATATAAAAGGAATCATACTATAGATTATAATAATCTCATTATATGTAGATATTATGATAATTAATACTACAATATAAAAGGAATCATACTAAAGATTATAATAATCTCATTATATGTAGATATTATGATAATTATTGTTGAATGTTGATAGCATCATTCTATATGTTATGAGAATCTTAATACTTGTGGTTATAAGTTATTAAATACTATAGATGAGTTATGGGAGACTGCCTTTTAAAAATTAATTATTTGGAAAATTTAACAATTACTACCAAGTTTTAGTTCACTTTTTCAATTACTACCAATTTTATTTTTATTTTATTTTTATTTTTTTTTTTTTTTGTTTTCAATTACTACCAAGTGTTAAATTCACTTGAAAAATTATACTTGACTATATCCACTAACAAATGAAGTTAAGATATATCTTTGGTTTTGTTAACTGTTAATTATGTAGCAAGTTATGTTGCTAACTTGTGATTTTGTGGATGTTAAACTTGTGATTGATAATGCTTTTGACTGTAATTCTTCATTAATGTTTAGAGGTAGAATAAAACTAAATCTAGAATAACTTCATTAATTTTATCATAAATACCATGCTAAAACATGGTTTAAAAGACAATAGTTATGCCTAAAACATGGTTTAGATTACAATACTTTTTCAATTACTACAAATACATCAGTTGTTATTAAGATTTAAGATGAATAAAAATGTTGTTATACAAATACATCAGTAGAATTAAAATAGTGGCACATGTCTGAAGCTTGACCCAATTTTGAATAGTATCCACGCGGTGGCATAGTGCAATGGTGGATGCATTTTCATTCCTTATTCCCTGAACTTGATCATCCTCCAACCACGAGAAATAAGTACAACGCCTGCACTTAAAATAAGCTTTTTCAGGGTTATTATCAGATTGAGATATATGAAAAGTAGCAAACCTTGGTGGATTACAGTTACACAAAGGAGGTCTGAATGTTAAAGAACATGGAGAATTTTGAGCGTTCATAACTGAATGAAGATTTTAACTGAATGAAGGAAGTGTAATCTATAACAAAGTTTAAACAAAGTGGCCGTTGAGATTTTAAAAAAGATATCCGTTGAAGATGTTAAAAAAATTTGGAAGTAAGATTGAAAAAAAAAATTAAAATCAAAGGCTTGCTTCCCTAAACGTGGCTAAGCATGGATCAACAAACCAAAAGTGGTTTTAAATGGTTATAAGTATTTGATGTGACACCAACCATCAAATCAACCTACACTACACCTATACGTACACTACACCTACACCTATACCTATACCATTTGACACCAATTATATTAACAATAACCAAATATGTTTACACGTATTATATTAACTTTATTATTTTAATTAATTAATAACATTAATCCCTAAACCATTTGACAATTAGCATAATATGTACACATACTCCATAATATGTATAACTATAGATCGATTAATTAATCTATATTTGGTGGAATTTCCAAATACTAATAATAACCAAATATGTTAAAAAACATAAAATTATGGAAATAAATAACAAAAATTATTTTTAAATAGCAATAATTTAGTATGGAATAAAAACAACTATAAAAAAAACTATGAAATTACTGAACGACAAATAATAACTCCATAATATAAAGATTTCATTAATTTGTTTTTTCACGTATTTTGAGGAAATAAATCAAAATGATTTTAATAGAAGCTGGAATGTGATTATAAGTTACAAGATGGAATGTGACTATAAGTTAGTAGTATTAAAATGAATAATTTTTTTAGAAAAAATTTTAGGACCATACATTATAATAAATTTCCTAAATAATTATATAAAAGTTTTAAGGCCCTAAATGTTTTTGAAAATAAGGCCAAATGAAAGTGAGATCAAACAAAAGTAAGGCCCCTAAATTTTCACAAAGCTAAAGGCCCAAAACAATAACATCTGCTAATTATGACAAAGGAGAGAAAAGAGGTTTAGGGTTATGAGTCACTACTATATTAACAGCCCAAAATATTAACAAGTACACTACTATATTTAAGGCCCAAAATATTAACAAGTACACTTACTATATTTAAGGCCCTAAATATTAACATCCCAAATTACCAATTTTGTGTTATGAGTCAAGGGCAGTAAATCAATTTTGTGTTATGATGGAAAACAATGTATAGTTTTTTCGTTAAAATAATTTTGATATCAATTTTGTGTTATCAATAATTTCGTACAATACCCCAATATATGAGTAGATATACCTTATGAAAAACTTCATGTAATGTTCAATTCCTCCGATGACATTAAGGCTCATGTAGCATCAATCTGGGAAACTTTGATATTCTACGCGATCTCTCGATCAAGACAGGAGCTGCCATAGCCTTGTAATAAACAATACATAAATGGAGAGGCACTTAAAAATAAATATAATAAAGATGTGAGTACACATGCTTACATGGATATCACCGTCTATGTCTTTGTCCTGAGCATCCCTAGGATGTTCCTCTCCATATACGATATTAAACATCTACATAAATTTTACCTATTATAAGTACCCCTATGACAAATGTCCAAATCTTTACCCCCAGAACTCCAAAGTCATTGTCTTTGCCATTTCGATCCTCATTGCTTACTTTCCGGATATCCTCATTACACCAAAACTTTATTCGAGGCCACTCGCCCCAATAGATAGGATTTCTTTGAAGTCGATCGAGATAAAAAATCTGTGAATAATGAAAGGTAGACCTGTTACAGCACATATTGTATGCATGATGCAAAAAATGTTTAACATAAACTTTAAATAAACAAATTACCGCGACGAAGATGGTGCAACCACCACAACTCGTAACATAGCCTTTCTTATCAAATGTCCGAGCAAAGAGTCTTACACTTGCCATTAGTTTTTGGAGAACTAAGCTACACAAATCATATTTCTCAGCTGTAGTAGCAGCTGGAACACAATGAACTAAATCACTTGCTAGCCTAGGACATTGTGTTGGACACAAAACCATTTGCAATGCCAACATTAAAAACAACATCTTAAACTCATCCTTTTCTTCTTCTTCCCATCTGCCCTCAGCTCTTTCCATGAAGGCAGGGGTCATTAAAATACCTTTCGTTAAACTACCACAAGCCAACTTCTGTAAAATAGGATTTTCATTTTGATGCGGTGCATTTGTTTTGAATGGTAAACCAATGGGTCCTCTAGGTAGTCCAAGTACCCATTGTACTTGACTGGCACTTAACCTGTACTGTTCCCCATTCAAACCCAAAAACATCTCGGTTTCTGGGTCTATTCTAGTCATCAACCAGTAACATAAGGTCCTTCGCAATTGCTTCCCTGAAAAATGCAACAAGCCCCCAAATCCCATTTCTATTACCCACTTTTTCCTACGGTCGTCAAACTTACTACACATCCTCCCAAAACTCTCAACTCAGCACGTTACATTGGGTTGCTGGAAAGAAAGTGAACCTCATGAACTTTTGTGAGGAATGTCAAATCTAATACAATTGTTATGAATTAAATTAAGCCAGGTCACTAACCCGTTTACAATTTTCATTTCTATAGTTAATGATCGTTTGCCTTTGTTTAATTTTTGCACCAACAGAATTTGAAGACTGTATATCCAAAGAAGCAAGACATTGAACTAAGTTTCATTAAAACTTGTAAGTGAGAACAATGCAAACAATCAAAAGTCAGTAATTCAACAAAAATAACAGTAACTTAAATAAACAAATCCTAAAACCATTTCTAACTCTAGTTTGCTCAATCTTATGATTAAACTAACAATCACTAAGCATGCATCCCATGTTTAATTGTCTGTGATAAATTTACCCGACATACATAGTAGATTTTGAAAAAGGGACCATATATAACTGATTTTGAAGAGGTGCACATTGCGATTTAATTAGTTGCGTTTTTCGAAACGGAGGAAGGATTAACTTTAGCAAAAGAAATAACTTCAATTTAATTAGTTTATATATTTACTTGTTTACATACTATATATAAATGAATCATACTATATATAAATAACTTCAATTTAATTAGTTTATATATTTACTTGTTTATATACGATATACAAATGAATCATACTATATGTATAGGGCCTATTACATACATGATTATGTCACAATAAACTAGTTTAACTCTAAACCTCACTTGCAGCATAGGATAGACAGAATTGAACTAAGTTTCATTAAAACTTGTAAGTGAGAACAATGCAAACAATCAAAAGTCAGTAATTCAACAAAAATAACAATAACTTAAATAAACAAATCCTAAAACCATTTCTAACTCTAGTTTTCTCAATCTTATGATTAAACTAACAATCACTAAGCATGCATCCCATGTGTTAATTGTCTGTGATAAATTTACCCGACATACATAGTAGATTTTGAAAAAGGGACCATATATAACTTATTTTGAAGAGGTGCACATTGCGATTGCATTTGCGATTAGCCTTGTGATTGCGCCCCATCTAGGGTCATCACCTCCCTAGACAGCCTACGCAGAGCACGTCGGCATGAAAATTGCAATAGAGAACTTTTAATAAGTGTCAATTTTTTAGATAGCACCTCCCTAGATAGAAAAGTAGACATAACAACAATCACCTATCCATAATTATATGCATTTCAAGTTCACAACAACTTCAACAAAGTATGCAAAAAAATCCTAATAGTTAATGCTTGCATACTTCTCCAATCATAAACTTACTTCATCAATCAAAGAGTCAGATCAAATCTAATTATATGCATTTCTAAGGTCACAAATTTAACACAAGTAATCAACTAAGTTCACAAAACCATACCCTCGAAGGATCCTCTGTAATAACAAGACAAAAGGATGATCAAATTAATATTTAGTGAGTGTTTGGTTAGGATTTGGGACAAGGAAAATGACTGTCCCACCATTTTCCTTTGGTTAGGTTGCTCACAAAATGTAATACCGTTTTCATCTCCCACAATAGCATGCTCCTCTTGCATCACTAGTTCACTACAAAGCAGTGATATTAACATGGATGGAAAATGATTCATTTGACAAAAGTTTGATTAGCCTCCACTCTCTCTCCTTTTTCTCTATTTTGTTTCTCATTTGTTTCTGTTTGGAAGTATTATGCTTTACGAATTGGTTTCACCCATATTTAAATTGTTCTTTCAATAAGGATGGAAGTTAAATCTTTTTAAACTAAAATCTATCCGTCTATTATATTTTATCTATAAATATCTATATTTATACTATATACTAAAACAAAAGTCATTTTTTTATGTTTTCCCTCAATTCATTTCTTTCCCTCTCAAACCTACAAGTGAAGTACCTATGTTATTTAACTCTTGATATTTATTAGTGATTGGAAATAGCGAATGAGTCATTCTCATATAATATTAACATTGGAAATTTAAACATAATTAACTAATGAGCATTAATAATTACAAAAATATACATTTGTCAATCATAATTTGATAATAATATTTGGAATAAAAATTCGATAAATATATTGATTAGTTTTTGGTTTATAGTAAAAAAAACCCGAGCATCGCTCGGGCATTAACTAGTTAGCTAATATTTAAGCAATTTCTCGTATGCACTATATTACTTGAGCGTGTCTACAGTAGGGCTCGTCTTGAGTCCTAAACTACTATTAACTCCACAAAAATTAACACAAAATAAAATCTACCTGAGCTTGCAATCTTGCATGGAAGAATGTAAAAGTTAATGTAGATGAAGGGGAACTAGTGGATTTACTGCTTTAAAGGGCTGTGTTGTATGGAAGTCAGAAGCATATTGTTGGGCAAACTGTGGCTGCTCGCAAATTGGACACTATTCATGATCTATTTGACATCATATATAAATATTTGAGTATTATATAGAATTAAGTGAACACCATATAAATATACAAATAGACATAACAAAAAATGAATTACTTTGATTTAACATTTTTTACGAAAATACCATTACAAAATGTATGATATCCTGGTGCATATTATATGGTGTTAAATTGATCATATAGTGTTAGATGTGTCAACGCTCATACTTACCCAGATGAATTTTAGCATTACTTCACTCACTCCCATTTCACTCTTATTTCACTCCCACTTTCTATTTGAATTGGATTTTATGCTAATTTAACATGAGTAGTTGCGTTTGCATGAAAATTTTACGTTTGTGTTAACAATAACATGAGTACTTATGACTCAATCTAACAAAATACACAATAAAATGAATCTAACAAAATATATCACGCACAATAAAACAAATCTAACATATCACATAGTTATTTTATATTACTATGTTATAAAGTTATCATAAAAATCCATTAAAGTTTTCAATTTGACTTTCAAAAAGGAAATGTAGTAGTCATAGTAAAAAGAGACAAAAGAAATGTAGCAATTTTTTTGTATCACTACTAGTTGACAGAATATTCTACAATTGGTAACTTTACCAAAAAAAAAAATAAATATTAATTTAGTACTTTTCTAATTTATGCCTCTGAGTTTTTCTCTTTTCTAAATTATGCCTTTTCAAACTTCTAAGCTACGCTCTCAACTTAGGTGTTTTGTTTTATTTCCCTCTCTTTTAACTCTGTTGGGCCAATGACCCAATCTTTTCCTCTTATTTTAAGCTTGGCCGGTCCTCCTTGTTCAAATGGGCCAAGTATTGTTTTTCATTCCTTTTAATTTGATTAATTAATTCAATTAATTCAATTAATAATATTTTATACTAATTCAAACCTAGCCCAATTTTGCTATTAGCTAGGTCCATTAATCCCCTCCAATCCCTCCTAATACACGGCTGCCCTAGGGTTTTTCTAGGGTTTGTTTTTGTGCCTTCCTCTATATATACATGCTTAGTAACCTTTTGTTCCTAATTTTTGCTAAAGCTTTGAACTCCAAAAAAAATTATATTCTCCTCCTTTCCTCTCAAATAGCCGACTAAATTCACCAAAGTGTGAATATTTTTACCTTGGATAATTTAAGCGTTTAAAGGTAACTATGCTTTTCTGTTTAATTTCGGTACTAGTTAATCACATAGTTTATTAGGGTATGATCATGAAAACTGTTAGGAATAATGTTCTAAAACTTCCTTAAGAATGTCGAGCCATATGAAATTTGTTCATGAATGTTTCTTGATTTATTTCATGTATTTTCTTGAATTATTATTGTTAATCTTGATTATTTAATTGCTATATTAAAGTCTTGAATTAAAAAGAATTAATTTTTTTCTTGTTGTTCTAAAATGTCGAGTGTCTTGGAATAATTTTAGGAGCTTCTTTACTGTTTGATCTTTAAACAAGATTTATTTCATGGCAAAATTTGTCCTTCTCTTGCTTGAAACAATTTAATCTTTCAAACCAGTAAAACTGTCCAGATTTGGTTTACGAATTATTTAAGGAACTTAATCAATTAGGATGGCTACGAAATTTTAGGTGGAAGTCCGTAATTATGTTTGACATCTTGTGTTAAATTTTCGTAATTTTTAAAGTTCGTTTGCTATAGAAGAAAAATATTAGCGGCTAATAAAAGAACAACTGCCTATTTACGACGTTATCGCTAATAACGTCGTTGCTAAAATGCGGGGTGTTACACGCATGGTCCGTATTAATCATTCGCAATAATCGTTGTCATTAATTACATCATTATTCATCATTCTAATCAATTGTTCAATATGATTAAACACAATTATGAATAGAGAAACAAATGGAGATAAAATAGGGACTCTAGGAATTGTAACTTGAGAGTTTTATAGTCTAAAACAACTAAGGAGGCTTAGCGGCGAAAATGCAAAGTGTATGATCGAGTTGGTGTTTTCACTGTTTTGTATGATGTTTTGAGGAACTTTGAGAGAGATTTGGGATGAGAGAGAATATTGATTGGATGGAGTGCAATAGTAGGGAGTTGTGTATGCTCAGAATGTGTTCCAAAGGCCCGAGGAGCTCGTCTATTTATAGGTCAAAATAGGATAAAAAACCACAGAGCAAAAGTGACATGCGTCAAAGATTCAATCTGTTTCTTGAGTTTGTATTAAAGATAGTCATAACTATTAATAATATGAAATTGATTTTGAATTATTATGTGAATTTCATGGTTATCGAACTTGAATCTTGAACTGTTTTCATGAGATGGCCGACTGATGAGATGATGATGAGATGATGATAAGATGAATTTTAATTTTTTTTTAGTCTAAGAATAATATGGGTTATGATAAAAAGGATTAATTATGTGGTGGAGTCACTTACGTGCCTTGCATGATTTCATATGATAAGTTTCATGAATACATAAATCGTGTCTGAAGCAGTATATTTTAAGCGAATAATTTACGTGTTTAAATTTAAGCAAGAGTCTATTATGTGTTATTGACTTCGATCGTGGCGGTTATGTGTTATCGACTTCAGTCGTGGCGATTATGTGTTATCGACTTCAGTCGTGGCGATTATGTGTTATCGACTTCGGTCGTGGCGATTATGTGTTATCGACTTCGTTCGTGGCGATTATGTGTATCGTCTTCGGTCGTGGCGATTATGTGTTATTGAATTCGGTCATGGCGATTGTGTGTTATCGACTTCGGACGTGGCGATTATGTGTTATCGACTTCGGACGTGGCGATTATGTGTTATCGACTTCGGTCGTGGTGACTATGTGTATTGACTTCGATCGTGGCGATTATGTGTTATCGACTTCAGTCGTGGCGATTATGTGTGATCGACTTCGGTCGTGGCGATTATTTGTATCGACTTTGGTCGTGGCGATTATGTGTTATCGACTCCGGTCGTGGCGATGGATTGATTAGAATATAGTTGAGTCGAATGAATTGGTTTAGAATTTAATTGAGTTGTTGGATATTGGGATTTTGATTATTGAATTATTATATGATTATTAATTACAGTCAAGTATTGTCAAGCATGTTATGTTATGATGTCTTTGTTGTTAAGTCTTCCGCTGTTCTCCTAATGATTTGATTGAAGCATGTTTAGTTAATGTTTTCCGCTGCGTGATTCTGATCTATGAATTGAATTGCTAAAATAGTTGGAATTCCCTGTTATATCGATTAATGTTCTATGATTGCTTTGTTCTCCCTAATTATGTATTTTATGGTTCCACTTCTAAGTGGAATAGCCTAGTTACTCCCCACTTACTGTGAACCCCCATTCCCTTTTACAAGTAATGAAGAATGATTTTGGGTTATTGGCAAGGTTTAGGTGTCGTGAGAATGCAAGTGTGGCAGCTTTTAGCTACCCAATTATTTTAGCAGACCTAGCTTTACTTTCTATTTCTTTAGTTTGTAGTAAGAGTTAGTATTAATTAGAACGTTGTTTATTCCTTTTGTTTTGGATTATTCTAAGTTCAATAAATAAAATGATTAAGTATAGAGCTTTCGTTGTTATTATTTAAATTATTAATGAAAGTTTATAGTTATCGATGATTTGTATTGCTGTTTTCTCGATAACAACGTCGCTAAAATACGGGTCGTTACATTCGGAGCCTAAAAGAATTTCAAAATAATAAGAAAAGGCTGACCCAAAATAAATAAAAAATAAAAGTTTGAATTTTCAAAGCCTGATCCATGTTGTACAAAAAAATATTTTTTAAAAAAATAATAATAAAAGAAAAAAAATAAATATCAGCGAATAATTCTTCATTGCACGGACACATTATCGTGGTGTACTTTATTGCATTGCACCAATCAGCGCACTAAAGGAAACTACGCTGGCCAATTAGCGTGAAATGCTTAATTGCGATGACGTGTTTGGCGATTTCTAATTGCTGGCAAATTGATGTTAATTGACCATAATTAATTTTAATTGATTTTACAGCGATATGAATTGATTTACGCTGATGTGTTAGCGCATTTAATTAGCTTTCGTTGAATTCATCAGCGTGGATTGTTGATTTCCGCTGATTCAACAGCGTAATTAGTGGAGACACGCTGATCCTTCGGCGCACTTCCCTTTGACACGCTAACATTTCAACTATAAAAAGACACATTTTCTTTGTGTTTAGGGGGAATTTATGGAGAGAGAATATATATATATATATATATATATATATATATAAGTTGTATTCATTGTTCAAATCACCTATCTTACAAATGTTTTTTATAAAATACTTTAAGTTACTTTTATAAAAATAAAAAAAAAGGTTTTTCGCATTCATACCAAAAAAAATGGTTGGAATTCTTAACGGAGATAATTCAAGGCAAGGTGTTGTCTATACTAATGCTCATAAAAGGCGTTCTTTAAAGGAGAAGTGGTTAGTTTCCTAAGAGCCTTAATTTTCTTTTATATGTTTATATAGAGTGCTTTTTCACATATTTTTCATAAAGCATTTCAGCGAATTTTTTTTTTACGTTGATATGTCAGCGAGTAATGAACATATTACATTAGTGTGTTGTTTATTTTTACGCTGACTGATCATCGTTCCCTTATTTTTCGCGCTGATAATGGAACATATCAAAACAAGGAACAAGTTCCAAGATCGAATATGCTTACGAATTCATCTACGAACAAGCTAAAAACACGCAATTCTGTAGCTCACTTTGTGGACAAACTCTTATAGTCTAAACTAAATGAAAAGAATCACTCTTAACACTCAATTTAGGCTAAAACTACTATGAACACACGAAAGCTCCAAAACTCCATTCAGAACAATCGTGTATCTCTAAATTAAGATTTAAAAGAATTGTAGACACCTAAATGTGTCTCCCCAACATAGAGACTAATGATGAGACTATAAAAACATCAAGAGATTCAATTAAGTAGAATTGGTAATGAAAATGCAATAAAAAATTATATTTCAAACAATTTTTTCAGACTTTGCTCGGGCTACTTAGGAGGCCATAGTGCGTACGAGATTTATTTTTTCATTTTATCTTAATTTAATCTTAATTTTATTTAATTTTATTTTTTCTATTATTCTTCATTTTCGCATTTTTTTATACTTTTACACCCATAATAATATTTTTATTGTAAAATTGAAAAAAAAGTATTTAAATATTTTCTATTTTTTTTTGTTTTTTAGTTTCTTTTTTCTATTTTTCTTTAATTTTTCAAAGGCTCTTGGAGCTTTTTAGAGCAGCGCGATGTATACTAAGACGCTCGGGAAAATTCCGGAACACTCCAGAATAGCCTAGGGTGGTCAAGGTATCCGGATAAGATCAGAGCTTGACTTTTTTTTACCAAACTCTCGAATCTCGTACAAACGTGTAGCTGACTCAGCTTGACAGATCATGGAGCGGGGCATGCGTCAAGACGCAGGACATATTACAACCACCTGCGCCTAGATGCAGGACATATTACAAGGACCTGCGCCTAGACGCAGGACATATTACAATTTCTACGTCTAGACACAGCCTTGTAATACTACGTAGCACTTTGCTGGCCTCAGCTTGACAGATCATAGAGCAGGCCCTGCGTCCAGATGTAGGACATATTACAACCACCTGCGCTTAGACGCAGGACATATTACAAGGCCCTGCGTCTAGACGCAGGACATATTACAATGTCTGCGTATAGACGCAGCCCTGTAATACTACGTGGCACTTTGCTGGCCCTTTTGGCCTATAAATACAGAAGCTTGTATGAGTCTTTTACACACGTACACATTCTAAGAACACTATTCACTCCTACTACTATACTCTTCAAAATAATATTCTCATTTCAAAATTCAAACATACATAAACAATTGCATTTTCGGTTGCTAAATTTACTAATATTGCGTTCTTGAGTTACGAATTATGAAGTCTCTATCTTCTTTCTTTTAGTTTTTTTTTCATAATTTGATCGATTGAAATGAGGATTATTGGTACAAAAATTGATAACAAATGATGTAAATAATTAAAAAAGGCTACGATCGCGCATATGCGAATTTGGACATTTTTATCAACAATAACTTTAATTTTGATATAATCAATAATGATTCGTGAATATTAGTTAAATCGTCATTCTTAATAATTTAATCGATTTTGATTCCGATCTTGCAATTCATACGCGCGATGATTGTTAATAATTCATTGACGTGATTTGATAGATCGAACATTAATATTGACTCTTATGTTTTTATTTCTTTTAGATCTGCTTTTATATTTTATAGATCTGGTAATAATTAATAATAATTATTATAAAATTCATTTTTTTAATCGATCTATATTACATGATTTCTTTTTATTAGATCTCGTGTCATAAAAAGTCGCTATAGTTTTTTATCTTTTTATTTTTATCACTTTAAATAATCAGATCTTGATTTTTTATGCGGTCATGGTAAAATAAACTTATTAATTAAATCTCATATTACCACATAACCGCTATATTTCGTATATATTTTCGGATAAAAAAGATAATCTTATGTAAAATATTATTTATTATTTTATTTACAAATTCAATAGTCATGCATAAAAGTCCGATCTGGTTAAATAATAATAAGTGACGATTAAAATCATCAGTTTAAATATACCGATTGAAATGTCCAAAATCGCATCAGAATTTTGTACCTTAATCGTCATTTTAATTCTGTTTTTTTGTATTTATTTTTTTAGCTTAGTCGAACAACACATCAAACCACTATTCCTGGAACACACTTTGAACCTGCACATATTTTTTTTTTGTATTTTTGTTATTTTCATGTTTTATTTATTTATTTATTTATTTCGTTCATGTTTTATTTTTTTTATTTTCTAGGATTTTTAATATGGATTTAATTTAAAGTGGTCACGAAAATTAGTTTTGATTTGTAAATAATTCGAACCCACCTAGTAATATGCGTTCTTTAGGGTATAATATGAGATATCTTTGAATTCGAGAATAATAACAGTACGACCACAAAAAGAGACCTAGTAGAGACCGCTTACAGGCGGGCGGGCCCAATGCACGATTGGCCCGTAACCTGTCCTCGAACCCATACCCTGGTGCACGACCATATGGGGATGATTGCTCCCGGCTTTCAGTACTTCTTCGGTGTCCGTGGACCGTATAAAATGCACGGTGGCGAATCCTACTAGTCCGTATTCACATACGGCGTTAACGAGCATTCAAACAACTCGTAAGACGTAGGCGGCCGGAAACGACCCTACAGTTTGGCGAATCCAATGGGGAATATCACTCCTTAGTGGTGTGGACAAACTTGAAAAGTCTCGTGGTCTTATTATTATCATTCCCGAATTATTTTTAGGCATATTGCATGTGGCCCTACGAATAGGTGCCGCACTATAGAATCTTGTCACATATGAGCATGTTCTATGCTCGAGACCGACCACAATGATCATAGCCGGCCCATCCCAGCCATGGCGCGTGATCATCATGCCCGATACGATGAGATCATAATAAGGAATCTATTACCGTGTGTCATTCAAAATGAAGAGTGATCATATCGGTTCATTTTTCTTTAGCCGTGGTACCTTGTGACCACCCAAGACTGACTTTTAGAGACCTTCCATCCTAGTTTTTTTTTAGGTTAGTGTGCTTATGTGATTATGTGTGCATTTGATTTGAATTAACCCAAGGTCCAAGTCTTGTACAATTAGGTTCATTTTTTTTAGTCCATCATGTACATATTAGCATTAGACCATGGTCATCTATAGTCAAGTTTAGACAAGTTGCATTATACATAGTCTTCATTTTGTACTAGGTCCCATTTTCCCATATTAAAAAATAAATAAATAAAAAATAAGTAAAAACAATAGAAAAAAATAAATAAAAAAATTTCCTAATATGGGAAACTTGGACCTTGCATTCATTCATGCATTTAGGAAGATGACCATGACTAGGCCATGCATTTTGTACATTTCATAATTAATGTCTGCATTTTGCATAAAAAAAATTGAAAGCATATTATTAATTTGGTCTTATTACATGGTAGAAGCAAACATAGAGCCGCCAGCTTGGGTCCGCAAAGGAAATACCAGGTTAGTCCGGAATCAGACTGATTACCCAACCAATCTTCCAGAAAGAAGGAGAACCACCGCCCGCCGGCCGCTGAAGTCTGCTTTGTCCTTAGCCGAATCCGAGTCTGCTCCTGAACCTTCTCCCGAGCCATCACTTGCAACCACTCCTGAAAAAACTCCCGAGTCCACACCTAACTCCACCCCCAGACCTACTCCTTCACCACCATCAATGGCCGACCAAACTCAACAAATCCAACACCTCAACAACAACATGGAAAGGATGTCCACCTTGCTTGAAAGCCTTAGCAACAAAATTAAGGAAATGGAAAAGACTCCTAGCACTTCCATGGTCAAGAATGTAGCAAAGATGGTCCAGAAATATGCTGATGGCGCTGGTTACTATGAAAAATTGAGGTCATGGTTTATGTTAAGGTTAAAAGCACAAATTAAATTGGAGGCTAATAATAATAAAAAAAAATTATTAATGTGAATGAGATTAGAAGGCTAAAAGTGGAAAGAAAAATCCTAATGTCATAGGCTCGAAAAAGAAAGAAAAGAAAATGAAATTGTCTAGGTGGAGGAACTCTCCGACTCAACTTAATGACCCTGACTGACTCTTGACTAGGAGTGGGGCGTGCTGACATTGATGTTGCAAACTATCCTCTATGGCTACTTCGATGTAATTGGCCTTTTCAATGGTGATGAGGCTTAAGTACTTGGGGTGTTCGGGTTGTAGGCTATGGATATGAGCTTGAATAATGTAGGCTTGGAATGTGTGCTGGAGTGATGGGCTTGAGTGATGTAGGATTTGAATATGGGCTTGAGTGATGTAGGCTTAAGATATGGGCTTAAATGATGTAGGTTGGGTATGGGCTTAAGTGATGTAGGCTTGGTATGGGCTTAAGTCTTTTGGGTTTGGATGAGTTTGAGTGAGGCTGGGGTGGTGTTTAAATGAGGTGAGGTAAGGTTGGATTGGGCTTGAGGCTTGCTCGGACCTCAGCTATGCTTTGGGTCGACTTGGAACTGTTTAGACCGCTCTGAACTCAAAAGAACCAAAAATTTTAGTGAACCCCCTTGATCATTGTGATATGGATGCAAATGTGGATGTATATGCATGTCCTAATTTTATGGTCATCTTCCCTAAAATGCATGAATCCAAGGTGCCCTTTCCATTTTTATTTTACCTTTTTTTTAAAAAAAAAAAAAAACTTATTTGAATTTTTTTTATTATATAATTTTTTTGAACTTTTTTTGAATTTTTTTTTTTGAATTATTTGTTTTTTTGATTTCTTTTGATTTTTTTTTTGAATGGGCACCATATGACATAAAATATGCAATGTATGTGAATGGAAGTGCCTAAATGAGGAATGGACCTAATTAAGCGCATTTAAGGGAACGACTAAGATTTTGGGCCAAAACCTATGGTCAAACTAAGGTCAAAGCCTATATGGACTATATGCAAGGACACTAAGGCCCAACAAAAAAAAATGGACTATATGAACTAGAAGATGACCATGACTATATGAAGTGTTGAGTGAATAGTGAGAAATAAAAAAAATGGTTAGAGCCCACAAAAAAAAAAATGCACACATAGTCAAATAATCACACTAGCATAAAAAACTACTATGAAAGGTCTCTAAAAGTCAGTCTTGGGTGGTCATAAGGTACCATGTCTAAAGAAAAATGAACCGATATGATCATTCTTCATTTTGAATGACACACGGTTAACAGATTCCTTATTATGATCTCATCGGGCATGATGATCACGCGCCATGGCTGGGATGGGCCGGATATGGTCATTGTGGTCGGGCACCAACAAGTAACCATAACCAAACCCCCTGGGGTCGGTCTCGAGCATAGAACATGCTCATATGAGACAGGGTTCTATAGCACGACACCTATTCGTAGGGCCACATGCAATATGCTCACAAAAATTCGGGAATAATAATAATAAGACCACGAGACTTTTCAAGTTTGTCCACACCAATAAAGGAGTGATATATATTCCCCAGTGAAGTCGCCAAACGGTAAGGGTCGTTTTTACCCGGCCGCCTACGTCTTACGAGTTGGTTTGAATGCTCGTTAACGCCGTATGTGAATACGGACTAGTAGGAGTCGCCACCGTGCGTTTTATACGGTCCACGGACACCGAAGAAATACCAATGCCAGGAGCAATTGGCCCCATATGGTCGTGCACCAGAGTATGGGTTCGGGGACAGGTTACGGGCCAATCGTGCATTGGGCCCGCCCGCCTGTGAGCGGTCTCTACTAGGTCTATTAATCCCGAATACAAAAATCTCTCAGTTTTACCCTAAGGAACGCATATTACTAGGTGGGTTTGAATATATTACAAGTCATTCCTAATTAATGTGATCACTTTGCATTAAGTCAGTATTAAAACCCTAAGAAAATAAAACAAATAAAATATATAATAAAAC
Source organism: Salicornia ramosissima (assembly GCA_951394345.1). Lineage (NCBI taxonomy): Eukaryota > Viridiplantae > Streptophyta > Magnoliopsida > Caryophyllales > Amaranthaceae > Salicornia > Salicornia ramosissima. The sequence continues at coordinate 27,107,638 of OX596234.1, read as the reverse complement.
ACATAATGAATAAATATAAAATAAATAAAAATAAAAAATAAATAAATATATGCAGATTCAAGAAAAACACAATTAAAATGATGATATTGACAAAATTATTCTTGTGCGATTTAACACTTTAATCAATTGAACACCGTATTCAGATTAATAACTTTAATCGTCATCTTTATTATTTAATCAAAACCGATTTTAATGTATGACTCTCATGAACAATTTATTTATATAACATTTGATTACTTCAGAATTTCAATACCATAGCAATTATTTTGTAATATGCGATTTAATTGACAAATTCATTTTTTTTTCTTGATCGCATTAAATGTAATTATTAAAATATTGATAAAAACATTGTTGGAAAAGAAAATGTAGCGATCATTTCATGACACGTATTTCAATAAATCGAAATCGTGTGATATGAATCGCATATGAAACAAACAAATTCAACAATTATTATCATAAACCACTATTGCAAAATGAGATCTGAAGAGTTGTGTGAGAGTCGATAATAATATGTGATTATGCAAAATGCGTCGATGAATTAATAATCATTACGCATATAAATTTCAAAATCAAAACAATAAAGTTCATTAGATTGATGACGATTAAAGAAATCATGGCAACATTGTTATAGGATTGATTAAAGCATTAATTTGCACATATACGTATGATCCGGATTAACCATTATCACAAATCATCATTTTAATTGATTTATAAATACAAAAATAAACTTAGAATGAATGGATTTGAAGTAGAGACTTCAGAAATTATACCTTGTAATGCCCTCGATCAAAACAACTAAGTAAGAATCAACGACGATGAATGCTAATGCTTGTTTAATGTTGATTGAGTTGATGATTTGTAAAGTGTTTAGTGATGCTTTGATGGTGATTTGATGTGGTATAAGTATATGGGATGGAAGTATGCAACGCAGAAGGATGCTCGGGGTTGTTGGTATGTGTTGGTGTATGTTGAAAGGGTTGGAAGGACGTGTATTTATAGGCCAGAAGGAGCAGAAATCGGCCCCGGAGGACACCAGACCTGCGCCTAGGCGCAGGTCCAGTAACATGACCTGCGTCTAGACGCAGGTCAGTATTGGTGACCTGCGTCTAGGCGCAGGTCCTGTAATATGGACATGCATCTAGGCGCAGGTCTTGGTCAGATCCGGATTGATTTTTTGCTTGCTTTTGCGCGTGATTTTCAAGGATTACGATCTGTTTTATTCGATTATGGAAATATTCTGTAATATTTTGATATTCCGGAATATTCTAGGATATCCCGGGATGTCCCGGAATGTTCTAGAATGTGCCGGAATGTGCCGGAATGCCCAGAACGTTCCGGAATATTCTAGATCCCTCCAGAAGCTCCAAAAAATTACAGAAAAATTATTAAAAATTATGAAAAGTATAAAAAACATTAATATGCTTTGCGGAACAATTTTCAACATTCGAAAATGACGAAAATGCCCCTAAGCATGTAAAAATCCTAAAAAAATCTATAAAAAGCTCTAAAAATATGATATAAAAAAAAAAAGAAAGAAAAATATGAATAAATTATAAAATTATTTTTATGATTTGTAAAAATATTTTGTGATGCAAAAAGACATTTTTATTAATTTTTTATGAATTTAAAACATTGAAAAATGCATGCAAAAATATAAAAAAATATCTAAAAATGAAGAAAAATTATGAACAAATCCCGTAATCATCGCAAAACCTAACATTTGCTTCCAAGGCACTTTAAACACAGTTTAGGCAATTGGTTGAGGTATATTGTGCATTTTCATCGTCAATTTCCCTTAGTTGTATCTTATGGCAATATGGTACGTTCATCATTAGTCTCTACAATGGGGAGACACATTTAGGTGTCTACAGAAGCCCCCACTTTGACTGAGTCTGGAGAGTAAATATAAACTCGCAAGACGAAAGTCAAAGTATTCTTGTCGGGACGGAGGATAACTCAAGACGTTCTGCGACCTTGAGTCACCCTTTTTAACGCCGGTACCTGCAAAACAAATGTTAGTTTTACCTATAACCGCGCCCCATGCGGTTTAATCCCTTAGAAGTGCCTGGATCCTCGGGATGATGGTGGATGAATCGTCGGGTTCCTCTGGATGCGCCTGGATACTTCGGAGCTATTCCCTTGGGTAAGCATAAACCCTTGGGACAATGACGGGAAGTCGCATAGGCGGGAGCAATCAAGAATAAGGATAAACTCTTGAAAAGGTGAGCACGAGTAAGCATAAACTCGCGAAAAAAATATGTTTAGGGTAGACATAAACCCGTTGTGTGTCAAGAGTAAGCATAAACTCTTGGTAGAAAATGTGACGAGTCAAAAGTAAGCATAAACTCTTGTGAGAAAGTATGATGTGTGTTTTGGGTTAACATAAACCCATGAGAATGATAATGTGCTAAGAGTAGGCATAAACTCTTAGAGGAAGAAAACAAGAGTAAGAATAAACTCTTGAGAGATGAGGGTAAGCATAAACCCATGAGCAAGCATAAACTCTTAGAAGGGGAATCAAGAGTAAGTATAAACTCTTGAGATTAGAGAAGGTATGAGGGTAAGCATAAACCCTAAGCAAAGTGATGTGTTAAGAGTAAGCATAAACTCTTAGGAGAATCAAGAGTAAGTATAAACTCTTGAGAGGAGGTATGAGGGTAAGCATAAACCCATAAGTAAAGCGAAGTGGATTAAGGGTACGCATAAACCCTCAGAGAGAAATATTTGTAAGCTTAGGGTAAGCATAAACCCATAAGAAAAGCAAGTGGATTAAGGGTAGGCATAAACCCTTAGAGAAGAATATTTGTAAGCTTAGGGTAAGCATAAACCCATAAGCAAAGTGCTTGTGAATTAAGGGTAAGCATAAACCCTTAGAGGAATTTTTGTAAGCTTAGGGTAAGTATAAACCCGTGAGCAAAGTAGGTGAATTAAGGGTAGGCATAAACCCTTAGAATAATTTTTGTAATATTAGGGTAAGTGGAAAACCTGTGAAAAAAGTGCTTGTGAGTGATGTCGTTGAAGCGGAAAAAAGGTGCGAGGAAGTATACGTCTGATGAGAAGCCCCCACTTTGACTGAGTCTGGAGAGGCAAATGTTCTCGCAAGACGAAAGTCAAAGTATTATGGCTAAGGAATTAAGGGTAAACCCTTAGAGGAATTAGGGTAAGTATAAACCCATGAGAAAATTAAGTGAATTAAGGGTAGGCATAAACCCTCAGAGTGATATTCTTGTAAACTTAGGGTAAGTATAAACCCATGAAAAAAAGTAAGTGAATTAAGGGTAGGTATAAACCTTGAGAGTAATATTTGAGATCTTAGGGTAAGCATAAACCCTATGAGAAAATTACTTGTGAGTAAGGGAAAAGGAAGTGTGTGTCTCGTGAGAAGCCCCCACTTTGACTGAGTCTGGAGAGACGAATGTTCTCGCAATAAGAGAGTTAAAGTATTATGGTTGGGGTGAGGCAATAGGATGTGTGGGTTGCATGAGCAAAGATATTAAGGAAAAACTGTATATAGCCATATAGGCATACATTGGTTCATGACCAAATTAAGCAAGACAACAATCACATATAGTGATTCAAGGATTCAACAAAGATGGGCTCTAGCCTTGTGTGCTTTGTGCTTTGTGATGTACATATGTACAATGTGTGTGATTCTTATGCATGTATATGAATGTATGCATGAAATGATTATCATATGTGATATGAATGTAGGGTCTAGTACTGAGAGTGTTGTGCCTAGTTTTACTACTCTAGCCTCTACTGAGGCTTCCTTTGATGTAATGATTGCTCAATTCAATAAGACTATGTTTTATGCTTACTCTGTGCCTTCCTCCCCTTCCCCTCTTAATGATTGCTTTGCTTCACAATCTATTAATGAAAATGATGATAATGAACTAATTAAAGCGATGGAACAACATGAACAAAGAACGTCTGTAATTAAAGAAACTCAGGAAGTCAATTTGTCCAATAATAATGAACCAAAAATTTTCCGCATAGGCCTTGCATTGAATCCTCATGAAAAAACTCAGCTCATCCAAACCTTAACAGAGTACACAGATGTGTTCGCATGGTCTTACCACGACATGCCTGGAATCGATCCTGAGATTGCCAAACACACCATCCCACTGATTTCGGGAGTCAAGCCGGTAAAGCAAAAACTCAGAAGGATGAAGCCAGATGTAGCACTTAAAATTGAGGAAGAAATCAAGAAGCAGCTCGATGCAGGGTTCATCAAAGTGGTTCATTACCTAGAATGGATAGCCAATATTGTGTCTGTGATGAAAAAGGATGGAAGGGTCTGTATGTGTGTCGACTTCCGGGACTTGAACAAAGCCAGCCCCAAAGATGACTTCCCTCTTCCTCACATAGATATTTTGGTTGACAAGACCGCAAATCATTCTTTGCTCTCATTCATGGATGGGTATGCAGGGTACAACCAAGTCAAGATGGAAGAAGAAGACATGGAGAAAACTACCTTCACTACACCATGGGGGACATATTGCTACACTTTGATGCCGTTTGGTCTCAAAAATGCTGGGGCCACGTATCAAAGAGCCGCTACCACATGATTGTAGACACCTAAATGTGTCTCCCCATGGTAGAGACTAATGATGAACGTACCATATTGCCATAAGATACAACTAAGGGAAATTGATGATGAAAATACACAATATACCTCAACCAATTGCCTAAACCATGTTTGAATTGCCTTGTAAGCGTGTATTAGGATTCGCGATGATTACGGGATTTATTCGTAATTTTTCTTCATTTTTAGATATTTTTTTTATATTTTTGCATGCATTTATCAATGTTTTATTTTCATATAAAAAAATAAAAAATGTTATTTTACATCATAAAATATTTTTAAAAAATCACAAAAATATTTTTATAATTTATTTTTTCTATATTTTTTATCATATTTTTAGAGCTTTTTATGATTTATTTTAGGATTTTTCCATGCTTAGGGACATTTTCCTCATTTCCGAATGTTGAAAATTGTTCCGCAAAGCATATTAGTGTTTTTCATGCATTTCATAATTTTCCATAATTTTTAATAATTTTTTTGTAATTTTTTGAAGCTTCTGGAGGAATCTAGAACATTCCGGAACGTTCTGGGCATTCCGGCACATTCTAGAATATTCCGGGATATCCCGGGACACCCCGGAATATTTCGGAATATCAAAATATTACAGAATATTTTTTTAATCAAATAAAAATCGGGTCAAATCTCGGAGATCACGCGTAAAATCAAGCAAAAAACGACCCGGATCAAGGCCTGACCTGCGCCCAGACGCAGGTCTATATTATAAGACCCGCGCCTAGACGTAGGTCACAATATACTGACCTGCGTCTAGACGCAGATCACTGCTCTTCCCGGATCGTTCTTTGCTCCTTCTGGCCTATAAATACACGTCCTTCCAACCTTTTTAACACACACCAACATACACCAACACCACGAACCATCCTTCTGCATTGCATACTTACATCCTATACCTTTCTTTTCCATCAAACAACCCTCAAAACATCATCAAACACATCACAAATCACCAACTTAAACAACTCTAAACAAGCATATTGCAGTCATCATCGTCGATCCCTCCTTGGTTGTTCTATCAAGGCATTACCAGGTACAATTCGTGAAGTCTCTATTTTAAATCTATTTGTTTAAGTTTATCGTATATTTATAAATCTTTCAAAATGATGGTCTTTGATAATGGTTAACGCGTTTATTGGTCTAAATATTTTATGTGAATTTTAGTGCTTAATTTCATGTCTGTCATATTAATGTTAATACTTTAATTGTTGTTTTAATCTGATCGGCCATGATTTATAAATTTTCAATATTGATGCATTATATTTTATGCCTCATATTAATCAGATCTGTTATCATATGTTTTTACCGTTGATTAATTTATTTTTAATATATTGATTGATTTATCAAATTTAATATTTTCAATAATTATCATGACAATAATTTTGATTACTTTATGAGTCATATTAGATCTGGCCTGATTATGATTGCAATTTCAATCATTATTGTTAACCTTTATATGATATCTGATTTATGTATTAAAAGTCGCATATGATTAATTCATATATTTTTATTTTATTTTATTGGTTAAACAGCACATCGAACCACTTTTCCTGGAACACACTTTGAACCTGCACATATTTTATTTATTTTTATTTATTTATTTATTTATTATTTCATTTATTATATGTTTTATTCATATTTTATTTAATTTATTTTTTAGGATTTTTAATACTAACTTAATTTAAAGTGATCACAAAAGTTAGTTTTGATCTGCAAATAATTTAAACCCACTTAGTAATATGCGCTATTAGGATATAATTTGAGATATTTGTCTATTCGGGATTAATAATGATACGACCACAAAAAGATACCTAGTAGAGACCGCTTACATGTGGGCGGGCCCAATGCACGATTGGCTCGTAACCTGTTGTAACGACCCGACTCGCTTAAACCGGCGCGGAAGAAACCGACGAGTCGAGTTGTTAGAAACTACAACTCAAAATACCTAAGAAATAATACTAATTCCTCAAATATTATTACCAAACCACAAAAGTACAAATACCCACAAGTTTGTACATACTAATTCCAAAAGTCAAACTAAAAATACTAAAAATACGAGTTAACTCCAACTACGTGTCAGAGTCGTTAAACAACATATAAAAGTCCAAAATCTAAAGAGTAGCATCTAAACAAACTATCACTACCAATACTACAACATCAGTAAATACAACAGGTAACAAAAGAAAGAAACGTCGCTCGCCCAACCCAAAACTAGGCAAGAGCATCATCATCTGAAGTACCTGAAAAATATAACAACGGTCCACCATCAGTGGCGAGTAACATAACTGACTCACCCTAATGGGAACACACATGTACATAGCATAAATCAAACAACAACATCGTTAAACAAAGTACGAGAACAACCCAAAACGTGAACTCGACTCAAACCAACCTAATCAACTATCTTTGGCGCAATCATTCATATTCTAGACCGGACTGTGCTCGTACGAACGCATCTTACGCGCTCGAACTTTCTACTATGTTCGGATTTGAGAATCTTACTCCCAAACCCCATGAAACCAATCTTACTGGAAATCCATGTCCCGTGAAACCAATCTTACTGGAATTCACAAAGATCACATAGTATGACTCCAACTAACCCAATACCGCGGATGGATTAGGGGCAACGTCTTAACCCGAAAACTAAGAATCTTACTCTAAGTTCAGGGCGTCTAGAAATGAAATCAAGCTAATCTTAATTAATCAATTCATTACTCAATTTAATCATATTATTCATTATTACCTCAACTTAACTAAACTAAGTTCAAGAACTGCCTAAAGCCTCGATTCTCGAATTAAATCTAGTTAAAACATCGAAGTTATTCTCAAGAACTGCCTCTAGCCTTATTCTTGAGTCTAACCAATCATTAATCATTAATCTTTATTCATCCTTTAATCAACTCAATCCTAATCTTTAACTTCCTTTACTATTTAAACCATTTTCTTTAACTTACAAGATTCAATCAAGAACTCATAAAGAACTCAAAGAACTCATAAAGAACTCATAAAGAACTCATAAAGAACTCAAAGAACTCATAAAGAACTCATTCAAGATTCAAGATCTTCAATCAAGAACTCAATCAAGATTCAAGATCTTCAACCAAGAACTCATCCAAACTCACAAACTACACGCATATCATCATAATCATCAACATAAACTTATCCAAAATTCATCAAACTTTGATACATAAATCATGATCATATAATAATGTATAACTAATCATAAAATCATGAAAATCATCACTAAAACACCATACAAACATATAAAAATCAGATTATGAAATCATACATAAAATCATGAACAATCATCAACAAACATCCTAAACATGCATTTAATCTATACTATAAACATAGGGTACCAATTAAGTTGAGTTAGTATGTTACCTTATGGGAGATTACACACTAAAACAACGCAAAAGTTGCTGCCCGGAAACAAGCACCAACACGGCACAAGCAAAACACGAACACGGCACCACCACCACGCACCACACGGCTGCCCAGCCACTGCACACACACGAACCCACGAGCCTGCTGCACTCGCACGGCCTGGCTGCTGCCCTTGCACGGCCTGGCTACTGCTCTTGCACGGCACCTCGCACGGCTGTCCCCACACACGGCCCTCTACACGAGCACGATCAAAACCCAACCCGAACCAACGATCTTGGATAAAATAAATGGGTTTAGATTGTGTTTAGGCTACTTAAAGATCAATAGACTTTGAATCTTTAAGTTCAAGGTTAGAACTAATGATGAACAATTGATGGTTTGTTCATCAAAAATGGCGTGAGGCAAGAGAAAGTGGAGGGGGTTTTGTGTTGATTGAACTTTTGATGGCAAGTGTATTAGATGGCAAAATGAGCAAATGAACCCCATGGCTCACTAACCATTCCTATTTATAGGAATTAGTTAAGTGTGAAAGCAAGGCAAGTGGCAATCCCTTGCCATGCCACTAGGAGAAACCGGCCAAAGGGTCACTTGGGCCTAAATATGGGCTCTCGTGATCCATTGGGCTAATTTACGAAAACCGCATGGTAAATCATGCCTAAATCGATTTAACCCAAAATATTAAATAATTAGAACTAAGAAATAAACATTTCGATTAAATCGAAATTATTCATATAAAATTAAAATAAATAGTTCAAAAATTAATTTGAACTAGCACATAAACAAACATAAATACACATAAATACCGGCAAAAATACCGATAAAATCTGGGTCATTACAACCTCCCCTCCTTAAAGAAATTTCGTCCCGAAATTTCAAGGTGCAGGAGATCGCTCCCCATCGAACAGCTCCGGGTACTTCTGCCGCATAGACGCTTCCGTCTCCCAAGTCGCTTCTTCATGGTGTTGATTTCTCCACAACACCTTGACAAGCGGTACCTGCTTACGCCGCAGGGTCCTCTCCTCCCGATCCAAGATCTGGACGGGTCGCTCCTCATAGGTCAGATTCGGCTCGATTACGACCGGATCCACTGAGATCACATGAGTAGGATCATGTACATAATTCCTTAGTTGGGAAACATGAAATACGTCATGAACATTAGCCAAACTAGGTGGTAATGCCAATCGATAAGCCACCTCCCCAACTCGTTCTAGTATCTCGTAAGGTCCCACATATTTCGGTCGGAGTTTCCCCTTCTGACCGAAGCGTACCACTCCCTTGAATGGCGAAACCTTAAGTAAGACCTTGTCACCTACTTCGAAAGCCAGCGGTCTACGTCGATTATCGGCGTAGGATTTCTGACGACTCTGAGCGGCCTGCATCTTAGACCGGATGACTCGAACCTTCTCAATAGTATCGCGTACCATCTCAGGTCCTAAAGCCACAGTATCGCTGATATCATTCCAACATATAGGACTCCGACATTTCCGGCCATACAGGGCCTCGTACGGAGCCATCTCAATGCTGGAGTGATAGCTGTTGTTATAGGAGAACTCTATCAAGCAGAGCATGCGTACCCAAGACTGGTGGTACTCCAGAGCACATGCTCGGAGCATATCCTCCAAAGTCTGGATGGTCCTCTCAGTCTGACCATCAGTAGCCGCATGAAAAGCGGTACTCAACTTCAGCTTCGTCCCAAAGGCTTCCTGAATTGACTTCCAGAAACGAGACAGAAATCTCGGATCTCGATCAGAAACAATCTCCCTCGGAACTCCGTGAAGTCGGATTATGTCCTGAGTATACGCCTCAGCTAGACGCTCCATCGACCAGGTCATCTTCATCGGAATGAATCTAGCGACCTTAGTTAACCTATCCACTATGACCCAAATAGCATTCAAACCATTACAAGTGGGTAGGCCTACTACGAAGTCCATAGATACCGACTCAAATTTCCAGGTCGGAATAGGTAGTGGCTGCAACAGACCTCCTGGTCTCTGATGCTCAATCTTGACCTTCTGACAGGTCAAACACCGAGCGACAAACTCTGCTACATCCCTTTTCATTTTAGGCCACCAGAACTGGCCTTTAAGATCCTGGTAAAGCTTATTACCACCGGGATGAACAGAATAAGGCGAGTTATGTGCCTCGGACATGATTCTGTTTCTAAGGTCAGAACAGCCCGGTACACACCATCTCCCTCGAAAGCGCATACCACCATCAGAAGGGATCTCGAAACCTACGGCTTTACCTTGCCGTATAGCCTCTCGAATCCTAGCAAACTGTGGGTCGTTCTGCTGACCCTCGCGCAGTTCCTGAATTAAATCAGGCTCGGCACTCATCGATGTCAGACGAAGTCTGACGGAACCACGGCTTCTACTGAAGCTCAAGCGATGCTTGCGACTTAGTGCATCTGCGACCAAGTTCGCCTTGCCCTCGCAATAGTTGAGCGTCAGGTCGTAGTCCTTGATCAACTCAAGCCATCGTCTCTGCCTCATATTGAGGTCTTTCTGAGTGAAGATGTACTTGAGACTCTTGTGATCCGTGAATACCTTACACGAACCGCCATAGAGATAGTGCCTCCAAATTTTGAGCGCGAATACTACAGCCGCTAACTCTAAGTCATGCGTAGGATAGTTACGCTCGTGCACCTTCAGTTGCCTCGATGCGTAAGCGATGACCTTCCCACCCTGCATGAGCACACAACCTAAGCCACACTTCGAAGCATCACTATAGACCTCGAAGCCCTCTTCGTCGTTCGGAAGAGTAAGAATCGGAGCAGAGACTAATCTCTGTTTCAACTCCTGAAATGCTTGTTCGCAAGCCTCTGTCCAAACGAATCGGACCTCCTTCTGCAAGAGACTAGACATTGGTCTAGCTATTTTGGAGAAGTCCTGGACGAATCGTCGATAGTATCCGGCCAAACCCAGAAAACTACGAACCTCCGCCACATTTGTCGGGCTACTCCAATCTACTACAGCCTTAATCTTAGCTGGGTCTACTTTAATGCCTTCTTTGCTAATCACATGACCTAGGAAGGCTACTTCGCGAAGCCAGAACTCACACTTGGAGAGTTTCGCGAACCACTTATGACTCCTCAATATCTCGAGTACCATCCGGAGATGTTCCGTATGCTCGGACTCATCTCTAGAATAGATCAAGATATCGTCTATAAATACTACGACGCACTTGTCGAGTAAGTGGTGAAAGGTCCGGTTCATCTGGTCCATGAACACGGCTGGCGCATTAGTGAGGCCAAAGGGCATCACCTCGAACTCGTAATGGCCGTATCGAGTACGAAAAGCAGTTTTCGGAATGTCTTCTTTCTTGACTGGAATCTGATGATATCCAGACCGAAGATCTATCTTCGAAAACACTCCTGCTCCTCGCAGCTGATCGAACAGGTCCTCAATCCTAGGCAATGGGTACTTATTCTTGATAGTTACCCGATTCAACTCTCGGTAGTCTATGCACAGGCGCATACTACCATCTTTCTTCTTCACGAAGAGCACGGGAGCTCCCCACGGAGAAACACTTGGCCTAATGAAGCCCTTATCGATCAAATCCTGGAGTTGTGTCTTTAACTCCAATAACTCAGACGGTGCCATCTGGTACGGTGCCTTCGAGATCGGCGCTGTCCCGGGTACTAAGTCGATATGAAACTCGACATCACGCTCAGGTGGAATACCTGGTAGCTCATCAGGAAATACGTCTCTGAAATCCCTCACTACAGGTATATCGTCCAACAGAGACTCTTTAGTCAAGTCTCGTACCTGACATAGATACACCATATCACCCTTCTGGCGATGCTTCCTCATTTTCAAGGCAGAGATTACCTTTACTCCTTTCTTAAGGACGAACCCAGAGTAGGTAACTCGGTTGCCCTGAGATCCTCGGAATGTCACTGACTGATCTCAGCAATGAATAATCGCTCGATACCTTGATAGCCAGTCCATACCAAGTATTACGTCAAACTCCATCAGCGGAAACTCCTTCAGATCGGCCGTCGCTTGCTCCCCAGCTATCACGATAGGCACTCCTCGGAATTCGCGCTGACTAACAAAATCCTCTCCGGAAGGGAGAGTAATAATTGAACTAACAGGAAGGCTGCCTCGAAGATTAGACCTCGAGACAAAACTACTAGCCACAAAAGAAACAGTAGCACCAGAATCAAATAAGACTAATGCTAACATACCAGAGACAAGGAATCTACCTGATACGACGTCAGGCTGAACCTTGGCCTCCGCCTCGGTCATACAGTAGACTCGGTTCTTCACTGGAGTCTGTGTCGGTGCCGGAAGTCGCTGAATCTCTGAATCTGGCTTCTTCTCGGGACAAGTCGACGCCTTGTGGCCTACCTTACCGCAAGTGAAACAAGTGATCGGAGAACCGTCACACTTCTTCCCTGGATGGAAGTCTCGGCCGCAACCTCTACACTTCGAGCCATCACTGCCCTTACGCGAACTCGGGGTCGACGGGGTACTGCTAGATGTGCCAAACCGGGGCTTCTTAAACGAAGCTGTAGTCGTCGGAACTGGAGCTCTCTTCTTGCTCGAATCCTCCTCGGTAACCGATGCCTGTATCTCGAGTGCTACCTCATAAGCCTGCTGGAACGTAGCCGCTCCACTGCTGATCACGTGAACTCGGATCCTCGGATCTAGCTTTTTGATGTAGCGCTTGACCCGATCCTTCTCTGACGGAACCACAGATGTAGCGAACCTCGACAGCTCGGTAAATCGATCGGTGTACGCCTGGACAGACATCTTACCCTGTGAGAGAGTAAGGAACTCCTCCTGTTTCTGCCACCGCAACTCGTCGGGGTAGAAACGCTCCTGGACCTTATCGATAAAGTCGGTCCAAGACATCGCATGCAACGGCTGGTACGCGTCCTTCGCCAACGTCCACCAGTTATCGGCCTCTCCACGTAAGTAATATGCGGCGATCAGCACCCTCTCGTGATCGGGACAAAACGTCGCGTCGAAGAGCTTCCCCATCTCGCGGATCCAGCTCTCCAAAATAGTGGGGTCGGCAACCCCGTCGTAAGTCGGAGGTCGATGACGTGCGATACGATCGAACGTTGATTGCATATTCGGCGGTTGACGACTATGGTGCGCCAATGTAAGGATCGCTTCCTCGAGTGCCCGCAACCTCTGTCGTCCAGTACTCAACCGGCGAGGTGTAGACATGCTGCAACGCATCACAACAAAAGACATAACAACGATAAAATGTTAGTCAAACACTCCACCACAGTCAAGTACATAAAATAAAGGAAGAAAGAAAATAGAAAAAGGTCCTATCCCGGTCTTTCTACCCAACTCTTCTCCCTTCATTTAACTAGAATTTGGTTGATCACTCGGGAATAATAAAGCTCTCAACTCCCGGGTTTAACTCAAATCCTAAAACTTCACTTAAGACCTATTCGGCTCTGATACCAACTGTAACGACCCGACTCGCTTAAACCGGCGCGGAAGAAACCGACGAGTCGAGTTGTTAGAAACTACAACTCAAAATACCTAAGAAATAATACTAATTCCTCAAATATTATTACCAAACCACAAAAGTACAAATACCCACAAGTTTGTACATACTAATTCCAAAAGTCAAACTAAAAATACTAAAAATACGAGTTAACTCCAACTACGTGTCAGAGTCTTTAAACAACATATAAAAGTCCAAAATCTAAAGAGTAGCATCTAAACAAACTATCACTACCAATACTACAACATCAGTAAATACAACAGGTAACAAAAGAAAGAAACGTCGCTCGCCCAACCCAAAACTAGGCAAGAGCATCATCATCTGAAGTACCTGAAAAATATAACAACGGTCCACCATCAGTGGCGAGTAACATAACTGACTCACCCTAATGGGAACACACATGTACATAGCATAAATCAAACAACAACATCGTTAAACAAAGTACGAGAACAACCCAAAACGTGAACTCGACTCAAACCAACCTAATCAACTATCTTTGGCGCAATCATTCATATTCTAGACCGGACTGTGCTCGTACGAACGCATCTTACGCGCTCGAACTTTCTACTATGTTCGGATTTGAGAATCTTACTCCCAAACCCCATGAAACCAATCTTACTGGAAATCCATGTCCCGTGAAACCAATCTTACTGGAATTCACAAAGATCACATAGTATGACTCCAACTAACCCAATACCGCGGATGGATTAGGGGCAACGTCTTAACCCGAAAACTAAGAATCTTACTCTAAGTTCAGGGCGTCTAGAAATGAAATCAAGCTAATCTTAATTAATCAATTCATTACTCAATTTAATCATATTATTCATTATTACCTCAACTTAACTAAACTAAGTTCAAGAACTGCCTAAAGCCTCGATTCTCGAATTAAATCTAGTTAAAACATCGAAGTTATTCTCAAGAACTGCCTCTAGCCTTATTCTTGAGTCTAACCAATCATTAATCATTAATCTTTATTCATCCTTTAATCAACTCAATCCTAATCTTTAACTTCCTTTACTATTTAAACCATTTTCTTTAACTTACAAGATTCAATCAAGAACTCATAAAGAACTCAAAGAACTCATAAAGAACTCATAAAGAACTCAAAGAACTCATAAAGAACTCATAAAGAACTCATTCAAGATTCAAGATCTTCAATCAAGAACTCAATCAAGATTCAAGATCTTCAACCAAGAACTCATCCAAACTCACAAACTACACGCATATCATCATAATCATCAACATAAACTTATCCAAAATTCATCAAACTTTGATACATAAATCATGATCATATAATAATGTATAACTAATCATAAAATCATGAAAATCATCAGTAAAACACCATACAAACACATAAAAATCAGATTACGAAATCATACATAAAATCATGAACAATCATCAACAAACATCCTAAACATGCATTTAATCTATACTATAAACATAGGGTACCAATTAAGTTGAGTTAGTATGTTACCTTATGGGAGATTACACACTAAAACAACGCAAAAGTTGCTGCCCGGAAACAAGCACCAACACGGCACAAGCAAAACACGAACACGGCACCACCACCACGCACCACACGGCTGCCCAGCCACTGCACACACACGAACCCACGAGCCTGCTGCACTCGCACGGCCTGGCTGCTGCCCTTGCACGGCCTGGCTGCTGCTCTTGCACGGCACCTCGCACGGCTGTCCCCACACACGGCCCTCTACACGAGCACGATCAAAACCCAACCCGAACCAACGATCTTGGATAAAATAAATGGGTTTAGATTGTGTTTAGGCTACTTAAAGATCAATAGACTTTGAATCTTTAAGTTCAAGGTTAGAACTAATGATGAACAATTGATGGTTTGTTCATCAAAAATGGCGTGAGGCAAGAGAAAGTGGAGGGGGTTTTGTGTTGATTGAACTTTTGATGGCAAGTGTATTAGATGGCAAAATGAGCAAATGAACCCCATGGCTCACTAACCATTCCTATTTATAGGAATTAGTTAAGTGTGAAAGCAAGGCAAGTGGCAATCCCTTGCCATGCCACTAGGAGAAACCGGCCAAAGGGTCACTTGGGCCTAAATATGGGCTCTCGTGATCCATTGGGCTAATTTACGAAAACCGCATGGTAAATCATGCCTAAATCGATTTAACCCAAAATATTAAATAATTAGAACTAAGAAATAAACATTTCGATTAAATCGAAATTATTCATATAAAATTAAAATAAATAGTTCAAAAATTAATTTGAACTAGCACATAAACAAACATAAATACACATAAATACCGGCAAAAATACCGATAAAATCTGGGTCATTACACCTGTCCCCGAACCCATACTCTGGTGCACGACCATATGGGGCCAATTGCTCCTGGTATTGGTATTTCTTCGGTGTCCGTGGACCGTATAAAACGCATGGTGGCGACTCCTACTAGTCCGTATTCATGTACCGCGTTAACGAGCATTCAAATAACTCGTGAGACGTAGGTGGCCGGGTAAAAAAGACCCCTACAATTTGGCGACTCCACTGGGGAATATCACTCCTTAGTGGTGTACGTGGACAAACTTGAAAAGTCTCGTGGTCTTATTATTATTATTCCCGAATTATTTTTAGGCATATTGCATGCGGCCCTATGAATAAGTGCCGCAATATAGAACCTTGTCTCATATGAGCATGTTCTATGCTCGAGACCGACCCCGGGGGTTTGGTTATGGTTACTTGTTGGTGCCCGACCACAATGATCATAGCTGGCCCATCCCAGCCATGGCGCGTGATCATCATGCCCGATGAGATCATAATAAGGAATCTATTAACCGTGTGTCATTCAAAATGAAGAATGATCATATCGGTTCATTTTTCTTTAGCCGTGGTACCTTGTGACCACCCAAGACTGACTTTTAGAGACCTTTCATACTAGTTTTTGAGGTTAGTGTGCTTATGTGATTATGTGTGCATTTTTTTTTATGGGCTCTAGCCATGTTTTATTTATTTTTTTTTTCTATTCACTCACACTTCATTTAGTCATGGTCATCCTCTAGTTCATATAGTTCACAATGTTGGGCCTTAGTGTCCTTGCATGTAGTCCATATAGGCTTTGACTTTAGTTTGACCATAGGTTTTGGCCCAAAACCTTAGTCATTCCTTTATTTGGGCTTAGGTCCACTTCTCATATAAATACTTCCATTCACATACATTGTATATTTCATGTATTTTGGTGCCCTCTCAAAAAATAAAAAAAATTCAAATAATATAAAAATAAAAAATTCCCAAAAAAAAAAATCAAAAAAGATTTTTTTTTTTTAAAATAAAAAAAAAAATGGAAATGGCACATTGCATCCATGCATTTTAGGGAAGATGGACATAAAATTAGGACATGCATATACATCTGCATTTACATCCATATCACAGTGACCAAGGGGGAATTACTAAAGGTTTTTATTCGTTTCAGTTCGGAGCGGTCTAAACAATCCATTTTCAATCCAAAGCATAGCCGAGGTCCGAGCAAGACTCAAGCCCAGTCCAACCCCACTTCATTTAAACACCACCACAGCTTCACTCAAACTTATCCAAACCCAAAAGCCTTAAGCCCATACCTAAACATCACTCAAGACCATATTCCAAACTTACATCGCTCAAGCCCAACCTCACTCAGGCCCATCACTTAAGCCCATATTTCTAGCCTATACCACTCAAGCCCACATCACTACCTTTAACCCAGTGAGTCACCCCAAGGCATGGGTTACTAACCCATGCGGCCTTCCTAGATCGAGTCGATGAGTCTTCATCCTAGCCCACTGACCCTTTCACTTCCCATCTCGAGTCTATGTCATAAACACTTTGACCTTTCCACTCTCCACCGAATAGCCCACCACATTTCCACATCCTCTGTTTCCAATTAGCAATATCATGCAGGTCCAATCACTTACACGGCTTCAATGGATAAAACTGACACCTTCACACACTGACCTCACTACACTTCCACACACTGACCTCACATGTAATATCAATAATCACTTTCACACACGACCTCACGAGGACATGCTTTCAAACGGTCAATGGCATATTTGGAGAATGGTGCAATGGCCTCAAAGAATCAAAGCCCATGCCCAGCTTAATTACAATTCAAATTCATAATGGAGTACAGGGGATCAAATGGCAGCACTCGTAATCAAGGCTCATTCGCACCTAAAGGGGTTAAATGCCAAAGATCATTTGAAAGCATTGTCCGGAGCAACAAAAACCTCATTCAAGCAAAAGTCGAGGCAAAAAAAAAAAACAATAACAAAAACAAAAACAAAAACAAAAAAACAAAAACAAAAACAAAAAATAAAAACAAAAACAAAAACAAAAACAAAAACAAAAGAAAAAGAAAAAAATCAATTCAAAAATCAAGCCCACGGAACTACGATGGTTTCATTCGGAAAGGATACGTAGGAAACCTCTCCTCGAGGTTCGACCACAACATAATATGAGGCCCGTGAGTGGTTTGACTTGCTAAGAATTTGACAGTAGTATTTTTAGTCTAGATCCCGACATAGACTCAAGTTTTGAACCAACATCTCTAGCCTACCCTTATATCTAGCCACATCATCTTCAACTCCAAGTGACAAATTTTAACCTTTCTACTTTTTTCGAACCTTAGACCATTCTTTGGCCACCTTGAAGGACACTTTGTCTCGATCAATAGGAAGAAAAGCCACCTAACCCCACCATAGGTTAGTACATCTCGTTGGGGGGCTCACCTCCATGGCTCACAAAATTTGCCCTGCCTCTCTATAACCTCCGTCATCACTCTTTAGCTGGGGCCTACCTATTCCACCACAAACTTGAAATCCACAAAAAATCCTTAACTGTCACCCTCATTCATGCCATCCTTATGCCACATGTTGTTAGCCTCCCTATCCATCTACTCCACCACAAATATAGCCTTCCCATATACCTTAACCCCATTGGCTGGGGGCTCGCTCATGATCGAATTGAAAGTTTTTGATTGATTGGGGGCTTAAGATAGCTCCGCCCCATTTTTGGAAAGCTCCATACCATTGGTTGATCCCCTTGATTATTTATTGCATTATCATACATAACACATCACATTTCATAAGCATCAATCACATCATGCATCATGCACTATATGCACATTGTACACAGTCATTTCATGCATACATTCACATACATGCATAAGCATCACACACATTGTACATCCGCACATCACATAGCACAAAGAGCATAAGGCTAGAGCCCATCTTTTTTTAATCCTAGAATCGCTATATGCGATTAGTGTCTTAGATAATTTTCGTGAGCCCGTGTATGCCCATATGGTTTATTTCTATGTGCAGTTTTCCCTTGATATCGTTACTTATGTTATTGCCTCGCCCCAACCATAATACTTTGACTTTCGTCTTGCGAGAACATTCGTCTCTCCGGACTCAGTCAAAGTGGGGGCTTCTCATCTTACACACAACTCCTTGTACATTTTTTCCGCTTCAACGGCGTCATCATCTTTTTTTACGGGTTTATGCTTACCCTAATTCCTCTAAGGGTTTACCCTTAATTCCCCAGCAAGAATACATTAACCTTCTTCTTGCGAGAACATTCATCTCTCTAGACTCAGTCAAAGTGGGGTCTTCTCATCAGACACCCACATCGTTTTCCCTCACTCACAATCACTTTGCTTACGGGTTTATGCTTACCCTAAGCTTACAATTACTTTTCTCATAGGGTTTGTGCTTACCCTAAGATCTCAAATATCACTCTAAGGGTTTATGCCTACCCTTAATTTACTTACTTTTCTCATGGGTTTATACTTACCCTAAGTTCACAAGTATCACTCTAAGGTTTTATTCCTACCCTTAACTCACTTACTTTTCTCACCGGTTTATGCTTACCCTAATTCTCTAAGGGTTTACCCTTAATTTCCCAGCCAAAATACTTTGACTTTTCGTCTTGCGAGAACATTCGTCTCTCCAGACTCAATCAAAGTGGGGGCTTCTCATCAGACGTATATGTTTCCCTTACACATTTTTCCGCCTCAATGGCATCACTCACAAGCACTTTTCTAACAGGGTTTATGCTTACCCTAATCTTACAAAAATTCTTTTAAGGGTTTATGCCTACTCTTAGTTCACTTACTTTTCTCAGGGGTTTATACTTACCCTAATCTTACAAATCTTACCTTTAAGGGTTTATGCATAACTTTAATGCACTTACTTTGCTTACGGGTTTATGCTTACCCTAAGCTTACATATGTTTTTCTAAGGGTCTATGCCTACCCTTGATCCACTCACTTTACTTATGGGTTTATGCTTACCCTTATTTCTTCTCTCAATAGTTTATACTCTTGATTCTTCTCATAAGAGTTTATGCTTACACTTAACACATCACTTTACCTTCTCTGATCTCAAGAGTTTATACTTACTCTTGATTCCCCTCAGGAGAGTTTATGCTTACTCTTAACACATATTCTTTTCTCATGGGTTTATGCTTACCCTAATCTCTCAAGAGTTTATTCTTACTTTTGTTTTCTTCCTCTAAGAATTTATACCTACCCTTAGAACATTATCATTCTCACGGGTTTATGTTAACCCAAACACACATCATACTTTCTCACAAGAGTTTATGCTTACTCTTGACTCGTCACATTTTCTACCAAGAGTTTATGCTTACTCTTGGCACACAACGGGTTTATGTCTACCTTAAACATATTTTTTCGCGAGTTTATGCATACTCGCGCACACCTTTTCAAGAGTTTATGCTTATTCTTGATCGATCCCTCCTATACGACTCTTCATTTTCCCAAGGGTTTATGCTTACCTAAGGGAATAGCTCCGAAGGATCCAAGCACATCCGGAGGAACCCGATGATTCATCCACCATCATCCCGAGGATCCAGGCGCTTCTAAGGGATTAAACCGCATGGGGAGCGGTTACAGGTCAAACTAACATTTGTTTTGCAGGTACCGGCGTTAAAAAGGGTAACTCAAGATCGCAGAACGTCTTGAGTGATCCTCCGTCCCGACAGGAATACTTTGACTTTCGTCTTACGAGACTTTCGTCTCTGCAGACTCAGTCAAAGTGGGGGCTTCTGTAGACACCTAAAAGTGTCTCCCCAATTAAGGGTCCAATGATTGTAATATACCCGTCGCCAATTGGTCCGGCTTTCTGAAAAGGCCCGAGAATTGCTTGTGCGTGGCTAGACCCACTTTTAGACCTTTTAACCAAGCCCAAACCTTTTAGCCTAAATAAACCAAAACTAGCATTACTAACTTTTTAATAATAACAATAACAACAACAACAACAACAACAACAACAACAATAATAATAATAATAATATCTCCCATATCATATCTAATCACCCCTTCCAACTCATATAATCTCAACCATATCACACCATACCACCCATATCATCACCATTACCATTATCCTATCACCATGCTTCCCATATTTATCATCCAATACCTTTCCGAGCGAGCCTCTGGGATCTCCTGTAAACCCCCATGTATCTCATAATATCAATCATATCTCATCCATATCCATACCATCCATTATTCTTGAACCTTCTTCACATCCTTATATATACCTCCTCTCTTACCATTAACAACATAACAACAAGTCCTATCAACACCTACAATCTTCTTCCACAAGCAACAACAACCACAAAAGCAATAACAACAAAACACACAACAAAACAATCCTCTCGAACTCCCCTCTAAACTACAACAAACTGCCTCAGCAATAACACATAAAAACAACCCTCAAAACAGTCATAAAATGAGCGATTCGAAAGCCTTGACGATTCCGTTTCGACCATGGCGATTTCGGTATAATTTCTGAGGACTCAATCTCTTTATAATCATATATTCATTTGATTTCATAATTCATTTAAGTACTAATCAATTTATTCATGATTGTAGCAAGTTATAGTTTGATGTTTTGCTTCATTTTCTCGGTTTTGTTCTGAGTAGTAAAGTTGATGAATTTTCCAGAGCTATTGGGAATGAGTTATGATATGTGCGAGTACTCATTTTCGAGATTGTTATGTCTATTTTCAATGAAAAATATTTCAAAAAATTTAAGAAAATTCCTTCTGGGCGTTTTATGGGATTGAACGCAGCCTGGTCATGAACTCGCTGTTCAGATTTTTTATTTCCAGTTTTGTTTGTCTAACTTTGCTGAATTTTGCAGGACAATTGGGATTGAATTAGGAGTCGTGTGAATAATCATTTTAAATATTATTATGTCTACTTGTACTGAAAAATATCAAATAAATTTTATAAAATTGTCTTCTAGATGTTTTATGGGTTCGAACAGGGGATAGTCAGTCTTGCTGTTTTCAGTTTCGTTTGTCTGACTTTGATGAATTTTCCAGGATTGCTCGAAACTAATTAGTGGTCGTGTGAGTAGTCGTTTTGAAGCTTTTTGTGTCTAGTTTTATGGAAAAATATTAGAAATTTTTTTAAAAATATTCTTGCAGGTGATTTTCTGGTCCAAAGCCAGGTTGGTCAGTGCTGATCTGATTGCATATGACTTGATTTTCTTAGTTTCTTTTGTTTTATTTTTGTTAGTTTTTTTAATTGATATTATTTGACTTGATTTTATTTCATATGATTTTATTTGGTAACATATTGTTTAATTATGTCACTTGTTATCTTACTTGATCTTTTTATTATTTCATGAACTCATGTACATATTTTTATTTTATCTCATGTATATATTTTGTAACCTTGGACAATTGTGACATTAGGGACCGTTTAATATGGATTAAATCAAAGTGATCACCTTAAATTAGTCATAATTGTAATAATTTGAACACGCCTAGTAAATCGCGCTTTTAAGGACATAATACGGAGATATTTGTGTATTCGGGATTAATAATAATTTGACCACAAAAAGAGACCTAGTAGAGACCGCTTACAGGCGGGCGGGCCCAATGCACGATTGGCTCGTAACCTGTCCCCGAATCCATACTCTAGTGCACGACCATTGGGGCTGATTGCTCTTGGCTTTCAGTAATTCTTCGGTGACCGTGGACCGTATAAAACGCACGGTTGCGACTCCTACTAGTCCGTATTCACGTACGGCGTTAACGAGCATTCAAATAAACTCGTGAGACGTAGGCGGACGGGTAAAAACGACCCCTACAGTTTGGCGACTCCGCTGGGGAATATCACTCCTTAGTGGTGTGGACAAACTTGAAAAGTCTCGTGGTCTTATTATTATTATTCCCGAATTATTATTAGGCATATTGCATGCGGCCCTACGAATAGGTGACGCACTATAGGACCTTGTCTCATATGAGCATGTTTTATGCTCGAGACAGACCCCGGGGGGTTTGATTATGGTTAGTTGTGGTGCCCAACCTCAATAATCATAATCGGCCCATCCCAACCATGGCGCGTGATCCTCATGCCCGATGAGGTCATAATAAGAGATTCCTAATCGTGTGTCATTCAATTTGAAGAGTGACTAGATCGTTTTAGTTTCTCTTTAGCCATGGTACCTTGTGACCACCCAGGACTGGCCTTATAGAAGACCACTCATCTTGTATCATGTTAGTGTGACTATGTGTGCATTTTTTTTTCTTTTCTTTTGTGGGCTCTAGCCATTTTAATTTTCACTATTCACTCACATTTCATATAGTCATGGTCATCTTCTAGTTCATATAGTCCATTTTTTTGTTGGGCCTTAGTATCCTTGCATATAGTCCATATAGGCTTTGACCTTAGTTTGACCATAGGTTTTGGCCCAAAACCTTAGTCGTTCCTTTAAACGGGCTTAGATCTACTCCTCATTTAGGTATTTCCATTCATATACATTGCATATTTTATGTCATATGGTGCCCATTCAAAAAAAAAAATACAAAAAAAAAATAAATAAATAATTCAAAAAAAAAATTCAAAAAAGCTCAAAAAATTATATAATTCAATATAATTCAAAAAAGTTTTTTTTATTTAAAAAAAGTAAAATAAAAATGGAAAGGGCACCTTGCATCCATGCATTTTAGGGAAGATGACATTTAAATTAGGACATGCATATACATCCGCATTTGCATCCATATCACAATGATCAAGGGGGTTCACTAAAAATTTTGGTTCTTTTCAGTTAAGAGCGGTCTAAACAGTTCCAAGTCGACCCAAAGCATAGCTGAGGTCCGAGCAAGCCTCAAGCCCAATCCAACCTTACCTCAACTCATTTAAACACCACCCCAGCCTCACTCAAACTCATCCAAACCCAAAAGACTTAAGCCCACACCCAGCCTACACCATTTAAGCCCATATCTTAAGCCTACATCACTCAAGCCCATATCCCAAACTTACATCACTCAAGCCCACATCTTTAGCCCACAACTCAAACACCACAAATGGCCACCCAAGAGGACCAACTTAAACAGCTCGCTAAGCGTTTCGACGAATCGACCGCTGTACTCGAAGGGCTCCAGGCCAAGGTCAGCGATCTAGAAAAAACCCCAAGCTCATCCATGATAAAGAACCTAGCCGAACATGTCCAAAAAATAAGAGACTCTGCCTTCCACCAAGAAACACTTTCCATTGACCCTAACCTTTCCTCCAAGCTTCCTAAGGAATTCTCGAGCAAGGATCTCCCAAAGTTCAAGTCCACAGATGATCCTCGTTATCACCTCAAAGGATTTCGAGCCACCATGGTCCTTAAGGGTATTGAACCAGCACTATTCCCTACAGTCTTTCCACTCTCACTTGAACCAGTTTGCCAAAAGTGGTTCTACTCTCTTTCTGAGAAGGATACATCTACATGGGAAGACATTGTGCATGCCTTCATGACCCGTTACAAGGGGAACATCCAGGCCCAGATCTCGACAAGAGAAATTGAGATCTTGAGGCAAGGTGAGAAAGAAGGGTTCACTGCTTATTTGACAAGATGGAAGCAAGTTGCAGCCCAAATGGTCACTACTCCTGCTGAATCAGAAATGGTCAAGACCTTCATCTCCAGTCTACAGCCAAAGTACCAGGATCACCTCAAGTACTTAGGCCTCACCACCTTCCAAAAGGTCTATCACATTGGAGTAGACATAGAGGACGATCTGCTAAAGGGTGATACGTCAAGCTCACCAGAATTCGATGAGTTGAAGAATTCGATGAGTCAGTCAGGGTTGTTTCTTTAGGTTGAGTCGGAGAGTCCCTCCACCTAGATATTTTCATTTCTTTTCTTTCTTTTTCGAGCCTATGTCATTAGGATTTTTCTTTCCATTTATAACCTTCTAATTTCATTGATATTAATAAAATTCTTTTTTTTTTTCATTTTTTGCCTCACTTTTAATTAGTGCTTTTAACTCTAACATATTTCACGACCTCAAATTTTCATAATCATTAAAATTGAACATAATAAATGGACATTGCCGGAGAGGCCTTCTTTTCTTGAACTCCTAAAAATCATCAACCCTTTCCCAGTACCTGTATTCATTCAACCCCTTGCAGGCCTTTGAGCCTTAAACACAAATAAGCTAAGCCTACTTCCCTTCCTTACCCACATCTACCTCACCCATGGGATCAAGTGGTGCGTAGGAAAAGACATGTGCCTAAAACAAAAAAAAAAGAAGAAATAAAATTCATACTCGATACACAACAAACATAGTTATGAAAGTCGAGTCAAAGCTTCCAATTCAAACACAATCATAATCCAAGCTCAAAAAATTCAGAAGCCAGAAAAGTCGATAAAGCTAGTTCAGTTCAATAAATCCAGTTTAATTCAATAAATCCATCTCAATTTCCAGTTCAATTCAATAAATCTAACTCAGTTCAATAAATCCAGTTGAATGCAATAAATCCAGTTCAATTCAATGAATCCATTTCAATTCAATAAATCCATTTCAATTCAATAAATCCAGCTCAATTCAATAAATCTAGCTCAATTCAATAAATCCAGTCCAATAATTCGACCCAGTCCAATCCAATTCAAAAAAAAAGTCAAAAAGCACACTACGCACCATGGGGAGTTAAATTGGGAACTTTGAGCCTTCTTTCCCTTTTCCTTCTTAACCCTCAACCGTAGCCAAACATTTCAACCACAAAAGCCCTCTCCCCAGAGGCATCGTCTAAATAATCATCAAGAACTACGATGGTCTGATTCCATAAGGATACGTAGGAAGCCTCTTCTCGAGGTTCGACCCAATTAATAAATTTTTGAGGTCCACCCTTTTAAGTAACTTGGATTACTTAGGGTTTTAAGGACAAATTCCTAGTTCACCACCCGTCATAGGCTCGAGTTTGAACCAACATTAATTCAGCCAACTACATCAATTCCCTACATCATCACCCTTCAGTCATAAATTTTTAGCCTTTCTTTTTCTTGCACCGACTTTCTCTTTTCCACACCCTGGGGGCTTTCTCTGATTCTTCTTAAGCTCATAACTTTTATTTGACTCTTGTGTTCTCCCATTTGCACCGACATTTGAGCTAGCCTCTTTTCTCAATGCTTTGGCCTCTTCGTGCAATCCACAAAACAACTTTTCCTTCATCCATCCTTAGCCTACAGGCTGGGGGCTTACCTATCCATCTACTCCACCGCAAACCTGAGATTCACAAAAAGCCTTATCCATCATCTCTCATTCATGCTACCTGACCTATTCAGCTACTTCACCACAAATATAGCCTTCCCCTCGGGTTAGGAGATTGCTTATGATCGAAGGCTCTGTCTTTGATTGATTGGGGGATTAAAGACCGCTCCATCCCCATTTTTAATTACTATACTATTGGTAGATCCCCTTGGTCATTCATTTCCTTGTCATACATAACTAGCATCCTATATGCACCACATTTCACGAACACCAATCACATCATGCATCCTGCACCACAAGCATATCGGGCATCATAATCATTTCATGCATACATTCATAAGCATCATGCACATTGTACATATGTATATCACAGAGCACAAAGCACACAAGGCTAGAGCCCATCTTTGTTGAATCCTTGAATCACTATATGTGATTGTTGTCTTGCTTAATTTGGTCATGAACCAATGTATGCCTATATGGCTATGTACAATTTTTCCTTGATATTTTTTCCTCATGCAACCCACACATGATATTGCCTCGCCTCAACCATAATACTTTGACTTTCGTCTTGTGAGAACATTTGTCTCTCCGGACTCAGTCAAAGTGGGGGCTTCTCATCATACACACACCTCCTTGTACATTTTTTCCGCCTCAATAGACTCAGCATCTTTTAAGGGGTTTATGCTTACCCTAATTCCTCTAAGGGTTTACCCTTAATTCCCCAGCAAGAATGCTTTGACCCTCGTCTTGCGAGAACATTCGTCTCTCCAGACTCAGTGAAAGTGGGGGCTTCTCACCAGACACACACTTCCTTTTCCCTTACTCACAAGTAATTTTCTCATAGGGTTTATGCTTACCCTAAGATCTCAAATATCACTCTAAGGGTTTATACCTACCCTTAATTCACTTACTTTTTTTTCATGGGTTTATACTTACCCTAAGTTTACAAGAATATCACTCTGAGGGTTTATGCCTACCCTTAATTCACTTAATTTTCTCATGGGTTTATACTTACCCTAATTTCTATAAGGGTTTACCCTAGGGGCTTCTCATCAGACGTATATGTTTTTCCTTACACATTTTTCCGCCTCAATGGCATCACTCACAATCACTTTTCTCACAGGGTTTATGCTTGCCCTAAGCTCTCAGATATCACTCTAAGGGTTTATTCTTACCCTTAATTCACTTTCTTTTCTTATGGGTTTATGCTTACCCTAATTCCTCTAAAGGTTTATGCCTACCCTGGCCTTAAATCACTTGATTTGCTCATGGGTTTACACTTACCCTAATTCCTCTAAGGGTTTACCCATAATTCCCTAGCCATAGTACTTTGACTTTCGTCTTGCGAGAACATTTGCCTCTCCAGACTCAGTCAATGTGGGGGCTTCTCATCAGAAGTATATGTTTTTCCGTACACATTTTCCCACCATAACAACATCACTCACAAGCACTTTTCTCACACGGTTTCCACTTACCCGAATATTACAAAAGTTCTTCTAAGGGTTTATGCCTACCCTTAATTCACCTGCTTTGCTCACAGGTTTATGCTTACCCTAAGCTTACAATTATTTCTCTCCAAGGGTTTATGCATACCCTTAATCCACTTCTCTTTGCTTATGGGTTTATGCTCGCCCTAAGCTTACAAATATTCTTCTCTAAGGGTTTATGCCTACCCTTAATCCATTTGCTTTTCTTATGGGTTTATGCTTACCCTAAGCTTACAAATATTTCTCTCCAAGGGTTTATGCATACCCTTAATCCACAAGCACTTTGCTTATGGGTTTATGCTTACCCTCAAACCTCCTCTCAAGAGTTTATACTTACTCGTGATTCTCCTAAGAGTTTATGCTTACTCTTAACACATCACTTTGCTTAGGGTTTATGCTTACCCTCATACCTTCTCTGATCTCAAGAGTTTATACTTACTCTTGATTCCCCTCCTAAGAGTTTATGCTTACTCTTAACACATTATCCTTGCTCATGGGTTTATGCTTACCCTCATCTCTCAAGAGTTTATTCTTACTCTTGTTTTCTTCCTCTAAGATTTTATGCCTACTCTTAGCACATTATCATTCTCACGGGTTTATGTTAACCCAAACACATATCATACTTTGTATCAAGAGTTTATGCTTACTCTTGACTCGTCACAATTTCTACCAAGAATTTATGCTTACTCTTGGCACAGAACGGGTTTATGCCTACCCTAACCATATTTTCTCGCGAGTCTATGCTTACTCGCGCACACCTTTTCAAGAATTTATGCTTACTCTTGATCGATCCCACCTATACGACTTTTCACTGTCCCAAGGGTTTATGCTTACCCAAGGGAATAGTTCCGAAAGATCCAAGCGCATCCCGAGGAACCAGACACTTCATAAGCCATCATCCCGAGGATCCAGACGCTTCTAAGGGATTAAACCGCACAGGGCACGGTTACAGGTAAAACTAACATTTGTTTTGCAGGTACCAGCGTTAAAAAGGGTGACTCAAGGTCGTAGAACGTCTTGAGTTATCCTCCGTCCCGACAGGAATACTTTGACTTTCGTCTTGCGAGTTTTATGCTTACTCTCCAGACTCAGTCAAAGTGGGGGCTTCTGTAGACAACTAAATGTGTCTCCCCATTGTAGAGACTAATGATGAACGTACCATATTGCCATAAGATACAACTAAGGGAAATTGACGATGAAAATACACAATATACCTCAACCAATTGCCTAAACCATGTTTGAATTGCCTTGGAAGCGTGTATTAGGATTCGCGATGATTACGGGATTTATTCGTAATTTTTCTATATTTTTAGATATTTTTTTTTTATATTTTTGCATTCATTTATCAATGTTTTATTTTCATATAAAAAAATAAAAAATGTTATTTTACATCATACAATATTTTTAAAATAAATCAGAAAAATATTTTTATAATTTATTCATATTTTTCTATATTTTTTATCATATTTTTAGAGCTTTTTATGATTTTTTTAGGATTTTTGCATGCTTAGGGGCATTTTCGTCATTTCCGAATGTTGAAAATTGTTCCGCAAAGCATATTAGTATTTTTCATACTTTTCGTAATTTTCCATAATTTTTAATAATTTTTCTGTAATTTTTTGAAGCTTATGGAGGAATCTAGAACATTCCAGAACGTTCTGGGCATTCCGGCACATTCTAGAACATTCCGGGACATCCCGGGACACCCCGGAATATTCCGGAATATCAAAATATTAAGAATATTTTCGTAATCAAATAAAAATCGGATAAAATCTTAGAGATCACCCTTAAAATAAAGCAAAAAATCGACCCGGATCAAGGCCTGACCTGCGCCTAGACGCAGGTCTATATTACAAGACCTGCGCCTAGACGCAGGTCACAATATACTCACCTGCATGTAGACGCAGGTCATGTTACAGGACCTGCGTCTAGACGCAAGTCACTGCTCTTCACGGATCGTTCTTTGCTCCTTCTGGCCTATAAATACACGTCCTTCCAACCTTTTTAACACACACCAACACCACGAACTATCCTTCTGCATTGCATACTTACATCCTATACCTTTCTTTTCCATCAAACAACCCTCAAAACATCATCAAACACATCACAAATCACCAACTCAACAAAATCTAAACAAGCATATTGCAGACATCATCGTCGATCCCTCCTTGGTTGTTCTATCAAGGCATTACCAGGTACAATTCGTGAAGTCTCTATTTCAAATCTATTTGTTATAAGTTTATCGTATATTTATAAATCTTTCAAAATGATGGTCTTTGATAATGGTTAACGCGTTTATTGGTCTAAATATTTTATGTGAATTTTAGTGCTTAATTTCATGTCTGTCATATTAATGTTAATACTTTAATTGTTGTTTTAATCTGATCGGCCATGATTTATAAATTTTCAATATTGATGCATTATATTTTATGCCTCATATTAATCAGATCTGTTATCATATGTTTTTACCGTTGATTAATTTATTTTTAATATATTGATTGATTTATCAAATTTAATATTTTCAATAATTATCATGACAATAATTTTGATTACTTTATGAGTCATATTAGATCTGGCCTGATTATGATTGCAATTTCAATCATTATTGTTAACCTTTATATGATATCTGATTTATGTATTAAAAGTCGCATATGATTAATTCATATATTTTTATTTTATTTTATTGGTTAAACAGCACATCGAACCACTTTTCCTGGAACACACTTTGAACCTGCACATATTTTATTTTTATTTATTTATTTATTATTTCATTCATTATGTGTTTTATTCATATTTTTATTTAATTTATTTTTTAGGATTTTTAATACTGACTTAATTTAAAGTGATCACAAAAGTTAGTTTTGATCTGCAAATAATTTAAACCCACTTAGTAATATGCGCTATTAGGATATAATTTGAGATATTTGTGTATTCGGGATTAATAATGATACGACCACAAAAAGAGACCTAGTAGAGACCGCTTACAGGCGGGCGGGCCCAAAGCACGATTGGCCCGTAACCTATCCCCGAACCCATACTCTGGTCCACGACCATATGGGGCCGATTGCTCCTGGCATTGGTATATCTTCGGTGTCCGTGGATCGTATAAAACGCACGGTGGCGACTCCTACTAGTCCGTATTCATGTACGGCGTTAACGAGCATTCAAATAACTCGTGAGACGTAGGCGGCCGTGTAAAAACGACCCCTACAATGATGCATAAAGAGGTTGAGGTGTACGTACATGATATGATTGTGAAGGCAAAAGAAAGGGAAGACCATGACAAGAATCTGCGGAAATTTTTTGATCGCCTCAGGAAATATAACATGAGACTCAATCCACAAAATTGTGCATTCGGGGTCATATCAGGCAAACTGTTAGGTTACATCATTAGCTCCCGGGGAATTGAAATTGATCCATCCAAAATCAAAGCCATCATGTCTCTCAAACCACCTTCGAATGAAAAAGAAATTAGAGGATTCCTTGGACGACTACAGTACATC
Source organism: Salicornia ramosissima (assembly GCA_951394345.1). Classification (NCBI taxonomy): domain Eukaryota; kingdom Viridiplantae; phylum Streptophyta; class Magnoliopsida; order Caryophyllales; family Amaranthaceae; genus Salicornia; species Salicornia ramosissima. The sequence goes on along the minus strand of OX596234.1, from coordinate 27,076,675 downwards.
AGCAGGTTTATCTCTAAACTAACCATGGTGTGTGAACCCATTTTCAAAAAGCTAAAAAAGAATCAACCGAAAAAGTGGGATGAGGATTGTCAAAAATCCTTCGACAAAATAAAACAATACCTCACCAATCCCCCTGTTCTTAAACCTCCAGTCCCAGGAATACCTCTGCGACTCTACATCCCCATGACTTCCTCAACAGCGGGGGCTATGCTTGCTCAAGAGGTAGAGGGCAAAGAAAAGGCAATCTATTACTTGAGCAAGAAGTTCCTTCGATATGAAGAAAACTACTCTCAAACAGAGAAACTTTGCCTTGCCTTGGTTTGGTCTACCAAAAAGCTTAGGCATTACCTCTTAACCCATACCGTGCATATCATCTCAAATGGCGATCCTCTCAAATATCTCCTTGAAAACCCTGCAATGAATGGGAGGCTCTCCAGATGGGTAGTTATGTTGTCTGAGTTCGACTTGAAGTATGTGCCCAAGAAAGCTATAAAAGGGAGTGTGCTCTCTGATTTTCTAGCTGATTCCCCCGATGAAGCATCTCCTGAAGAACATGAATTCCCAGACGAGGATTTCTTGATGACAGAAGATGAATCTTGGGCTTTGTATTTTGATGGGGCCTCAAATAAAAAAGGATGTGGTGTCGAAATTCTTTTGATCTCGCTAGAAGAAGAACACACACCCATCTCAGTAAAGATTGATTTTGACGTCACTAATAATGCCGCCGAATATGAAGCATGCATCATTGGGCTTGAAGCGGCGGTAGCCTTAGGGGTACAGAAGCTCCGGGTCTATGGGGATTCATCACTCATAATAAATCAGATTTCGGGAAGATGGAAAGTTCAAAGCGAGAGCCTAGCACTCTACCAAGCTCACCTTGAAACTATCGCCAAGGAAATCGATGAAGTCGAATATACCTATCTTCGAAGGGAGGATAATCAATTCGTAGATGCATTAGCAAGACTAGCATCCATGATCCGAATCCCTAACTCTTTTGCCCAAATGCCTTTGGTCATTGAAAGGCGACAAGCCCTGGCTCATGTCCACAACATAGGAGATAGTGATGAAGCCCCGGCCTCCCAGCAGAATAAAGAAAAACCTTGGTTCACTGATATCTTAAACTATCTACAACATAATCAGTATCATGCAAATGCATCCAAGTCTGATCAAAGAGCTCTTCGGTGATTGGCTATCCAATTCATCTTTTGAAGCGGTCAATTGTATAAAAGGAACCATCATGGGGTACATCTCTTTTGCATCAATGGTCCACAAACTAAGCAGGCCATGGATCAGGTCCATGCCGGCAATTGTGGTACTCACATGAATGGGAGGATGTTGTATCGCAAAGTGATGTCTTTAGGATACTTTTGGCTCACCATGGAAAAGGATTGCATCGAGTACGTTATAAAGTGCGACACTTGCCAAAGTCATGCCAATCTCCAACATATCCCGCCATCTCTCCTCTATACCTTCACTTCACCATGGGCTTTCTCTACTTGGGGTATAGACATCATCGGCAAAATCACTCCGCCCGGTCAAGGTGGTCATGAATACATTCTAATAGCCATTGATTATTTCACAAAATGGGTTGAAGCCGCCTCCTACGCTCAGCTCCAGGCAAAGCACGTAGCCACATTTGTTCAGAACAACATCATCTGCTGTTTTGGGGTGCCTCATGAAATCATTAGCGATAATGGAAGCCATTTTGAGAAAGAATGTGTGGATCTCCTTGGCAAATACAAAATTCAACAACACAAGTCTTCCCCCTATCGCCCTCAAACTAATGGTGCCGTAGAAGCCGCAAACAAAAATGTGAAAGCTATCATAGCCAAGATGACCGAGACATACAAAGATTGGCCTCACAAGCTTCAATTTGCTTATGGGGATATCGTACCACCGTGAGAATAACCTCGACTGGTGCTACTCCGTTTTCTTTGGTATATGGTACCGAGGTCGTGCAACCAATCGAATTGGAAATTCCATCATTAAGGATCGTGTTGGAGAGCCAGATTCCCGAAGCCGAGTGGGCAAAGGCGAGATATGACAAATTGGTACTCTTGGATGAAAGACGTCTAAAGGCCATACACAACGTGCAAGTGTACCAACAGAGGATAGCTAGATGATATGTGGTATTTTGGTAGATATTTTCTTAGTTTTTATTAGTTTCTTTTCTTATTTTATTTAACTTTCGTTAGCTTTTTTAGGCTTTTTAGCTTAGTTTTGATTTTGTAGTCCCCTTCCCCTTTTTCTTTGTGATTTACTCTATTTTGCCTTGTTTCTGCATTTTCTTCCCTTTTTGCAGGTCTCGAGTCGATTTCAGAACCCGAGGAAGCGAACCGGGAACCTCGAGGAAACCACAAGTCCTCTATGCCATTGTTGGTGCTAAAAAGGCTGTTGAACCATGTTTGATTTGAATGATGACAAACCAATCCTCTATACTTGATGTCTATGTATATTTGTATATGAACAGGTTGAATCAAGTGAGGACTCATCAAGGCAACCATGAAGGCCTTGAGATACTTGAAGATCAGAAGCCAAGAGCTTGGAGCTTTTTATTTTTATATTTCTAGGATCTTCTTGTAAAATAGGCTTAGGAAAATATTCTTAATGTTTTTAAGTAAAGAGCAAAAAGACTTTAAGTTTACATCCAGTAAAGAGAATAGGCCAAGAACAAGCTAAGAACAGGCACAGAACAAGCTTGGAACAGTTTCCTTTACCAGATGTAGACTTAGTAGTACTGAGACCACTGTGAGAACATACCTCAGTATTACGCACGTGATCCGTACAAATTTTGGTGTTCAAAATTATTTTTGAAAATTTATTTGAAAAATTTGGATCACTTGTACTTTGGAAATCTGCCAAATTAATCTACAAAATCAGCCTTGAAATGTACTTGTTTGGACTTTAGTGTACTTTCCACTACATGTAGTGGAAGGAGACAAAGGTCTGAAATAGGTGCCTTTCTACTTGTGTCAGCTGAGCTTGTTTGCACAATTTAGGCAAGTCTCCAAACACACTTCTAGAGGACGGTTTTTTCCTTGCCTATATAAACAATCTTTGCAAAAAACCCTAGAAGACTTTTTCTCTCAAAAGAAAACCAAGTAATATTTTCTGAGAGTATATCCTTAGTGCAAAACTATCTCCATATCCATCTTTTAGAGAAAAACTTACGGAGATTTAAGTTTGTAATATTTGAACCACTTAGTGGGAAGTGGTTGGGGAGTGTTCTGTGAACACTGAGTGAACTGTTAGAGTTAACAGTTGGGGAATTAAGTGTTACATAGTTGTAGCATTTAATTGAGCGTGTAACCTTGTTATTATTCTGAGTTGATTAATAATATTGGTGAGAGAGTGGAGGACGTAGGCTTGTTTAGAAGCCGAACCTCGTTAATCTTTGTGTCCCTACTCTTTATTTACTGTTCTATCGTTGTTCTCACAAAAAGAAAAACAAACTTTAAAAACGATTGAAAAACACACATACTCAATTCAACCCCCCTTCTTGAGTATACATTGAACTAACACTCACATCATCACGTACCCCCACTTTCTCTCTCTATCACTTTTCTCTCACAACAAAAAATGGATTAGGAGTCTGTGCCATCCAATTTGTTGCGTTTGTTTCGAAACGGAGGAAGTATTATAATTTTAGATATAGAATATCTAAATAATAATTATAATAAAAAGAAAATATTCCTTGGCCATGATTGAAGAGAGGGCCGGCCAAGGGAAGTAAATCATTAGGCCATTGGGCCCAATTTTAAAGTAAGGAAGAAAATAAGAAAACACAGTCCAATATTCAGGCCTTTTGGACTTAAAATTATGAGTTCATATTAAATAACCGGAAATTTTCTGACCCAAAAATTCGGGTTATTACACAGAATATTTGGAAAATTAAATTAGGCATAGTGTTGTCCATGTATACTCAAATGTTCATTTTTCCGGAGTAATGTGCATATGTTATCATCATTAAACCTTTTCTTCGGGACCGGGAACTAAATGTGATATCAACAGTTGGAAAAATCATAAAGAACAAAAAACAGCGTAGAAAAATTGTCATGTGTCTTTAAATATGAGTAGTTATGTTTTTCTATGTGTCATATCTCAGGTAATATTAAAGAGGTGGATGATATTGTTTTGATTTTGATTTTCCCTTTAAAATACTAAGTGTATATGCAGTCATATAGATATCGATATAGATTGAGTTCAAACTATTTTTTTATATAACGAAAGGAAACTGATTTGGCTTACATAACAAGCACCAACCACAACATCCACTAATGAGGAAAAAACCAACCAAGGGAAAGAAACAACAACAAAAAAAACACTAGCAAGAGGAGCAAAAATGCCCCCATAAAAAAAAGAAAAATAAAACCACAACTAGGCTAAAAAAACATAAACTAAACACATAAAAGGCTAATAACAAAGGTCTTAATCAACATCAACTTGTGAAATAAACCACAACTAATCGATGGAATATGACCAAAACGAATTGAAAGGCAGACATGAGCTTTGATGGTGGTGTTGTGTCGTCGGTGGTGGCGACAAGAACAACCCAACTCCAATTTCAGATCTGAACATCAACTAACCCAGGCCAACAAAGAATGCAAACCCGAAAAGACCATCTTCGTTTCATCGAAACCCGAAAAACGCTGGATGGAAGATAAAAACCATCGTCACCGTTGTTGTTGGTGATGTCGGTGTCAGTGGCGACGACAGCAAAATTCTTTTCATTTTCCGGTTGTGGATGAAGAGAAGAAGAGGCTGAAAAAATAGACTAAAGATTGATAAATTTGGCCATTGAAATGGCAAGATCTAAAGAAGAGAAAGAAAAGGAAAAAAAGATGTTGCTATTGATGAAGTGGCGGCAAGAAGAAAATTCTAGGGTTCTCTTTAAAAAAACCAGACTACATGTAACAACCCTATCCTTGGGTGAACATGAGCCCAATAGTAGATATTGTCCTCTTTTGGGCCTAGCCCGCAAGGATTTGCTTTGGAGTGGGAACGGCCCACCCAAAAAGCCTCTACTAGGTTGAGGTAATCTCTATATAAAGAAGAATTCGTTCTCCTCAACTTCCAATATGTGATGACTTTTACTCCTTTCTTTGTAACACCCCCAAATCTCCCGCTACGGAAACCCTAGTATAGGGATAGATTTGGTCATATTACCGCCACGTGATAACATAAGGTTATACTAAAATACCTTAATTCTAACTTTGCAGCGGAATCTCAAATACTTTGTTAATACAAAGTAACTAAATAATTAAATTGTATTTCTCCAAAATATAATATAATTTGAATTTAAATAAAATCCTAAACTAGGTGAATGACGCCGTTGTCCCCCGATGCAACATGTAGTCCACTTCAATCATCATCACCTATCTACTTATCAATAAATGATAAGTAGGGCCAAGCCAAAAACAAAAAGGAAGTACGAGTTAACAAAATATTTTAATTACACATAAAAGTGCAAGATAATTAAAAATAAATTTATTATGCAAACATGCTTTCGAAGACTCAAGTCATATTATATGACAACAATTATTTATCCAAAATGTTCCTTTTCCAAAAATATTTCAAACCATGAATATTGAATGTAGATATTCAAATATTACGGAATCAATCAAATCCTGCAAATCACGGAGCAAATCACCATTGATCTTTGACGTATGTCACTTTTGCTCTATGGTTTTTCATCCTCTTTTGACCTATAAATAGACGATCTCATCGAGCCATTGGAACACATTCTGAGCATACACAACTCCCTACTACTGCACTCCATCCAATCAATATTCTCTCTCATCCCAAATCTCTCTCAAAGTTCCTCAAAACATCATACAAAACAGTGAAAACACCAACTCGATCATGCACTTTGCATTTTCGCCGCTAAGCCTCCTTAGTTGTTTTAGACTATAGAACTCTCAAGTTATAATTCCTAGAGTCCGTATTTTATCTCCATTTGTTTCTCTATTCATAATTGTGTTTAATCATATTGAACAATTGATTAGAATGATGAATAATGATGTAATTAATGACAACGATTAGTGCGAATGATTAATACGGACCATGCGTGTACCACCCCGCATTTTAGCAACGACGTTATTAGCGATAACGTCGTAAACAGGTAGTTACCAATCGATTTTTATAATATAAAATAGAACTAAAACTCGTGGAATTTATTACTTATTATTAATAATGATGGAATCCCAATTAAAAAAGGTTAAACTAGACCTAAAACAAGCCTTAAACTAGAAATAAAATCAACTGCAAAAGCAGGAAAAGAAAACAAGGGCCTAGACGCTCAACAACTCAACACGCTTCTAGGCCCTATCCTGCTTACCTGCAAAATAAAAATTGGGGGTCCACCATCAGTGGCGAGTAACTATACTGTCCTACTTAGAAGTAGAACCACATTACATAAAATAACAGGTTAGAAGACACAGGAACAATACGATACAACAACATACACAACAACGTATAAACCAACATCAAAGTTACGCAGCGGAAACAACATAATCATAATCTTTCAACAACGTAACTCAATCAATCACAACGTTCCAAGATCAATTCACAATCAAGACTCCGCTCGGTCTATAACCGATAACATGACCAACAAACAAACATACTTGCCCCGCTCAGTTCATCACCGATGAATCGATAGACCCGCTCAGTTTATCACAGATTAACCGATAGACATGATCCGCTCGGTCTTCAACCGATAGACACGACCCGCTCGGTCTTCAACCAATAGACACGACACGACTCTGACCAATCAAACAATCACACAAGACTTGCCCCGCTCAGTTCATCACCGATGAACCGATAGACCCGCTCAGTTTATCACCGATAAACCGATAGACGCTCGGTCTTCAACCGCTCGACACGACACAACTCGACAAGACTCAAAGACATTAATCAAATCATCAAACGAACCAAAGTACACACATAGTTCCACTCATCATCAAATCAATGCACCAGCTTTACCATATAAATAATACGGAAACTAATACCAAGCCTTGTTAATAAATAATGATTCAAGATTGATAAATTGCACGCACATTTCAAGAAGTCAAAGCAACAAGCATTAACACCATGATTCAAGACTGATAAATAAAGAAAACAAATGACTAATTATACACAAATACCCAAGCAAGAACGAAACAAGACTTATAATCATGCATAGAAAAATTCTAATTAAAAATAATAAACATGATTCTACCATAAAATAACTTAAGCCATTAACCAAGGTTCAATGGTTCATGCGTAATACAAAAATAAAAGTCCAAGCTTTAGGTTATTGTAATCATGCGCACAAGACTAGACACAAGTTAATTTAGATTACATGATTAAAAGATCAAAGAAACAAAAGTAATTCATCCATGTCACACGGCTATTACATACAAGAAATAATCGACAACAGCATTACTTAATCCTATTATCCTATGTAATCTAATCCTATTCATAAGTAGAAAAGCTAGTTACCTTTTGATTGAATTGGTAAGGTAAAGGATGGATTTTTGAGGTCGTGTTTATGGGGATGTCGTGAGGCCAAATAGAGGGAAGAGGGGTTTTTGTGTGTTGCTTGTTATAATAAATATGGAGAGATAAAGGGTGAGTTTTTAGGATAGAGTAGGTTTTATCAGATTTTAGGAGTTAGTTTAGGAGATAAAAGTAAGGTTTTTGGTTTAAACTAAATAGATCTAAATAGATAATTAAGGTAAATAAATAAAATAAAGGGAAAATAATAGGGGGGTCGGCCATGAGGAGATTCAAGCAAGGTTTAGGCTAGATTCAATGAAACAAAATTAAGTCTTTGGGCCCAGATCGGATGACTTGGACTTTAAGGCTTAATTTTTACAAGAAATTTTACGGCCCAAAAAATCCGGGTCGTTACAATGCATCTACGCATGCGAACTTTTAATGCTCTAATCAATTTTTTAATAATAATGCCATAATTCAATCATCCCTTTAATCGCCATTTCCATCAATGATCTAATTGGTTTTAATTTTGATTTCCCAATATATATGTGTGGTGATTATCAATTCATTGACGCATTTTTTATGATCATACATTAACATGAACTCACATACAACTCTTTAAATCTTATTTTGCAAATTCGTTCCTAATATAAATGAATTTCATAGTGTCAATACTGAACTTAGATCATTCTAATCCATCGTCGTCACTTAATTAAAATTGTTCCTAATTTCAACGTATTTCATAATGTCAATACAGAACTTCGATCATTCTAATCCATCGTCGTCACTTAACTAAATTTTTTCCTAATAAAATTGAATTTCATATTGTCAATATCGAACTTCGATCATTCTAATCTATCGTCGTTACTTAACTAAAATTGTTCCTAATAAAATTGGATTTTATAGTGTCAATACTAAACTTCGATCATTCTAATCTATCATCGTTACTTAATTAAAATTGTTCTTAATTTATACGAATTTGATAGTGTAAATACCGAACTTCGATAATTCTAATCCATCGTCGTCAATTAACTAAAATTGTTCCTAATGAAATTGAATTTCATAGTGTCAATAACAAACTTCGATCATTCTAATCCATCGTCGTCACTTAACTAATTTTGTTCCTAATAAAATTGAATTTCATAGTTTCAATACAGAACTTCGATTATTGTAATCTATTGTCGTCACTTAATTAAAATTGTACCTTATTTAAAAGAATTTGATAGTGTCAATACTGAACTGCAAATCGACCAACCAACACCAAATTCCAACACCACCAAACACCACCCCTAACCACAAAATCATCACCACCACTGCAAATCGACCCACACAAACACCCACAACTGCAAATTGATCCACCCAAATCGAGAAGCCCATAAATCAACCCACCCAAATCAACCCAACCACCACCCAAATCAGCAACACTTCAAAACACTAAACACAATCGAAAACCTACCTTCAAAGGAGTGAGAAGAGATCGACGGAGAGAGAGAGAGAAGAGATCGAAGGAGAGAGATCAATTTCGCTCGTGGTGGTTGGGTGGCTAAGGCTTGATTTTGCTCGTTGGGGCTAGGTGGCTAGGGCTTGATTTCGCTTGTGGTGGCTGGGTTGCTAGGGCTCAATTTCGCTCGTGGTGGTTGGGTGGCTAGGGCTTAATTTCGCTCGTGGTGGCTGGATGGGTAGTGCTAAATTTTGATCATGGTGGCTGGGGTTCTAGTGGTGGATGGGGTTTGAGTTGGATGTGGGTTTAGGGTGGTTGTGGGTGGATTAATTATGTAGTGTTAAATTGTTAATGAAATAGTATTAATATATAATGATAAATTATATATGATAAGTAATGGCAATTTGGTAAATTTTGTAACTTTTTTTACCATAAATAGAAAGTTGCAAGATTGTTGTCAAAATTTTATTATGCCCAAATATGGAGCTGGTGATTTCCGCACCCCAAGAATTGATTTCTGCACCCCACGTTTAAAGTATTAACCCGAGTTAATACTGAAAATATGGTGTGCAAAAATCAATTTTTGGGGTGCAGAAATGAGTTTCCCAAATATGATAATTGTTGCAAGAATTAAGTTACGAAGGGAGTACTAAAAATTCAAACTTTCGATTTATGTTTCAATCACGTATCCAATATCAAATGTGACTACATGCCCGACTATTCGTGTATCAATACCAGGATTAACCATAATCCATTAACCATTTTAGCCATATATAATTGTACCAATATCACAATATCAGGTGTAGCCATGTACGGATGTTCATGTATCGGTGTATCAATATCGGATTATCAAGTGTAACCTTATAAGTTTGTAACCGTGTTAGGGCCCGTTCTTTATGACTTCTATTGACTTAATTTAATTTAATTTCATTTAAGTTCAGTTAATTTAATTTAAGTTCATTTCATTATTATTATTATTATTATTATTACTACTATTATTATTATTAGTTTCGGGCATCGTTTTTCCGCTCGACATTTTTCGACGATGGTTTTCGGATTGACTTTTCCGGCGTCGAATATCCGGCTGACTTTTTCGGCGACGATTTTCGGGACGAGTTTTTCGGCGATGGTTTTCGGGCCGACTTTTCCGACGACGGTTTTCGGACTGACCTTTCCGGCGGTGATTATTCGGCCGAGTTTTTCGGCGACAATTTTCGGGACGAATTTTCCTACGAAAGTTTTCGGACTGATTTTTCAGTGATGATTATTTCGCCGAATTTTCGGCGACGATTTTCAAGCCGAGGTTTTCGGCAACGATTTTCGGATTGATTTTCCGGCAGTGATTGTTCGGCCGACTTTTCCGGCGACAATTATCAGGCCGAGTTTTTCGACGACGATTTTCAGGACGACTTTTCCGACAACAGTTTTTGAACTGATTTTCCGGCATTGATTATTTGGCCGACTTTTCCGACATCGATTCTCGGGCCGAGTTTTTCGACGACGATTTTTCGGGACAACTTTTTCGACGACAGGTTTCGGACTGATTTTCCGACGGTGATTATTCGATCGACTTTTCCGGCGACGATTTTCAGGCCGAGTTTTTCGGCGACGATTTTTCGGGACAACTTTTCCGACGACGATTTTCAGATTGACTTTTCCGGCGGTGATTATTCGGTCAACTTTTCCGGTGACGATTTTCAGGCCGAGTTTTTCAGCAACGATATTCGGGACGACTTTTCCGACGACGATTTTCGGAGTGAATTTTCCGGCGGTAATTATTCGGCCGAATTTTTCGACGACGATTTTCCGGCGGTGAAAATGAAGTTTTAGGGTTTACTTTGAAATATAATTAAAATATTAAAAAAAATCAAAAAATTAAACTTAAAATAATGCAATCTAAATGATGTAACCTAATTAAAAAAATTTAATGTTTTTTCAGTTTTTCTAAAAAATGAAAATATACATTATGCTAACATCGTATTTAATTACGTAATGAAAGTATACTTTCCTTAGTCATTGTGGAATCAAATTCAATTCGATGATTTAAAATGGTTCTTTTACACTTCAAGATAGTTTTTAGTTAAATTCAGTTTTGTCTATAATGGAATTCTATAATTAACAAAACTATTTCCGGTTCAATTTAATTCATTTAACTAATATTTTAAAACATAATCAAGTCCTTTTTGTTCGGTTAACCAACAATTGAAACAATCTACTCCTTCCATAACATATTAACTACAACGATTGGACATTTTTCAGCTCTATTTTAAATCAAATCGTTGCAGTTAATACGTTACGGAGGAAATGCTATTTATTTCAATCCGATTCCTAAAAAACCATTCAAGTTTTGGTTTAATTCAATTCGGTTAACCAGTAAAACCAATCAATTTTCAGCTAATTTCAGTTCAATTATAGATTGAATATGGTTCAATCAATCGGTTTTGAATAACCAACCACGACACTTGATTTCAATTAATAATTCTATTAAATTTCAATGACAAAAGTAGCAGTTAATTTTTTTGTCCGGTTGATTTTCAAGTTCCGAACCATTCGGCTTTTGGTTGGCTTCAGTTCAAACCACTAAGTTCAGTTCAGAGTTAGTTAATAGTTACAGGCCCATCCCTGGGGAGGGGCAACAGGGGCGACCGCCCTAGGCCCAGGGTTGGAAGAGGCCCATTTTTTGACAAGCTTTTGGATAATAATATAACTAAAATACATAGCTAATTTGTATATATGATTGCTTATAGATCAATGGTTCTGAACTTGTCATTTGTTTCCTTGGAGGTTTGGTATTTGAATCCCCTTTGGAGCTTTTACTTGTATATTTTTTATATTCTTTGCTGCACTTTTTTTTACTCTTCTTTATTTTTTCTTTTTTTTCCTTATCCAGTTTTTTTTTTTTGGGTTTTTTCCCCTTTCCTTTCTCTTTCTGTTATTATTTTTTTAATGGTTCTTATATTATCCTTCTTAACTATTGGTTTACTATTACTAATTTCTTAAACTGTTCTAATATGCTAAATTTTGTTCTTCTAAACTCCTATTAATAGTTCTATCAATATTATATCCTTTTCATACTATGCTTTATTTCTAATCACTTATCAACCCTATTTTTTTAGTTTAGTTAAAAAATTGTTGTTTTGATGTTAAAAATAGTCCCTTCATTCTATTACCTTAGTCTCATTTAATCTTATTTGAAGCTAGTAGCATTTTAGATTAAGGTCGAGCACCACAAATCATGTATTATTTGACAAAAACTAAACTGGCGGCACAATGTAATTTTTTTATAAAATAATAAAGAACCCTTTGAGTTTAATATTTAATTTGATGAGTGTAATTATTCAACATTGAGCATAACACTCAACCTTATGAATACAATATCAAAAAATTTGAGTTTAATTATTTAACTTCAAGAAGCTATTACTAAAAAATTATTTTAATAAGATGTTTTTATTTTATAAAAGGTCCCCAAATGTAAAGTATATATAACAAGTCTACATGTATTTTTTTTTCTAAAAAAATGTATTAAATAATGCTTGTAAGCTAACGTATAGGGCCCTAATTTATTATTTCGCCTCGGGCCTTCATATTGTCAGGAACCTTCATATTGTCAAGAACGATCCTGAATAGTTAAGCAATAAGGTCCTAACCAATTTAATAGCTCTATATAAAGTGTAACATTATTCAATGAGATGAAAAATACTTGCTACTCAACTCATTTATATGAACTTATCTTAATACAAAGAATCTATTTTTAATTGAACTTATTAATATAGGTTAGAAAAAGAAGGCGCCTGCTCATATCCCATCAAGAAAAGGAATTGGCCTCTTGATTATCCGCATGAAAATTATCGAAGCTAACATGTCATAACTCATAAGCACAACTTAATTCTCAAGTCTCAAAGATAGCATCATTACCAACTTTAATATCCACGTACAATAGCGGAAACCCATATTCAAGAAAATAAATATATAATAAATTAAATAAAAATAATTAGCAACTCAATCCAACTCGAATCAATTTTCACATAGAAAACATTCTAGTGACCTCACTCACATTCGGTGTGAAACAATATATGTTCCTCTTCTAATGAGATCATATCACCAACAACCGACACCCAATTTTCAACTTTTTTTGTTATTCTACCACCCAATAAATCAACCACAGTGAATGCACGAACTGAACCTCCTAAATCTAGAGGTTTCACCCTGGGTACAACAGCTCCGTTCAAGTACATGGTGTTGTCACTAGCAACAGATATCATCTTACGAGATCTCCCATCCATAATTTCTTTATGCATGCGCCCAAATACAACCAGAAGAATGGAATAATTACTAGTTTCTTTCAAGAGCGTTATTGCTTGGGCCAGATCTACATGATAAAAAAGTTCACTATAAAGTTCATACAAACCATTGCAACATCAATATATGTCTACATTTGTTGATTTTACTGGTTGCAACATGGAGGAATATACATTGTTATAGAGGAAACATGTAATAACAGAGAAAGATAAAAACACCATGCATATGATAAAGAGGAAACCCAGCCATATACCAACATACAAGGTTTGTTCAATTTAGATAAGATCTGTAGAAATTGATCTGGGGCTTTTACTAAGGAGGTTAAGAGGAATGATTCTGTGTATTTTTTTCATATTTTTATTCATTTTGCAGCTATAGCGTGTAATTACTATTTGAAGAAGTCGGTCGAGCCGTCAATGTTGAAGATGAATGCGGCATTTTGTTTGCACCCTTAAGTTATATTGCTGAATTATGAATTATGCTGGCTATCATGATATGAATTTTGATGTTATCCTTTTTTAGTTTTTTTATTTGTTTAAATCAAGTTCATTTACTCTTTTTGTTGATAATTTTTTTTTAATTTTAAAAATTGTCAAATCGTACCCGATTCACCTAACTTACCCGGTTCACCTTAGGGTAGCGAATCTCATATCTGATTTCGTACCCCAGAATCAAATCGAATCGACTCTCATACCTTGTAAGTAAAGTTGATTTAAATCATTTATGTATCGAACCCAAGCGCCCAATAGAAACAATGTGACCAAATCCAACTGAGCAAACTTATGATCTACCTACTGAAAATGGAAGACAGTTGCTTGTAAAAAGGAAAAGTGCAACTTTATCCGAACCATAGAAAGAGCACTAATGAAGAAACAAAAACCAAGATCAATTTACCTGGATCCCCATTATCTCCACCGCCATCCCAATCTTTGCCGCATATGTCATCCACACTGGAACCAAGACCTGCACAAGCAAGTAGCCAAAAGTTGGACAATATGATTACAATCATCCACAGTAGAACCAAGACCTGCACAAGCATCCTGAAGTTCAACAGCATTATTACAATCACTGGCAAAGGTTTCCAAGTTTAATTACCGGTTGGCCCATTGTGTGCAAGAAATATAATTGAATGGTCTTCTGGAGTTTCCATAGCAGCTTTATAAATTTTATGTGCGCTTTCTTCCATGTCACGAACACCATATCTGACATCACACCATTAATCAAATGCTAAACAAATCTTGCAATCACAAAGCAAATATAGTCTAGACTAGATAGATTGAATGCAATCATATCAATTCTATTTACAATAACAAAAAAATCTGTGCTATATACATGTAATCAATATTTAGGTCACCAGTAATGTCATACTTAGGTGGTCAACGGTTTGGAGTTGAGTATTCTCCAAAATTTTGAACATTCACTATGTAAAAAGGACTGACAGAGTCTACAGCGATGAAATGAGGCCATGTAACATTGTTTTTATTAGATATATCCATTATGATGCTAGCCACAAAGACACTAGCCTCCCAAACCAGAGGCAACCTCAAGGTAATTAAATAGAAAGAACAACATAAAATTTAGAGTATAAAAAGCAAAGTGCAACAACAAATAATAATGGAGTAAGTATTACAGGTCTTCACATATTAACCAAGTGTATGTTAGTATGATATAATCTGAACTTTGAGGTTCATTGCCTAGGTTGGTGATGAATATGAGGTTAAATACAAAGGGAAAGGTTGACAAAGATTGTACTTTTTGAATCTGATATATGCTTGCTGTATGGTAATGATGTACAATATTGTGAACAATTGAACAACAATTCTTTCAGTGTGATTTCAGTACTCAGATTCATCTGAAAGATAAATTGCAGATCAGAGGTGGTGACATCAACTACTTTAGGGTGTTTAAGGCTATGTTACTCGGACTCTGTTGGAAGTATCGGACAAGGATATGTGTCCAAGTGTCCGACACTGGTACTTGGGGTCAAACAAAAAGTCCGGGTAACTTAGGTTTAAGGCTATTTAAAAGATGAGCGCTTCCTGGTTCCAAAAATGTTGTTAGTAAGGCAGCTATTATTGCTACTATATACCACATATGGCACGTTAGGAATGCAACATTATGGAAGGATCAGATTCCTAGAAATGATATGGTTGCAAGGAAGATGAAGGATGATCAATAGAATTAGAGATGCTATTCCTAAGGGAATTTCTAAGAGAGAAAGAGATTGGTTTGATGACTTGTATTATATCTACTATCTAGTTGTTTTGTTCAAATCCTTTTCGAGGGGGTCCAACCTAGTTCGTTTGTCTCGATTAGAAAGTGATTAGGTTGTAATTGTTGCTGCTTTGAGCATTAATGAATATTATCTCACTCATCAATAAAATAAAATAAAAATTAAAAAATCACAACATTGAGGTTATATATCCCCATGTTGCACCGTGGTCATTTGCCTCTTAGTATTCTGATTTCTTTCTATACATTTTGAAGATAGTAACCCTTTCCCTAATCCCTTTTCACCCAGCCTTCCACCCCTACAGCTCCATCTGAAACGAACCCAACACCCACCCTACCACCTACCACATCCATGCCAACAACAACAACCAGCACTTGTTAAGAATTAAAAACTAGAAGAAAAAAATGAAAAGAAATTTACAAAGTGAAATGATTAGAGTAACCATATTAATCATGGCGTCAACCATGAGCTTAAGCTTATGGTTGAAATGGTCCACTAAGGTCTTGTTCTTTTCGGCTGAAATTTGTTGAACTGAACTGAAATTCTCACAGCTGAACTAAACTGAAACATAGTGTAAAAATAAACTAACCACAGCAGAACTGAACTGAAATTCTCACAGCTGAACTGAACTTCTTACAGCTAAGCTGAAAAGAAGCTGGAAAGAACAAGGCCTAACATGGTATTAGGGCTTTCATCTGACCGGGATTGATGAAGTATATATATTAATTCTAGGCCTCAAGCCTTCAAACATCATTCAAGCTAAAAGGTGAGAGAAGCAAGCTAATTATCTCCATGGCGAAATTGAGGAGGTGGTGATGAGATTCAAAAGGATGGCATTAGTAGTTCTTGCGACTTTCTAGGAGATCTTGATGCGTTATACTACTTTCTTGATAGTTTAATTAGTTTCTTTAGGTTTAAGTTAGTTTCTTGAATTGTTAGTCATTATCAAATGTCATTAATTTGTATTCTTGTTAATTTTTAAAAAACCGAATTCTAGGAGTTTCGTTAGGTTATTTCAGATATGATAGTTGTCATAACACTTGTTTAGCTGGTTGTAGGAGTCTAAAACATGTTATTAAGTCAGATTTCACAGAGGTTTTTTTATTAGCATTAGGTTTCCTAATGTTTACTTGATTTACAAGTAAAACCAATTAAGATTAGGAGTCTGATGTTTTCAGTTTTATAAGGGTCCTAAAACACGTTTTAGGGACAAATAAGCCCCATAAATACATGATATACTACGTAAGAGAAATCAATTTAGTTTCCACAATTTTCACATAAAAATATTCATAGCTTTGTGCTTGCTCTTGCTTCCTTGCATTACAAATCTTGCTTGTGTTGCAAGAATTTCTTGATTGTGCTTCAAGAGTTCCCCAAACCCTTAAAATCATGTCTGAGGGTTATATCCTCTCTTCATTTTCTTCACATTAAATCAATCTTCAAACCTCAAGAAATTCATTGAATTCAAACCTAAATTCAAACCTTAACAACTCTAATCTTCAAAAACACTTTTAAGACTCAATCTCCATCGACACGTTTTTCCCCGGTGTGTGCATGTTTTATTTCCTTTGGTGTGAGGTGTGGTGCGGTAATCATGCTTTAGTTCATCATGCACATCCACTACTCTGACACAACAATTACTCAACAAGATGATTAACCAATAAATAATAATTAAGCTAGAATTATTCTTTGTTGAGAAAGGATTGCATTATACCGAAGTATGATTAAGATTAAAGATCAGTAAGGATGAAGAACTTTAGGGCTGACGGTAATTTTAAGGGTTGACTAGAACGTTTAAAGTGTTGGGCAAGGAGATTGGTGGAAAGAAGGAAAGATACAAAATTAGAGAACAATTGAATAATTAAGTGGTTTAACACGTTCTTACTCACCTAAGATCATTTGGGATTACATCAGCTACATTTCAAATTATATCATAAGCCTCGGTTGGGATTAATGAGAAGACTACCCATAGTTGGGATTAATAATGTGAATTATTCCTATAAGTTTTTGAGGGAGCTCATTCATGTAGATTATACAACTACCAACCAAGTGCTAAAATATAAACGCAGAGAACAAGCACAAGAGACTCCTCAGCATAATCATAGAAAAATACAGCGTATACCAACATGAAATCATGAATAATTAGGAATGTCAATCTAAACTTTGCTTTCATATCATACCTTGCTTTCAGAAGCTTTTTCCTGAATAGCTTATCACCACCTAAGGAAAATGGTCTCCCACCTACAACGCTAAGCTTTAATGTGGGCAAGTCCAAGCGTCCATATCCAACATGCTCTTCACCTAATCTACATGTTGACAAGGGGTACTAGAAATTATTTCATACCGCCAAAATAGATTATTCCGAACATCTATTCGAGTGAAAAAATAGCTAATTTAGATGATTGTGCGTAATATACTCAATAGATAAGGGAGGTGGTTTGAAATTTAAGCAGAAACAAAAGAGAAGAATATGATTGAAAATCTTAAAAGACACAGGAACTTACGATTCCAATTGTAGCTGAATTCCATCTTTCATCCTACCACAGTACCATGTAAAAGGAAAGTCAACAGTAAGAAAAAACATGGACTAGTCGTAACAACCAATGGTAGATATATAATACTTCCTCCGTAACATAAAACTTTCAACAATTAGTTTTGCACGCATTTTGAGAAAGTGATTTGAGGGTGTAAACGAATGAATTAGTCAAAATAATTTTAATATTAGTAACTTATAATCACATTCTTGCTTGTTTTAAAACCATTTTGACTAATTCATTCGTTTACACCCTCAAATCGATTCGTCAAAATGCGTGCAAAAAAAATTGTTGAAAGTTTTATGTTACGGAGGGAGTACAATATATCACCAAGAGTATTTACACAGGGAGAAAGCAAATCAAGATATATAGGGATTATTATTGATTTCCACAACCTATATAATATCATGAATTCTATAAGGACTAACCATTCGATCAATAATATCAATTATCATACTTAGAGTAAAAGAGAAACTTACTTCGTGGAGAACTTACAAGTATACCAGGAATCATGATTTCCAAGTATTGCTGCTTTAGGCATGCTTAACTTTTCCAAACTCCTAACAAGTTCAACATTCTCATTGCCAAAGTCACCTAATAATCGTAATTAAAGGAGATCCTCTTTTAGAAAATGGACAGAATGCAGATTGATGGAAAAGTAATAGCAGGAATTGCAAAATCCTCAGCATATCTTACCAGCCATGACACAACATATATGGCAATATATTTTAAGGACATCAAAGAATGGTTTTAAAAAATACAAAAGAACGCAAGTAAGGAAAGAATCTTGCCTGTAAATAGCACCAAGTCTGGCTGCAATAAACATAATTACTAGTTAGACTTGCACAGGATATAGAAACAGCGCTTTCAGTTCAGCTATGCAAGTTACAAAGAACAGAATCCAAGGTTAGTATTACCATATTCTAAAGGAAACTTTATTTCACTTAAGTCCAAAATTTAGAATGACGTGCTAGACTGTGTCCAGGTATGCTAAGTTTCTATACTTTGAGATCTAACACAGACCATGCATTCATATTAGATTGATCTTACATATCAAAGGTTCATAGCTCCTACTTTATTCATCCATTTCTGATGGTTATGATATGCTAGATGGTTAATTATCAGATATTTTTCAAGAACACAAGATATGGGAACACAAGATATGCCTTTGCAAACCCTATAGACAAAAGAAATTCTACTAGAATTTCATTATTTGTCTAATGAAAGAATTTGATAACAGCTTAAATGCATACCCACCCCCTACAAACATGTGGGGAAACTGGAAATTGTTGCATTTTGGCAGCCTCTCTACTCTTCTGTTTTGTGTAAAGAACCACATAAATTATTGGCAAAAAAAGTTTTATGAAAAAACGCCTCTGTTATAAAGAAGATCCCCTCTCACTTTTCTAGAGGCCTCCACTCACCCCATCCTTTGAAGTTTGAACCCACTCTTATATGCCCCCTCCGTTTTTTTTACTCACTTGAGTTTTTATCAAAACCAAGATATTAGAAAAAGAATAAGTGATGATTAAAAGTTGTATAAAAGTAAGGGAGAGAGTATGGAAAATGAGAAAATAGGGTAATTTTTTTGAAGTTAGTCAAAAGTAGGAGAGATAGTATTGAAAATGCACTTGGGAATCATAAATTAATAACTGTAGAAGAATAAATGTAAAAATGAGCAATTTTTAAAAAAAAAAAAACCAAAAAGGAAAGTGACTAAATTATAAAAACCGGAGGGAGTATTTAGTAGAAAGCTCATCTCTATCCCCACAGCTCTTCCCTCTTTTCTCTTCATATCTACCACAAGCCCACCAACTGTATTTTGTACCATTTGAATCATGAGACAAAAATGAAACTCAATAACATATCAAGATGAAGCTAGCATATAGTTTCAGCACATATTATAGAAAAAAAATAATTTTATAGATCCCAACTATGATTGCTCCTCTTCGAAAGGTCTATGTGGATGACTCTATGACTCTATGGAATGGTCACTTTTGGTTCATGTAGTTGACCGATTACAGCTTGATCCCAATTATGACCGTTCCTCTTTGAAACGTCTCAACTTTAAATAATTCCATATAGGTCCCAACCACCAATTTGATTCTCAAACAAATGGTGACTTGACATACAGTAAACTTTTACTCTATCTTTGGTTAAAATTGCAAGTAGAGTTTTTTTACCTTTTTTTCTTTAAAGAAAAGAAAATAAAAATAGAGAGGATGAAAGAAACCTTCCAAAAAAGAAAAAGAACCCATGGGGCCCCCTTCTTTCTCCTCTTCCATGCATCATCTTCATCATCCAAATTCCCCCAATCACCTATCACCATCTTCATCATCAATCATTAACTTCATCATCATCAATCATCATCAACTTGGCCTCCCTCTCTCATCTTCCACGCACTCCACATTCACACGGGGGTGGGGGTGGGTTTATTTTTTGGTGGTGATGGTGTTTTGTGTTGGGGTTGGTTGGTGGTGTTTTAGTGTAAGGTGGTTTGAGGAGTCGGTTGCAATAAGAAGTCTAAAATGACCTATAAAACCAATTTTTCCAATAGTATAACCATATCACTAAATTCAAACTAACTCTGCCTGTGAGGGTCACCTAGTGGCATTCATAGCTGGTCCTAAGCCCGAATAAAGGAAGAAGCTTGCGATAGGCATGTGACACCCAACACAAAAAAATTGTCACATCTTATGACATGAACTAAAATGATAATTTCTTGGGGGCGTTCCCTACTCAGCGATGCGCTTCACTTCACAGACCTGGGTGTAGTGATAAATATGCAAGGGTTGCTAGGTCGTCGCCCCAAAGCGAAGCGCCACATGGCCAAGTGTGGTGTCAAACGAACAAGGGCGGACAATTGGGGCATTCCCTACTTAGCGACAAGCTGCACTTCCCACAACTAGGTGTAGTGATAAATATGCAAGGGTAGCTAGGTCATCGCCCGGAAGCATCGCTTCCAAGTGTGGTGTCAAATGATCATAGTTTTGTAGGTGGGGTGAGGCAACGTGAAAGGAAGGAGTTTTTGCTTGATTGGCGGGTTGGTTCTTAGAATGTGGGGTCTCTTACGGGGAAATCGTGCAATGTACCAAGTAATTAAATTAGTCTTTAGGATTTTATTATTTTTATTATTGTTTTATTTACTTTTACCCTTGTCCTTTTTAGTTGTATTTTGTTATCCATTTTCCACTGTTTTATCATTCAAACAATCTTCTTGTTGCTATTGTTATTTTGCTCTAGTTCCCCACACTAGGTCTGTGATTTCCAGAATTGCTCTTAGAATTATCAAGTGTATAGCAAGTGGTAGCAGAGCGGTACGGACCGTGAGGCTTAGCTGCTGCCAAAAATTAGTCTTGTGGTTCTTGAAGGGGTACTGCATTGGAGACTAGAGCTGCCATGGCTCCAATGAACACCACGCAAAGGATAGGGACGATGGAGGAGAAATTGGAACACTTTGAGAAGCTTTTTATCCAATTCCAAGAACCAGAGAAGCAGTTCGAAACCCTGAAAAAGGAACAAGATACCTTTTTTGCTGACATGAGGGCATTAATGAGGCAGGCGAAGGGCGGCGAGGAGGACGAAGCTCAGTCCGATTTAGGGTTTCGATCCCGACCCTTTGACAGCGGCGGTGTAGGGTGAGAAGGAAGAGGTGTGAAAACCACAACATGTGGTGGATGTTGCAGATATCATGGTGCAGCAGGCTAGTCTAGAGGTGGAAATGGCATTGCTGTCGGAAATCTTACCGAGGATGTTTGTATCAGCAGCAGTTCTGGGTTCGCCGGAAATGGGGAAAATGGGGTGGCTTCGGGTTCTTTAAAAATGGAAGAAGGGAGGAGATGCTTCTCTGAGAGAGTGGGTAGATTGGAGAAGAAGCCAAGTATAGAAGACAATAGTAAGGATAATTCACTAGTAAAAAAATTAGTTTTTGTAACTACGTATTTGCATCGTGCCTGTTCATGTACGATCCAAATAAAAGGTGTTTGTATCGTGCCTTGTTATGCACGATCCAAATAATGAGGTATTTGCATCGTGCCTTAAATGCACGATCCAAATAATGAGGTATTTGCATCGTGCCTTAAATGCACGATCCAAATAATTAAGTATTTGTATCGTGCCTTAAATGCACGATGCAAATAAGACATTATTTGTATCGTGCCTTTAAGGCACGATCCAAATAATGAAGTATTTGTATCGTGCCTTAAAGGCACGATGCAAATACTTAATTATTAAAAATCAGAACTGATCTATACTGCCTCTCATTTCTTCGAAAATTTTGAAAAAAATTTCCCACCCTTCGCTGCTTCTCAGTTTGCTGCCCTAACGGCCAACTCCAGCAACCGCACCAAACCCGCCAACGCCACCACCACCATCAGCAGTCGTCGTCGTCCTTCGCCTGCGCAGCCTTCGCTGCTCTCTGCGCAATCAGTAGGTTGCTTCGCTAGCTGTCTTCGCTGCTCTCTGTCGTAGCTGCGGTGCTGTCTTCGTTGCTCTCTCTCTGCCGACATCTCACCAGCCGCCACCAGTTGCTGTCTTGCTCCCTCCGACCACCACAAGTTGAGGTATTATTCTGATTTTTTTTTGTTTTGTATTTCTTTTATATTAGTTGTTATTGTTTTTTGGTATTAAATTTGTTTGAATCTTTGGTTGTTATTGTTAATTTAGGGTCCAATTTTGATGAAAAATGATTTAGATTCACTTTTATTATGTTTTTTACATGAAAAATGACATTACTAGTTCATGCCTACAACATGTTTGTCAAAATGCTTGAATGACAATTAGTATATTATTTGCTAATTTTTATGGGTAATAAACACAATTAAGAAAAGCTTATTTAAAATATTAATTCTTATATTTTTGAAGTTAATAATGTACATAACCATGATTGATTTTTAAAGTTCATAATGTATATAATCATATTTAATTTTTGAAGTTCATAATGTATATAAGAATGGTACAAATTGAAAAGAAATCATTTTGATTTTTAAAAGCTATATTGTTTCAAACTTATATTGAAAGGGCGTGCGTCACACTGAGGCGCAAAGGGTCGGTAGAGCCTAGGTGCGAGGTGCAAGGCGAAGGTGCGCGCTTTTTTAGATATGAGGCGCGCGCACTTTAAGTGCGGTAAAACATAAAAATTAATACCATACCTTATTTTTGTACTCAACCACACATAAAATATATATACTATATCTTTTATTTTTTATGTGCAACAAACTATTTTTTACCCATTTTGTTATTACTACCTATGTTTTATGTTTAAATGAAACCTACCCAATTTGATGAACAATTTCATTGATGGGTTATGCCTATGAAGTAATTGTCGTTGTAATATATGTCTGATTTTACTATGGTAGAAATGAATCGTAGTTGGATGTATGGAGATCGAACGGAAAGGGAGTTTCGAGATGGAGTTATGCAATTCCGGTTTGCAGCCTTAGAGCATCAAAGGTTTAAGAATTCTCCTACTATAGCTTGTCCTTGTCATGATTGTGGTAATGCAAAGAGGTGGCCAGACATCAATAAGATTGAGGACCACGTGTTTCGCCGTGGGTTTACCATTGGGTATGAGACTTGGTACTGGCATGGCGAAAAGTTAGTTGATGATAGGGATAATACGGTACATGTGGGGACTGATACTAATGATTGTGAGGCCAATGAGGGGGGGGGGGAAGGGGATGTCGCCATGGAGGAAGATGGGGTTGATGATTTGATGAATGCGATGGGAGATCAACATAATGAACAGCCACACATGTTTGAAGATGTGTCAAAGGCTGCTGAGACTCCTTTGTTTCCCGGTTGTGCTAAGTATTCCAAGCTTTCAGCGATTTTAACCTTGTCGAATTTGCAAGCTAAGCATCGTTGGACTGATACAAGCTTCACAGAGTTTTTGGAAGCCTTACAAGACATGTTTCCTGATGGAAATGATCTTCCTAAGTCTGCCTATTATGCTAAGAAACTGATGAACCCATTAGGCTTAGGTTACACCAAGATAGATGCATGTCCTAATGATTGTGTGCTCTATAGAAAGGAGTATGAACACTTGGATGCATGTCCAGTATGCGGAGAGTCGCGTTATAAGGGCGTGGAAGTGCAGTCAAGTGATAAGAAACCGCCTCCAGCTAAGGTGTTATGGTATCTTCCAATCATTCCGAGGTTCCGAAGACTCTTCTCACTTCAAGAAGACGCTAAAGGTTTAGTTTGGCATGATGAGGGGAGGAAAAAGGATGGGCTAATTAGACATCCTGCTGATGCAAAACAGTGGGAGACGATAGACAATGAATTCCCACTATTTGGCGCTGAACCTAGGAACCTTAGACTTGGATTGAGTACGGATGGGATGAATCCTTATGGAACCCTTAGCACCAGGCATAGCACATGGCCGGTTGTATTGAATATATACAACTTGCCTCCTTGGTTGTGTATGAAGCGGAAATATTTAATGTTGTCTCTTCTTATACCGGGTCCTAAACAAAGAGTAAAAACAAAAAATATGTTTAAATAAATGTTTTAGGACATGGACAAAGAGTAAAAACAAAAAATATGTTGATTATTGTGGAGATGGGAACGGAAACACCCAAAAAATTAGCAAAAAGAACATATTTCACTACTTGTCGTTCTAAAATGTTGTTTTGTTGCATAGAATGATGCAAAATGGTTCTAAAATGATAACATAGATGTGTAGGACATAACTAAAGGTTAGAAACATGAAATAGGCATATAAGTGAGGAAATAGGATTGAAAAACACCCAAAAATAGCCAAAAATGATCCATTCTACTTGTTAGTGTTCCAAAATGACCTCTTATTGCGTACAAGATGCAAATGAGTTATAGAATGCTTAAATAAATGTTTTAGGACATGGATAAAGCTTAAAAACAAAAAATATGTTGATTACTGTGGAGATGGGAACGGAAACACCCAAAAATTAGCAAAAAGAACATATTTCACTACTTGTCGTTCTAAAATGTTGTTTTGTTGCATAGAATGATGCAAAATGGTTCTAAAATGATAACATAGATGTGTAGGACATAACTAAAGGTTAGAAACATGAAATAGGCATATAAGTGAGGAAATAGGATTGAAAAACACCCAAAAATAGCCAAAAATGATCCATTCTACTTGTTAGTGTTCCAAAATGACCTCTTATTGCGTACAAGATGCAAATGAGTTATAGAATGCTTAAATAAATGATTTAGGACATGGATAAAGCTTAAAAACAAAAAATATGTTGATTACTGTGGAGATGGGAATGGAAACACCCAAAAATTAGCAAAAAGGACATATTTCACTACTTGGAAATTCTAAAATGTTGTTTTCTTGCATAGAATCATGCAAAATGGTTCTAAAATGATAATATAGATGTATAGGACATAACTAAAGGTTAGAAACATGAAATAGGTATATAAGTGTGGAAATAGGAACGGGAACACCCAAAATTTAGCAAAAAACTAGGACATATTTCACTACTTGTCGTTCCAATGTTTTATTATTTCTAGTATTATATTGTGATTATCATGTTGTTTAATTTGATTTGGTTTACAATATTTTGAAGGAGTTTGTTGGAAGATCTGACCCGTACACTAAATTGGAGATTGATGAAGTTC
This sequence comes from Salicornia ramosissima, assembly GCA_951394345.1. Lineage (NCBI taxonomy): Eukaryota > Viridiplantae > Streptophyta > Magnoliopsida > Caryophyllales > Amaranthaceae > Salicornia > Salicornia ramosissima. Next base: position 27,051,087 of record OX596234.1, on the reverse strand, counting down.
GGGAGCAATGGGCGAGGTTCTTTCGGCCCTTTATGTTGAAATGATGATGTGATGATTAAACAAATTGTGTTTTTATTTGTATTATGTATTATCGTTGACAACTTATTGGACCTTTGAGGTGTATACTATATTCGAAATACATTTTGTAAAGAATTGATTTGTTTGTATGTATTATATTTATATTATATACATTTCGATCAATTCATCGATCCTTGGCGCGCGGCTCATCCATAGGCGGCCTACGTATACGTATACGTACTGTACTGTATGATTTACTGATAATTATATATAATTGATTAATTTGTACATTTTAATATATAATTCAATGATAATTATCTATAATATAAAAAAAATTAAAAATAATCCAATTAAAACAATTGGACATATTTGCATCGTGCCTTCAATTGCATGATGCAAATAAATGATTTATTTGCATCGTGCCTTCAAAGGCATGATGCAAATAAATGATTATTTGCATCGTGCCTTCAAAGGCACGATACAAATAACTCAACTTTTGTTGGCATTAAGTGATCTATTTGCATCGTGCCTTAAAATGCACGATACAAATAAATCACTTAATTGTATCGTGCAGTTTAAGGCACGATGCAAATAATAATTATTTGGATCGTGCCTAAGGCACGATGCAAATACGGACTCTATTTGTAACTGCTTTATTTGTAACTGCAAATGCACGATACTAATAGCTTGAAATGCACGATGCAAATAGCCTTTTTTCTACTAGTGATTGGGTAAATTACCACAATGGGGATTTTTTTGCTGAAATATTAAAGTTTATTCCTTATTACTCTATAACTCAATTGAGAGAAAAACTCATTTAGTGTCAAGTTCCCATATTTCCAAGCCCAAATACCTCCTCAATTGGTTTCTGAGTAAGCCCAACAAACCCAATCCTTACTCACAACCCAATACTCATACCCAACTTTTAAAACCTTCTTTTCCAGAATCCATGTCATCTACCGTTCGTGACTCCAACTGCACAGGAACCACTACTCAAACCAAATTTCAAGACACGCTTCATTGCTACCAGAGCCGAGGAATGAGAGCTGAATACTTCCCACCTTGACGATAAGGTGGTTTTTAGGGGGGTGTATTTCAATGCACCAAGTAATTAAATGAGTTTTTAGGATTTATTATTTTTATTTACTTTTACCCTAGTCCTTTTTACTTGTATTTTGTTTTGCTAGCTTTTTGCTGATTTTATTAACTTTTGGTGATTCTATTTACTAGAATGAGACAAAATCATTTAGGTTAGTAGCAATATATATAGGTAGGAAGTAAGGAGTTAAAATCATCCAGAAAAATCATGGAAAAGTCTTTGGCTTGAGAGATCTGTGACCTAAAGTCACTCTTTGGAGAATTGCAACCTCAAGTTGCTAACTATCTTATGTCTAATCCTTTAAGTTTATTAATCAAATATTATTATTACATTTGCTTATCCATTTTCCACGGTTTTATCATTCAAACAATCTTCTTCCTGCTACTGTTATTTTGCTCTAGTTCCCCACACTTGGTCTGTGATTTCCAGAATTGCTCTTAGAATTATCCAGTGTATAGAAAATCGGCTGAATTTGTGGAGGTGATGAAGAGAAGATGCATAAACATCTTATGCCTCCAAGAAAAAAAGTGGACAAGAGAAGGAGCTCGCTGTTTAATCTTGGGGCATAAGGTGTGGTACATTGCTAGGATAAGGTCCTTGGTAATGGAGCTAGGAATGGTGTAGGTGTGGTCTTTGATGAGTAGCTATCACAAGAGGTAATCGAGACTTTTTGTAAGAGTGACATGTTGATAAGGGTAAAGCTCTTCTGTGATAAGGAGATTGTTAATGTTATTAGTGCTTATGTGCCACAAGTTGGTTTGCATGCAGAGGAGAAGCGAAAATTTTAGGAGGATTTTGATGAGATGGTCCAAGGAGTCCCTCACAATGAAAAACTTTTTATTGGAGGTGATTTTAATGGACATGTTGGGATAAGTCGTGATGGCTTCAAGAGTGTCCACGGAGATTTTGGCTACGGACGGAGGGATGCTCACGGAGAGACCATTATGGATTTTGCCCAATCTTATGACTTGATACTGGCTCACACTTGGTATAAGAAGCGGGATTCCCACTTGATAACTTTCTGGGGCGGTGCAAACGTAACAAAAATATACTTCAGATATTGCTAGCAAGCTCAGGGAAAATCGCTTCCGCTGGTTTAGACGCGTAAGACGGAGACCCTAGGGAGCAGTGGTACGAAGAGTGGGATCAGGGTGACTTCAAACGAGGCAGGGGGACCGAAAATAACTTGGTTGGAAGGAGGTTAGAAAGGATATGAAACAATTAGATCTACACGAGAATGAGACCCTCGATCGTAATTCATAAGGGGTGGAGGAAAATATTTGTGGATGACTCCATGGATTGATCACCTTGTTCATGTTAGCCAATCCCAGATAAGATTAAGGGCTCGTTTACATTAGCTGAATAGAGATGAACTGAACTGAATACAAGTGTATTAATTGAACTAAATAGAGATGAACTGAACTGAATTGAACTGAATATAATCTGAAGTAAACAAGCCCTAAGGCTTTGATTGATTAATTGATTGATCACTGAATTTGAACTATTTATACCTTATTCTTTCCTTTGAAATGGCTTAATTACTTAGAATACCTAAGTGATATAGCATTCTTTTACCATTTAGTGTGAATTATATGCTTACTAAGATCTATTTTTATATTTACCCCCACCAAATTTATTAGAGTATAAATAAATGAAAAGGAGCAAAGTGCAGCATATCTCAAAAGGTAAAAGAGATTAATAAATGTATAGAAAAGGCATCTTTACCTGCAAAGATTTGAGCGCCTTATAATCATGCTCTAGTTGCCAATCATCATGCTTCATAGTAAAAATAAATAAGAATAGTTAGTGTGGGAAAGCTGTCAAGAGGAAAAGGACAAGGTTTTGAGGAAATAAAAATTTACTTAAACTATGCTAAGGAAGAAAGGTTAAAAATAAAAAAAAGACTCGTCAACAAAGAAATTTACTACACATGAAATGAGAAAGAAAGAGGTTAAGTAAATAGATAGTGACAATTAAAAATGAGAGCTTACAATGTCACCAACAACCACAATACGAAAAGGCAAATCCATAAACGACGTAAAAGGATGACTTTGGGAAGACAAAAAGGGATAGATGATGTGTTCAGTGCACAGATCCTCTAGTTATTCCCTGGAGAAATCAACATTCATTCATGAGTAATGGACCATCGATATTGTAAGGTTCAAATTCCTTAAGCTTCTTTTTGTATGTCTCATTTATATCTTGACACGATTCATATTCATATAAAATGTTCTAAATTCTTCAAAATATGTAAGGAAAAGCGTTGATCGATTAATATAAGGAAAAGCATATTCATGTGGTGTGTTGTTTTATTCATCCCAAGGATAAACTTTTATAATTTCCATTGTTACAAAATTAAATATACTAGAGTGTCCTGGTGCAAATGCACCGGATATATTTATTTTATGAATTAAATGTACATTTCATTAAACGTTAAAAGGACAATTAATTCGGATGAATGAATTGAATTGTTAATTTTTTTATAAAGAAAAGATAAATAAGGCACTTATGTAGATTTTTTAAAGAATTGGCTGGATTTTTTTTTATGTGTGATGTCACGTGGTTATGCTATAATTTTATTTTTAAAAAAAATTAGGATTAAATGGATTTTTTATTTAGGGATGACTAATTAGGCTCAACCCGACCAAAGTTTAATCCGACTTGCAAGGAAAAACTTCTCCGTTTAAAAAAATGGTTGGATTTTTAATTTTTTTAATGTATGAGATGTGACGCGGCTATGCTATGATTTTTTTAATGACAAAGTGACATGTGAACAATGATGACTAAGCGGTAATTTGTTTTAGTATATGCGGATCGGAGTAGTATACATGTTAATATATGTCTAACCGGGGTGCACGTACCACAAACCGGGGTTCATGTGCCCCATACCGGGGTTTATGTACATTGTACTGAGGTATATTTAAATATGTTTAGTATTAAAAATGGTACAATTTGTCTTATAAAAATGTGTTGTTTTCTTTTGAGATTAATATATTTCTTACCTTTTCTCAAAAAAAAAAATGAGTTGTTTTCTTTAATTTGTTATTGATTTTATTTTAATGAATTTTTGGTTGGTAGTTATTATATATTTTGATGAATTTGTTTTTTATGTATGTGTGATTGATAGTAGTTATGATAGTGATAGGTAGTTTTTTAAAAAATAAAAAAATAAAATAAAATAAAATTTAATTAGAATTAATGAGAGGCCTCCATTGGGGGTTTGGAGGCCTCTCATTAGAAGTGGTTCTTCTATTATAATATAGATTAGTGGCCATAATAGAGGGCAATGTATAAAAAGGCTCAAGGCACACCAGGCGATTGAAACTCCTAGAGCCTTAGGCGCGCCTCGATGTGCCTCATTAAATATAATGTATCACCTTAAAAATATTTTTGGTTGTAGATTTCGTTGACTTCTCCTAGAGTTTTTTTATTCCTTTCCATATGTTACAATAATTTGAAGAAATAAATTAATAATCTTTTATGTCTTTTTTATGCATTGATCTTGATTTTTAAATTATATTAAGTATAACAATTATTGAATTGAATATTAATCAAAATATTACTAAAGAATATCATTAATCTTTTAAATTTTGTTACAATCATCATTTTATAAGAAATTGTATATTATTTCATTGTACGAGCATTTTTATATTAGATCGATCATAACCATGAATACATATCAATATTCTTAAAAGTTTATATGTGAATAAAAATGTGAGTTAGCAAATTATGAACTACCTATTCATAAAAATGGGGACAGACTATGTTTTTAATGGAGGATTGATAAATGGTAGAAAACTATTAGAGAAATAAGAATAGTTAGGGTAGGTAGTGGATAAGAATTTTTGAATTTCCACTTTTTACAAAAATATGTAATTGTCGATGTTATTTTAAAAAAATAATAATAATCTATATAAACATGGGTATAAATTGAAAAAAAAACTTCTATTGACTTTGTTCATTTAAAAACAATATTTCGTTCATGCATTTTTAAACAATAAGTAATATAGTTTTATATTGTAGTGTTTATGATAAACACTAAAATATGATTTAATCACCTATTTAAGTAAAAGAGATGTGTAACTATTTTATAAAATATATAAAGTGTATATGAAGTTTTAGAAAATACATTTTATAAAAAATTGTGTGAAAAGACCTTTTAATTTATTATAATTTTTTTTTGCAGAAAGGGACCTAAAAAAACTTTTTGAAAAGGAACATTTTCATCGTTTTCTGATTTTTTTGAAAAGGAAATTTTGTGTCGAAAAACAATGGAAAAGTTCCTTCTCGCAATACTACTTTTTTGTTCAGGTCCCTATCTGCAAAAAAATAAAATTAAAAAGGTCTTTTATTTTGAGAAATTTTCTTTAATATTATAATATTTTGTATTTCGTGGTAAAATATGAATATAATATATCATTTATACTATTTTAATTTGCTATTTCATGTTGCACAAATTTCATGATTCAGCCCTATTCTAGAACCCGCTAAATAATTTTCTAAGGAGTTAATTTAAGTTTTTTTTAAATGAAGTTCACTATTTTATTTAATATTTTTAATATTTCATGCAAGATAAATTTCACTGTAATTTTTTAAGGCATGCATTTTTCATGTTTAGAGAGGGGTTATTGAAAATTTATTACATATGTAATATATATATATATATATATATATATATATATTTGAATTACTTAATATTCTGTGTGGTGGTAAGTGAAGATTTTATATAAAGATTAGTCATTATTTGTATGGATTATTCAATGTTTTGAATGTTGTGCTATTTTTATTTTATTTTTTAAAGTTATTTTAATATAGATTGCTATTTGTTAAGATGAAATTTTAATATGATTTAAAAGTCACTATATCAGAAAATGAAATTCTTACATTACTATTTACAAAGTTAATATTGAGATTTTCAAGACGTGCATCGCACGGGTGCTAAACCTGGACATATAGCACAAAACCAGGACACTTAGGAAAAAACCTGGACAAGAATTAGAAGACCTGAACATGAATTATATTAAAAATAGACACAAATGATTAAACCTGGACCTGGACATACATTATGAAACCTGGAGACTTACTTATAAAGCTGGACAAATGTTTTAATACCTGCAGAAATAATGCTAAACCCACATTCGACAAAATATGTCCAGGTTTTCCAGTTATTGCTCATCTTCCACAAAATATGTCCAGGTTTTCCATTTAGTAGTATACAAAATAATGCTATACAAAATAATGCTACAAAACAAGTTTCAAGGTTTAAAACTTTGAAAAAAATTTGTGGAACCTGGACATATATTATGAAAGGTGGACAAAATATGTTTTATAAAATAAAACCTGGACATATAGCACAAAACCTGGACACTTAGGGAAAACCCTGAACATATTTTCAGAAACCTGGACAAGAATTAGAAGACCTGAACATGAATTATATTAAATCTGGACCTGGACATACATTATGAAACCTGGAGACTTACTTATAAAGCTGGACAAATGTTTAAATATCTGCAGAAATAATGCTAAACCTAGATTCCACAAAATATGTCCAGGTTTTCCAGTTATAGTCCATCTTCTACAAAATATGTCCAGGTTTTCCATTTAGTAGTATACAAAATAATACTATACAAAATAATGCTACAAAACAAGTTTCAAGGTTTAAAACTTTGAAAATAATTTGTGGAACCTGGACATATATTTCAAAACCTGGACATATTTTAAAACTTTGAAAAAAATTTATACAACTAATATTAACATGTAAACCTGAACACATGACATCTAACATGTAATGCTAAAAACATGAAATGCAGAAGACGAGGGATACTTGAAATACTTTGATGATGCAAACATAAAGGACAACCTTGTTGGAAGATCAGTGAACGATGTAATACCCCGTATTTTTGTACATTAATATAAGTATTTTATACGTATTTTACCCCGCTAGTATACTTGTTTTATACGCCTAAATGAATAATTTATATGCTTTACAAATTAGAATTATTAAAATATTTAAAAGTAATTATTTGAGTATTTAAATAATTTATAAATATTTATAAAGGAATTTTACAAAATCATATTTGAAATAATATTAAAGGTTTTAATTATGTATTTTGGGCGTCGATTATAAAATGAAATATTCCGGTTTGAAAAACAATAAAGTATTTATTCATATTGTCGCAAGCCCAACCCAGCGGAAAGTCCAAATCAGACTCAAGCCATATATATACCCTAGCGTAAAGCAAAACAGGTCAAAAACCCCAAATTAGAAGGGAAAAAAAACCTCTCTCCTCTTTCCCCCTCTTTCACGTGAACTTCAAAAAAAAAAAAAAAAAAAAAAAAAAAAAAAAAAAAAACTTCTTCAAAGCATCACCACCACAGGCATCACCACCACCACCGGGACCTGCCGCCGCGTCTCGCCAGCCACCGGACCGCTGCGGCCCCGCTGCCGTCCCTGCTGTTGCGTGAGTAGTTTAAAAAAAAAAAACTTTTCTTTGTTTTATTTTAATTCTTGATCTAAAGATTATATTTGGTTAATTTCTGATTTGATGTTGTTATTTAATCATGTTTTGGGTTAAAGTTTTATGATTAAAGTTGAGTTTTGAATCTTTGAAGTTTGGGGTTTTAATTGAAATTTTCAAATTTTATAACTTGATTAAATCATGTTCAAACCTTGTTAAATTGATGTTATTTGGTGTTTAAAGTAGTTGGAAGTGTTTATTAGTTGTAAAGGATGAATTGTTTGAAGTTTTGAAAGCTTTGATGGAGTTTTAATGGAGGTTTTGGAGTGTATTAATGGAGGTAGTGTTGGGAGGTTGAAGATGATGTGGGTTTTTGGTATTTTGATTTGTTTTAATGAATTTCTAATTAATCTTTATTAGTATTATTAATAAGTTTATGAAATTAATTTCTATAACTCTAAATTTTGATTTCTAATGATTTTAGATGGTTTTATTTAATAGTATTATTGCTGCCATTATTTTAAAAAGGGGTTTATTTGAAGTTTTTTTGATTATTTTAAGCCTAAAATTATTACTAACGATATTCGTAACTTGATTAGTGATTCTTAAGCCTCAAAATATGTTTTAAGAGTGTTTAAGATGCTTGCTTTTTAATAAAGTTGTTAGTGCTGTAATTTTCTGGTGGTGTTAGGAACCTGTCGGGTGTCGTTAAAACTTTAAAATTTGATTTTCGGGATGTTTCAGAAGAGTTTAAAATGTTTTATCAAGGCTGGAATTTTTGAATAGTCACGTCTACGTGATGTTTTATTTATTTATTTAACGTCGGGTTGGTATTTTAATTAGAGGGGACAAATACGAAGTTTTTGAATTAAAGGGAAATGTTAAAAGTAATTTATAAAAAAAATATATATATTTATTTAGAGGCTGGAATATTGTAAGATGTATTTAGGTTAGTTGTGGTATTAATTAGCCCCAATGTGTAATTGTAGGGGACTTTGAATTCGGAGAATTCCGTTAATTATGGCTAGTAGAGTATACTACACCAGGTACGTATGTACTCAGTAAGCTACTTGCATGTAGTAGCATGTCTATGGTGTGATCCTAATTGTGATGACTGGTTATATGTTATATCTGTGGTTGTGGAAAAGAAAATATATATTGTTACAACATTTTGTCCTGAGTTGCTTATTTTACCTCAGATTGGAATATGAGTTCAATTATGAATCATCTTACCACGTAATGTGGGGCCAGATGGCATTAATATTATCTTACCACCATTGTGTGGGGCCATGGGCATTAAAGGACTTAGTAATTATGTGATCACTAAATGAAAATATAAATAAACCTGCAATGGTGTGATTTCAAGTGTGATGGCTTGTGTTGTAGTTTTTAGGGAAAATTAAATTAAACCTGACTTCTCTTAATAACATTGTAAATCATGTAAAGTGAAACGAGATTCACACCAAAACTCTTGGAACGTATATACCTTGAGTATGAACAATGGGAGGAGCTTATGCTCCTATCATGAGGTACGAGACGTCGTTCACTCTTGTTTTATTTTTCTTCTTTTTTCTCTTTCTTCTTCTATTTTATTTTGGGATCCCAACCACCTTATGGTGGATGTTCCGCTCGGATCGCAACCGAGTGCGTGGCCAGGTGGCAGCCGTGGTAGGCAACTTTCTTTACATTTATCTTTCTCCCACCTTATGGTGGATATTCCGCTCGGATCACAACCGAGTGCGTGGCCAGGTGGCAGCCGTGGTAGGCAACTTTCCTTATCTTTTATCTTTGGGAGCCCGTTCGATGTGAATCCAATCTCCTAATAAATAATCAATTAACCTACATTCCACCATTATTTAATCTGATCACTATCTTTCTTTGTCTGATCATGGAGTCCATAGTCGTAGGTTAGTTATCACAAGTTATTTATTTATTTATTTATTATCGCCTGTAGTATATATGTACTCGGCAATATTGCTGATTGCGTGCTTTTGTTTGTGTCTTTTTTGGTCATGGCCCTCGCCTTAATGACCCTGTGATGAACCAATATATACACTTGTATTATTGGGGAACAGAATTGCACAGGTTAGCTTGATGGTGTGAAGTTCAAGCATTCAGCATATGCATTGTCGTGGGATGAGAGTGATTCGAGGGTTAACCAGTCTTGTATCTGAGCTTATTTTAAAATGTATTTCATTTACGTTATTTTGCTTAAATGATTGTTAAAGTTTTTCCGCTGCAAAAATTCTGAATAAGCCGAAACGTTTTCACACGTGGCGGTAATACTTTGAAAATTTCTCTTCAAGAATATTTTTATACCTAGAGTTTTAGAGTATTTACGGATTAAAAAGTAGGGAATTTTCAGGGTGTTACAAACGACATGAAAGATGGATACAACTTTTAGTTGTTGCTTGATTATTTTTAGTTGGGGGTTATTGATTTGTTGTTATGATTTTAGTGTAAGTTTGTTTACAAGCTTCCATTGTTGAAGCTGTTTGAATCTAGGGCTTTTTCCATCTTAGGTTGTGTTGAATTTCAAGGTTAGAATATATTTTGTTAAAATTCTAGTTGCTACTTGCTTTGCTCTTTGTTTTTAATCGTTTTGTGGAATTGCTGGAGTGTTTTCAAGTGCGAGTGAAAATTCTTGCATACATTGAAATATATTATATAACTAATTATGCCAATTATTCTATATTTTTTTTTTTAAATAGTTAATTAACTTGGGAAATTAAACGATAATTTTTTTGGTGTAAAATAAGTTATTTAGAGGGTGTTAGTTTTTCACTAACATAGATAGGATCAACATTAATGTGAGCATTTCGAATACTAGTTTACAGCCATTATGGATCGTCATTGGATGCACACAAGGCGTGATAGTGATGAGTATCAACAAGGAGTTCAACAATTTATTGCATTTGCACTAGAACATGCTGAGGATGTCAACCATATTCTATGTCCATGTATTGGCTGCAATAATATGGTTCGACTTAGCGCCGATGATGTAAAAATTCATTTGATGGTTAAAGGTATTAATCAAATGTACAAGTTTTGGTTACATCACGGTGAGACATTGGACAATATTCCTTTAAATATGGGTGGTTCATTGAATTTTGAAAATGATATGGAAGTAGAGCAAAATGAAGACTTTGAATGTGAAGACGACGGGTTTGAATAAATGGCACAAGCCCTTGGTGAAGGCTTTGGAGATTCTCCGGACATGTTTGAAAGCATGTGCAGTGATGCAAAGAAGCCATTGTATCCAGGGTGTGCCTAATACAGTAGATTATCTGCTGTTATTAAATTGTTCAATTTGAAGGCAACGGCTGGATGGTCTGATGAAAGCTTTACAAATTTATTGGAAGCGTTTCAAGATATGCTTCCAGAAGAAAACTTGCTTCCAGGCCGCACTTATGATGCTAAAAAGATGCTAAGTTCCATTGGCATGAGTTATGAGAAGATTCATGCATGTCCGAATGATTGCATTTTATATCGAAAACATTATTCTAATCTAGAGTATTGTCCAGAATGTAACACTCCACGATATACCATCAATAAGGTTCCGGCGAAAGTCATGTGGTACTTTCCGATTGTACCAAGATTCAGACGTCTTTTCAGTATTCAAGAAGAAGCAAAGAATTTGAGGTGGCATGCCAATGAAAGGAAAAAAGATGGCATTCTAAGACACCCGGCCGATTCTCCGCAATGGATAAAGATTGATCGTGACTACCATGATTTTGGGCATGACCCTAGAAATTTGCGGCTTGCTCTTGCAACTGATGGGATGAACCCTCATGGTAATCAACATAGTACTCATAGTACATGGCCAGTCATTTTGATGATTTACAACCTTTCCCCATCATTGATTATGAAACGGAAGTATATGATGTTAACCACGCTAATATCAGGGCCAAAGCAACCCGGCCATGATATCGATGTTTATTTAGCTCCATTGGTGGAAGATTTGAATAAGTTGTGGAATTCTGGAGTTAAGGTTTATGATGCTAATCGCAATGAAACCTTTAATTTGCGAGCTTTGCTTTTCGGGACGATAAATGACTTTCCAGCATATGGGAACTTGTCGGGTTACGCTGTGAAAGGTTATACTGCGTGCCCTATTTGTGATGTAAACACATGCTCACACAAGTTAACAAATTCTGGCCCAAAAAATGATAAAAAGAATGGTAAAATTGTGTACTTGAAACATCGCAAGTGGTTGCCTATTTACCATCGTTATCGAAGATGGAGGAAAGCTTTTGATGGTCATCCTGAAGAAGGTAGATCTCCAACTCCCTTAACAGGTCTCCAAATACTTCAAAAGGTGGAATGCTTAAATGTGAAGCATGGTAAACAAAATGCCAAGTTTCTTCCAACTCGTGGCTATAAAAAGAAGTCAATTTTCTTTGATCTTCCTTCTTGGAAGGATTTGCATGTTAGACATTTTCTTGATGTGATGCATATTGAGAAGAATGTTTGCGAAAGTGTAATTGGCACATTATTGAATATCCCAGGCAAGACTAAATATTCGATAAATGCTAGGAAAGACTTAGTTGACATGGGGATCAAAACTGAATTACATCCTGTGAAGCAAGGAGAACGTACTTATCTTCCTCCTGCATGCTACACTCTGAGTAGAAAGGAAAAAAAACTTGTTTTGTGAGTGCTTAAATGGTGTTAAGGTTCCTGAGGGATATTCTTCAAGCTTTAAAAAGCTAGTGTCATTGAAGGATAAGAAACTCCTTGGCATGAAATCTCATGACTACCATGTTCTCATTGAGCATTTTTTGCCTATTGCTATTCGCTCCATATTGCCAGAGGGTGTTCGAGATACCATAAGGAGACTTTTTATATTCTTCAATGAGATATGTAGTAAGGAAATAGACCCTGGAAAGTTGCCTAGCTTGCAAAAGGATATCATCATCACTTTATGTCAATTGGAGATGTATTTTCCACCATCATTCTTTGATATAATGGTCCATTTAACTGTACATTTGGTTAGAGAAATCCAATTATGTGGGCCTGTGTATTTGAGATACATGTATCCTATTGAGAGGTATATGAAAATTTTGAAGGATTATGTTATGAATAGAAGTAGGCCAGAGGGTTGCATTGTCGAGCGCTACCTAGTGGAAGAAGCCATTGAATTTTGTAGCCATTTCCTCTCTAATATTGATGCTATAGGGATTCCAAAGAGTAGACATTCTGGAGGTCCGGAAGGGAAAGGGATCACTGGAAATAAAGTGGTGACTATATCTCATGAGAAGTGGCGTCAAGCTCATTTGTATGTCTTGCACAATAGTCCAGAAGTTGGTCCTTATGTTGATGAAAATATGGATTACTTGAGGAGTATCTATCCAAGTAAGGTTGACAAATGGATAGTTGACAAACATAATTCTACCTTCATTCAATGGTTAAAAGTTCGAGTTGGAGATGAAATATCTCAATCACCATCTATAATTTGTGATAAATTGAAATGGCTTTCTCGAGGTCCTAGTAAGGATGTCTTATCATATTCAGGATATCAAATCAATGGCTTTACATTTTGCACAAGGGATAGAGATAATGAAACTACAATGCAAAATAGTGGGGTGAATCTTCTTGCGCAAGCCATGCATGTCTCAAGTGCAAAGGACACTAATGCAGTTTATGCAAACATGACTTACTATGGAGTAATTGAAAATATTTGGGAGTTGATTATTGCATGTTTAGAATTCCTGTATTTGGTTGTCGATGGGTGGATAACAATAATGGGCTTCAATTTGATAAAAAGCATGGTTTTACATTAGTTGACCTTAATAGATGGGGCAGTAAATATGATCCATTCATATTGGCTGCTCAAGCAAATCAAGTGTTTTATGTTACTGACCCCGCTAATAAAAGATGGTATTTTGTCTTATCTTCAAACAAAAAATTTTCATTTGAGGACATTGAGGATGATGATATGGAAGATGCTTCTTTTGTATTACCACCGGAACCTCTTGAAGATCAAGCCACAGAAACAAAATTCTATAAACGAGATGATCATAAAGAAGGGATATGGGTTGATGGGGAGGAACCAAATATTAAGACTAAGAAGAACAAAAGGAAAAAAATTGAGATGGTAATTTGTTTTTAATTTTTTATTTCATATTCATAGAATAAAGTTTCTTACAATTCTTATATGAATTCTTCGTCTTTTTTATTTCATATTCATAGAATAAAATTTCATATTGCATTTTTCTTTTTATTTTATTTCTTTATTTTTTATTTTAGAGGTACTTGTTTTTTTTTATTCGTGGGCAGGGGCAGGGGAAGGGGGGCTGTGGGGCTGACAAGGGGGCAGGGGGGCTGGGGGGCTGTGAGGGGGGGCAGGGGGGCTGTGAAGGGGGCTGTGGGGCTGGCAGGGGGGCAGGGGGGGCTGTGAGGGGGGGCAGGGGGGGCTGTAAGGGGGGCGGGGGGGCTGGCAGGGGGGCAGGGGGGGTGTGGGGCTGGCAGGGGGGCTGTGACGGGGGGTAGGGGGGCTGTGAGGGGGGGGGGGGCAGGGGGGCTGGGGGGCTGGCAAGGGGGTGATCGGGGCTTAGGGGTCGTTAGTTCCTAATCCGGTCAAAAATAATTACCCTAGGCTAACCTAACAAGTAGTATAGGAAAGTAAGGGGTCGAACCACAAGAAACTAGCGGATTACTTAGTCAAGTTATTGAGTGAAAAGGGGGTTTTTAATAAAGAGGAAAGGTGATTAAACTACTTTAACTAATTAAATCTAATTAAATAAATTAAATTAAAATGCAGTAAAATCAACGATTAAAGGGCACTAGGGAAAGGGGGAAAACGTGATATTCCAAAAATCAAGCACGGAGCAACCACATAGCAAGCATAAAATCAATTGTTTCAAGCAAAGAGATTAGTTTATGCAAGAGGGCTTAGATTTCTCAGCCGACCCTCTCACACAACATCTCAATCTAGACCAAACCAAACACCATGAATCGAATCGCTCGGTAGACTAGATCTCTCATTCTCTACCTCGCTCACAACCCGGTTCGAAATACTCTAGACCCTTCCTAACATGTTGTCTCTAACCTCATGCTTAGATTTCTCAACCGCACTTGGTTAGTCCAAGATTCTATCCTAGAAGTTGGCCAAACTCCTAATCTAGCATTTTAATCCATGTTAGAAAACAAGCATCAACAAGTTATTTCATACCAAACTAAAAATTACTCCATGTTCAATAATCAAAATACCATCATTTTCCCCCTCCCCTAGCTAGAAATCTAGCCTAGGAGAGGGATGTTCATACTAACAAAAGCCATAAATAGACCAAACATGATAGAAGAAGTAGAGAAACTAATAAACATGGAAAATAACAACTAGACTTGCAAATACTACTTCAAAGATTTAAACTTAAAATCACAAAAACAATGAACAAGAAATTATAGCTAATGACAAGTAATAACTCAACAAATAATAACATACAAATGATGAACAAATAGCAAAGAAAGAAAGATGAGAAATGTTACCAAACTAGAAGATTGAATAAATAGATTGATTGCAAAATGAAGAAGAGATTGTTGAAGATTACAAGCTAGAACTATCAAAACTCTTGTGTTTCTCTCTCTAAAAATACTGAAATTAATGCTAAGTATATTGGTGTTTTTTCGTCTTTTTTTCAAACCTAGAAAAGTTGGGGTATTTATATATTACATGAGATAGAAGGGGAATATTCGGAATAAATGAGCCGCTGCAGGTGGGAGCGGACGTTCTGAGGGTTGAGAGCGGACGCTCCACTAATACGACAAATGGACGTGCTGAGGCTGGGCAAGGGGAGCGGACGCTCCAAGGGTTGGAGCGGATGCTCTGGCACCTCCCAGCAGCTAATGCCTTCTGATCATGGGCCGAGCGTCCGCTCTAAATTAGAGAGCGTCCGCTCTGACATGTTAGAGCGGCCGCTCTCATATTTAGAGCGTCCGCTCTGAGAAGACTGCGCAAAGAGCTGATCTTGTAAGGCTCATAACTTTTGATTTAGATCTCTGATTGGAGTGTGTAATATACCGTTGGAAAGCTCTTGAACTCTAGTTTCCAACACAATAGGCCCCAAATCCAAAAGATTTCCAGAAAAGAATTTATGCCCAAAATAGTGGAGGGTGGTCAAAACCGGCTTCGACCCATCTTTCTCCTCTTCTTTTACACCCAATGCTTCCATACTTGATTTTTCCTTCCATGACTCACCCGGTTTTAGAGTCGTTTCCTTGCTTTTGCTTGGATCATGGGTCCTTGGATGCTCTTGTTTCTTTCCTTGGCTTCTTAGGCCATCATAGAATGTTCATGTCCTTCGAGGGTACTTAAGCATTGTTTTGAGGTCTTAGCTTTGTGTCATGCTTCTCGAAGCTTCCCGGGACCTCTCACGATCCTTGTCGGCTATCGAGAATCATTCGGTAACATGCAAAACACCTGCATGAAAGAACGCATGGCATAAGCAACACAAAAATGCTCAATTATTATCAAAAACAACAAGAAAACACATTATTCGACAAAAACACAACATAAACATAAACTAGGCTAAGAAAAGCCTATAACTAAGCCTAAAAAGCATTGAAAACGAACTAAAAGAGCCGGGAAAGTCGGTCCAAAAAGGGCCTGATCAGGGGGCTGGCAGGGGGGGCTAGCAGGGGGGCAGGGGGGCTGTGGGGGGCTGTGAGGGGGGGCAGGGGGGCTGTGAGGGGGGGGGGGCAGGGGGGCCTAGCAGGGGGGGGCTGTGGGGCTGGCAGGGGGGCTGGCAGGGGGGGCTGGACAAAACAATGGTAAATGACATTCAACCAGAACAAGTTAACCAAAGTTTTGAACCATTAATCAATGTATCCACCCTTCCTTCTGAGTTAATTATGTTTTACAAGTTTGTTCTGAAGATGAGTTCTAATGATCAAATCAATGTTCCCATTAATGTCGGGATAACAAATCAGAGCAATGAAATTCATTTGGGTAAAGAGGAAGCATTTCAATTTCTTGCTCAAGAGCAAATTGGAGTATGTCATATATTGATACATATGTCGTAAGTAGCTTACTACTCTAATTTTTATTTTCTTATATTTTATTTAAGCTTTCAATGTTGAGCTAATTAATAATGAACTTCTTTATGGGTATTGTTTAGTATGATGTACGAAATTATTGGTATGACTGGAGTCTCGAATTTCTTTGGCTTTTTATGCCCAACTGGAATATCTCTTCTTGACCATTTTGATAATGGTCGAGATATAAAGGGGCTAAAAGAAAGCAGGAGAAATCGATCTCAATATATCGTGGATATTTTTAAA
The DNA here is from genome assembly GCA_951394345.1 of Salicornia ramosissima. NCBI lineage: Eukaryota > Viridiplantae > Streptophyta > Magnoliopsida > Caryophyllales > Amaranthaceae > Salicornia > Salicornia ramosissima. The sequence continues at coordinate 27,034,233 of OX596234.1, read as the reverse complement.
GAAAATGCATCAAAAGGAAAAGTTTTCCTTGCCCCATACAATGTTGGGTACATTACCTCATTCTTCATACAATTCATTCACTATTAAAAAAAATTTGTCTCTAATTTTAATTGTAACATTAGGTATTAATGTATAGGTTCCATTGGATACTATGTGTTATTGATCCTTAAAATAACATAGTTTACTACTTGGATTCATTACATAATGAACAAAACGTAGGAACAAGTAAAGGCATCAATGAGGACATACGTGAAGTTCTTAACGTGTAAGTTCACTTTTGTTAAATTTTATTAATTGTATATTCTTATTGCTTGATAAATAAAATACAACATGTTAATTCTATTAATTGTATATTCTTATTGGTTTAGAGCATTATTTCAATTTCGAAGTGAATTTGATATTACAACAAAGTTGAAGATGGATACCGAATGGGTAACTGTAAAGGTATGAAAAATATGATGTTTTGTTTATAATTGTATATATTAAACTTCGATCAAAGAAAAACACTTAAAATTCATTGTGCAGTGTCCTCGTCAAAACAATGTAATCGATTGTGGCTACTTTGTGATGAGGTACATAAAAGAAATCATTTCACACCGGACGCCTAAGATACCTGAAAAGGTAACTATTAAGAAGTTATTTTATCCTAGCGTCTCTAGATTGGTGGAAATTAGTCCTAGGTTGATAAAATGAATGTCATAGGACGTAATTGCAGCTTAGAAACTTGAAATTTTGTCAATGGTGCGAAGTTGGGAATGGAAACACCCTAAAGTTGCCAAACAACGACCAAACTCACTAGATTTCGTTCCGGAATCACCCTAATGTCTCTAGAATCATGCAAACAAGTACTAAAACGTTTAATTGATTATTATAGGACATGAATAAAGCATAAAACACAAACTAAGGCTAAGTGGCTCGAAGTTGGGAACGAAAACACCCAAATACAACCAAAAAATGACCAAAGTCACTACATTTAGTTCCTAAATGATCCTAGCGTCTCTAGATTGGTGGAAATTAGTCCTAGGTTGATAACATGAATGTTATAGGACGTAATTGCAGCTTAGAAACTTGAAATTTGTTCATTGGTGCGAAGTTGGGAATAAAAACACCCTAAAGTTGCCAAACAATGACCAAACTCACTAGATTTCGTTCCGGAATCACGCTAATGTCTCTAGAATCATGCAAACAAGTACTAAAACGTTTAATGAGTTATAAGATGCTAAAATAAATGATTTGTTTAAACAGAAAAATATTTTCGAAGATGGAAACTATAGAATAATCCATAAACTCTAGAACCATGTTTGATTACTTACTAAGATAACAATTTGTTTTTGCAGTATTATCTTGATTGTCAATATTTTAGTTATGATCAGAGCCAACTGGATGACACTAGAATTTCATGGGTGCGACATGTTTTTCTAAAAATGTAGGGTGAACTGTATAATTGCTTTTGAATATGTATATTGAAACAATTTCTTGATTTTTTTTAATGGGATTGGTGTCATGTGCACATTTTGTACATCATGCATGATGAATTGTATTGGGAAATATTGTATACAATTTGGTTGTAGATTTGTATTGTATTTTTAGTAAAAATATTATTTTCATTTTGCTTTGGCATATAATTTATTTATTTTTTTTAAAAAAAAGGTTTTTATAGCGGTTTTAGATAAAGCGTCATTAAAGGTTTTAAATTTTAGTTGGCCGTTATAAATGTTTTAATAGCGGTTCTTAAAAAACCGCTGTAAATTGTTTTGAAAATTGCAAAAAATTTACTCGCTAGAAAAAAGGCCTTTTATAGCGGTTATTACTAAACCGCTATAAAAAAAAGGCCTTTTATAGCGGTTATTAATAAACCGCTATAAAAGGTGTACCTTTTATAGCGCTTTAAAACCGCTGTAAAAGGGTTATATGCGCTATAAAAAGTGCACCTTTTATAGCGGTTTTATAACCTCTATAAAAACTATCGTTTTTTTTAATAGCGACGCTATTTATAGCGGATGAAAACCGCTATAAAAGGGGTGTTTCAACCGCTATAAATAGCTTATTTTGGCGTAGTGTAACCAACAAAATTCCCCTTGATATATTAAAATTCAAATTACAAGATAAAATTAAATAAAAAATAACATAAATACAATACCTTTCAAGCTTGTAAGATTTTAATTTTGGAAAATTGAAAAATTAATTAAGGGATGAATTAATGATTTTGGGAATATTGATTTAAACATGGGTTATTGAAAGCAAATTTTCCTTTTAAGGATTATTTGCTTTTAATAATCCAACCTTTCGAGTTTTAGCAACTAATAATCCAACCTTTAGATTATTAGGAAATAATCTAACCTTTGCACTAAAATCCAACCAATGAACCCGAACCTCTCATTTTTTAGTTTTAGCACTTGTATAGGTAAGTAAATGTTAGTCTTTTAATGTGTAGTTGATTAAAAAACCCAAGAAAATAATATATCAACATATAATTGACCTTTTATTTTCAAGTTTAGTTCATTGGTTGCTAGAAATCAAAAATTTGGATTATTGTATGTAGGGAAATTCTATCTGGTACCATTGTGGTTTTGCCTTTTCTATATGGTACCCAATTTTATTTTTTTGTCCACATGGTACCACTGTAATTTATGTTTGGTCTCTGCCGTGACACTTCCGTTAGATTTAACAGTTTAAGCTTTTTTTAGCTTGATTTATACATATTCTTTTATGTATTTTAGTGTTCATATATGTACTTTTATTCATATTTAATATGAGTACTGTATTTTTATACACATCTTATATAAACTACGTATAAATATGTTTTTTAATGACACGTAAATCAAGGCTATTCAACAACGCATTTCGGGGCTAACCGGGTAGTATTTTGCAAATCCGACCTCGAAACGGACCCCTTAAGGGTGGGGTTTAAATGACCCATAAAACCTGGAACGTGTTATTTTTTCCTGACACGCATATCGATGCGCGCATATCGAGACTATCAGGCCGGGAATGCAGTTTGGGGCTAATTGGGTCATTTTTTGCAAATTTCGACATCGAAACGGACCCTTTAAGGATAGGGTTAAAATGATCCGTAAAACCTTGACCCGTAAAAAATAGTTCGTTCAAGGTTTTATGAGTCATTTTAACCCACCCTTAATTAAGGGATCCGTTTCGAGGTCTAAATTTGCAAAAAGACCCAATTAGCCCCGAAATGCATTCCCGGATAGTCTCGATTTGTGCACATCGATATGCATGTCAGGAAAGCCCGTTTAAAGTTTTACGGGTCATTTTAACCCCATTTTTATGGGGTCCTTTTCGAGGTCGAAATTTGCAAAAAATGACCCAATTAGCCCCGAACTGCATTCCCTGATAGTCTCGATATGCGCGCATTGATCTGTGTGTCAGAAAAAAATAGCCCGTTCAAGGTTTTAAGGGTCATTTTAACCCCATCCTTATGGGATCCGTTTCGAGGCAGAATTTACAAAAAACGATCTGACTAGCCTCGAAATGTGTTCCCGAATAGCCTCGCTTTACGTGTCATTAAAAAAACATATTTATACGTAGTTCATTTAAGATGTGTATAAAAATACGTATTCATATTAAATATGCATAAAAATACATATATGAACACTAAAATACGTAAAAGAATATGCATAAATCAAGCAAAAAAACTTAAACCGTTAAATATAACGGAAGTGTCACGGCAGAGACCAAACACAAATTACAGTGGTACCATGTGTACAAAAAATTTAAATTGGGTACCATATAGAAAAGGCAAAACTACAGTGGTACCAGGTAGAATTTCCCTTGTATTTATTTAGAGTTCAAAGGTTGGATTATTCCCTAATAACTCAAAGGTTGGATTATTGGTTACCAAAACTCGAAAGGTTGGATTATTGGTTACCAAAACTCGAAAGGTTGGATTATTAAAAGCAAATTTTCCTTAATTTTGGATTCTTTAAATGCAAATATTGTAAATAAGGAATGAATCAACTAAAAAGAGGAAAGTAGGTGTGTTTTTCCATTTAACATATTCAATAAATGCATCAAAAATAATTCCAAAAAAATTGTAAAGAGATTTGAACCAATGTCTTCTAGTATATGAGGCCATTTTCTTTACCACTAGTCTATTTAAGTTTTATTTTATTTATATTAAAAAATAAAATAATATACAATTTCAAGCCCTTTGGTTCGGAGGCCCTGTGCGGTCGCCCAGTCCGCACAGGCCTAGAACCGCCCCTTACTTTCCACTTCCATGCAACAATTGACAGAAATCTCCCAATTACCATTTCCTCATCTGGAAAAAAAAACATAATTTTCTTCAACTTATATCAGATCAAATTTTATAATGTAAGTTCAAATTCTCATACATTTTTAGATATTATCTTATCAGATCAGAAAAATAAGACAAAGAGAACACACCCTAAATGTTAAATACGTGTTAAAATAGGGTTGTCACATTAGGTATTAAAACATATCTCAAACAACATTATAGTAACTTCGCGCAGATAGTGAACGTTTGATCTTTTATATAATACTCCCTTCGTCCACATTTACTTGCTACATTTTTTCAACTACAATTGTTCATTTGTAAATTTTGACTGTTTCTAGTTTTATGTGTAAATAAGGAAAATTTGTCAATTACTACCAAGTTTTTAGTCCACTTTGTCAATTACTACCAATTAATTTTTTTGTTTTCAATTACTACCAACATTTGATGAAGTGTTTTGCTGTTACTACCAAGTGCCCTTAGAGTGTTAAATTTTAACGGTCAAAGGTGTTTGACCGTTAACTAAATCATTTTATTTATTTATTTTTTTAAATAAAATATTTATTTTTAATACTTTAATTAAAAAAAAGGAAAGTCAGTTATATCTACTTATTTCTTATAACCTTTTGATTTAGCAACATGACTTGCTACGTAATTAACAGTTAACAAAACCAAAGATATATCTTAACTTCATTTGTTAGTGGAAATAGTCAATTTAGTTGTGTGCAACGGTCCAGAACCGGACCGGACTGGAACCGGCTGGACCGAAATCCATATTTTTTTTGTGGACCGGGATCGGACCGGTTCAATTATGGTCCGAATCTGGACCGGACCTTTTTGGACCGGTTTCTAACTTTCTTTTTAAAAAAACTTTTTTCCTCTAATTGGTTCGGTTTTGGAACGGTTTGGACCAGACCGGACCGGAATTTGAATATACTTTTTTTAAATAAAATAAATTATATATTTTTTAGATTCCGGCCTAAACCGGTTCAGACCGAAATTTACCGGGTTTGGACCGGACCGGACCGGTGGAGCGGAATCACTATTTTCATGGACCGGGACCGGACCGGTCCGGTTTGTAATTTAAGTATTAAAAATAAATATTTCATTTAAAATAAATAAATAAATGAAACGATTTCGTTAATTGTTAGTAGTAGCAAAGCACTTCATCAAATGTTGTTAGTAATTGAAAACAAAAAAATAATTGGTAGTAATTGACAAAGTGGACTAAAAACTTGGTAGTAATTGACAAATTTTCCAAAGAATAATATAGGTATGATGGATAGGGGTGTTCATAAACCGGTCCAGACCGGAATTTGGATCGGCCCGGTCCCCGATCCATGAAAATAGTGATTTCGGTCCACTGGTCCGGTCTGGTCCAAACTCGGTAAATTCCGATCCGGACCGGTTTAGACAAGAATCTAATAAAAATTAATACATAATTTTTATTTTATAATAAAAGTGTATTTAAATTCCGGTCCAATCCTAGACCGATTAGAGAAAACAATTTTTATTTTTTTTTAAAAGTAAGAAACCGGTCCGGTCCAAGTCCGGACTGGAATTAAACTTGTCCGGTCCAGGTCCACAAAAAATGTGGATTCTGGTCCACCGATCCAACCGGTTCCGTTCCGGTCTGGTTCTGGACCGGTGCTGATAGTCTGTATTTAGTTAGTATTTTTCGTAGTTTTTATTAATTTATTTTCTATTTTTATTTAGTTTTTGTTAGGATTTTTAGCTTAGTTTTACTTTTGTAGTCCCCTTCCCCTTTTCTATGTGATTTCCTCTATTTTGCCTTGTTTCTGCGTTTTCTTCCCTTTTTGCAGGTCCCGAGTTGATTTCGGAACCCGAGGAAGCGAACCGGGAACCTCGAGGGAACCACAAGTCCTCTATGCTTGTTGGTGCTAAAAAAAGGCCTCAGCGGGCGCTGGAAATCCCTCAGCGCCCGCTGGGATGAATCATGGTGAATGCTGAAAGAGGCAGTAGCAAGGAAGATGGCCTCAGCGGGCGCTGGGAATTCCTCAGCGTCCGCTGAGATGGTTTTTTGTGTTTCAAGTTTTTTGCAAGGAAAAAAAGGCAGTAACTCCCTTACCATGGCAGCGCCGGTGATGGATTCCCAGCGGCCGCTGATTTTGCAGTCACCAGGGCACATGAGCATACACAGAAGAACAGCGGCCGCTGACCCCAACTCAGCGCCCGCTGTCCCCCTCCCCTGTTTTGAGGCAGTAGCACTCCCAGAATTGGCAGCGGTCGCTGACCCCAACTCAGCGCCTGCTGCCATAAGTCTTCCAAGCACTGCAGGCCAACTATTATAGGTGTCAGCGGGCGCTGTCATCGCCTCAGCGCCCGCTGAAATGACTTTGCTCGTTTTTTTTTAGCTTATTTCTTTTATTTTTTGGGAGAGGTATATATACCTTTATACTCCCTTTTTGTACATAGATTACATTTATGATATTTTCAGAGATAGTTAACCTAAGTTTTAGTAGTTTCTCTCCTTTCTCTCTCCTAAATTTCCATAGATTTTTATTTCAAGTCTTAGATAAATTGTAGAAGTTCATGCTTTTGGTTGGGAAATTACATTGTTCATCACATTGTTCTACTTATTGATATTGAAGCTTCACTTGTAACATTTCTCTACTCTTTCCTTTATTATTTGCACTTAGTTGATTATTTCCTTGATGTTTTTATGATTGAATATTGTTAAATTCCATAGTTTGTTCTTATTTTCATGCTTGGTGTTGGTTTTAATATGTTCATTATGTTTTCCTTATTTATTCTAGCCATGTGAGAGTAGTCTCATTGCTAGAGTTTGGGGTTAAACCTCTCAAAATGCTCCATGTTTATGTTTAGTCATTTCTTGGTATTGGTTGTGTTAATGTCGGTACCGAAGGTTCGTTGATGTTGAGTCTTATGTTTAGCTAGCATTAGATTCTTAGGAGAATCCCCACCTAAGGACCGAAAGGTGAACGTGGGTGATGACTCCCTTCGCCCGATTGATGGAAGCACCACGAAAGTTGGGCCTTCGATCAAGGGAAAGTTACCGGTCTTCGTGATTTTGTGTTTAGGACTTGTTAGATGTGTCGCTGCACAAAAGTGAGTTGTATTTGTCTTTCCGGTCATCGTACTAGCTTGAAAGAGTGGTACGATCATAGAACAACCTCCCCCTTATCCACGACCTAAGTCTAAGTTTTGACCGATCCATAATTCATGGTGGTGTGGAGTCGTTAATCCCCTAACCTTAGTATTTATTTCCTTGTTTTAGACCCCTATTTTAGTATCTTGTGGTCAATTGACTTCCAATCTTTGAATCCAATTTCGACTTAGCTTGTCTATGCTCATTGTCTTTGGTTAACAAACGTTATTCTCTAGGGTTCGACCCTTACTTGCCCTTACTAGCATTAGTAAGTCCGAGTTAGGAAATTTACTTTTGGTAGGCTCGACGACGGCCTATCAAATTTTGGCGCCGTTGCCGGGGAGTAACGGAATTTGTTGCTATAGATTTACTTGAGTTTGACTGGACTTTGTCTTCTATTAATTCATTTGCTACCTGATTGTGTGAATTGTTATTGCTAACGTGTTTGTTTAGCAGTTTATGACATGCAAGACTCGTAGCTTACCAGTCTTCCCATTAATCCCAGAAATCAACCGTTACTTGAGGGATCTGAGAAAGGCTACTAGTGCGCAAAACATTGAGCAACTCGAATCTGAGTTGCAATCAAAGTCACCTGGTAGTCCTTGTTCTATTTCTTCAGTCATGGCTGATACGCCACCACCTCCACAACAGACAATGAGGGATTTCCGCCACCAGGAATCCTTCGAATTGCGTAGCGGGATTGCTTTGCCCGCTACGGCTGTAAATCATCATGAATTTTCACCACATCTCATCCGCATGGTGAAAGATTCACAATTTGGGGGAAACTCGACCGAGTGTCCTTTCTCTCATCTTGACAACTTTTTGGAACTGTGCTCCACGGTCAAGCACAACAATGTTCAACCCGAGTTTATACGGATGCACATGTTCCAATTTTCATTAACTGATAAGGCAAAACAATGGATTCGCTCACTCCCCGAGGGATCTTTGACTTCATGGGATGCTATCACCAAAGCATTCCTTGAAAAATATTGTCCTCCGGAGAAAACTTCGGAAATGAGGAGAAAAATATCGGGTTTTTCTCAAGAGGAGGACGAAACTCTCAGGGAAGCATGGGAGCGCTTTAAAGAACTCCTACGCTCATGCCGTCACCATGGCTACAGTGATGGCATAGCCTACATGACATTTTACGATGGCCTTAATCCTGTTTCTAGGGGTCACTTGGACTCTGGTACAAGTGGTAGGTTGATGAAAGTCCCTCTATCTGAAGTTAGGCCAATGATTGAGGAGGTTGCTAAACAGTTCTCATGGGGTGGGTCGAGACGTGTTATTCCCAAGGCAACGTCTCGATCCGATCAAAGTCTTGACAATGTTAATGCTCGTTTGGATTTCTTGACACGGAGACTTGAGAAAGCACATGTTGCCGCCTCAAGTTCTGAATCTCAGCCTGCTCTTTCTTGCGACATGTGTGGCGGAAACGACCACTTGTCTTCTTATTGCAGCTCCTCTATGGAGCAAGTCGCCATGATGGGAGCACGGAATGATCCGTACTCTAACACTTACAATCCCGGTTGGAAAGATCACCCCAATTTCAGCTGGAAGAACAATAATCAACAACAACCACCGTATCAACAACCATACCGCCAACAACAACCATATCAACCGAGGGACCAACAAGCTCCAGCACCTTATCGTCCTCCAGGTTTCAATCAGGGTCCTTCTCCCCAAAGGCCACCATATACCTCTCCCGTTCCTCAGAAATCTAGCCTTGAGATGGCTCTAGAGACCTTTTGTAACGACCCGACTTTTTGGACATGTCGATTTACGAAGGAAAATCGACAACCGGGTCATCACCAAAATAAATTAAACTATAAATTAGATTAATCCATTAAAACTGAATATCTTTTAATAAATAAATAAAACTAACATCCAAAAGTCTAATTAATTCCCGAACTTCATGATTACATAAATTGTTATAAATCCGTCCCAACATGCTGGGATCATAATATACGTGAAATAACATAAAGTCTTATTTAAAACACTAGTTAAACTATGGGGTACTAAGGCTATCAGTCTCTCAAAGACCCATCCAGCGGAAGCCTGATTTAGTCGGCTGCATCCTCACCTGAAACTGAGGGGGGGGGGTCCACCGTCAGTGGTGAGTAACTAGGCTGTCCCGTTTAATCGAGGGACCGCTAAACACATAATATCATAGAATTTTCCAAGAAAACCATACATGCATATCTATCAATTCATACAAGAATACATGTGGATTACCTGTAAAAATACGTACAAAACTACGTACAAAAATACGTACAGAATACGGTTAGGAATACGTACAAAATATACGTATAATACACTCATACATTCATACATACATGCATACATACATACGTACATGTTTACATACAATCTTATACGAATACAGAAATACACAGCGGAAGACTTATACCATTCTCAATTCATATACTTATATTATTATACTCTTATAACCTATCGTATTTTCATGTCATCCTTACCTTAGCTTATATCATATCATCTTATCTTAACTTCATATCGTATCATATCTTATCTTTGCATAATAACATAAATATCTTATCTTATCTTTACTTAATCCATGGTCGAGTCAACATGCTAGTAGGGGATCTCGTGTGCACCCCAACTTTCCTAGAATGTGTCGGGTCAGACTCATGTGTCTTTCCCAAAGTCTAAGTGGGACCCTCACTCCCGAATTAACGACTCGTGTGTCACTAATTCGGACGACAACACAACTAGAATTCAGTAAACCGACCAGAAAGCCTCGGCAGGTCGGTGGCAAAGACTTAACCCCGGTAACGAAACGTGCATCGTCGGTGGGGTGACCACTTCATTAAATCTTAAAGAAATATCTTATCTCATATCATACGTAACATCTCATCATCTTATCATAGTCATATCATTCAAATCATATCGTTTTTATCCTTTAACGGACCGGTCACTATAACTCGTTGTGGATCCCGTGTGCACCACAACTTTCCTAGAACATGCCGGGGTGAGCTCGTGTACTCAACCCGTAGTGGATCTCGTGTGCACCACTAAGCCTAAGCTATGGCCATAACCCCTAAATAGCAGCTCGTGTACTACTACTTAGACGACTACATATCCTAAGACCCAGAACTGCGCGGGGGAACTCGTGTGTTCGTCCCATTGAGCAGTGGCTTCGACTTAACCCAGTCTGACTACTCGAGTCATCAGGTGGGCGTCCTTATCTTATCTTATATCTTTCAAACTTCATATCTTAACTTATATCTTTCGAATCTTATATCTTATCTTATATCGGGAAATACTAGGTGACCGTAATTGGAAATGAAATGTTCGAAGTCCCAGGAAAGAGAGGTGCGGCACGTGTATTGGCCATCTTAAATACCAAGTCTTTCCTAGCCAGAAATTAAAACAAATCATAATCCTTTTACTCTGTTTCCTTTCTTACCCTTTTTAATATCTTATCATAACTTATATAATTTATTCTTACCAATTCCTAACAGTAATAGTAGTACTAATAATAACCGTAACCCTTATAATATTATTACTAATGTTCGTATAATAATGATAATGATAATAATAATAATAACAATACTAACATTATCCGTAATATTAATAATAATAATAATCTTATCCTTAACATCATCCACAATAACATTATCCGTAATATTAATAGTAACAATAATAATATTAATTAATAATAACATTATCCGTACTCAATAAATAATAATAATAGCAGTATTATTATTTACCCCTTCATGTTACAACTTATCCCTGATAATCCCTTTAATTGTAACCTTTACAATTAATTATTCCTAAAATATAATAAGTCAAAATTAACTAAATTTGACTAAATAAATTAATCCATTCGACATTATTGGGGGATCAACAACCGAAAATAATACTTTTAATTTAATGAAAACAACAATCATCAGTTAATCATATAAACATGATATAATCATTTAATTCATACATTAATCATCAAATAAATTTAATAATAACAATTAAAATTATACGTTGAACATTAAATCATGAAACATGGATAAAATCAAGATTAAGATCATTCCTTTATTGCACTTACACCACACGGCTTTCATGGCATAAATAAAGATCAAGAATTACAATAACATGATTAAATTAAAGATTAAAATTAAAGATTAATTAAAGATTAATTCATATAATTCAAGATTATCAAAATTCATTATAAAAATAATATTTTTAATTCCCTTTTTATACTTAGGTCACTCGAAAAATTCAAGAATTAATAATAACATATTTTAATAATTCAATTACCCTATTTTACACAATCTGATTTTTAAAGAATTAAATTAAGAATGACCCTTTAAAGGTCTCTATTAAACTGGAAATTTTAATGGAAGTTAAATATAGGTTCAAGGTTTAACGTGCATAATTTTCGTCCAAAAATAATGTCATTTACTATTTTTAAGGGATTTTATAACTAACAAATTAGATTAGGCTGAGATCAGTTTCGGATTTTTCTGCCATACCAAACGATCTTTAAAAATTACGAAAATTTAACACAAGCTTTAAAACACTATTACTGACCTCCACATAAAATTTCATAGCCATCCGAATTTATTAAGTATATTATTAAATTCGTAAACTAAATCTGGACAGTTCTACCGGTTTAAAAGATTAAATTATTTCAAGCAAGAGAAGGACGAATTTCGCCATGAAATAAATTATGATTCATAATCAAACAGTAAAAAAACTGCCACGAAAAATTCATCAAGAAATAACAAGATTTGATTAATAAATAAATTCATACAAGTAATTATTCAACGATTAAAGATTTCAAGAAATACATCAAATAAATCAAGAAAGATACATAGATAAATTCATCATGTAGTTCGACATTCACTAAGCAAAACATGACATAAATCCTAATAATTTTCATGATCAATCCTAATTTACTATGTGATTATCTACCCATAGATTAAAGGAGAAAGCATAGTTACCTCGAATCGCTAGATTATCCAAGGCACAAAAAGAATTCACTACTTGGTGAATTTTTTTGTGTTGTTCGACTTTTTGAAAGGAAAAGAGGGGAGAAATATTTTTTTAGGGTTTAAGTGTACAATTAGCAAAATAGGAACCCAAATGAAAAGAGTAGGTTCTATTTATAAAAAAAAAAAACAAAACAAACCCTAATGTTACCAAGAGGGCCGGCCAAAGGAAAGAAAGAAAAGAAAATTGGGTCTTTGGCCCAATTTTAAGGAAAAAAGATTGGACTAGAAATGGAAGCAATCCAAATTAAATGGCCTTTGGACTTGGATTTAAATAAATTAAGCTAATAACCGCGAAATTTTCTGGCCCAAAATTTCGGGGTATTACACCTTTATAGAGCATCAGACCAAGGCTAATTCAGATAGTGACCGAAAAATGAACGAGATGAGCGCTTCGATCAATCAACAGCAAACACATAATAAAATGATCGAAACTCAACTTGCCCAAATAGCACAACAAGTTGGGAATTCCAATAATTCTTCAAGTTCTCAATTTCCAGGGAAACCGATCGCTAATCCGAAGGAACAAGCAAAGGCAATAACACTGCGATCGGGTAAGGATTATGCGGGTCCATCCATGGTTTTAGATGAGGGCGCCACAAAAGTGAGTAAAGAGGGAGTTTTTGACGATATGTCGATTGATTTTGAGAGCGGAGCGATTGAGAGTGAGCCACAAAGGGAGGATAGTGTTGCGCCTCCAAAAGAGAATATTGTTGTAAAAGCACCAATGAAACCATATGTGCCACCGGTTCTTTCCCCCATCGGATCGTTGAGAAGAAGTTAGGCGAGAAATTTTCTAAGTTTCTCGAGGTCATGAAGGGTCTTCAAGTGAATATCCCTTTTCTTCATGCTTTGTCCCAAATGCCGGCTTATGCTAAATTCTTGAAGGAACTTCTCTCGAACAAGAGCAAATTAGAGGAGCATGCCACCATTTCACTTCCTATGGAGTTGAGTGCTATTCTTCAGAACAAGCTTCCCGAGAAGCTTGGTGATCCTGGCAGTTTCTCTATACCGGTGAAAATCGGTGATCTTCAAAGCAAAAATGCTTTATGTGACTTGGGAGCAAGTGTGAGTCTTATGCCTTTGACTATGGCCCACAAGCTCAATATGGGTGGCTTAAAGCCCACAAAAATGTCTATTCAGCTTGCCGACCGCTCGGTAAGATTACCTCTAGGAGTTCTAGAAGATGTTCCGGTGCAAGTGGGACGAGTTTTTATCCCTTGTGATTTTGTCATAATGGATATGGAGGAAGATGCCAAGGTTCCCTTGATATTGGGGAGGCCTTTCTTGAAAACGGCGGGCGCCATTATCGATGTGAAGGATGGTCGTTTGATTCTAAATGTCGGGGATGAAAAGATCACTTTCGGGTTCTCAAAGGCAATGAAAATGCCTATTACGGATGCAATCCTTCGCATCGACACCATCGATACTACTACGGTGGAATTTTCTGAAATGATCGAGGTCGCAGACCCATTGCGATCATTGATCTCTGACGGAGCGGTCCTCGACACTGATGAAAGCCGGGGGTATAAAGAAATTCTTGATGGCACCCCGGTTAGCACTGATGTTGAGCTCGAGGTCCTCCAGGTCGAGGGTGAGGAGGAGAGGACTACGCCTCCTCCAAAGGTAGAGTTGAAACCTCTTCCCTCATTACTTAAGTATGTTTTTCTGGATGCCGATGAGGCTTATCCCGTTATTGTTGATGCTAAACTCGACGACACTTCTCTTGACAAACTCTTGGCTGTTTTGAGAAAATATAGAAGTGTCATCGGGTATAACATTTCCGACATTAAAGGAATAAGTCCCACCCTCTGCATGCATCGTATATTGCTTGATGACGATCATGCCTCCTCGATTGAACATCAGCGAAGGTTAAACCCTTCGATGAAGGAAGTCGTGAGATGTGAAGTTATTAAATTGCTTGAGTCGGGCATAATCTACCCTATCTCAGATAGTAAGTGGGTTAGCCCGGTTCAAGTAGTCCCAAAAAAGGGAGGCATGACTGTCATTAAGAACGAGAAGGGTGAAACTATCTCGATAAGATCGGTTACGGGTTGGAGAATGTGTATTGATTACAAAAAACTAAACAAATCAACCCGTAAAGATCACTTTCCCCTTCCGTTCATTGATCAAGTTTTGGAGAGATTGGCTAATCATAGCCGTTATTGCTTTTTGGATGGATTCTCGGGATTTTTCCAAATCCCGATTCATCCCGATGATCAGGAAAAAACCACGTTTACATGCTCCTTTGGTACCTTTGCATTTCGAAGGATGCCGTTTGGGCTATGTAATGCACCTTCGACTTTTCAAAGGTGCATGATGGCTATTTTTTCTGACATGCTAGAAACATCCATAGAAGTTTTTATGGATGATTTCTCTGTTTGTGGTTCGTCTTTTGACACCTGCCTTGCTAACTTGGTGAATGTGTTGAAACGGTGTCAAGAGGCGAACTTGGTTCTAATTAAAAATGCCACTTCATGGTCGAAGAGGGCATTGTTCTCGGGCATGTAATTTCATCTAGGGGCATCGAGGTCGATAGGGCCAAGGTTGATGTCATTGAGCGTCTCCAACCCCCCACCACTGTCAAAGGGGTTAGGAGTTTTCTTGGACACGCGGGTTTTTACCGCCGTTTTATAAAAGACTTTTCAAAAGTGTCCAAGCCCTTGACTCAATTATTGCATAAGGATGCCCCTTTTGTGTTTTCTAATGATTGTTGTGTAGCATTTCAGGAACTGAAACAAGCTCTAGTTACTGCTCCTATCATTTGGCCCCCGAACTGGGAGCTTCCTTTTGAGCTAATGTGCGATGGATCAGACTATGCTATAGGTTCGGTGCTCGGACAACGGAAGGACGGCAAGCTGCATGCCGTCTACTACACAAGTAAGACTCTAGATGAAGCTCAACGCAATTATGCCACTACTGAGAAAGAGCTTCTTACAATTGTCCATGCCATGAAAAAATTTAGGTCTTACTTGGTCGGTTCCAAAGTCATAATCTTCACCGACCACTCAGCCTTGAAGTACTTAATGGCCAAGAAAGATGCTAAACCTCGGCTCATCCGGTGGATCTTGTTGCTACAAGAGTTTGATATTGAAATCCGAGACAAAGCTGGGGCCGAAAATGTTGTAGCCGACCATCTCTCTCGGTTACCTTTATGCGAGGAGGGTGAGGTCATTCCAATCAACGATTCATTTCTTGATGACCCCCTCCTTGTTGCCTTGGCAATCCCTACTCCTTGGTATGCGGACATTGTTAACTATCTTGCTTGTGAGATTATGCCCTCCGATTGGGGGTATAAAAAAAAAGCGGCGTTTCCTGCATAACGTTCACCAATACTATTGGGACGACCCTCTTCTGTTCAAAAGAGGTGTTGATGGACTTTTTCGGAGGTGCGTCCCCGATGATGAGATTGCAAGTGTTATTAGCATGTGCCACTCTTCTCCTTGTGGAGGACACATGGGTGCTGACAAGACTACATCGAGGATCTTGCAATCTGGATTTTTCTGGCCTACCATGTTCAAGGACACTTGGAGCATGGTGAAGGCGTGTGACCGGTGCCAACGTACCGGCAATATTTCAAACCGTCATGAGATGCCCCTCAACAACATTCTTGAACTTGAAATCTTCGATGTTTGGGGCATCGACTACATGGGACCCTTTCCCTCATCTTATGGCAACCAATATATTTTGGTCGCGGTAGACTATGTGTCTAAATGGGTGGAAGCCATTGCCTCGGTCACCAATGATGCAAAGGTAGTTATTAAGTTGTTTAAAACTATCATTTTCCCGAGGTTTGGTGTTCCCCGTGCTGTCATTAGTGATGGAGGATCACATTTTGCCAAGCGAACACTCCAATCCTTGTTCTCAAAATATGGTGTTAAGCATAAGGTTGCCTTGGCCTATCACCCTCAAACGAGCGGGCAAGCAAAAATTTCAAACCGGCAAATCAAAATGATCCTTGAAAAGACCGCCGATCGGTCTCGAAAAGATTGGTCAAATAAGCTCGATGACGCTCTTTGGGCGTATAGGACAGCATACAAGACTTCCATAGGCATAACCCCTTACAAGTTGGTCTATAGCAAGTCTTGTCACCTACCGGTTGAGCTCGAGCATCGCGCACATTGGGCGATCAAAGCACTCAACTTCGATCTCCAATCTGCGGGGGAGAAACGGATGCTCGATCTGCATTTACTTGAGGAATTGAGGCTTGATTCATACGAAAATGCTCGAATCTACAAGGAACGCACCAAGTCTTGGCCTGACAAGCATATCCTCCATAGGGAGTTCCATGAAGGGACAAGGTCCTATTGTTCATTAACCAGGTTAGGGAAGTAATCTAGCTGAAATTTTTATCTTTTTTTTATTTTCTTTTATTTTTTTTATAGTTAGTTTTCGGCCCTAGTTTAATCAGTCATGTCTGAGCCACGAAAAAAGAAAATAAATGACCGACCTGGTACCTCAGACCCGAACCCAAATACTGATGCACCACCACAACCACCACCCCCCATTAGGATTCCACAGGCCAATCGAGCCAAACATGACAACCTGTTGAGGCGAACATTTCGCCCCACCCGATTTTATGATGTGCGCCCTTGTCTGGCGCTGCAGATCACCAGGGAAATGCAAACTCTGTTCACGAACTTTGGGTGGGAGAACTTGACTATCCCTAACATGGCCGATTACACGTACCCACCGTTGGCCTGTGAATTCCTGAGCACTTTGACCTATACTGAAATAACGTCCACCACTAACATACCGGAATACCAAATATCCTTCCGATTGTTCAATGATCGTCATACGATTACCATTTCCCAACTCAATGAATACCTAGGATGTGACCCGACCAACCCCATTACTGATTTTAGTCCTAAAAACTTTCCTGACTTTAACCCGCTTGCCTTTTGGCAAGCGATTACGGGTGAGGATTGTTTTGACTCTACATGGGCGGTGGCCAGCGCGATTCAGCACCTTGCCCTACGACTTTTTCATCGCTTGTTGACCTACTCAATCTTCTCCAAAAAGGAGGTTGGGAAGATCAACAAAGATAAGTTGCTTTGTATCTACTTAGCAATAACCCCATCCCCGTTGGGTAAGGTGAACACGTGTCACTTGTTGGTCAAGCGTATGCTTGCTCAAACAAGAGACCCTAAGATGACTGCTGACATCACATTGGGTGGCTTCGTGACTATCATAGCTAGGAAACTTGGGTATTCATATTTCATTGATCAATTGGAAAAACCTTCTGACATCTGGTTCTTTGACAAGTACGACTTCCTTAACCAAGCTTTCATTAAAAACACTAACCGGGAAGGCACAATCAGCGCCCTGGTCCGCGGGAGACATCACTACTACTTGCCTAATCCCGAGATAACCAGGTTTGATCGGGAAAACCCATTCATGATACCTGCGGAACCTGTGGCCCAGCGTGATGCAGATATATTACAGGGGCCCCCGGTTGTTGTCGCTGAGGAAGTCGAACAACCAGCACCAGAACCAGCACAAGCACAACCCATCCCAACCCCGCCGGCAATTTGATTTTGCAGCAGCCTTCGAGGCCCTATCCCAGCAGCAAAATGCTGCCTATGCTTCTATTAACGCTAACATTACGGAGATGCGTTCTGACTTGAACTGTCTCCGTATACAGACAGACCAGATGTATGACTACCACGTGTCGGAAGGGCACTTCTTCCGACACCCTTCCCTCCCCCCCCCCAGGATGACCCTGAGCTCTAGACCTCTCCACCCATAGCCTCGGGACGATGCTTTCGTTCCAGCTTAGGGGGGTTTAGACCCCATGGGTCCGGTTAATTTTTTGTTGTTGTTTGGACCCGTAGCTAGTGAGGGTGAAGCACTAGAGCCTCGATCGAGGCATGATTTCGGTAGCGTTAAAGGCGCTTTAATAGTGTCAATGGTGCACCTGGACGACAGGTTTCCCGACAAACCGAATCATGTCCTCTACAGGTAAGTTCTCACTTGTATTTAAGTGAACCTGGGGTTTAGTCGTGGTCTTGGGATAGAGGAGCTAGCTTGGGGGAGCTGCTCTTGGGGTATGTTGATTGTGCTTGTTTGTGGTTGTGCTTCTTAGTGTGTGTGATTTTTATAGTGGTCATTGGGGTGATTTCCAAGTCCTGCTCCCGTTTTGAAAATCCAAATGCATTTTAATGCTTTGCATTCTAGTTTATTTTCGTAGTTTATTTTTCTTTTCTTATTTTCCTTAGTTTCTTTTTATTAGTTTTTGCATACTAGTTTATTTTCGTAGTTTATTTTATTTTTTTCTCCATTTTTGCATGTAGCTTATTTTCGTAGTTTATTTTCTTTTATCCCTTTTATTTTGCTAGGTTTAGTCGTCTCCCGATGACGAAACTAGGGGAATCCTTATAGGGACTTTTCTTTCCTTTAGAGTCTCGAGTCCGCACAATTTTCAATGCTTTTTACTAACTCTTAGGATAGAATGCTTTTCCCTTTTAGGAGAACCCTTTAGGACTAGATGTGTATCCAAGTCGGTTTGTGGTACGAGGTTGTCCCTTGTTTAGTTGACGCTGAGTCGGTGGTTTTTGAACCTAGGTGAGGTTTCGAGCTCCTGCCTTAATTAGACCCTTTTAGGTTATTCATTTCTGAGCGTCGCATTGTATCCCTCGTCGGTTTTAGTTTTTCTGTTTCTTTTGTCTCTGATTTTTGACTTGTAAATTGCTACCGCCCTTTCGGGACTTGGAACATGATTTAGGCACCATCTTACGTCATAGCATCGAGTTTTATTTTCGGTCCTTGTAAATTTTGTAATAGTATAATTATTTGAGTTGTAACTCCTTCTCTAGTAAAAAAAAAAAAAGAAATATATATATATACAAATTAAAAAAAAAAACAAATGAAAAAAAAAATGAAAATGAAAAAAAAAATTTTAATTATTAGTTATTTATGTTTAATATGTCATGTTTTTAGTTCTAGTTGTTTATACGCTTGTTCTTTTAATTTCCTCTTTTTATAAAAAAAAAATGTGCATAATTAGAGAAGGAGATAGTAGTTTTCTTAGCCGACTAGTGTCCTATTGTAATTTATCCTAACAGTCGGTCGGTAGTTATTTGTAGTTTCGGACCTTGTATGTAAGATGCTATGACCTTAAGCCCTATTGATTTCATGTTCTCGAAAGGTCTCATCTTTGGTATGCAGCGTCACTTGTCAAATTTCAAGAGACGCTAACTCCGGCGAGACGTGAGTGTCCTTCCCTTTGTTCTTCATGACTCCCTAACGGAGTATTTTTCCCGCCACCGACTTATGTCTGACATTATTCAAGGGTGTTTGACGGTTGTTAGGTTGTTTAGGCTTGGATACCTCGTAGTCCTTTAAGGTTCTATTGTGTGAAAGGTTTCAGTCCTTAGTTTAGTTAGTTTCTAGCATTGGGATTTGTGCGCCTTAAGGTTGTAATAGGAGTCCTTAGTCCGTTGTAGAATTCCTCTCCTGAGGGATTTGTCGAACTCTTCGTGTGGTAGTTGCTTGGGGACAAGCAACGAGCTAGCTTGGGGGACTTTGATAGTCTGTATTTAGTTAGTACTTTTCGTAGTTTTTATTTATTTATTTTCTATTTTCATTTAGTTTTTGTTAGGATTTTTAGGCTTTTTAGCTTAGTTTTACTTTTGTAGTCCCCTTCCCCTTTTCTATGTGATTTCCTCTATTTTGCCTTGTTTCTGCGTTTTCTTCCCTTTTTGCAGGTCCCGAGTTGATTTCGGAACCCGAGGAAGCGAACCGGGAACATCGAGGGAACCACAAGTCCTCTATGCTTGTTGGTGCTAAAAAAAGGCCTCAGCGGGCGCTGGAAATCCCTCAGCGCCCGCTGGGATGAATCATGGTGAATGTTGAAAGAGGCAGTAGCAAGGAAGATGGCCTCAGCGGGCGCTGGGAATTCCTCAGCGTCCGCTAATATGGTTTTTTGTGTTTCAAGTTTTTTGCAAGGAAAAAAAGGCAGTAGCTCCCTTAGCCATGGCAGCGGCCGCTGATGGATTCCCAGCGGCCGCTGATTTTGCAGTCACCAGGGCACATGAGCATACACAGAAGAACAGCGGCCGCTGACCCCAACTCAGCGCCCGCTGTCCCCCTACCCTGTTTTGAGGCAGTAGCACTCCCAGAATTGGCAGCGGCCGCTGACCCCAACTCAGCGCCCGTTGCCATAAGTCTTCCAAGCACTGCAGGCCTACTATTATAGGTGTCAGCGGGCGCTGCCATCGCCTCAGCGCCCGCTGAAATGACTCTGCTCGTTTTTTTTAGCTTATTTCTTTTATTTTATGGGAGAGGTATATATACCTTTATACTCCCTTTTTGTACATAGATTACATTTATGATATTTTCAGAGATAGTTAACCTAAGTTTTAGTAGTTTCTCTCCTTTCTCTCTCCTAAATTTCCATAGATTTTCATTTCAAGTCTTAGATAAATTGTAGAAGTTCATGCTTTTGGTTGGGAAATTACATTGTTCATCACATTGTTCTACTTATTGATATTGAAGCTTCACTTGTAACATTTCTCTACTCTTTCCTTTATTATTTGCACTTAGTTGATTATTTCCTTGATGTTTTTATGATTGAATATTGTTAAATTCCATAGTTTGTTCTTATTTTCATGCTTGGTGTTGGTTTTAATATGTTCATTATGTTTTCCTTATTTATTCTAGCCATGTGTGAGTAGTCTCATTGCTAGGGTTTGGGGTGAAACCTCTCAAAATCCTCCATGTTTATGTTTTAGTCATTTCTTGGTCTTGGTTGTGTTAATGTCGGTACCGAAGGTTCGTTGATGTTGAGTCTTATGTTTAGCTAGCATTAGATTCTTAGGAGAATCCCCACCTAAGGACCGAAAGGTGAACGTGGGTGATGACTCCCTTCGCCCGATTGATGGAAGCACCACGAAAGTTGGGCCTTCGATCAAGGGAAAGTTACCGGTCTTCGTGATTTTGTGTTTAGGACTTGTTAGATGTGTCGCTGCACGAAAGTGAGTTGTATATGTCTTTCCGGTCATCGTACTAGCTTGAAAGAGTGGTACGATCATAGAACGACCTCCCCCTTATCCACGACCTAAGTCTAAGTTTTGACCGATCCATAATTCATGGTGGTGCCGAGTCGTTAATCCCCTAACCTTAGTATTTATTTCCTTGTTTTAGACCCCTATTTTAGTATCTTGTAGTTAATTGACTTCCAATCTTTGAATCCAATTTCGACTTAGCTTGTCTATGCTCATTGTCTTTGGTTAACAAACGTTATTCTCTAGGGTTCGACCCTTACTTGCCCTTACTAGCATTAGTAAGTCCGAGTTAGGAAATTTACTTTTGGTAGGCTCGACGACGGCCTATCAGGTGCACACCACTAATGATGGATCTAGTTTGATTTGTCTTATCATGTACTTTTCAAATATATAAATTTTAATATTATATGTAGTTACATGAATTTTTTTTAAAGTTATGCGTTAGAAATTGTTTAAAAGAGAATGTAACAAGTAAAAAAGACAAAGGGGGTACGAAATAAAAGTTTGGATGGTGTATTAATCTGTGATATTAGTTGTGATCATTAAAGAGAACACTGTACTAGTCGTTCTCTCTAATTTCCTAAGCCCCTTTCGTTCTTTTCTTTCTTTTATTTTTAATTTTTGCAGTAAGACATTATTTTATTCTATTTTTCTTTTCGTGAGACTTATTATTTTGTTATATTGGATTTATCATTCTCTTTTGTAAGATCTTTTTCAGCTATGTGTGCTTATTTTCCTATGAAAAAAGGCTCACAAAGGAGAATGATAAATCCAATATAAAGGAATAATAGGTTTCAAAAAGAGAATAATAAATATCATAAAGAGAATGAAATAAGGCCTTATTATTTCTAATTTTGCTCAATTATTGTGTGGGTGCTATAATGTTTGGCTGGATTAAATTTCCATGGCCTTGGTAGCCGGGTCATAAGAGCTGCATCCCAATGCTAAGCTAGGGAAGAGACAGGGATTTACGTTGTTTTCATTGCCGGCGGGTCTATTGCTTCGCGAATCTACATTAGAAGGACATCACACCAAAGTTGTACAATTAGGACGCGGTCTCCATTCCTAAAATGAAAATTCCTAGGAAATACAATAACACATTATTGTTTGGTTAACCAAAAAAGTGTAAAATGAAGGAATTTGAATTGAAATTCCTAGTTTTTTCTAATTCCCACAATTTGGAAATAGCTCACCCAAGCCCTCCTAAGAAAATCAAAATTCCTAGGAAATTTAAATTTCAACCAAACACAGTTTGGAAATTTCTAAGAATTAGATAAGGTAAGTTAATTCCAATAAAATCTAGATTACCATAGGAATTTAATTCCCATTGCAACCAAACAATACCTAGCTATATATGCATTAATATATTGCATCTACGTGCTTCTCCTAATGAAACTCTCTTGGTACCTATAAATTAATATATTTTTTTTCTTTTGTTGTTTATCTAGGACAATGAGGCTGCTAATTGGACATGATAATGATAATTATTTAGATTAGTCATTGTCGGTAAGATTATAAAAACTTATTAGATTGTTACTATGTATAAGCATTTTGAGACATAGGGAATTCATAATACTGAGGTAAATTCTTGACACGTGAGTAAGATCGATCATGTTCAGTAATTTAACCTTTTAATTTAAGGGTTTTTCAAAACTTTTTGTAATTCATATTATGATTATGTATGTTAATGTTATGTATGATTTTATGAACTTTAATTATTAATGATAAGGTGTTATTGTGTTCCAAAAGTAGTTGCAAATCACTAGTATTATTTATTGTAGGTAAATAGTTCTTTTTGACAACTTAGAAGTTGGAACATGATCGAAGTCAATTGAGAAGCAAACAATCAATGCACTTTTTTTTAATAGATTTGTTTTAGGCTTAGAATTAGACAATTCACCTATTGAAGAGTATTGAGTATATAGATATAGATTTAGTGTGTTTGAACTATTTTAGAAACTTTGGAAATGTTTCAATGTTTATGTTACTGAAAGATATTTGTGATCATATAAGTTTATCATTTGGAATTTTTTTCATTGTGAAATAGTAAGTTTTGTTTTAGCACGTTAAAAAATGCTATGTAGATTGATGGAAAGTGTGAACCTAGTGCTCTGCTTTCCTTTTTGTGACGACCTCTACAAATAATTGATAAATGCATATTACAACTATGACAACGCTTATAGTAGCGCTTATAAGTGCTTTTACAAATAATCAAAAAGTGCAGATTGCAATTGTGGTAGGTTTTAGAAAATGCGTGACACTAAATATACTGACACTTATATTGTAAGTGCTTCTATAATTCGTAAAAAAACAGTCGAAGCGGCGGTGTAATTTTCATTGTATACCGATCCAACACTCAATAATATTTACGTTGCTATAATGCCTAGCGTCATCTGCTTATGTGGCACTAATAAAAGCATCAATATAAGGTTTCACGGTGCTATTTAGCATTTTAATAGAAATATTTTAAGCGTCGCAACAACCCTTTCCTATTGTAGTGATATCATGCACATGAAAAGCATTTGATGGTATTTGATTGCCCACATCATCACAAACATTATCACCATAATTTTGAGCATTATCAAATGAAATACAAGTATTAGGATTATCACAATAAGCATTTTAACGTTCATATCCACATCCTCCATTTTAATTTCATCATCGAATATCATTTCTAGCAGCATCAAATACATCAATATCATTGCTATTAAAACCATCAACAACAGCGACATTTGCATTATCAGGAGTAGAAAAATCTAATTTTTTAGGAAAAAAATGAATCTATTGCTCCTCTTTAAGATCAAGGTAACTCCTCTTTTTAAACTTTTTTTTACCCTTTTCACAATCCGATTCATATTTTCTTTTATGCCCCATAAATAAAATTTAACAATTAATAATACAGAATAAATAATTAAACTATACTCAAATAAAATTACAAAAATAATACAAGCACTGACTAAACAAAATTGGAATATTAAATATATATAATATATGAGGTAAGAATGAAGATGATATCATGATATATAAGGTTGGATTTCATTCATATATATATATATATATATATATTAAAATAATTAAACATATTTTTTAACAAAAGCAGGTCCCACAAAAGAGGGTTATATGCTATTTCTCAATGAGAACATATAAATACTAATAGCCAGACTATCAAAAGACACTCCATCCACTACCACCAGACCGAAAATTTATCTACACAGTCTGACCTAACTTGTTTGACAAGTCTACAATTTTGTCCCAGTATCTCATGCTAATAGCGAACTCATGATGAGCCGACCCTAACTTTTATCTTGCCCACTGCCCAGGTTTTCATGGTACTTATTACAAATATTGAGTTATATGAAGTAAGTATATATTGAGATATTATTGGTGTATAGCTGAGATATACATATATCAGCTACATCACAAATAAAATTTGCTATTTTATTTTGGAAAAAGACAAAAAAAAGTTATCCTGTAACCTGATATATGTATATCTCAACTATACACCAATAATTTCTCGTTTTATATTATACTCAGATGAAATACACTAGAGTTTGAAAGAATGATGTGTAAACTGTTACTGTCATAATCACTTTCAATATCATGAATTTATTGGGTACTAAATTTTTTTGAGTGAGGTTGAAGGCTTAGTGCATTGGCACAACATTCTGTCTCTCGGGTTTTGGATCCGGGCTTTAGTCCTCATTGTAATAACCCGAAATTTTGGGCCAGAAAATTTCGTGGTTAATTATTATTATTTTAATATTCTAAGTCCAAAAGGCCCAATTATTTGGACTGTTTATTTTTATTTCTTTTCTTTATCTTGAAATTGGGCCCAAAGATCCATGTTCCCATGCTTATAGCCGGCCCCCTCCTTTGTTTGGCCAAGGTTATTTCTAATTCTATTAATTAATTATTATTAGATGTAAAACTTATTTATGTCTAATTAATTAATTATTAATATTCTAAATTAAAATCTAGTTTTTAACCACCTTTACCAAGTCCCCCCAATTTCGCTCAACCACCCCTACTATCTCTCAAAACTCACGGCTCCCCCCTTAGTTTATTTCTTTAATTTATTTTCTTTAGTTCCTTATAATTAAATAGGGAACAATATTCCTAACCTTTTTACCTAACTTCAATATAAATCTAAACTCTCAAAAGAACCCAAAATACTCTTGTTGGCCATGTATTATACGAACCCCAAGGGATTATTTTCTTGATTTTTCTTCCTGATTCGAGGTAACTAGTCTATCTCTCTTAAATCTGGTATAATTTTTCCATATAATTAATTAGGATTGAACTAGGAAAATTGATAGAATTAGTATCATGTATAGGCCATATATTTCGAACCATGTTATGTAAATATTTATGTTATTTTCTTGATATTTTATGTAATCTTTATGAATCTTTAATTATTTTAATTAATTCTATGCATGAAATAATATCTTAAATTGTATGTTTGCTTTGAATAATTACACGATAAATTTTGATTCTTGTTCTTGAATGTTCGAGTATGTGTCGAGTAGATTTACATAATTTTTGATGATATTTTATGATGTTTTCTTGAATTAAATTGATGATTATGATTTTTTAATTGTTTATTTAAAGTCTTAAATTAAAATTATAATTTTTTCTTGCTACATGTAAATGTCGAGTGGTTTAGGTGGTCAAAAGAAATAAAAAATCTAATTTTTCTTGATGAATCTTGTTACAAATCTTGAATTATTATTTAATCTTGAATTTAATCTTTAATTTAAGCATGATATGATATTTTCTTGAATTAAATTCTTGATATTGTTGTTAGCCATGGAAGCCGTGTAGTATATGTATCCAAAAGGGATTGATTTTGATCTTTTTTGGTCCATGTTGGATGATTCAATGTTTAAAGTATGATTTTATTGTTTATTGTTAAGTTTATATGATTAATTATTGATAATTGTATTTAATTAATTTAAAGTGTCAATTTTGGTTGTTCTATACATGAATGTCGAGTGGTTCAAAGGGTAAAAAGAAGAATTTTTATCATGTTTCAAGCAATATTAATTGATGATTGTTAGTTTATATGATTATTTGATTATTTAATTGATTTATTAAATTGTTATATGATTATTTAAAGAATTGAATTAATTGTTGTTCTATTATTTGAAAATGTCGAATGGACTAGATAAGGATATGATCAATTTTAGTTTAATTTTTTGCTTATAATAATTTAGATTATGATTTAAGGAATTAATATAATTAAAGGAATAAAAGGAATTAACAAGATAAGTTCCAATATGAAGGAAAGGAATAATATGATGATAAGAATAAGGTTATAAGATGATAAGAAGTATTGGTCTCACGATGGCCATGTCGATAAGATAAGATAAGAAACGGACGCCTATTTGGTGATACACGGGTCATCACCAGATTGGGTTAAGTCGAAGCCACTGCCCTACTGCGGTCTCTGGGCAGTTCTGGATCTTAAGATGTGTAGTCGTCTAAGTAGTAGTACACGGGCTACTATTTAGGAGTTATGTCCATAGCTTAGGCTTAGTTCTTACAAAGGAGAGCTACGGGTAGAATACACGGGTTCTTCCCGGCGCATTTTAGGAAAGTTGGGATGTACACGGGCATCCTTACGAGCTATAATGACCGGTCCATAAAGTTAAGAAGATGGTTAAAAGAAGGGTTTGGGTAATAATATGATAAGATAAGTATTTCACGGGTTGGATATGATTATGTATGTATTTACGTATTTTGTATGTAATTTATGTATGTATTTATATATTAATTATGTATTGTATAAGTATGATATATTAAGTCTTCCGCTGCGTACGTCTGACAGGTATGTTTTTGTGTATGTATTTTGCATGTATCTGTATACGTATTTTGTATGTATTTGCATGTATTTTAAGTGTATTTTATATGTATTTTACGTGTATTTTACAAGTATTATCCCCGTATTTTACTCGTATTTTATACGTATTTTCTATGTATTTTTATACGTATTTCGTAAGTATTTTTATACGTATTGTCTATGTATGTTTATATGTATTTTCTATGTATTTTATACGTATTTCGTATGTATTTTTATACGTATTCCGTATGTATTTTTATACGTATTTCGTATATATTTTATACGTATTCATATGTATTTTTATATGTATTCCGTATGTATTTTGTACGTATTCTGGTATGTATTTTTATACGTATTTATATGTATTTTTGTATGATTTTCTTGGTTAATTCTATGATATTATATGGTTAATGGTCCCTCATTTAAGTGGGACAACCTAGTTACTCGCCACTGACGGTGGACCCTCCCATTTCAGGTGCAGATGCATGAGTGGGCTTACGTATAGATCCGGTTGAGTGTTATGTCGAGATTAGTAGAGAGAACCCGGAATCTATTTTATTATTCTTTATTTTATTATTGTTTAGTTTTACCCAGCCTGTTGGGAAAGGAACAGTTTAATTTGTATTTTAGTATTTAATGACTTTTGAGACTTTTATCTTTTTATTAGTTAATAATTGAATTAATGGACTTTAAAATTTATAATGTTATTTAAGTTTTGTTTGGTAATGATCCATTTGTCGATTTCCTTCGTAAATCGACAGCCTATAAAAGCCGGGTCATTACACTCATCCCCTCTTCTAATATAAATACAAATTATTGATCTGAGTCCATTAACAACTTATATGTGAGGGTAATTGTTGTTCCACATTGAAATTAAAGCCTTAACGGGAATTGTTATTGTAAAAATTCAAGAGTTGAGATCACTTTATATGGCCAAGGGACTAATCGCCTCTTTGTCATATAGTTATAAATTTGAATATCCAAGATCTTGTAAAATAGACTTACACTAGCTCCCCCGGCCGGCGCGACCGAGACTTGTTTGACAGAAAAACAACATAAATTACAATGAAACTTAGGGGATGTTTGGTATGAGATTAGAAAATGTAATGGATTGGAAACAAATAAGTAGGGCAAAGGGTAGTACATAGTGTTACCCTTACTAGTTGTTTGATATCACTAAGGAAACGTATATGGTTACCATTCGGAAACGGTAATTGTTTCCACTAGATTTAGGAGCATAACAATGTAAGGGTTTCCTTTACAAATTTGTTTCCGTTTCCCATAACCCATAACAAACATATGGTAATGGTATTGTTTTGTGATTACGTTTCCTAAGTTAATATTTTGGTATAACAAACAACCCCTTAAAGTGGAATCTCTATGATCTTGTAAAATAGACTTGCACTAGCTCCCCGACTGGTGCGACTCAGACCCGTATTACAGAAAAACAACATATATTAGGACGGAACTTAAAGTATTTAAATAAGTTGAAATATTGGTTTTTTTAGGTAAATTAAGAAAATTTTATAGCTCAACCTAAAAAAACCACAAACAAACAAACCACAAGGCTAGCCTAGGAATGACAGCCCTTTAAGGCTTCCCAAACCCAAGGCACCTACAACATTACATTAAGCTCCTAATCCAAGCTTTGTCAACTGTACTAATTTTACATTCATTCATCAATCTATTTCTAGTAACAACATCATTTTTATACAATCTAACATAGCCTATGGAAGAATATCTTCATTCTGCCAAGACTTCTTATTCCTAGCAGTCCACAACTCGTATATAACTGCATCCACATCAACAGCAATCAGCTGTACCTGACCTTTTGACGCTGCTCTCCTTTTCCTTAGCCAATCAATAAGGCCACTGATCGGGGCTTAGGGGTCGTTAGTTCCTAATCTGGTCAAAAATAATTATCCTAGGCTAACCTAACAAGTAGTATAGGAAAGTTAGGGGTCGAACCACAAGAAACTAGCGGATTACTTAGTTAAGTTATTGAGTGAAAAGGGGTTTTTTTTTGAGGTTTAAATGGCTTGTTGCTTCCGCTAAAAGCAACCGTGATTCCTACGAAAGTGAGTTAGATTTTTACTTTTTTTTGTTTTTCTTGTTCTTATTTGCTTGAGGACAAGCAAAAGACAAGCTTGGGGGAGTTTGATCAGTCCATTTTAGGACCGATTTTCCTAGCTCTTTTCGCTTGTTTTCCGCGCATTTTAGGCTTAGTTTTCCAAGTTTTAAGCCTTTTTAGCTTAGTTTTAGTTTATTTAGAGTTTTCGTTGAATAATGTCGTTTTATAGTTGTTTTCGTCAATAATTGAGCTATTTTGTGTTACTTATGCCTTTTGCTCTTTAATGTAGGTGTTTTGCGGGTTTCCAAGCGATTCTCGAAAGCCGTCAAGGGTCGTGAGAGGTCCCAAGAAGCTTAGAGAAGCATGCCGCAAAGCCAAGACCACAAGACAAGGCAAAGTGCACCCAAAGGGCATTTTTGATTTTCATTTTTCATAAGATCTAGGTGAAGTCAGGTTCAAAGCGTTCGGGTTCCAGCTAGCCTATTCGGGTATACAACTACCCAGCTAGGGATGCAAACGTGCTTTTACAAAGTAAGTGCTATTTTAATTTTCAACTATCAAGGAACATGATTCTGGTTCAAATTAAATTTTTGTCTTTAAGTCGTAATCTGTAAGCTGAACTCGAAGCTTGAGCAAGTAGGTTCCTCCACCCCGCGAATTGGGGGCTAGTCGTTACATTGTACTTTTACTAACCCAAATGCAGACTTCAAGAAGAAAGTCTGTAGTTATCATAATTTATGTTTTACTTACCTGAATACATTGTACTTTCACTAACCCGAATGCAGGTCGTTGCAAGCTAAAATTCCAAAGTTATCATAATTTATGTTTAGTTACCCGAATTCAGGTTGCAAGATGAAAGCTCGACTTGGCCAGATTAGATTTACTAGTTTTGAAATAATTTGTTATTGCGAAATTTTGCTAACCTGAGCGCAGGTTGCAAGTTGTAAGCTGCAAACCGCAAGTAGAATGCTGTGAGCCGTAAGCTGTAAGCTACAAACTGTAAGCATAATGCTGCCAACTACAGACACTAAGCTGCAAACGACAAGCAGAATGCCGTAAGCCGCGAGTTGTAAGCTGGAAAGGCTGAAATGATTTTTTAGCTATAACAAGCAGGTTACAATGTCTTATGATTTAAACTATGAACTATTTTGGTTAGTTTTGTGGAAGATCTTTCAGGTACAAATCTGAACACCAACCCAACACCTTGTAGCCGATTCCCAGCAACCTATAGATGGTTCCAACAACCTGTAACTGGTTCCCAGCAACCTGTAGCTGGTTCCCAGCAACCTGTAGACGGTTCCAGCAACCTGTAGCTGGTTCCAAGCAACCTGTAGACAATTCCCAGCAACCTGTAGCTAGTTCCCAGCAACCTGTAGCCGGTTTCCAGCAACCTATACATGGTTCCAGTAATCTGCATATAGCTATTCCAACATGGTATGTCTTCATCTATGTATGTACCCCATTCAGCTACCTGGTACTGGTATGTATTTCGCAAATTGCAACCTGTTGCACCTTTATTAGCAAGCATCACCTTACGGTGAGCTAGCTTAGCTTACTATTAATTTGTACACATGCCACACAAGTAAATCTCCGCCCCGAAGCAGGCAACCAGGCATAACTCTACATGATTAGTTATGTTAGATTCATTAATCATGATATGAATGTGTTTATCATTCTGAATTGTCCCTATGTGATAAAATCTGCTAATACTTGTGACTTCATTTTGAAACAACTTAATTTTTTAAGTATACACGTATTAGTCTGACATGTCAGGACACCTTTGACGTCCATTTTCATCAAACAAAGAAGCTTTAGCATAATCATGTGGACTTCAAGTCTGACAAGCCGACAAGAATGACACTTTATGGTTGAGAAAAACCAGAGATTTCAGCTAGCAAGCTATTAGCACAGAAAGACAAGTGGAAGATATCTCTAGTTGAACTTCTTGGAAATGTGAATATGTCACCGAAAGCTGAACCAGCTTATCAGGCTCGCACAAAAAGCTATGTTAAACTGTTAATGACGACAAGTAAGCTTTGAATTATCCAAATAGTCAATATCATTCACATGTATATTTTATTTTTTCCGAACTTTAATTTATTCTCCTGGTTGACGTCACAGCTCACCCGACGCGGGAAGCACAGTTATTAGCTATCTTGTGAATTATACTCAAGCATGACTTATATGCACTCGTATTCATTGTTCTTTTTGTGTAGTTGATTATCAACTTTTTGGTAATAAATAAAATATTAGTGCTTCCTCATGAGCTAACGTGAAGTGCAGTGAAAGAGACTTATAGGAAACATGATATCAACATGAAAGTTGAAGACAACAAGATACTTCAAAGCTCGAATAGCTTCAACCTTGGTGATTTTCTTAAGATGATACCTTGCTAGTTGACGACAAGGCGCATGGCATGGAATCAAACGACTAAGACACTTAATGTCACTGCATTGCTTCACAAGATCAAAAGTGTAAATCAAACAATCATCTGAAGAGCTAAGTAACTTTAATATACTCGACAATCAAGCTCGTTTTCTTACTTTACGTTCGTATGATCTCTCATCCACATTGCTAACAACTGTTATTACTTATTCACTCCGAAATATCTTTGAATCAACTTGTATTCAAATTAAATTTGTCATATGTACCACAGTAGCAAATCATGCTCTACCTTTTACTTTATATGTCAATCATGTAACAGTTGCATATTATGCTTAAACTCACGAAAGTCATTCTAACGAAAAGCAGAGTTAAGTACACATGTCTTTTTCCACCAGGTATAAAGTGCTAATAGCCAGATCTTAGCGGAGAGAAGCTGACGCTTGCTGCGCGAAGCTGAAACTAGCTGAGAGAAGCTGACGCAAGCTGCGTGAAGCTGAAACAAGATGAGAGAAGCTGACACAAGCTGAGCAAAGCTGACGCAAGCCGAGCAAAGCTGACGCTAGCCGAGCGAAGCAGACGTAAGTCGATAAAAGCAGAACGAAGCTGACAGAAGTTGAAACAAGCTGACGTAAGCAGGGGAAAGACGAAGTGAACCCAGAAAATTCCAACGTATGTCGCCAAGGGTGCAAGCAACCCGACAAGTACCAGATACAAGCTGCAAGGTGTCAAACGTAAGCTGAGCAAAGTTACAGTAAGTTATCGTGTATCAAATGCAAGCCGTTGGGTGCTAAACATAACTTGGTTCTAAAGATGGATCACACAAAGCTTTATAATGATGGTCGACTTATAAAGGCAGTAACATTACTCAAAATCAACTTATGTCATTTACCATGGTAACATACTAGCAACAAGAGGTACATACTCCTGAATTCACTAATGCATTTTCTACGATCATTGAACTCATTGTTGTACTCCAGAGAATTTACTTATGTTTAAATTCATTCATTCATTGACCCAAGTTGCTATGTCCTAAGTTAAGACTCACATATTGAAACACATAAGGCATCTACTCGTGCAAAGGAAAACACGCTTTCTCTATATGCTTTTATATAAATTTGTATCATGATGCAATATGATAAACTTGCTCTTAAGCTAGCTTGACAATAAGATTTATAATTACTCTAAAAGTAAGAGATCAATCTCATGCAAAGAGGTCTCGTTAGCAGCTTAGCTTACAAAGTAGCCCAAGTGCAAGCTCGCAATGTAGCCCAAGTGTAGCTGGCAAGGTGACCTAAGCGTCAGTTTACAAATTCGCCTAAGCGTCAGCTTACAAAATGGTTCAGCTACTAGCTTACAAAGCAGCTCGGGTACTAGTTTGTAAACCGGCTTGAGTGCCAACTTACAAGTGACTTAATCACCAGCTTATAATGGCTTAAATGCAACTTGCAGATTGTCTAAAATATTAGTTCACGGTGTGGTCCGTGTACCAGTTACCAACTTGCAAAAGAGGCTAAAATGCCAGCTTAGCAAAAGAACAAAAGAATCAAAATCGAAGTGGCTTATGTGTCAAATGTCAAATGTTAAGTCCTTAATTTGTGACTCTAATGTTAGTTTCATTCAACGATGCAAAGGTGAGGTCTAAAGCTATCTAAGTAATCCACGTAAGTAAATGCTAACGTGCAAATATTACAAAAACGCTCAAGAAACATAGAACATTCTGTTACATCAATCGGAAATATTTGACGATGTCGGCTTAGACGCGACGTGTCGATAGCTCGGTAAAGATCGACAATCAAAAGACTAACAATTGTTTTAATTACAAAGTTATTAGGTGTTATCTCAAGTTATTAAGCTATTGTCTTAAGTTGTTTGACGATTATCTCAAGTTGTTATCAGGTTGATTATTTCCAAAGAGACATAAACGTCAGCAAGCTACATTGTTCCGAGCACTAACTTATCAAGAAACCAAGGTATTAATATCCTAGTAAGCAATCGAAAGAGAAAAGATAACGAACATAATTCCAAACTTAGCTTGAAGCTTATTTTCCTAATTTTCGGCATGCTCCAATTAGGAAAATGGGGTCTAATTGTTATGGTGCATTTTAGCTAACCTGATTACAGGTAGGAAGCCGAGGCTCGGCTTGGTAAGCCGACAGTTACAGGTTATAAGCCAAGGACATGCCGGGAGTATCAGGAGCATAAGCAGGAACAAATACATAAGCCGATTTGTTACAGGTTATAAGCCAAGGACATGCCGGGAGTAGCAGGAGCATAAGCAGGAACAAAATGTAAATCCCCGGCAACGGCGCCAATTTGATAGGAGGGGTTTTCTCACCAAATAAAAAGCCCGTCGTAGTAAGAGTGGGGGTGTCGAATACGGGGAAGGTACGTCGCACTAGTCTAGGCATAAGCGTCGAACGAGCTAGGTCAATGGATGGTCGCGAGAACTGGAGGGATTCAAGGGGACTAACTAAAACTAAACTATGAAAGCAAGAATAAAAGGGACTAGGGTAAGAGATCCACAACTCATACCACCATGAATTGTGAATCAATCAAACTTAGACTTAGGTCGTGGATAAGGGGAGGTCGTTCTATGATCGTACCACTCTTCCGAGCTAGTTAGATGACCGGAAAGACATATACAACTCACTTTCGTGCAGCGACACATCTAACAAGTCCTAAGCACAAAATCACGAAGACCGGTAACTTTCCCTTGATCGAAGGCCCAACTTTCGTGGTGCTTCCATCAATCGGGCAAAGGAAGTCATCACCCACGTTCACCTTTCGGTCCTTCGGTGGGGATTCTTCAATGAATCCTATGTTAGCTAGACACAAGACTCAACATTATCGAATCCTGAGGTACCGACAATATCACAACCAAGCCTAAACACGACTAAACCACAAACATAGAGGATTTGAGAATATTACTCAAAACCCTAGAAACTAAACTACTCAAACATAATTAACAATAACATAATTAAAACTAAAACTAAAAACATAAATAATAACTAAAATTAAGAACAACTAAATTAACAAACTAAAACTTAAAACTAAGAACAACTAACCTAACAAACTAACAATTAAACATAAAACTAAACTAACACCAAAACCTAAATAAACTAACAACAAACCTAGCATAAACAACTAAATTAACAACAAATAACAACATAAACAACAAGAACTAGCAAAATAAGTACATAAAACAAGTAAGAAAGCAAGTAAAGAAAGCTATGAAAGTACCTTGAGATGGAGAACAAGAAGAAGAAGAAGAACAAGCTAACTACTTGTATAAATTGAAGAACAAAATGCAAATTACAAGGAAATTGAAGAAGAAAGCAACAAAATCTAACCTAAAACCCTAAGTGAGCCTCTAACATCCGCTGCCTAATGAAATGGGAAGAGGGGGTATATATACAACCCCCAAAAATTCAGCCAAAACAAAAGAAAAAGTATTTATATAAAACGCAGAAAGGCACTTCAGCGGGCGCTGAGGCGATGACAACGCCCGCTGACACCTATAATCATAGGCCTGCAAGGAATCCATCAGCGGCCGCTAGGAATCCATCAGCGGCCGCTGCAAGGCCTTTAAAATGCTACTGACTTCAGCCCTAAAAATGCTCATGCCCAAATACATCTCAGCGGACACTGAGGAATTCCCAGCACCCACTGAGGCCTTCTTTTCACATGCCATGGCATAAAGGACCTGTGGTTTCCTCGAGGTTCTCGGCTCGCTTCCTCGGATTCCGAAATCAACTCGGGACCTGCAAAAAGGGAAGAAAACGCAGAAACAAGGCAAAAAAAGAGGAAATCACATAGAAAAGGGGAAGGGGACTACAAGAGCAAAACTAAACTAAAAAGCCTAAAAACGCTAACGAAAGCTAAATAAAATAAGAAAATAAACTAATAAAAACTAAGAAAATAACTACCAAAATACCACTTATCAGTTATAAGCCAAGGACATGCCGGGAGTAGCAGGAGCATAAGCAGGAATAAATACATAGGCCGAATGGTGCTAGATATCAGGTTCATAAGCTGGAACGTGAGCTGGATCAAGCACATAAGCTGAGCGTAAGCTGGAACATACGTTGGATCAGGTTCTTAAGCTGAGCGTAAGCTGGAACATAAGTTGGATCGGGTTCGTAAGCTGAATAGCAGGCATAATAGTAAGCGGATCAACCAACACCTACGATGTTCAAAGTGAATTATGGATGTTATGCGTGGTCAATGGTCGAAAGAGTTAGATCCTAAATAAATGGAGCCATTAACTCCACTTACTTGACAAAGTCAAAGGAAGTTGTTGCAAAGATCATGGAGTATGGACATGCCTAAAACTTATCCAAGCTAGAAGACTTGTTCAAACTGAGTTGTAACTAACGTCCTACAAACAAGGAAGCATTAACAGTCAAAAGGAAGCAACCCGCGTAGCAGAAGGAGGAAGATCAGCAACAAACTCCTACATTTCAGCAAGCAGTAAACAAGCAATGCCAAGTCAAACCACTAATGACCACTTACCTATTTTTTAGGAGACTGGGCAGCATGGATCAACTATACTATATGCGTGTATATAAGTGTTCAAAGAAGGCAAAGAAAGGGGATTGGATGAGAAATTAAAAAAGATAAAAAAACCCTATTACAAACCCGTATCTCCACTGCCCAGAAATACTCTACTTAGCATATCTAACCCGACAGTTATCGTTTACACTTGAAAAAAGCAGGGCATGTCGCCCATACCCCTAGGGTTCTACTCAACTAGTTTCAGCCATTTTCAGTTTATATTATTTGAGATATTGCACGTGTACCTGTAACGACCCGGAATTTTGGGCCAGAAAATTTCGCGGTTGTTAATGTTATTTATTAAACTCTAAGTCCAAAAGGCCATGTAATTTGGACTGTTTTTATTTTTGGGCCTAATCTTTTTCTCAAATTGGGCCAAAGACCCAATCTTCTTTTCATTATCCTCATGGCCGGTTTGGTCTAGGTTGCTTGGGCCAAATTTTGACCTTGTTTGATTAGTTGGATATTAGTTAATATTTAATTAATTAAATTAATTAATATTAAATTAAATTAAACCCACTTTACTTTGTCAAATGTTGTTGTTGACCTAAACTATTTTTCCTCCTTTTGTTGCTTCTCCACGGCAGTAGCTTTAGTTTAGGGTTGTTTTTTTTTTATTTTTTTTTTTTTTATTTTCTTTATATATAGGACCCCTTCACTTCTTTTGGGTCCTATTTGTTATTTTGCTCCAAACCCTAAAGATTTTCTCCATCTTTTTCCTTCTCTCATATAGCCGTGCATTTTGGTACCTTGGATAATTTTGCGTTCTAAGGTAACTAGCTTTCTTATTTAATTTTTGGGTAGCTAATCACATAGTTAATTAGGAAATAAGATCATGAAAATTGTAGGATTTTAGTCTTGTTTTACCTAGATTTTCGAGTGATATGATGATGATATTTGGATGTATTTTTCATGATTTTCTTGATTTAATTGTATGTTTATGCATGATTTAATTATTAGAATTATTGTAATTTGAATCATGAAATCTAAGCATGTATTCGAATTTTGGCATGATAAATTCTGATTTTAGTTTGATCATTTTCGAGTGAACAATATGCTATTAGGAATTGTTTCTTGTAATATTCTTGAATTTTATATGTCAATCTTGATTGTTTAATTAGTCTAATTTGCCTATATAAATCTGATTTAATTATTATAGTACTCGAATTAATGCATGAATAATTTCAGATTTTTGATTCTTGGTTTCACCTATATTTGTCGAGTGGCATGATAAATTTTAGATGAATTTTCGAAATGTTCCTTGATTATTTTAAGCATGATTATGATGTATTTTAATTAATTAAATTTATATCATGTGTATTTTTAAATCTACTTACTCTCGGGATTTTCCCGAGTGAGCTAAAGATTAAAGAAAATTCTAAAAGTATTGTTCCTATGTAATCTTGATCCTAATAAATTAGTTACATGAATCTTTAATGTAATCATTGAAATTGTATAAGTGATCTTGAATTTCCTTTAGGAATGCCGTGTGTAATGGGATTAAAGCATGATAAATTAATTCTTGAATCTTGATTTTAATCATGTTAAATGATGTTAGTATGATTTTTATGAATATTGTCTAATTAACTTAATTATTTGTTGTCAATTGAATTTATATAATTTAATTGCATAATTTTTGGTAAAGTTGGTATAATTGTCGAGTGACTAAAAATAAGGAAAGATAGAAATTTTATTCATATTTTGGGTAATTTAGGTAATTAAATTGATTAATTAAATTAGATTAAGAATTTAATTAATAATTGTTGTAAATATGAAAATGCCGTGTAAAAGGGTTTGAAAAAGTCTTATTTAATTAGTTTTGACTTATTATTTTTAGGGATAATATAATAATAAAGGTTACGGATAAAATAATTATTAGGAATAAGTTGTAAAGTGTAGGGATTAAAAGGATCAATATTACTAATATAACCTTAATAGGGCCGAATGGTATGAGTATAATAACATAATTATATTTTGGATATTGTTACAATTTAATATATGTTAAGGTTAGTATCCGAAGGGATAGGATTATAAGGATATGTTATGTATATTTAAGGAATAGTATATATTATAAGAATTTAAGATGCATAAGATATTATTAGGGATAAGAAAGGAAACAGAGTAATAGCTATACATGTCATGTTTCGGTCTCTGGCTAGGAAAGACTTGGTATTTAAGGTGGCCAATACACGTGCCGCACCTCTCTTTCCTGGGACTCCGAACATTTCATTTCCTATTACGGTCACCTAGTATTATCCTAATATATGATATGGTTAAATTAAATGAAGATATAAGATACAATATGGACGCCCACCTGATCATACACGAGTCGTTAGTGGGTTAAGCCAAAGCCACTGCTCAACGGGACGAACACACGAGTTCCCCCGAGTAGTTTTGAGTCTTAGGATATGTAGTCGTCTGGTAGTGGTACACGAGCCGCTACTAGGAGTTATGGCCATAGCTTAGGCTTAGTGGTGAAACACGGGATCCGCTACGGGTTGAGTACACGAGCTCCTCCCGGGATGTTCTAGGAAGTTAACATTTATTAGTTTATTATATGTTCCCAGCATGTTGGGACAGTATTTCTAGACTTTTGGATGTAATAACAATTAGTGATTTATTATGGATTTTAGTAGTTATATTAATAAAAGATCATTCTTTCATTCATATTGATAATTTATTGTTTATTAAGATTAAGTAATGATCCGAATGTCGATTTCCCTTCGTAAATCGACAAGCTAAAAAGTCGGGTTGTTACAGTACCAAACGACTTTTATGCCTTAATCATAGTGGATTGGTGGACTCATAGCCACCCTGCGGTTTTTTCCCTTGTTCTTGGGTTTTCCGCGTCACCATTTTCTCGTGTCTTCTCTCTTTTATTTCTTGCTATTTATTTTCCGTACCTTAGTCTAGCTATCGCCCGTTCCCACCTTAAATTGTCATCTTGACGATTTTTGGCAGAAACAGGATTCGAATTTTATGAGGATGATAATGATATTGTGGTTTCTGGATTTAGTTATATAATTATTTAATCAAGTTCTTTGTAATCTTGTATGGCAGAGTGAAATCTTTAATTATAAATTTGCTTGATTAATGGAAAAGAAATCTTGATTTTGTACTTGTATTTCTTGATGGCCGAATGTCCTTTATGAAATAATAAGAGTGAAACTATGAATTTTTGGGTTTTACTTAAGATGATTAGATGTGGTGTTGATAGGTTAATATTTATTTTTCGTGAACCTTTAATTTATATTAAGGGTGAGATTGAATATGTAAAGAAAAGGTTGAATTAAAGTTTGAGCAAATCAAAGGAAGAAGAAAGACTTGATTAAGATAATGAGTGATGAAAGATAAGTTAGAGTTTGCATGATTCACCACACTAGTGGAAAATTTGCTATTTGTTGCCCCTTATTTGTTCTGCTTATATAAAAACAGGAACAAATAATGCGTATTTGTACCGGTTTTAACAAAAGTGGTACAAATAACTACTTATTTGTATCGGTTAATTCAAAACCGGAACAAATAAACAACTATTTGTTCCGGTTGTAATTAAACCGGTACAAATAAGTAGTTATTTGTACCGGTTTAATA
Organism: Salicornia ramosissima; assembly: GCA_951394345.1. Lineage (NCBI taxonomy): Eukaryota > Viridiplantae > Streptophyta > Magnoliopsida > Caryophyllales > Amaranthaceae > Salicornia > Salicornia ramosissima. The sequence goes on along the minus strand of OX596234.1, from coordinate 26,994,400 downwards.
ACAACCGGAACAAATAGTCAATTTTTTTTTAAAACAAAAAAACCACGGCAGATTATTAAACAAAGCAAACCCCAAATACTCCTCCAAATACTCCTCGACTTCTCATTTGCACCAAAACCCCAAATACTCCTCCACTACCAGTGACACCGCACGCCCCTCCACCGCCGGCCCAACACTGCTGCTCCGCTGGTGCTATCTTTGCTCGTGCTGCCTCGAACCCTAGGCCAGGGCTTCGTGAATCCTCTCTGCCTTGAAAGCTAGGGTTGCCGCCCCACCACCCAATCCACCGCCGGTCTCTGCTCGCGTCCTTGCTTGCTACACACTGAAGGTATTATGTTGTTGCTTTAATTTAATTGTTGAATTATTAGGGTTTAGTGTTGCTTTAATTGTTGAATTGTTAGGGTTTAGTGTTGCTTTAATTGTTGAATTGTTAGGGTTTAGTGTTGCTTTAATTGGTGAATTGTTAGGATTTTTATTTGATGTACATATAGTATAATTCTTTTTTATTGTACAATGCTAAATGTATATATATCATATGTTTAAATTGAAATACTTTGAAACTTAAGGCTATTTTTTAATTGATTCAAAGTTAAGATTGTCTGATCTAAAATTAATAACAATGTTAAGCTTTTGATAATATCTTATTTTAGGGCATAAACATATGAAAAATTGCTTATGCCTTGCAATGTGATTGTAATTTTGTTATAAATAGCTTGAGAAGAAGATAAATGGTTAGTAGAGAAACACTAATTAAAAAGCACAATAGAAAAATAAGATGAAAGTCATTGAGATTTTGTTTTATATTGAAAGGACATTAGAAAAAAAATGATGTGTTTATCATCCAAATCAAAAATTGACATTTGATGGTGGCTTATCTTTGTTATATGATTCTTGCTCTTCTTTATGTGGTTTGTTTTATTTGCAGGCCGGGGTTTATCGCCATGTATGCAACTCTATCTAGTTGAGATGTTTATGTTTCTTAATTCCAGAGTCACACTTTTACCTTGAAGGTAAGGGTAAGGGACGTCTCTTTGGCTAAACCTAAGAATTGAAATTAGATTAGGGATTTTGGAAAATGTTTTGGTATGTAAGTCACATGGAAAAAATTACTATAGATTCTCTAGGATAAGATTGTGTATGTATATCTTGTTTTTTGCTCTAACACCTTGTTTAAGGCAGTTTCTATACTGTTAGTTACTTAGTTGTTTGAAATGAATATAATTGCATAACATGATGAACGAAGCTTAGGTAGGTGTTATTATATCAAGGATAGAGAAAAGGAACAGGACGAGATGAATTGAGGTGTGGTCTCTAACTAATTAAAGGAAATTGATGAAATATTTGTGCTTTTGAAACATCCCAATTGAAAAAAAAAATGGTATGGGTTTTTGAGATGTTGCATGAGTTGTTACTGATGAAATGAACAATATCTTCCAAGTTGTAATGTGTCAATCAGATTATTCTCAAATGCTAAAGTATATGTATTAGAAAAGTGAAAAAAAATACATACTATATATGGATCTGTATTTTAGCTTTACTATACTATATTAGCATTGTTTGACTGATTGAAGGACCATAGAAATTGGATTTGTAATCTAAATTATTTTATTCTACTAAGTTCAATCAGTCTTACAAAGTGTTTAGATTCTAATCAAGATCAGTTTTTTTATGAAATAATAAATAATAATTTGTAGAAGCTTAAGAATTAGGATTGCAGAACTGATATGTCACAACAGACAATTCAGAAGTGTTGTTTTTACTGTGCTGGTGCTACCAGATAAATACAAGTATCCTATTCTTTTGCAGTTTCAGTTTTTTTTTTTCTAGTGCTATGCTACTTACACTTGTGTCATATGTCACATAACATGAGATTTGATGTAGAAGGTGATATATGAGATTTGATAACCTGCCTTACCCATTATCTTTTGCTATTAGTCAATTCATATATTCTTGGTGTTCCTCATTGTTTTAGGAAGCCTAAAAAAGCTGCAATTACTGCTACGTCTGAGCATCTTGCTGGTCTGCTTCCTCTTCATCTTGCCTACAGTCATGCCCATGAAACTGCTATTGAGGTACACCTTCGTGTTATTGAACTTGATTTGGGAAATAAGTCTATGAGTTTCTGTTATGTTACAATAAAATTTAGAGTGGCAACTGGCAACCCATAATTTTTCAAACTAAACAATCATTAATGTAAAAGCAAATTTTTGATCAGCTTTTTTGTTGTTTTTTTGGAATCAAAATGTCCATTGTGCACATGTTTCATTAAGTTATGGAGGACTCCCATTGGTGCATATTAGTACCTTAGTTGACTTTGTTTTTGGTCGCTTGCATGGGCCGTCTCAAGGATCTAAATCTACATTTCTTGATTGTCTTAATTTTTAGTAATTCTACAGTTTAACATTTAGCTTTTCAACAACTTTAAAGGTTTTGACTCAAATTCAAGGTTATGGTTTAGGATTTTTTCTTGTTAGTAGGAAGTTTTAGGTTATGGTTTGGGATTTTTTGTTGTTAGTTGGAGGGTTTAGGTTATGTTTTAGGATTTTTAGGATACTAATAAACTTTATAAATATGAACTACGTATATGGGTGCCAAGATGGGAATGAAACCAACCAAAACGAGTAAAAAATGACCTATTTGACTCGTTTTTGTTCCAAAACGCTCTACCATTGCCCGAAATCATTCAAATAAGTCATGAAATGTTTATATAAATTTTATAGGACGTGAATAAACCTTAAAACATGAACTAGGTTCATTGGTGCCAAGATGGGAACGAAAACAACCAAAACGAGCCAAAAATGACCTATTTGGCTCGTTTTTGTTTCAAATCGGTATAACATTGCCCGAAATTATGCAAATAAGTCATATAATGCTTACATGCATGATATAGGAAATGAATAAACCTTTAAAATATGAATTAGATTGATTAGTGCAAAGATGGGAGCAAAAACACTCAAAACTAACCCAAAATGAGCTATTGTCCAAAATCATAGAAATAAGTCATAGAATGCTTCCATTAATGTTATAGGACATGAATAAACCTTAAAAATATGAATTAGATTGATTAATACGAAGATGGGAGCAAAAACACCCACAACTAACTCAAAATGAGCTATTTGGCTCGTTTCCGTCGGATTGAAGTTTTTAGGGGTAGTTTCATTATGTATAATGTAAATTAGATTGATTAGTTGTTTCATTATCTTAGATATAATGTAAATGTTTTTGTTTTGTTGGATTGAAGTTTTTAGGGGTGTATCTGATACTTCTTTAAGCCTATTTCATTATCTTCTGTATAATAAGGAAGCTGTTTTTGGACTAGTTTAGAAGAACCTATCTGCTGATGTGCTAAAATTGTTATATGGTTGCAATATGTTTAATTCAATATGGTCCCCTGATCTTCTTTTCAATCATGTATTTGATTCTTTAGTATACTCCACATAATGACAATCCAATGATTCTAAGTGAAGTAACATAGTAAACATCAATAATATGAGTTAGCTAACTTGAAACCATTTTCAGGCTTTGAGTACTCCACTGTCAGCTAGGTGTCCTTAATATAAATAAATTTAAATGTATAGGTTTACGCATATATTTTCAAGTTCCTACAGTGGCTAACTAATATTTTTATATTTCAAGTTTGATTTAATGTTTCTTAGGCCCTGTTTTTGTCAAGCAAAATCCACTTTTCCTACATCTAATCCTTTGTATACTATCCCCTTAAAAAAAGGTGGGAAAAGATGGAGCCTTCTAGCCCTTGAACAAGGGTATGTGAATGAAAATATAGGGTGGCTTTCAGTTTGTATTTTAGCCTTTTAGTTGTATTTTTTTTAATCCATTTCAATATTTTATATTGGATTTTTTTAATGCTTTTAATTTTATTGACACTAGATCTTGTTGTCAATTGCATGTTTATCAGCCGTAAGATGAAGGGAATGAGATAAATTGGCCGATGTTCATTTTAGGATTCGATGCCGGTGAGGTCTTTCCTTCTAGGCTTGCCTCGGTGAGATATTTTCAACTCTCCTTTTATTTCGTGGTTTGGTTAGTTTTTTAGGATTAGATATAGAATTGAGATCATAGTTCGAGGACGTTTGCTTTGTTAGGGGCATGAGGTTCCCGACATGAGGACACTGGATTGTTGATGGCGTTGGGCTGCAACCTAATTTGATGATTTTGGGAATTATGTGCCTAATTTACTTGTCTTTGTGACTTGATTCTCTTGATTTGTTTTGATTTCTTTTGAATTGGTTTTTTTTTTTTTGTTTTAGTTTGGTTTTGGTTTTATTCCTTTTGTTTCCCTTGATTTCTTCCTTTTCTTTGCTTTTGTTTGAATAAATGTTATAGGATGTTCAATTGGATTTCTTCCTTTTTGTTTTATTGAAAGTTTTGCTTTTAAAATTATAAGACAAAGAAGTCAAGCAGATTAGTTATATACTTTTGCGCTTATTGTTGAAAATAAAAAATCTCACTGTCGCTTGCGTGGGCCGTCTCAAGGATCTAAATCTAACTTTGTCGAACATGAATGGGGATGAGCGCCCATTTTGCTTGATTGACATGGTAAGTGATTAGATTCTTAAACGGGGGCGTAGTTGTGGCATGAGATCGCAATTGTATCACTCTAACAATTAATAAATATGTAACTAATCACTTACTTCTAATTTTAAACACTCTAATAATTAATAATAAATGTTATAGGACGTTAATGAATCTAAAAACATGAACTAGGTTGATCGGTGCCAAGATGGGAATGAAAACAACCAAAACGAGCCAAAAATGACCTATTTGACCTGGTTTTGTTCCAAAACGCTCTACCATTTCCCGAAATCATTCAAATAAGTCATGAAATGTTTATATAAATTTTATAGGACATGAATAAACCTTAAAACATGAACTAGGTTCATTGGTGCCAAGATGGGAACGAAAACAACCAAAACGAGCCAAAAATGACCTATTTGGCTCGTTTTTGTTTCAAATCGGTATAACATTGCCCGAAATCATGCAAATAAGTCATAGAATGCTTACATGAATGATATAGGAAATGAATATTAGATTGATTAGTGCAAACATGGGAGCAAAAACACTCAAAACTAACCCAAAATGAGCTATTTGGCTCTTTTCCGTTCCAAAACGACTTAAACGCCTTATCTTTGTCCAAAATCATACAAATAAGTCATAGAATGCTTCCATTAATGTTATAGGACATGAATAAACCTTAAAAATATGAATTAGATTGATTAATGCGAAGATGGGAGCAAAAACCCCCACAACTAACTCAAAATGAGCTATTTGGCTCGTTTCCGTTCCAAAACGTATTATCTTTACCCAAAATCATGCAAATAAGTCATATAATGCTTAGATGAATGTGATATGACATTAATAAACTTTAAATACATGATTTTGGTTCATTAGTGCGAAGATGGGAGTAAAAAGACTCAAAATTAACCCAAAATGAGCTATTTGGCTCTTTTCCGTTCCAAAACGCCCTATCTTTGTCCAAAATAATGCAAATAACTCATAGAACGCTTAGATTATTATTGGTGGCTAAACATACAAGAATAAGTTCACTAGTTTTATTTTTGTCTCTATACTTTGACGATTATACGTGTTTACTTTTTTTTTTTTGCAGAACTTATTTAACAGCCAAAAGGAATTGGACGAGGTTCGAGAAGAATTGGTGAAGTATTTTAGGTTTAATTTTCTTATTGTCATAAATTTAATGTATTATTCATTACCGTGTTTAATTTCTTATAGTTTGTAACAATAATTTTTATGTGTTTATGTAAAGTAGATCTATATAAATTAAAGAATATTGTCATTATAGTGGAGGAAATACTATTTTGAATGTTATAATTTTTGTTTGAAGTTGGATCGATGAAGTTGGATTGAGGAGAGAAATGTTCGTTACCTTATTGTTTAATATTTTTTTGCAATGATGACATGGGACTTGAATAGCTAAAATAAAATATTAGGAAAAAAAAATATTAATAATGAAACAAAACTATTTGTATCGGTTATAAAAGAAAACCGGCACAAATAGTTTTTTTTATAATTTTAAAAAACACTATTTGTATCGATTTTTAGTTAAAACCAGTACAAATAATGTGTTATTTGTATCGGTTTTTCTTAAAAACTATCTTTTTTTAATTAAAAAAAGTTGCTATTTGTTCCGGTTTTATAGAACCGGTACAAATAGTATCCTATTTGTTCCGGTTTTTATAACCGGTACAAATAGTATAGCTATTTGTATCCCCTCTATTTGTACCCTTATAAAACCGGTACAAATAAGGGATAAAAACCGGTACAAATAGGCCTTTTTTCCACTAGTGCCAAAGTATCCTATACCGAGGTGGAGTAGGACGCCCAATCTTAGTGTAAGCCTCTAAGACTTGGGTTAAGACGCAGCCACTGCCCTGTCGGCGTTATCGGAGTAGTTTAAATCTCAATATGTCATCGCTTGGATATAGCATTTCCGTAAGACGGGTGCTATGGGAAGGGTGTAAGATAATGCCCGACCTGGCATATACGGAAAGTTTGGTCATGTAAGCCTTGGCCATACGAGCATAGTTCGGTCTGAAGTGCAAACATAAAACGTAAAGAATCCGTGTTGGGTTGTATTTGATAAAGTATGATTTTGAGAAAATGACACAAAGTAAGAGGATCTTGTGTATGATTTCAATCGTTAAATACCACATCCGAACAACTAGTACTCTCATTAGTACTTTGTCACACAATTTTATAAAAAAGTTTTCGAAACCACGGGCAGTGTTGAAGGGATTGAATTATGATGGCTTGATGGCTTCTTGTATAATTGATGTTATTATTTTGTAAAATGTATGCTTCCGCAGCGCAGGACTCATGTATGTACTTATGTGATCATGAATTTATTGTTGTTGTGAGTCTGGTTTGATTATTTAAGTTGCTCTATGATTGTTTGAATTCATCTTTAGGTGGAACAATCTAGTTACTCGCCACTGACGGTGGATCCCCCATATTTTTCTTGCAGGTGAGATTGGTGAATAGGCATGATCGTGGTCTGTTGTTGTTGTTGTTGTTGTTGTTAGACATTTTTAATTTGATTTGGGCTTCCATTGTTGAATTATTATTTAGTTCCTATTCGATGTTTGGTTAATTTTTTGGGTACTGTATTAGACTAAGTTTTTGGGTTATTTTTCCTTAATTTCGGATATTAAACTTTGGATTCCTTTAGTTAATTCTTTGTTTCGAACCTATTTTAGTTCTTTTGTTTATTTAAGTGGAAATCCGTCTTGACGTTATTTCCGCTAACGTCATTGTCAAAAGACAGGGCGTTACAGATATGTTAGATATCCAAATATATGTGGATGACATAATCTTTGGTGCCACTAATATTGAACTTTGCAAATGCTTTCCTAATTTAATGGGTGGTGAATTTGAAATGAATATGATGCGTGAATTAAATTTATTTCTTGGTTTTCAAATTAAGCAAACAAAGAGGGAAAACTTAATTCATCAAGAAAATTGTCAAGGAACTTCCGACACGAGTACGATAACCTAATTGAAGTATCCATGTATCCTATCCTGATAGCCCCCTCCCCCTCATGAATCATGATGCTTTTTTTCCTTTTGTCTTTGATACTTATAATTTAATTTAATTTGCTTTTTTTTTCAATCTTACTCTTTTTTTTAAACTTTTACATCTTATCTTCTCTTATAACACTCACTTACCTATTCACTTTCTTCTCTTTCTAAAAATTCTGAACTCTAAAAAAAATTTACATTTCAAAATATTTATTTCTACTATTTATAATTATAATTTTATTATCTTCGCATATTTATTAAAAGTGAGATGTCGAACGACAACAATGCAAATATGAATGCCGAAGAGGTAAATTTGTCAATGTTATTTTATTTTTATCCGTTAATTATGTTATTTTTCCTGAAAAATTTTACCTTTAATTTTTAAATTTGTATGTTAATGTTTGTTTATCCATGTTATTTTATGTCTTCTTAGTTATGTAATTTTTTGTTATACTTTTGAATTTTTATTTTGAAAAAAATTATTTTTAAAGGTATGAAATATGATCATCCCAATTCTAAATGTATGAACTTTTAATTATTTCTGAATAGTACGAACTATGAAATAGACTTGCAATGAGAGGTATTAATGAATTTAACCTGCTACTAAGGGCTCTTTGTATGACATGTTGTAGAAACCTAAAAGTGTCTCCCCAATGTAGAGACTAATGATGAACGTACCATATTGCCATAAGGTACAACTAAAGGAAATTGACAATGAAAACACACAATATACCTCAACTAATTGCCTAAACCATGTTTGAATTGCCTTAGAAGCGTGTATTAGGATTCACGATGATTACAGGATTTATTCATGTTTTTTCTTCATTTTTAGGTATTTTTTATATTTTTCCATGCCTTTTCAATATTTTATATTCATAAAAAATGTCATTTTGCATCATAAAATATTTTTAAAAATCAGAAAAATAATTTTATAATTTATTCATATTTTTCTGTATTTTTTATCATATTTTTAGAGCTTTTTATAGATTTTTAGGATATTTGCGTGCTTAGGAGCATTTTCGTCATTTCCGAATGTTGAAAATTGTTCCACAAAGCATATTAGTGTTTTTCATACTTTTCATAATTTTTCATAGTTTTTAATAATTTTTCTGTAATTTTTTAGAGCTGTTGGAGGTTTCTAGAACATTCCGGAACGTTCTTGGCATTCCGGAACAATCTGAAACATTCTATAACATTCCGGGAATCCCGGAACACCCCAAAATGTTCCAGAATATCAAAAGATTATAAAATATTTTCGTAATCGCATAATAATCCCGTAAATCACGCGCAAAATCAAACAAAAAATCGACCCGGATCAGACCAGACCTGCGTCTAGACGCATGTCATATAACAATGACCTGCGTCTAGACGCTGGTCATATTACAGTGACCTGCGTCAAGACGCAAGTCATGTTACAAGACCTGCGTCTAGCCGCAGGTCACTGGTTCCCCCAGGTCCTTCGTTGCTCCTTCTAGCCTATAAATACATGTCCTTCCAAGCTTTTCAACACATGCCAACAACACCAATCCCTCCCTTGCATTGCATACTTCAACTCCATACATTCATACCACATCAAACACCTCTCAATACTCATCTATACACATTACAAACCATTAACTCAATCAACTTTAAACAAACACTTGTATTCATCATCGTTGGTTTTCCTTGGTTGTTTCAATTAAAGGCATTATAAGGTACTATTTCCTGAAGTCTCTACCCTTATAAACTTTTATTATTTTGTTTTAATTTCATTATTTGATTCACTAAATGGTGATTAAAATGGAGATAAGCGATGATCACAGATAAATTCATAATAAATAATGAAATTTCTAGTTGAACATCCATATGAATGTTCAACGTTTTAATTAATTTTTTTCATAATTCTTCACAACATTCTTAACAATTTGATCTTCATTTTAATCTCCATTTATAATTGATTTTTAATTATTTCATTAGTTTTTAATATGATCTAAATATATGCATCGTGATTAACAATTCACTATGCGTTATAACAGATCGTACATAAAATTTAATTTCGCAATCGATTCATATGCAATTGTTTTAATTTTTTATTTTTTTATTTTGAAACTCTTTTATTATGAGTTTTTGTAATCATAGATTTTATTTCATATTTTTCTTTATTATGTGATTTATTTGATTTATTTTCTTAGGATTTTAATACGGACTTAATAAAAAGTGGTAATAATAATTAGTCTAAATTTGTAATAAAATAAACCCACCTAGTAATATGCGCTTTTAGGGTATAATATGAGATATCTTTGAATTCGAAAATAATAACAGTACGACCACAAAAAGAGACCTAGTAGAGACCGCTCACAGGCGGGTGGGCCCAATGCACGATTGGCTCGTAACCTGTCCCCGAACCCATACTCTGGTGCACGATTATATGGGGCCAATTGCTCCTGGCATTGATATTTTTTCTTCGGTGTCCGTGGACCGTATAAAACGCACGGTGGCGACTCCTACTAGACCGTATTCACGTACGATGTTAACGAGCATTCAAACAACTCGTAAGGCATAGGTTGTCGGAAACGACCTCTACACATGTCATTTCTTTTTTTATAGCCGTTCGGTTTAGGATTTTTTTTTAAAAAATTCTTAAATACCCTATTTTTCTTTCTTATCCATTTTTCTATCTTATGCGTTTTCTTCTCCATTTCTACTACTATTTTTTTTTCCCCAATCTTCTATGGAGTATAGAAGCTAGAAAATGTGCAAGCCTTTCATCTCCATTTTACTCCAATTCCATTGAATCTCCAAATATAGCAAGAACACCAATATAATAATTATAACATTTTTTTTGAAAGGAATTATAACATTTTCTATAGTTTAATTTTTAGTCAAAGTAATATAGTAATTATATCATAAAGTGCATAATTGACCAAAGGAAATAGAATTTTTTACTATAATACCACCGAAAGGCAAAAGTACTTAGTAGCGGCTTCAACATTAAAGCAAGGAATGTTTGACTCTGAATTACCCATTTACAAACTAAAACGAGATTGAAATAACCAATACAAAAATAAAAAGAAGAGGAAGCAATAGGTCTTGTATTGAGACAAACATAAATTGAGAAAAAAACAGAAAAAAAAATTAAGAAAAAAGGAAGAGAAGAGGAAAGTGTTAGAAAATTAGAGTAAAGAAAAAGATTGAAACTCTTTCTTTCACATAATTAAGACACATTCTAAGAAAAAAAAAGAGAATAAAAACGCATAAGCTAGAAAAATTGGGAAGAAAGAGAAAATGAGATTAGGGGAATCGGGTTTTTAAGGGAAAAAAAAAAGAAAAATTTTAAACCTAACATCTATTTAAAAAAATCAAATGACCCTTATCAAGGGGTTACCAATTCATTTATACATCTCATTGCAAGTCCAGTTCATAATTCGTATTGTTCAGATATAATCAAAAGTTCATACATTTAGGATTAGGATGGTCATAGTCCATACCTTTAAAAGTAATTTTTCCTTTTATTTTTTATATTTCATTACACGTTTGAATTATTTGTTTCAAATTAAAATTTATTTTGATTCGTATGTTAAAATTTAGTTTGAATTATTTGTTGCTTACTAAATATGAATTTTATTTTAGTTCAAAAAATTATATGAGTTTTATTTTTTAATTTGTATGCTAAAAGGTAGCTTGGTTTATTCATACTATACTAAATATGAATTTTATTTTACTGCAAAAAAATATATGATTTTTTTTTTTTTAATTCGTGCACGTTATAACCGAACGTGTATTTTATGTCCATGATTGCAATGTGTGCAAAATACTTTTCAACCATGGCCACTACTAATTAGGATAGTTATTTGTTAATCAAGATAATAATGTTGATCATGGAGACGGTGTGGACTATAGCTCCTATTTGAGATGCGTCATTGGTGTAAATCGATTGCAAATAATATTGGTTTTTTGATTTTTATTTCTAGCCATAACTACAATTCTCCTTCAAATTTCGTGTACCTACTTTGATGCAACAGGGGGGAGCGGTATCGTGGTACTGACAAAAACTCGTACTACCCAAAGACCCAAAACAGGCACCAAGGCATGTGGCTGGCCGTTTCAAATCAAAGTCTTTGGAAATCCTCAAAAGCAAAGGTATTGTTATACAAATCTTCCCCGAAGAGAGAGACACGCAAAACCATAAATTCATGTGTGCAATGTTGGGCATCGTCAAGTAAGTGTGTTAAGCCATACTGCAAAGCAACATGTGCGTGTGTTTCGGGAATCACATGTGAATTAATTTAAATTTTTTTATACCAATTTATTTAATTTTAGATTTGAGTTTATTGAAATTTAATTGTAATTCTATTAATATGATTTAAGGGAAGCCCTCAAAAATCAAGCTGTCGTTGTCTCAGAAGTTTCCTGATGAGAGTCCAAACATAAGACACATATACAATGAAATCAACAAACAAAAAATTGATGATGCAAATAGTCGCACTGCAATGCAACAACTTATAAAACTTGCTGATGAGAAAAATTACCAAAAATGGATTAGGGCAAATCCTGAATCAGGATATACCACCCATGTGTTCATGGCACACCCAACATCGATCACTTTGTTGCGCATGTTTTCCATATGTCATAGGCATGGATTCGACATACAAAACAAATCGATATGGAATGCCATTGTTTGAGATGATTGGGATGACATCAACCAATCAAAACTTTCTGATTGAAGTGGCATTGATGAGAGACGAAGCAATCGTCAGGTACAGGTGGGTGTTGCAGATCCTCAACATATCAATTGGGGATAATGTCCGGCCGGGCATAGTCTTGACTGACCGTGAGTTAGGGTTGTTGCGCCCTATTCAGGAGATTTTTCCTGACGCTATGCACCTAACACATTAATAGAGATGTAGAAGTCAAAGTTTGCAAAATATGCAAGTCCAAGCTAAGGATATAGGTAAGCTGTTCAGGGTTCAACCGTGGGCTAATGTGATGTACGCTCCAACAGTAGATGAATACAATAACCATCTTAGACACATGAGAACTAATGGTCACCACATTATCCGCGGGTAATTGAGTACGTTGAGAACACATGGCTCGTCTACAAGCAGAAATTTGTGGCCATCTCGGTCCTACACTTCAACAACACAACATGTCGGGTTGAAAGTGCTCATTTTGTTCTAAAAGGTTGGCTGGGCAATACGACGAATTCCATTCAAAAATTTGTTCACCAGGATCGATGCAACGCGTTTTTAAGATTTTTTGCGTGGTGGTGGATAAGATGAATTTAAAATATAATTTTTTTTTAAGAGTTCTTGTTACATTTTTATGCTGATTTTTTGTTAATTTTGCTCAATTTTTAAGTATTATTTATTTGATTATGAATTTAGGGTGTTTCTGATGACTCTTCTCCACAACACCCTCGGTCCTGTAAAATTTTATAGCCTCAGCTAGGAGGGCCGACACTTCTCTAGTTGACGCGTCGTAGGTTGCTGAGTCACCGATTTCCTCGTCGCCAGTTGACATATCGCCACTTCATTTCCATCCATTACTTTACGCTAAGGAGTTGTCTAGAGAGGAGGGGTCCTTTAGGGAAGAGGAGGACAATGAAGAGGGGCAGGGGAGCTCGGGGGTGTGTATGGTTCGAAAGGGTCGTGGCGTCGATTTGTATCATCGCATAAGTTCTAACTTATTGGTTACGAAATGTATGCCCGGGGGCCCGGAGGATGATGCTTGTGTCCCGAGCTTTGCAGGACATGAAGCGTGCGATGTGTGTCAGGGGCTTGATAAGGGCTCATTGGAGTGTTGCACTCGACACACATCATGTGCTAGCCTCCAGACCTACTGTCGTGCGTTTATGGAGGGTGTAGAAGAAAATGATGGAGTGATCCTCCTGCGGATGGAAGATGATTTTCGGGTTCATCAGATTGTGTCAGAAAGTGGATAAGGTGATTTGTCGTCACTCATGTTCCCACAAATAGATTTTCCCTTGTTGTCGGCATTTGTGGAGAGGTGGCAGCTGGACACGAACACCTTCCACATATCCGGAGCCTCTCCTCCTAACATCCTCAAACAAACAAAGAAGGCAAACCATTAAAATCACTTGGGGCTGGCCTACTGTGCCGCTACCTACATATGATGATATGATTTCTAGCATTCTACGCCAGCCAATGCCTCGATCATGAAGTGCACACCTTTTGAAAAACTTTTGTAAGGTGCCTAATTTTGTTATTAGAAAAGCTAACTAGTGACAAGAAAACAAGCTTGCTTTGTAAAGAAGAGATGGGACACACAATTTGATCAAAGATTATAACCTTTCCCTTTTATTGCTCTTCTTTATTTAAAAAACAAAAACAAACAAACAATTCGAGGAAGAATGACTGAAAATTAAAAAACCAAAACAATTATATTATTACTGCTATAGGAAGACAATTTATAAGCTGTTATGAAACTATATTAAAAGTAAAATCTGATAATAGATATTGTACAAGCTGGCAACACAGGAAGCAAAGCATATAACATACAGCATAGTACGGTAATATTTACCTTTGCATCATGCTAACAGCGAACTTTACTATTCTATTATTCCAGGAAGACTTGTATCCTATCACCGAGTGTATCATTAAAATCTACAAGCGTCCCTTGCATTCCTTCAGCAGCGTTGTCTAAAAGTTGCTTGAGGTCCACACCCACTAAGGCTGTTCAATACAAAACAGATTATACCGTTAGCCAAGGTCTCAGTCCTTTGCCCAGGGTGATAACATGCAATTTTAAACTTTTTTTTTCTTTTTCTTTTCAAACATGCAAAAACTTTAAAAAATATTTTAAAAAAAGGTAAACAGGAATAATTGCCTTGCCTTCACTATTTATTAAGTTTATGTGCAGCGGAAAGCTCCGTGTAGATGACCAATAACACACTAATTATCCATATTAACAATTTACGCAAAGAAGAATAGCTTTGGCACGATTATATGACATATAAGTTTCTTCCTCTACCAGTCTACACTCCACAGACATATATTTGTTTTTGTCCCCGTATTCTGATGAACGGTAACTTTCATTGCATCCCTTGCAAACTATTCAGCCATAGCTGTGTTAGTTCTAAATGACTTGTCTGATGGAATATATTTAAGGCAAAGCATCCATGTTATGCATTAAGAACATTCATATTGAACATTTAGAACACTAATGATTTATATTTAGACCACTTAATCTATAAACTGAGTGCTCTAAAAGTAAAACATGAATGGTCTAAATGCGTCACATAAATGTTTAAAAAATATATCATAAATTTTTTATTTTAAGAGCATGTTCATGTTAATACCAAAAAAAAATGATCACTAAGCCAGAATAGACTGGACAGGCAAAGAAATGTAAATCCAAATACCTGGAACTATATTTGTGATACCATCCAAGAATCCAGCCTGCACAATATTTGAAATTAATAAATCAGCAGGTTCTTTGAGGTAAGTGTTGAATTACATTTCTTTATGATATACAAAACCTCCAGAGCTGTTCTGGACTCAACTTACTTCCAACCTCACAAATAGAAAAAGGGGGGAAAACCAAAAAAGCACAGAAATGATGTGCCCACATGTATGAGAGATGAAATATAGACACTGTAAAACAAGGCTTTGTGTGTCAAAAATATCCATCGCCCATATCCCTTTTTTTATTACGCAAAGTATTGGAGATAAATGGACTTAAAAATTTTGACAGAAGATTGTCATCCTTACTTATCTATGATTGTGGAGTTCCTAGACTTCAAAGGACCTATGTTACTCACACACAGCGACATAGGTATTCACGCCAAATTTCCAAAGTAGAATTAGAAGCAATAGATAAAGACTTTGAGAATGAAGTCATAGCCCAGTGGTTAGGGCTTTAGAATTCCAGGCACGAGGTCCTGGGTTCGATTCTCACCGCACGCATTTGTGAGGATTCCTTATTATCCCCCTTACAGATGCGTGTGTTGGCTAAAATTGGGCCGGGTGACCTGCAATAGGGCCCGGTTCCATTGCCTAAAGTATCCCACACATTATCCTAAAAAAAAAAAAATTAGATAAAGACTGACATTATCATGAAATTGGACAAATTTGGGGCCATATTATCATGAAACATAGTTCTGTAATCTGATTAAAAATAAATTTTTGCAAGTCGCACTGTGAATGCACGTACAGACAGTTTCAAGTTGACTTCTTTCTTGTTTCCATTAAAAGGCAAATTTAGAGCACATCTCAAATACAACTAAATCAAAACCTTGATCCCAAAAAGAGGTCGGCTGCATAAAACAATATTCTATCTCGAATAGTCATTCATAAAGATCTTTTTCCTCCATTCACTCCGACCAAAAGATACATGCAATCAAGGGTGGCTCAAAGAAAATGAAGGTCCACTATAATTCATAACCCCCTCTATAATAAAATAAAATAAAATGAAGGTCCACTACAAGTTATTGCACCTGTCACATTTCCACTTGCCCCGCTAAAGTTGCAGTCCAAATATTTTGTTTTACTCTTGCTAATTTTAAAGCCCTAGAGATTCCAAGGTTTGCCTACATAATTCCAACTTATTTTCCAAGCCTTCTTTTGTCTCATTTTGTACACAATATCATCTGCAAACATCATGCACCACCAAAAAACCACCTTGATTTGACTTTTCAATCCGTACATAACTATTGCAAAAAGAAAAGGCTGAAAGTCTTGAGGTACTCCAATTGTGATAGGAAACTCTTTTGTTTTCCCGACATTGGTCCGTACACTTGTGCTAATATCTTTATACATGAACATAATGATGTCAATGCATTTATTTGAAATAAATTTTCTTGTTAAAGCCCGCCAAAGTATACTCCTTAGTACCTTATCATAAACCATTCCTAGCTCAATGAAAACTATACATAAATCCTTATTCTTATCTCTATAATTTTCCACGATTGGTCTTATGAGATAGGTTGCCTCCATTGTTGACTTCCATCGCATAAACCCAAATTACTTCCTCGAAATCTTTATCCTCCTAAACCATGACTCAATCACTTGTTCTCAAAGCTTCATCATAGGACTCATAGCTTAACCCCTCGATAATTGGCACAATCTTGGGCATCAACTTTATTTTTATACACTGGAATCAGGATACTTTTCCCCCACCCATAAAGCATTGTAATAAAGTGGCCAACCACCCTAATCCCCTTTCACCTAAGCATATGCAAATCTTAATCGTAAGTTCATCGGGCCCAACTAGAAATTATATTGATTTTTTTAAAAGCAAGTAATATACATAAAGTGGCCCCAAGTATTTCGGGGCCTTGTGCATTTTCTCAATTAGCATCAGTCTAAAACCAACCCTGCATGAAATTGTAAAGGAAAAATTCATATGAATAATCCCAACTATTGGAGGTCTTCCAATATTAATCCCAACTATAGGTTATTACACTATAATCCAAACTATGGATGTAGTTTTATGATATTAGTCCATACTAACTTTTGACCGACTCTTATCTCAATCGTAGAAAGTGGGGAAGATATAGTCAAGTACAATAAATAGAAAAAGATGAAAGATAATGAATAATTTTTGAATTGGTGACCAATAACAATAGGTTAATTAAGCCAATGGACTAATATCATAAAACAACCCCCAAAGTTTGGATTATACTGTAATAACTTATAGTTGGGATTAATATTGGAAGACCTCCAATAGTTGGGATTATTCATATGAATTTTTCCAATTGTAAACTCATTTTGTAAACATTTTTTTTTTTTTTAAATTTTAGTGTTACTAAAGTCGCTATTTTTTCGCTTCTATAATTCGCAATTTGCCTAAAATAGGTTAAACTAGCCCAAAACCAACCACGATTCACTTATTTCAATTTGTAATTCACACATAGTTCAAGGAATTAGGTAACACTGTAATTTTTAAACTCTTTCTATCATAGGTCTTCCCGTGTTTATCTTAAAATTCTCATAATTTCCCTCATCATGCTTATTGATGTGCCGCTCTATCTCCATATCACATAACCTAATAAATTATGTTAGTTCCCTTTATCTGACCCCAAATATCTACAACTCCAACTTTTTATGAATGTATTATATTCTCAATATTGCAACTCCATAAATATCAGACATTTTGACCTCTATAACAACACGATTGCAATTGCCATTCTATAGAATTTTTAATGTAACATTAGAAGCACAATATGACAGCACAATATGATGGCACAAAAATCCAGCCTCTGCTCTCCTTTAAGCCACCTAGTGTTAATTGCATGAGTTACATCTTCATACATATCTCCATTTCTCTATAATATTGATTCACGGTACTTAAACCAATCAATGACATGTAGAATCTACCATCCAATGACACCACATTCTTACTCTATGATATTCAAACATTTGCTAATAATATGGATGACTTAGATGGTATATCGTTCTGGCATAAACCCAAGTTTAATGTGATCCAAGAAAATTGAAGGGGGAGGTATATGACAGTTTAAGTGAAATGGCAGAGGACTGTTAAAACTTTACATAACAAAATCTAAACTTTTCACTGCTTTAGAAAAAAAAAATCTTTTATAACTATGTCTTCAGATATTAGCAATGAGTCTTTATTTATAATGTAAGGAAATTTGTGCAAGCATTGAAAATATCAAGAACCAAATTACCAAATCAAGATACTTGTATCAGAGAGCATGAAAGAGCTTCTCAAAACTGATCGTTTTTGCCACACTTTAAAACAGCATTTAAAGCAGACTTTTCCATTCTAAGCCATTTTTGGCCTGTATTTATCCAAAACCCTAATCCATCTTGTATTTCTACCATTTACATTTTAACAAAATATGGAATAAGAATAGATGAGAATTTCAGCATGTGACTTACAGGAATCCTGACATCAAGCTTTTCGATACCATCCCTTCCAGTAATTTTGATTCTCAATGTCCGAGACCAAGACTTGCCAAGAACTCCCCTTGAAGGATATGCATCAGAGTCAGTATAAACTTCAGGAGTAATCACTTCAATGGGAGTATCTTGTGGAGACGGTGCAATCTCATTCAATCTGCCTTGATCAGTGTTTCTGAGACTGTAACCACTGTCAACAGCTGACAGGTAGCCAACATTTATAGGCACGTATCAGTAAGAAGGAAAGTGAGAATAAAAATTGAGATAGTATATCCATTTGTTTAATAATAAATCTATAAATAAACCTTAGTTCTAGGTATAAGAAATAGGCAAGATCTTCACTTTGATGTCCTATACATATAAATTATAAAAAGTTTATGACACAAAATGAAAGATAGTCCCACCCTTGTATGGAGGGCGAATAAGAAAGGATACCAAAACTCATTGAATTGGCAAAAGAAAATTTGGAGATGGAGACAATATTCATCATATTGTTGAATGGGAGGCAAGAGGCATGGTAATTGCTGATATAATATGGATTCCCCCCCCCCCACGCCAAAAAAAAAAAAAAAACCGGCAGGATCAAAACGGTTGTATTAAAGTTCCGATCAGTTAATAACATGGTAATTGCCCCGCAAAGTAACGGAACTGATAATAAAAGTGAAATATTGTTACTAGAAGGAACCACACAAATAAGGGAAATCTACGCATAGTCGTTCTAGGTCCACACATGTTGAAGATATTTGGAATAAAATAGATATAACCTGAAAAGGATGAAACACCAGTTACACCAGATAGCTAAAAAGAGCTAAAATGGTTGTTAATACCATTTAAGGGGGAATAGACCGTCTCACTCTACCCACTTCTACTAAGGTTGAGCTTAATAGGAGAAAGACATGATATGGTAACAACTAGAATGAAAAATTATTTAACAGTGGAATTGTTGTGTGAAGTGCACCTATCAAGACTGGAACAAACCAACTCCCAAATTCACCTCTCATCACAAAACAACCATAAAAAAAAACCCATTAAAAAAGCATGAACCGTTATTAAAACATTATAAAGTTCATGATTTCCACCAAGAATTTGATCGCCCGGTCATGCTAATTCCATACAAATATGTACTAAAAAGCATGTGCCCATCACTCTAGCAAGTAGCAATGGCATCGAACATCAAATAGAGAGTTCCAATATCCTTGTCATTAGTAGAAAATAGCAATCATATCAGATTTTTCATTAAATAAACACTAATTAAAAATGCATTCATGCTTGTGTATCCCAAGGTTCGAAAATACGATTTCGGTCGCAATCGTGGGAACGATCGCGGTGACACAGTTTTGGGACTGATCTGCTAATCGCAGATCTTGAGGTTAAATTTTAATTTTAAATGTTTTTTTCTAATAATAATTTTACTCATTTTTCATAACAATTATTAGTTATTCTAAGCTATGCCCCTAAGGTATTCGAGTTTCTAATGTGTACTCATGCTTTTTGAAACTTTATGTTGTGCCCTTGAAGAGAGTGTTTTTAATAAGCCATGATGTTAGTATTTTATGTTAATTGATATTTAAGCAAATTAAAATCATTTTTAATTTATTTTCTAAGTTGAGAAGCAAACCAAAGCGTTATTTGACACACAGAATGAGCCATTTTTATATTAAAAATGGGTGTCTTGTGTTTAAATAAAATATTAAAGTTGGAGAGACTAGTACCCCTCAAATGCTTGTAGCTGGTATTGGAAGCAAATATGTAAAGTCAAGGACTCATTTAGAGGTGGCTACAGTGCTGATAGATGGGTTTTTGGAACCAAAGGTTATACAATTGCTTCTGGATATAAGTGGCTTAGAGGAGAAGCTACTTAAGTTCCTTGGTACTGCTGGGTATGGAATAAATTTAATGCTCCCAAATGGAGTTTCATATATAGCTTGGCTGATCATGTGGAAAAGGATCCAAACGTAAGGCAGACTGATTAATTTTGGCAAGAATATTGAACCCTCCTGTCCTGTTTGTATGCAGCCGCCTGAGGATATTGATCATCTTTTCTGTTCCTGTTGCTATGCTAGTAGGTGTCTTGATTTACTGCAGCAGTTCCAGAATGTGAATATAGACAACAGAAATCTGAATAACCTTGCTAGTGGTTTGCTTGCGGTTGGACAGGCAGATTCAGAAGAACGGTCATACAAACCAGCTTTGTTAATCTGATGTATGTCATGAAGCCCACCATCCACCACACTTATGCTAGAAGGAAGAAGGGCAAACTGGGAAATGCTTAATATTACTTTACTGCTCATCCATGTTTTGTAGTGCTGCTTGTTATTTCTTTGTCTTTACTCTACTTTTGTACTTAGCCAATCAAAGGAAGGGAAATAAGGGTGATTGGGACTATAAATAGGTAGGAGAGAATTTTTAGAAATCATCCAGAAAAGTTGTGGTTTGTTTTGGGAGTGGCAACAACTCGAAAGTTGCAACCAACCTTTTGCTGAAATCAAAATACAAACATCCTTCTCTACTTGTGTTCATTTATTGTATTACTCTTATTATTATTATCTAATCATTTCTTTGGGGAGCTGTGTGTTCGAATTTCTCTACTTGGGCAGAGGACATGGCACCCACCATATCTCAGCGCCTTGACACGATGGAAGAGGAGCTTTCTGGGCTCAGGGACACGGTTCGTACCGAAGTCAGCAGCCAGATTAGGGCTTGTTTTGAGGAGGCGAACCAGCAGTGGCAGGATAATTTCTCTAGGACCACCACTCAACTGACCGAGGAACTGGCTAAGCTCCGGGAAGAAATCCAGCAGCTAACGGCCGCCCTTAAAGGGTCCTTCAATGGAGGCGGACTGGGTGGCGGAGGAACCAGGAATGACGAAGGAGGGTCCTTCAATGGAGGCGGCAGTCCTGTTGGTGGAAACTTCAACATCGGTGGCGGAAAACCCTCTTCATGGCGGCATAAGAAGTTAGACATGCCATCCTTTGATGGTAGAAATCCGGACGGCTGGATTCTCCAAGCCGAGAGGTATTTTCAGTTTTACCGGCTCTCGGAGGAGGAGAAAATCGAGGCAACAGTGGTAGCTTTTGGTGGAGAGGCTCTGTCGTGGTTCCAATATGAGGACCGGAGAAGACCCATTCGGTTCTGGGGGGATCTGAAGGAGTTACTCCAGAGGAATTTCAGGTCATCGGAGGCGGGCTCCTTGCAAGAGCAATGGCTGGCGGTGCAACAGACAGCGACGGTGGCAGAATATAAGAGGGCTTTTATTGAAATGATAGCCCCCATAGAGCACGTGCCAGAAGAGATTGCACTAGGTCAATTCCTAAATGAGCTAAAAAGGGAGGTCAGAGCTGAAGTAAGGATTCTTTGGCCCAGGAGTTTATAAGAGGCTATGGAATTAGCCACAATAGTAGAAGGCAAGTCCAGATCCCTAATTACAAAAGGTAACCCACAAAAAAACCCATACTCTTATTTTTCTAATTTCTCTCCTTCTACTCCCCATGTGGGCCAGCCTAGTTTCTCAACCCAACAAAATACCCCAGCCCAACCTAAAACTACCCCAACTTTCCACAGTGTCAACTCAACCCAACAACCCCAAACACAAACATCACAAAACACGGTCACCCAACCCATACAAACCAAAACAAATATCCCCCTCTCCACCTCCAGGTTTTCCGGTCGACCAGGAGCTTCGGTACCGTCGTGAGAACGGGTTGTGCTTCAGACGCGACGGGAAGTGGGAACCCAACCACCGCTGTCCAAACCGAGAATTGAGTGTGAAGATGGCTGTGGGTGACTCTGACGAGGAGGAAGAGGAGGAAGAGAGTAACGGAGATGACGATGACGCCCAAGCTAACAACGTGGAGGTCTCCTTGTACTCGTTGGTAGGTCTAACAAGGCCTAAAACTCTGAAAATGGAAGGAAGGATTAGGGGGGCTACGGTGGTGGTCACGGTGGATCCAGGGGCAACCCATAATTTCATTTCCACTTCGAAGGTGGGCGAGTTAGGGCTCCAAGTAAGCAGTTTCCGTACATTCGGGATCTCTTTGGGTAATGGGGCTATAATTGAAGGAGAACGGGAATGTGACAATATCTTGGCGGAAATCCAAAGGGGTGCGAATTAAGGAGAAATTCCTTCCCTTGGAGCTTGGGAATTCTGATGTAATACTTGGTGTACAGTGGTTGGAGAAATCGGGGGATGTTACCACAAATTGGAAGGCTCAATTGGATGGAGTTTGAGTATAAAGGTAAGAAGGTCAGGTTGTTTGGTGACCCAAAGCTATGTCGAACCCAAGTCTCATTGAAGGCTATGCTTAGGGCATTGAGGAGTGAAGGTGGTGGGTATCTTGTGGAACTAAGCCAGATTGAAGGAGAGGAACAAGAAATTGATTCACAGTGCAACCCAGAACCGCCACACTTTCTTAAGGGTATCTTGCAAGATAACCAGCAGGTCTTTAAAGAACCCCGTGGACTTCCACCGCGTAGAGGTTTGGAGCACTCCATAACCCTTAAAGAGGGGGTAACCCGGTTAGTGTGAGACCATATCGGTACCCCCAAATTCAAAAAGACGAGATTGAGAAGATGCTACAAGAAATGCTGAAGGCGGGAATTATACAGCCCTCTACAAGTCCATTCTCCAGCCCGGTTCTCTTGGTGGAGAAAAAGGATGGCTCATGGAGGTTTTGTGTGGATTACCGAGCTTTAAATAAGGAAACGGTGCCCGAAAAGTATCTTATACCTGTGATTGATGAATTGTTGGACGAGTTACACGGGTCCGCGGTATACTCAAAACATGACCTGAAATCCGGTTATCACCAGATCCGGGTTAGGGTCGAGGATGTTCCAAAAACAGCCTTTTGCACACACGAAGGGCATTATGAGTTCCTTGTCATGCTGTTCGGCCTCACGAATGCTCCTGCTACCTTCCAATCCCTCATGAATGAGGTATTTTGCCCCTACCTTCGTAAATTTGTTTTAGTATTTTTCGATGATATTCTTGTTTATAGTTTGGATGAACAATCTCATGTTAATCATTTATCTATAGTCTTGGATATTCTAAAGGAAAATCAATTATATGCAAATTTCAAAAAATGTGAGTTTGGCAAAACAGAGGTGAGTTACTTGGGGCATGTCATTTCTTCACATGGCGTGGCAGTGGACAATGATAAGATTCAAGCAATGCTCAACTGGCCAAACCCTAAGAGCCTTAAAGGGCTCCGTGATTTTCTTGGACTTCCGGGTTACTGTCGTAAATTTGTGGCAGGGTATGGCAGCATTGTTGCCCCTCTTAATGAACAGCTCAAAAAAGATGGTTTTGGCTGGAATGACAAGGCAGAGGCAGCCTTCAACCACTTGAAGAAGGCCATGACTATTGTTCCCATCCTTGCACTACCAGATTTTTCACAGGAGTTCATTGTTGAAGCGGATGCATCGGGGTACGGACTAGGGGGTGTCTTGATGCAAGCCCAAAGGCTCCTTGCCTATTATAGCCGCACATTGGGTGTTTGATCTCGCATGAAGTCCATCTATGAAAAGGAGCTCATGGCAATTGTTTTGGCTGTCCTCAAATGGAGACACTATCTTTTGGGCCGTAAATTTATTGTGAGAACTGACCAACAAAGTTTAAAGCATCTCTTTGATCAACGGGGGCTAGGGGCGGAGTATCAGCGGTGGATCTCTAAACTAATGGGCTTCAACTTTACCATCCAATATAAACCGGGGGCGGCCAATAGGGTGGCAGATGAATTGTCAAGGAGGGATGATTCCTTGAAGGAATTTCAAGCCCTAATCAGTTCAACCAGCATTGATTGGGCTCAGGCTCAGGCCCAACTGGATCAAGACCCTTACATTCAGAACATAGTAGAAGAGGTCCGGCAAGGGGACAATAAAGAAGGGGGCTTTACAATTGAGCAAGGCAGGCTACTGTACAAAGGAAGGGTGGTCTTACCTCTAAGTTCACCATTAGTTCAAGACATTCAACACACTTAACATGATAGCCCAATGGGGGGTCATTCCGGGGAGCTCAAAACCTATCTTCGCATAGCTCAAGAGTGGTACTGGTATGGTATGCGGAGAGCGATATCGAACTATGTTCAAGCTTGCCCAACATGTCAAAAACACAAATCATCCACTCAACATCCGGCAGGCCTACTACAACCATTGCCACCACCTACCCAAGTGTGGGAGGATCTCACAATGGACTTCGTGGAGGGAATGCCGAAATCTCATGGTCTTTACACTATACTTGTTGTGGTGGATCGTTTCACAAAATATGCTCATTTTTTGGGTCTTAAGCATCCCTTCACCGCCATCATGGTGGCTGCCCTCTTCATTAAAGAAGTGGTACGCCTTCATGGTTTTCCTTCCACTATTATCTCGGATCGGGACAAGGTGTTCATGAGTCAATTTTGGAGAGAGTTGTTCCAGCTTCATGGGACTAGTCTCAAAAGGAGTACAGCCTACGATCCGCAAAGCGACGGGCAATCTGAAATTGTCAAAAAATCGATGGAGACTTACTTATGGTGCTTTGCAAGCGCCCAACCCAAGCAATGGGCCAAATGGTTGCCTTAGGCGGAGTATTGGTACAATACATCAGTCCATACTTCGACCAACATCTCACCCTTCAAGGCCTTATGCCTTATATGGGCGAGATCCTCCAGTTCTGATTCGGGCTACAAATGGGCACACAACAATTGGGTTATTAAAGGCTCAAGGCTTAGTTACAGGAAAGGGATGCTATCCTTGACGATTTACGGGTTCACTTGTTGAGGGCTCAACAGAGAATGAAAGTTATGGCCGACAAAAAGAGAAGGGAGCTTCAATTGAATGAAGGGGATTTTGTGTACTTAAGGTTGCAACCTTACCGCCATCGATCACTAGCCAACCGTCCTTATGCCAAGCTTGCACCACGGTTCTATGGACCTTTCAATGTGCTGAAGACAATAGGGGTAGTAGCATATGAATTAGAACTTCCCCCTTATGCGAAGATACATCTAGTCTTCCATGCGACCATGCCTCTCAGCTCAAGCCAGCCTATGGGCCAATTCTGGCAAACCCACAACCTATGCCCCCACAACTCAACTCTGACATGGAGCTGGAAGCCACCCCATAATCAGTACTCAACATTCGCCAGACACAACACCCTCATGGCCCCACACAAGAGGTGCTTATCAAATGGCAAGGGTTACCTGACTTCGAAGCTACTTGGGAAGATGCTACCTCCATCAACAACCGTTTTCCAACCTTCCGTCTAGAGGACAAGATGGCTCTTTGGGGAGGGGGTAATGTCATGAAGCCCAACATCCACCACACTTATACTAGAAGGAAGAAGGGTAAACTGGGAAATGCTTACTGCTCATCCATGTTTTGTAGTGCTGCTTGTTATTTCTTTTTGTCTATACTCTACTTTTGTACTTAACCAATCAAAGGAAGGGAAATAAGGGTGATTGGGAATATAAATAGGTAGGAGAGAATTTTTAGAAATCATCCAGAAAAGTTGTGGTTTGTTTTGGGAGTGGCAACAACTCGAAAGTTGCAACCAACCTTTTGCTGAAATCAAAATACAAAACATCCTTCTCTACTTGTGTTCATTTATTGTATTACTCTTATTATTATTATCTAATCATTTCTTTGGGGAGTTGTGTGTTTGAATTTCACAGGTGCAGGCCATAAAAATGTACATCATCTGGATCCAGAGAAATAATGCACTTTGGAGTGATAAACTTCTTAGACCAGAAAATGTTATCTCATGTATTGTGAGAAATGTCTGCTTGCGTGTTTCTTATGTAATGCCTAGGAAAACAAGTAGAGCCAATAGGACTTGGTTCCAGAACCTATTTACTTCAGCTTTGTTTTAGTTTGCTTAGCTTAGTGCTGCAAATGATTTACAGGCTCAAGTAATCAAGTTTAGTACCCTTCCTACAAGGTGGCGAAATTTGGAGCACTTGATGCCTTTGCACTTAGCTAGGAGGTGTGTGGTTTGCTTGGCCCTTTTGGGCTCCTTGGTGTATTAGTTGTTTGTTGTGCCTTTTGAGCTAATATATTATCTTAACTTTTCACCAAAAAAAAAAAATTAAAAAATTAAATGAGGCATTTTTTGTTATTTTTGACAATTTCAACACAAAAAAAAAAAGAATTCATAATAAACCCATAAGAGCTAGAAATAACCCCAAAACCTAAGTCAAACAACTTTTATGGCATGCAAATAGAAATGAATGATTCCTTGACACACAAAACAAGATGTTTCTTTTTTTTTCCCCTCAATATCGACCTAAAAATCATCCATTAAGAGCTTCACTGACCCTTAAATTAGACATGAGTGATTTACTCGACAACCAAACCGAAATCAAACATCAAATAAACCAAAGTGAATTCAGGAATACAAAATAAGATATTTATGGTCATATTTTCACAATTTTGATTTAAGACTAAGGCCATGTTCTTTTGGATTACATAAAATTGAGCTCAACTGAACTGAAAAATAAGTCCAAAAAAACAGCATGAACTGAAATATTTTTTTATGTTTATTTTTTATGTTTATTTTATTTATATTTGTATTTAATATTTATAATGTTTTTATTTTTATTTAATATTTTTATTTTTGTTTTTATCTTTATCTTTATTATCTACTTTTATTGTTATTTTTTTTAATCTTTTTATTTTTTATTTTTTATTTTAAATTTTTACTTATTTTTAGTAAGATGGAAAAAGTTCACAGGGAAAAGTCGGCCATAAAAAGTTGTTCCGGAAAACCATTGCCGGAAAGTTCGAAGAGTTGGCCAGAAATATTTCTAATTTTTTGAATTTTTTTTTTTTTGCAAATAAATATTATTATTACCAAAAGAGGAAAAGGCATTAAGCCGAGCAACAAAGCCACAACAAGCACAAATCCAAGACCCTTAGTAGTTAGTACCCACCTCCTAGAAAGGGTTGTACACTTGTACCCCCAATATTTTCAATTGATAACTAAAAATAATTAACATCAATAAGTGTTATCCAATTTTTGTCATCAATTGCCTTTATTACAGGGTACTTCCTGTTGAAGAAATAGATCTCATGGTCATAACTTAGAAAATCAAATCTTTTAGGATCATAGCTTAGAAAAAACCCAAATTATTATTATTATTATTATTTATGCTATTATTAATAGTAGTGTATTAAAAGTGAAAGAATTTTTTTTTCCTATAAAAAGACGGTTTTAAATTTTTTAATTTAATCCCTTAAAAAAATAATTAAACAATTAATGTCAAAGTATCATAGTACCCATCCTACATAGTATGTCAAAAGTGGAGGAAAAGGGGAGGAAGGGAGGGATTGATAAACAAGACAAAAGAGAGTAACAAAAGGATGAGGAGCACGAAGAAGAGGAGATCGAAGAAGAGAGAGAGAAAATAAACATAGGAGATTGAAGAAGAAATAGATAAAAAAAAGAGAGAGATTGAAGAAGAAACAGAAAAAGATCGAGAGAGAGAGAGAGAGATTGAAGAAGAAAGCGAGAACAGTGGAGATCACTAACCTGAATGTCTACGCGCTGGCAACCACCCTTAACTTCTGTAACACCAAGGAACCAACTAGCATATTAGGGTTTTTTAAAGTTTGAATTTACATTTTAATTACAATTGCTTTGTTTTCTCTGTTTTTGATTTATTTTTTTCAAATTTATCGCATTGATACACAAAATGCGGATAATTACGGTTCATTTACGGTCGATGCGGGCGAATATATTGGGGTATTGAAAAGCAGTGTCACCGGGTTATTTTGGTTCGCTCACTCTGAAATCCGTAACAAAACAGGCAAATCGCAACACAACGCCCACACTTTCTAACCATAACACAACAGAAGTCCAAAGGCAGTTAGTTCCATTTAGTTATTTTCTTATTTATCAAAATGACTGTAATAACAAGGAAATATTCTAGTGCATAATTATAAGAAAATGTTCAGACAGGTCAACTAGACTTCAAGCTCAAGGATTATGATCTAACACACTAAAAAGGAATAGGTTTCAAATGCTTTTCTCTAGACATGTGATTCATCTGAAAAGCTTTAGCAGAAACTACAAACAGATTGCTACATTTGTCATAACAGTGTCCTTAAGATAATGATTTACTTCAATTGAAACATGTTTATTTTGAGGCTTGTTATAAGTCATTACATTCAGGGAGTTCTTAAATTGAAGAACCCCCTCCAATCAATTAAGATGAACCAAAATCTATTTTAGCAATGTTAAAATGCACAATCCATTGATCTAGATATTGTATTGCTCATTTCAAACTCTTGTAATAACAAGACAACAATAACAATATCAAAAGCCTTATTCCCAAGAAAATTATGAAAAAAAGTCTTCTTTCAATGAAAAATATACATTAACTGACCTCCTGCAGAGGGTTGCGTAGTCATGGTTAAGGCATATTGCTTCTCTTCTTCATAATACTCATTAAAACCCAAAGTATCTTTGATCTCCTCAAAGGAAGGCATACTTGCAGGAGAAGGAATGTGACCCCTTTTAATGGCATTTAAGGCATCCTGCAACAGTTCATCCACACAGCCATCAAACATTTACCTTATCCACTTCCCCATATTATGCTAGAATTTAGTTCAATATCACAATCCACTTGTCAAAGATTGCAAAACTCCAGTTACAAACTATCCAGCAACATACATGGGACCTAGAAACCTAAATGGGGTAGAGATACAGAGTGTCACCTGAATTGCACCCTGTATGTAAGCCACAAATTGTTCAGCTAGACAACAAATGATACTGACTTCTTTTGGTAGGATCAACCTTACATTTTGTAATGTTAGAGCATGGCAGGACCATCGTGAAAAACTGAAAATAGCCGAACATTTAAAGGGAGATGCGGTGGTTGCTAAAAACAATATAACAGACAGCAGAAATTCATAAAACAACCTTTTTCAATGGAGTCAAAGATTTACTATATACCTAGACTTACATCTTACAATGGACTAAATGAAAATGACCAAGAATTAATAGTACGGGATATAAATTCCACACAAATGCTGCCCTCTCCAGCTATGAAAGTACCTTTGACTAGCCATGGATATAATGCATCTACAAATTTCATGCATCTTCAAAATTATAGGTTATATAGCTCTATAATATTCATAATTGTAGAATATTATCACTAACTATCCAATAGTATTTTGGAGAAAGTATATTAATTAATATAACTAATTATCCAGTAATATTTTGTTGAATTTAAGGATATTTTTGTACACATTACACTACTAATGTAACCACAACTATTCAACGGTATTTTCTTTATTATCTCTAAAATTAAGAATATTTTGTATATTGTCAAAAAACCTAGACCTTATTAGAACATATTGGAAATTATTTGACTTAATCGAATTTATTGGAACTTATTAGACCTGTTTGAACTTATTAGAACTTGTTTTTTCAAGGTAAAGAGCATGCACCCTTAGTACAGTTCTATTTAGAATTTCAAACAATATAAGTAAATCCAATCAATTTCAAAAAATAATAATAATAATTAAAAAAAACTCCTAGCTATCTCAACTAATAGAATACACACCTTTATACACACCTAAATTACCCCTAATCCAGTTGGAATGTCCAATAATGTTGGACTAGTTCTCTTCTCTTTTTCTTTTGTTTTTTGGAGGGTGGACTAACTCTTATGTATATTTTGAATTTTAAAAGTTTTTCACCTAGAACCTAACTTCAACATATATATATAGCTAAGGCAAAATATTAATGATTGACAAATATTTTCAAAACAAAATTGGACTAAAAGAGAAAGCGAGACAACTTTCAAAAAAGAAAAAAGTGCAATGAGTATGAGAAATTGGTCGAATACAACCTTCTAAAGAAACTTGTTTAGTAAAGGCACATACAAAACTAAAGCTTTAACACAAACTTTGACGGTTAAGAATAGCCACCTGCATTGCTTGAATCGAGACGCCTACCAAAGAAAGTGGATATGCCACAATTTTGTAGCCAATGTCTTCCAGTTCAATAGGTGTGAGAATAGGTGTTTTCCCTCCTCCTTCAAGCATGTTGGCCTTCATAAAAGAGCATCAGTTCAAAAAATAAGTTAGTGCTTAATTAAACCAAGAACCATTTCTTATAATGATTCCCTACTCCACAAAAGAGGTAAGCTTTAAGCCAAGAGTTGATTTTGAAAATTATAAGCACATGAAGTTTACATGCAAATAAGCAACAAAAATTGGACCAAAACACCTGAATAAACTCATATATCCATCATCTACAAGTAGTTTATCAATACGTATCTTTTGCCATTAATATCAATAATCATGTATTAATAAAAATTATAAAAGAATCAATACAGTAAAAGTACTCATTTAGTCAAATCATACAAGACCCACATGAATATGTTTCTCCTTATTAATTAGGAACATATAAGAAAAAATATCCTTTAATTTTAAATAGATTTATTATTCAAGACACAAATATTAATAAGAAAATGGAGGGAGAATTTTTTTACCAAGATTGCCCCTTTACTTTGTTCAAATATTGCATGAAAATGGAGGGGGATCGGGAGGGCTGCTGGTGGGGGGAAGGTGGGGGCTGCAGAGGCGGGGTCTGGGGGTGCTGCAAGTGGGGGAAGGGGTGCTACAGGGATCTGTAATTTGCATTATTGCTATACATAGAAATGATTAGCAAATAGTTATTCATAGCTTATTTACTAAAGTTGAATATATTCTGCATTCAGCTTGTATTCTTTTCTATTTACTTGTATTCTCACAATTTCTCATCCTTCGCTACTTAAATTGAAGTATGTTTGTACATCATTTGCGATTGTTGTTGTTCATTTGAAACTGTAATTACAAGATGTTGTGCTTTATTAGTTAACACCTTTATTTTTCTTTTCAATGTGAGTCATCTTGAAATTAAACCTACGATAGATGTATAAGTGGTGGAATTGGAATGAGCATGGAGCATGGAGATATGAATTAATGATGATTGTTTTGTAGATGATGTATCGTTGTAGGGAAAAATGGTTGTATTGGATTTGATTTTAAATTCTTGTATTGGACTTCTTTTAACATTGTTAATCTAACATTGAATTATTAAATTGTGGTATGTATGTTGTTAAACTTGTAATTATGTGTGTTGTAAAAGTGAAATAAGCTACAAAGGAACTTGACTCGAGCAAGGATAATTTTCACGAGCTCAAGCCAAGCTCTGTAATTCCAAGCTCACAAGCCGAGCCGAGCCAAACCAAAGAATAAACGAGCCGAGCCTGAGGGTGTGCGGGTCCCAGTTCATTCGATAAACACCCCTAGTCCCGTAGCAGAATACACAGTTAGCATGCAAAAGCACAAGCTGGGATGGTTACCAAGACTTATTAATTAAAGAGAAACAAAGATATCTCACCATCTTAGGAACTGAGGGAGAAATTCCACAGAGAGCCTTCATCTCATCTCTTGAAGCTAGTGCATCTATAAAAAGAATATCAGCACCAGCATCAGCAAAAGCTTGAGATCTACGTAATGACTCTTCAAAAGACACAGCTTGACGAGAATCAGTCCTTGCCACAATGACAATGTCTGAACCACTTTCTCTCCGAGAATCTATAGCTGCTTTTATCCGCATCAACGCTTCATCTAACAAAGTGACTTTCCTGCCTTGTGTATGCCCACAAGCTTTAGGAGATACCTAGTTAACATTAAGATATTACATTGCATAAGTTTTAATAGTTCTTGAGATTAATGCCTAGAGCTCTAGAAGAATCCAAGCAAAACACTTCAAAACAATTACTTGTAGAGTTGTAGAAGAACATGAAAAACATATACGAAGTGATTTGCATTTTTGCATCAAATTTCACAACTACAAAACTAAAGGTGTGTAATGCACCAACACTAAGGAGAGAACAAACCAACAAAATGCTTTAATTAATTTTGTCTTTATTTGCTTTTATTTTGTCTTATTAGCTGCTAGTTTATTTTTCTCAGCTTTTTGGTGATCTTGTACTAGAGTCAAGCCAAATAGCAAGGGGAAAAAGTAGAGGTGAGTAGAATTATCCAGAAATTGTTTTGTAAGGCTTTGGCTTCAGAGTTGTGACCTAAAGTCACTCAGAGATTGGCATCCAAAAGTTGCTAACTATCCTTGTTTAATACTTTGAGTTTATTAATGAAATATTATTATCTTTCTCTTAATTCTACCATTTGAAGTTCTTGATTACTGCTACTGTGTTCTTCAAACCCACTGTTATTATTCAAGAATCAGTCCTCTTCAACTTACTGTTATTTCCTTCTTGCTTCATTTTTTTTCTGCAGTTTTCCAGATTTTTGAGTTTGAATCTACTAGTCCATCACAAGGTGTCCATCAATCAGTAGAGAAATAAAGGCAAAAGAATGTCAACTAAGAGAAAAAATACTTCATAAGGGAAGAAAGAATAACATTAAGTGCCATGCATACAAAAAAAAGTACAACTTTTTCCAGATGAGATAGAAGGTACTTTAATGCAAGGATTAAACCAAAGCAGCAGAACAAACTTGGTCTTCCAGAATGATTCCTGCAAAGCCAGCTTTGATGTAGCCTTTCACTGTTCTCTTCACATTCAAAGCATTTCCATATCCATTATCACCATCGCCAATCACAGGTATAGAAACGGCATCTGTAATCTTTTGTCCTTGATCCAACATTTCCCCATAGGATATGAGACCAACGTCAGGCAATCCCAATCTAGCAGCTGATATTGAAAATCCTAGAAAAGTTGGGAGGACAAGTAGTTTCAGCAAGACCAAAAAGAAAAATCAAGTCAAAATCTAAAAATGCATTACCTCCATTTTTTTATAGTTTACTCAGTTTGACTTTGTCACTATTCACAAAGTATACTTTGACTATTGTTTGTGATTTATACATGAGATAAAACATAGTTGTGTGGGGTGTCGTTGGATTCGTGTCAATATGTAGTTTTTTAATATCTAGTTTTTATAATTTTTACAAACACACAATTAAAGATATTAATCTTCAAAATTTTGTCTCGACAAGTGTGAAAATTGAAGTCAGTAAATAAATAAAAAAAAAAAAAAAGAGGGAGTAAATAGCTGAGATAAGTTTTCAAGTGATGAATGTAATGCTGGATTTTAGCAACCTGTATGGGCTATATCAGACTGAGTTTACCCAAGAGATTCTGTTTTGAATACATGCCATATGAAATAGTGTTGGAGCTTAGCTAGTTTACGAAAAAACCTAGCTAAAATGCTGTACAACCTTGTTCATAAAGTTCAGCGAGGTTTGATCAAGCTTGTTGGCCAACTTTTCAGGAACGATTTAGGTTTGATCCCTACCCCTTTAATTGTATATAAATTAAGTTTTTTTTTAAAATTTACGCTTTAGGTGTAAGCCAATAATTCATCCTCACATCATATACTCAAGTATTTCATTATTCAATCCCCGATAGCAAATGAATCCAAAAATAAACAAGCAATTCTTCTTAATTTGTTCATAATATGAAAACATTGCAGATTGGGGAATGAAGGAAAAAAAAGAAAGAAAACAAGTTACCACTAGTGAAACAAAAAGAAAACCCAGCATTTTGAATGAGCTTAGCACTAAGAGCATCAAAGCAGGCAGGGCCTTGATGAAGACCAGGGGAATCCAGCAAACGTCGAAGCTTGTTGGCAGGCGAATCAGACGAAGAAGAAGAAGATGACATAGAAGCATTTGGGGTTGAGCATCTCAGCGCGGCTACTCTGATTGTTTTAACAGTGAAAGGGATGAAGGGGGTGAAATGGTTCAACAGAGGGGACGATGTTACAATTGCACCACCAGGTGGGCTTGTGGTGGCCGGTGGTGGCTGAGAAAAG
Source organism: Salicornia ramosissima (assembly GCA_951394345.1). Lineage (NCBI taxonomy): Eukaryota > Viridiplantae > Streptophyta > Magnoliopsida > Caryophyllales > Amaranthaceae > Salicornia > Salicornia ramosissima. Next base: position 26,960,177 of record OX596234.1, on the reverse strand, counting down.
CATGTGTTCGACATTCTAGTGTAGTGTCAGTAACCAACTCACACACCTGATGATGAATGATGATAGTATCACAGGGGCTGTTTGGTTGGGTGGAAAGGGAAAAGGGTAAGGGAATAGAAGCGCATTATTCCCTTACTCATGTTTGCTTTTATTTTTTTGGAAAAATTGTAAATAATATTCTGAAATTTGGGGTGTGTTTTCCATGATTGTGCTCGGTGGAAGTGCTACTTGCTAGGTAGGTAAATTTCGCTATGTGGGCCCCACTTTCTTGATTTTCCATTTTTTTTTAAATCTGATTTCTAAAGTAACTGTTATGATTAAATAATTTGATAAATTGTGAAGTTAATCTGTAATTAATTTATCTGATAAAATAACTAATCATATTTACTTGACTCTTTTTAAATTAATCTATAATTGTGAAGTTAATCTATAGTAAGTATGATTAATTATTTGATAAAATAATTATGATTAAATATAAATTAATAGGATTACAGTTAACTTGAGATTTTGATACAAATTTACACCCAACATAATTAAACCCAAAATAATTAAATATAATTAAACCCAAATTAATTAAACATATTACACCCAACATTAACTCATCATTCATCATCATCATCAACTCATCATTCATCATCAATTCATCGTTCATCATCATCATCAACAACTCATCGTTCACAGTCATCATCATCAACGCAACGTTCCATTATCTCCTCTAAAAAAACGAATAATCAAGATTCAACCCCAAAATCTAAAACAAAATCGAATCGAACCCAAAAATTTACAAACCCCAAAATCTGAAATAATCAGGATTCAACCCCAAAATCGAATCGAACCCAATCAATCAATTAAAAGCCCCAAAATCTGAAACCTTAAATCCACCCTACTATGAACCCAAATTTTCCCAAAACTTCAACCCAGATTTTCCCCAAAATTCAACCTAGATTCGACCCCAATAATTCAACCCATGTTTTTCCAAAAACACAAACAAATTTAAACCCAAAGACCAAAAAGAACCCAGATTTTCCCAAAAATTACGACCAAATGATTTTCCCAAAAATTCAAACTAAATCGAACCCAGATTTTCCCAAAACTTCAAACCAAATTTGAACCCAAATGAATCTACCTAAAAAATGAACAAAACTAACCTGAACTTAGGGGTTTGGGACAGATGATGAATGACCATTGATGAAGAACAACGATGATGATAGATGATGACTTAAGAATGATGAATGAAGTTTAATGAAGATAAATGATGAACAACGATGAATGAAGTTTGATGAAGATAGATGATGAATTAACAAAGAGAATGAAAGTTTTTTTTTTTTTTAATGAATGAAATTTGATGAATGACAATGATGATGAATCATACTATATGGTTAAGAGAAATAAAGGAAAGGGGAAATGGGGAATAGGAAAAAAATGGGAAATAAGAAGAAAAAAAGGAAAAAAAGGAAATAGGAAGAAAAAAAAAGGAAAAAAAGGAAATAGGAAAGGAACTCTTTCCTTGAATAATGCCACAAAATCTCTCAATTCCGCAAATGCAACTATACTTTCTACAATTCCCTTCATACTGTCCACGTCATTCCAGCAATTTTAATTCTTTCTTTTTTTTCCAGATTTGATGAAAAACCGCTAACACAAGTAGCGGTTCAGAAACCGCCAATGCTATTTGCGGTTTTCTCAAATATTATTTAAAAAAATGGTGAACTTCATATATATATAACAACTGAAGATTTGAGAAGAAAAAAAAAGTAAGAAATGAATAGGATATAACTAAAAAAAACACAGGTATAGTAAATTTTACAAAACCCAAAAACCTTTTTTCATCAACTACACTAAAAAAAAACACCTCTTCAAATATACAAACATTAGATGGTAATGAACCCAGAAAAAAAAAATGACAATGAGTATATTAACTACACAGACCTGATTGAAGTAAATCAGACAAATTAATGCATAGAGAATATAATAATTGATCAATGATCTCTAAATGTAATACCTCGTATTTTTGTACATTTATACATGTATTTTTATATGTATTTTATAACCTATACACGTATTTTATACGCCTAAAAGAATATTTTATATGCTTACGAATTAGGATTAATAAAATGGTTTGAAGTCAATATTTACAAAATATTATTTATTGGGTATTTAAATACTTTATAACTATTTATAAAAGAATTTTATAAAATTATATTCAAAATTATATTAAAGGTTTCAGTTATATATTTTGGACGTTGTTTATAAAATAAAGTATTCCGGTTTGAAAAAAAAAAGTAAAAGTATTTATTCGCATTGTCACAAGCCCAACCCGGTAGGAATCTCAAATCAGACCCAAACTGTATAAATACCCATACCGTAAAGCAAAATAGGTAAAAAACCCTAAATAAGGGAAAAAAAAAAACAGAGCTCTCTCTCCTGTCTCCCCCTTCACTCGACAAATACAGAAAGAAAAAAAAAAAAAAATTTCGAACCTCCTGCAGCAGCAGCCGCCGGAGGGCCACCGCTGCACCGCCGCCGTTCGCTGCTCCTCTGCCGCCGCGACGAAGCCTCCCGGACCGCCGTGCCAGCCGTCCTTGCCGGTCGACGGTATTAAAAGAAAAAAAAAAAAACTCTTTCTCTTTCTTTAAATTTTCTTTTGCTTTTGTTTAATCTTAATTTGAATCTGAAATTTTATATATGATGATTGTATGTTTTACTCATTGTTTTGTATAAGTTTTGTTGATTTTTAAATTCTGATTTGTTGTAATTTTTAGGATTGAATTTCAGATTTTATTAGTTGAATAAATCATGTTCAAACTTTGTTAAATTGATGTTATTTGGTGTTTAAAGTAGTTGGAAGTGTTTATTAGTTGTAAAAGATGAATTGTTTGAAGTTTTGAAAGCTTTAATGGAGTTTTAATGGAGGTTTTGGAGTGCATTAATGGAGGTAGTGTTTGGAGGTTGGAGATGATGTGGGTTTTGGTATTTTGATTTGTTTTAATGAATTTCTAATTAATCTTTATTAGTATTATTAATAAGTTTATGAAATTAATTTCTATAAATCTAAATCTTGATTTCTAATGATGTTGGATGGTTTTATTTAATAGTATTATTGCTGCCATTATTTTAAAAATGAGTTTATTTGAAGGTTTTTGATCATTTTAAGCCTAAAATTGTTACTAACGATATTTGTAACTTGATTAGTAATTCTTAACCCTCAAAATCTGTTTTAAGATTGTTTAAGATGCTTTTTAATAAAGTTATTAGTGTTGTAATTTTTCTGGTGGTGTTGGGAACCTGTCGGGTGTTTTTAGAACCTTAAATTTTGCGTTGGGGACGTTTTGAAAGGTTTTAAACGATTTTTACAAAGGCTGAAATTTTAGTTTTAACACGCTAAAACGATATTCCAAATATGTAAGTTAGTGTTTGTTTGGTATTTTAATTAGAGGGCGTGAATTCAGAATTTTAAATTAAATAAAGGAGTCGAAAATGATTTTTGAAATTTATTTAGAAGCTAGAATATTGTAAGATGTATTTAGGTTAGTTGTGGTATTAATTAGCCCCAATGTGTAATTGTAGCGGACTTTGAATTCGGAGAATTCCGTTAATTATGGCTAGTAGAGTATACTACACCAGGTACGTATGTACTCAGTAAGCTGCTTGCATGTAGTAGCATGTTTAGGGTGTGATCCTAATTGTGATGACTGGTTATATGTTATATCTGTGGTTGTGGAAAAGAAAATATATCTTGTTACAACATTTTGTCTTGAGTTGCTTATTTTACCACAGTTTAGAATATGAGTTCAATTATGAATCATCTTACCACGTAATGTGGGGCCAGATGGCATTAATATTATCTTACCACCATTGTGTGGGGCCATGGGCATTAAAGAACTTAGTAATTATGTGACCGCTAAATGAAAATATACATAAACCTGCAATGGTGTGATTTCAAGTGTGATGACTTGTGTTGTAGTTTTTAGGGAAAATTAAATTAAACCTGACTTCTCTTAATAACATTGTAAATCATGTAAAGTGAAACGAGATTCACACCAAAACTCTTGGAACGTATATACCTTAAGTATGAACAATGGGGGAGCTTATGCTCCTATCAAGAGGTACGAGACGTCGTTCACTCTTGTTTTATTTTTCTTCTTTTTTCTCTTTCTTCTTCTATTTTATTTTGGGATCCCAACCACCTTATGGTGGATGTTCCGCTCGGATCGCAACCGAGTGTGTGGCCAGGTGGCAGCCGTGGTAGGCAACTTTCTTTACATTTTATCTTTCTCCCACCTTATGGTGGATATTCCGCTCGGATCACAACCGAGTGCGTGGCCAGGTGGCAGCCGTGGTAGACAACTTTCTTTATCTTTTATCTTTGGAAGCCCGTTCGATGTGAATCCAATATCTCAATAAAATAAACAAAAATATACATTTCACCATTATTTAATCTGACCACTATCTTAAATTTGTTTATCATGGAGTCCATAGTCTTAGCTCAATTACAGTAATTTATTTATTTATTTATAAATTTTCTTGTTTATTTATTTATTTATTTATTATCGCATGTAGTATATATGTACTCAGCTTTTGCTGATTACGTGCTTTTGTGTGTGTGTCTTCTTTGGTCATGGCCCTCGCCTTAATGACCCTGTGATGAACCAATTTATACACTTGTATTATTGGGGAGCAGAATTGCACAGGTTAGCTTAATGATGTGAAGTTCAAGCAGTCGGCATATGCATTGTCGTGGGATGAGAGTGATTCGAGAGTTATCAATTCTTGTATTTGAGCTTATTTAAAATGTTATTTCATTTACGTTATTTTGCGCAAATGATTGTTAAAGTTTTTCCGCTGCAAAATTCTGAATAAGCAGAAACGTTTTCACACGTGGCGGTAATACTTTGGATTTTCTCTTTAACATTATTTTCACAATAGATTTTCAAATATTTAAGTCTTTTCAAGTAGGGAATTTCCAGGGTGTTACAAAGTGGTATCAGTTTAGCAAGGTCGATTCTGAAAATACGTTAAGATCTTCATATCTTAACGTAAATTTTTATCTTCTAAAACATTTTTTTTGTTAAATCGAATTTTGTTATTTAATTATATTTTTCCAATTTCTTAACTTTGAAATATTTTCAAACTTAATATATTTTGAATAAATTTTTCGTTCAATTTTGGTGAGAATGGGTAGATTTTAGAAAGGGCTTATATAATAATACAAGAGTCATCTTTGCATTTATAATAATTTGGATGATTTTTTATGCTATTAATTCTAACTGTGACATTAATGTGACTTGTTGGTGCATTTATGTCAATTGTTCATATTTTATCTATTCATTTATTATTTTTCTTTTTCTTCTGTTGTTAGATGTTATTAGCTAGAGTATAAAAGTTATATTCAGAATAATAAGGTTAGATATTTGATATGATTTAACCAATATCATGTCAAGTTGGATTTTATTGAGAATTAGAATAATTTACTATTCAGTGGCCATTGATGTTATTGAAAGTTATATATTTTTGGAAAGCAAGGTTGCAATTTAGGTATTTATTTAATAAGAGTCAAAGTTTGTCATAATATTTTGTAGTTGTTGTGAGGTTATGAAAGTTTATTGGGATATTTATTCTTATGGTATAATTATTTTCTAATTTCACTTTTTATCATAGGAGGTAGAGTGCGATCAATATATTTTTATTAATTTAACAATGGTTTTCTATATAAATAATTGTTTTGCAATGGGTAAAATTCAAACTATATATTTTAAATCATTTTAAATTTTAATTTTCGATTTAATTTTTATTTATATAAATATCAAATACAGGACTCTTCATAATTTTCTAAAACAATAAAATAATTGTATTTTGTTTTCGAAAGTTTTCTTTAAAGATAAATTTTCTCTTTAATGATAAACATTACTTATAATATGATTTAAAAAAAAAACAAGGAAAAAAAAGAGAAGAAAGAGAGCTGCTATATTTGGGGATGAAGAGATATGTTATGCAAGTGGATAGACTTAGTTTAATGGAGTACAACTTAATAAGGTTTAAAGTTTATATGTGAAAGGATAAATTCAATTATATATATTATACTTTAGAATGAGCTAATTTGATTGAAAGGATTAGATATATTTGTAATAGGGAAAGTGAAGTCATAATGTAGTAAAGAGAGAATGGATTGACGATGGAATTTTTATGGAGTTAATTAATCAAAGCCATTTAGGATGGTAAATATTTTGAAATGGAACACAAATTAATTAATATTTTGAGGAGTAGATGTTCGTAAATTTTGTAGTTCAAAAATTTTGAAGTTTATAATTTTGTGGTTTATATATGGAAGTGAAACTATTAATTAGGAGAGAATATCAGATGCTTTATATTGTTGGAAAATTTGAATATTCAGAGAATCAAGGAAAGAAAAAATAAAATTATTAAGGAGGATATGTAAGAAAATAATGGTATGGAGTTGAGTTGTTTAAGTTTAAATTTTGAGGTTCATAAATATTTAGGTTATATTTGAGAATGAGTGAAATTATGAATACTTAAATGTTGTTTGTGCATTTTAGGAGATTTTAAGGTGAGATAATAGGAACGTGTAAGTCTTTTAACTGTTTTTACTTATGATATGATTGTGAGTCTACATTTATATGAAATTGACGAAGTGTGCTATTAAGGACATGAAGGTTTGATAAAAAGTTATATTTTAGGTCAAATGATAATTGATGATGGAAGACTGGGAGTACATAACACAGCTATTGATGATGGGAGCCATAATCAGATTTTAAGTTTTATGTGTTTTACATTTGAGGATATAGTATTTAATGGAAGGAAAAAAGGGGTTGATAAGAATGCTCAAAAAGAGAGTTTGGATAATCTAAGGATTATTGGATTAAGATGGTTTATTTGGGTGCTATTTAAATGTACGAATGTAGTAATTTGTGTTTATTAAGGATATATTAGTAATTAGGGATTTTTATTATGGTTAAAATAGCTATCAAGAGGGGAAAGCAAAAAAAAAAGTTAATTGTTTTTAATAATACAACCTTTCACCCATTCGCAACGAATAATCCAACCTTTTGATTATTATGGAATAATATAACCTTTGCATCTCATTTACATCCAATGTACCATAACCTAATATATCAGGTTATTAACCTGTTGGGGACACGTGTCAAAATATTACAGGTTCTCTTTCTAATTTTTTTAAAAAAAAAATGAAAAAACAAAAAAAATAGAAAAAAAGAAGGAAAAAATCAGGAAAAACAAAGAAAGAAATAGGGTGGCAGCTGGGACGGGGGAAGGGGTGGGGGGAGGGCAGCGGGGGTGGGGATGGGCTGGGAAGGGGGCAGCGAGGTCGGAAAGGGGTGGGTGATCTCGTCGGGGGGTGGTTGAGGTCGGAGAGGAGGGTTTCAGGGTGAGGGGTGGCTGTGGTGGGGTTTTCAAGGGTTGGGGTTTCGGGGGGAGGCAGATATTGGGGTGGGGGTTTCAGGGGTCGGGGAGGGTGGGGGTGGGTGTTTCGGTGGGTGGAGGAGGTTGGGGGAGTGGTTTTGGCGAGTGGAGGAGGCGGGTGGAGGAGGCGAGGTGGGGGTTTCGAGCGGTTGGGGAGGCGGGGCTAGGGTTTCAGGGGTGAGGGAGGTCGGGGAAGGGGTTCCGGTGGGGTAGGGGTGTCCCTGGGGGTAGGGTTGGGGTGGGGTAAGGGTGTCCCTGGGGTAGGGTTGGGGTGGGGTGGGGGCGTCTGGTGGTGGGTGGGGGTTTGGTGGTTTTGGGTTTTTTTTATTTTAATTTTGTTTTTAATTTTTCTTATTTTAAAAAAATAAAAACATAAAAAATCGATAATTTTAACCTGAATAGCAGATTGAAGGTAAAATGGTTCATTGGATGCAAAGGTTGTTTTATTCCATAATAATCAAAAGGTTGTATTATTGGTTGCGAATGGGCGGTGAAAGGTTGTATTGTAGTTAACTAGGCTTGTATTAGCATGAGAGTAAAGGATTAGAATGGCTAAAAGGGCTAAAGAGGGCTTACATAGCCATGCAAGAAGGCTACACGACCATGCAAGCAAGGTCGTGCAGAAAAGTGGTGGAATCCAAGGTGCACGACCGTGCAATAAGGCTGCACGACCATACAAGCAAGTTGCACGACCGTGCAGGCTTATCTTGCACGATCGTGCACGATCCAGTAGTACCAACAGCCCTTGCACGACCGTGCATGATAGATGCAACGACCCGTATTTTATCAACGTTGTTTTCGGAAAAAACAACAATACGAATCAAAATTAATCTAGATTATAATTCTAATAATAATAAATAACAGCGGAAGCATTAAACTTATTTCAATTTATCCAATTAAACCAAAGAAAATAGTCCAACATAATTAAATTATTAGAGTCCATTATTAAAATCAACTACGGAAGTCCATTAAAGTTATTACAAAGGCTAGGAAAGACAAATAAGTATAAACTACTTCTATCCTCGCAAGCTTACAATCCCAGCCCATGCGTAACCCAACTATTCTTCTTCTGCACCTGAAAAGGGATTAGGGGGTCCACAGTCAGTGGGGAGTAATTAGATTGTTCTACTTAATCAGTAGAACACAATTAGAAACATAATAATTAGAATAAATCAACTGAAAATTCAAACAACACAGCAGGAACCATCATTATAACATTCAAATTCAAGTACGCAGCGGGAATAAAACTCAATAGAATGCCATAACAAGCAAGACTAACCAATTTAGCTACTACTAACTCTAGACTTCTAGTCCTCTGATTATTAACTACCAAGTTCTAGTGCATTTCAAGGGTGCTAATCCATGGCACAGTCATATGCTCGTAAGGGGTCAACCACAAAGGATCTACTTCCCCCAACTTTCCTTGTCTCATGCCGGGTCTGTTGAGATTTATTAATTTAGAATATAAATGAATATAGTTATGAACATTTAGAATGCTAGACGTAGTGTTATGTGTTTGTAAGTTCATAATTATGCAAAGTTTTTTAGCGATTTATGTCGTTAAATGTTGAAGTATGTATAGCAGAAACAGTGGCAAATCGCGAGTCGTGACATGTGCTCGCGACCAGTGAAAACAGATAAAAGTTGCCAAAATAGACAGAAGCAAATCGCGACTCGCGAAGAGCAAGTCGTGACTCGCGACCATAGGTTGCGACTCGCGAGAAGGGCTCGCGACTCGCGAACCTGTTGGTTCGTGTTCGCTTCTGTTCCGTTTTTTCCCATTGCGTTGTGTCATTTGGGGTTAACTGCTATACGTATGACGTGTTATATACAACTTATCATCATAAGTGAGAGACACAAGAAGTTACATTGATTATCTCTCTCAAGTTACTCTTGCAAAAACCTAAGTATTCCTCCATTGTTACAAAAGATTGACATCAAACTTGTTCTCATTAGGTGATAGTTGAAACTAGACTCGATTATCACTGTTCTTGTTATATCTCGGTGACAAATTCCTTGCAACCCGGCCTACGAATTGGGTAGGAATATTGTTATCAGGAAAGTGTTCTTCGTACACGCCTCAAGAATTCAGTCATACTATTACCCATCATACAGGAAATCTCCAACAATCTGATAACAATATTGCTTAGTATGTTTAGGATAAACTTCGAGGGTGTCGAGAAGATTAAATTTTGTTGTCATCATTGGGAGTGTCCATGGAAAATGAACAATTGAAACAACGAGGAAGAATCAATGGAGGGATGTTCTATTTCTCAAATTTATGGCATGATTAAAGTCATTTCAAGTAAGTATTTATGTTTTAATAATATGTTTTATTATTAATTCTTCTTCTCATGGATAAATTTTTTAGACATGATAACATCAAGGTTGATTGATGATGTCTTGATAATTATGAGAAGATGTGTTGCCATGATTGCCATTAATGATGATTGGTAAAAGTCATGATGGTTGGTTAAGACCATGTAGATTAACATTATTGTTAATTGATGAACAAAGTTTATTGTTCATGAAATATGTATTGTCAATGTAAATTAATAATATGAGATTTGATATTTTGGCAGTATAATTCTATGAAAGTATAATCATACAAATTTGTCCAAAGTGATGCAATTTGAAGATGAATTGGCGGTTATTTTGGATAGATGTCATTCTATCCGAATTAATTTTCGTTATTTTGGTTTAGCATTGTTTCTTTTGCTTGCCATTTCTGCCGGTTACTTTTAATGATATTTGACTTTCTGCATGTTAATGTCGGTTATTAGGAATTTTACCTAATGATAAGTTCTTTGTTTAATTATGTCAGTTACATCTTTGATAGTGGTTGTAGTTTATTCTCTTGCACTAATTCAATTTGCTTATGTCAGTTACGAAGTTTTGAATATTTTGTTAGTGCTTGGTCGGTTATTTTGCCGTTTTGGTTTTGTTTAGTCTCATTAATTAAATTTTAACTAGTTTTAGCAATTATTATTGCTATGTGTGGTTAAATATGATTCTTAGGCTAATGAGTGTTATAAGTAAAGTTAGATTTATTTATCTTTACTTGGTCTCCTTGGTATAAAGGAGTGATTGACATAAATTAGTGATTAATTGTTTAAAGGCTAATATTCTATGGTTTAACAGAATAAAAGGACTACAATGAAATCCACTAGTGGGTGGATATTGTACTATATATTTTGCAATAGTTAAATTAATCATGGAATTATAATCCTTTGGTATAAAGGATTATGAGTTATATGTCGATATAATTTTGATCAATATATTTTGATCTAACTTAGTAATAATCTAAATCTTGATATTATTACTGATTATTAACGACCAATTGAGATATGTATGTGGTCAAGCATATGGAAAATATTCTAAGTCTCTTTGAGTTAATTATTTAATTAGTTTAAAACAATTGTGTTTAACAAAAGTATTTTGTTATATTGTTTATCTAATTAAATATGATTCTCATGTTAAGTGGTTGTTAATGGGTAATGACATGTATAAATGATTAATTTGATTAAGGTTATTATTCTATGGTTTAATGGAATAACAAGTATGAATTGAATTTCATGTTATAAGATATATATATGCAAATATTGCATAGTTACTGCAATTAATTAATCATGAGGAAATAGTCCTTGGGTTTATAGGATTATGTAATTTATGTAATTATGTCAATGTTCAATTTAAATATTGATGTTTTATTCTATGGTTTAGTAGAACTGGTACTTGTTAGTATTGTTCATGTTTTCTATTCAAATAATTTGAATAGTAATAATCACAGTAAGATTGTGAGTAATTAGACAAAGATTGTGTATTTTAATACAGGGAATTTGTGATGTATAATTTTACAATATTGTCAAAATGATATTTGACAAAATATAAGATTTAGACCTGTGATAGGAGGAGAATAACTCGATCCAAGTATTTCAATATTTATAAATTATACATGAGTTAATATATTTGATACACTACAATATAGTGGTGTGGCTGAAAGAAAGATAGTGGAGGTTATTTCCATGACATTTTATTCAGGTTATGTGATGATGTATGGGGAAAATTGCCTTAATGGCATGACATTTTTTTTAAATTGATTTATGAAAAGAAATTAAGTAACCCCATGTGAACTATGGTGCTAAAGGAAATAAAACTTGAGTAATTTCAAGGTTTGGAATCCAAATGTAAAGATTGGATGAAAGTGGAGTTGAAAGCATCAATATAGGATATGTGGTATAGCAAATCCTATGGGTTCTATGTTATAGAATAAGTGACATTTGGTTGGTTTATACCAACATATGGTCAAAGGATGCAACAGGTGACGAAAATTATTTATCACTTCCTAAATTAAAGTATGTAACTCCAAGTACCAATGATTAAGAAATTGATTAATTCTGATTGAGAATGATGCATCTATATCATCACAATTTAGCAAGGTAATATGGCAAAGGAAATATAAATTAGCCCGTTTTCATGTATGTTTAATTAAAGAATCAAAGTTTTATTTTAACAAAGGATTCCATATGTTTTATTATGGAAGGTGATTCTTTAATTTGTTGAGGATATAAATTCTCGAGATATTCCTTATGGAATATGATTATTTATGATGAGTTGAAATCTATCATGAGGAAAATATTTGGATTTTAGTTGATTTACTCTTAAAAGTAAACCTATTGGGTGGGAATGAATTTTCAAAGGAAATTGAAAATGGATGTGCTCTAAGCCCGGTTGGTGGCATTCACCCATTGCTAGTATATTATTATTATTATTATTATTATTATTATTATTATTATTATTATTATTATTATTATTATTATTATTATAAGTTATTTATAGTTCCTGTAACTATTTATAATCTTGTGATCCATCAAATGGATGTCAAGATAGTATTCTTGAGTAAGAAAAGGTTTAGATGCAACAAACGGTAAAGTTTGATGTGTAAGATCAAAAGTTTAAAGTTAAGTTGATTAAAATCAAGAATTTAATGACAATGTGTTGTCTAATGGGTTTCTATGAACAATTCAAACAAGTATATATATTTACTAAATTGATGATAATGGTTAAGTTATCATGATTTTTCTATATATAGATGACAAGTTTTATAATAAAACGGTTTTGTCTCTATTAAAGATCTGGGGGAAGTCAATTCCATTCTGGATATAAAAGTTAAACACCTATGTATACAAGTTAAGTTATTACCAAGTAAAAGGTAATGCAAGCTATAGGTTGTTAATATAAGTTTTGACGAATGTTATTGCATTTGCGGTGGGCAAATTGTGGAATTTTACTAGTGATACTAGTATTTAACATTGAAAGTTAATTATTCGTCATGTATTAAAGAAACCATAGTTTGGTTTGATTTATAACAATATGTTTCGATTGTAGAAGGGAATTAGAATGCAAGTTGGAAATTGTTTCTTTTATTGGATGGGTTTTCCTCCAAGGAAATATGATATTTCTTGGGTTTTCAAGAAGCAAACTTGCGTTGTAAACTCCTTTTGACAATAGAGTTTATTGTTATGTGTTTGCCTGTAAAAGCTGTGTTTGGCTGGTAAAAGCTGAATGTATAAGAATTTATAGTCAAGTTTATAAAATGGTGCACTATAACTATTGACTATGTCTATGAAAAGAAACTAGCCGTTTAGCTAGAGATACGGTACAGTAGTGGATGGCAATCGGTTTAGATTGAAGCCCCGGATTAATCACAATTGAGAGGATCTCAACTTGACGCCTGATAAGACGTTAGGTCTCAAGTTCAACGAGATAAATCTTCTTTCTTGATGATTGGGAACTGTTTATTCATCCTATTATTTGAAGTTCCGGATTGTGATGATTTTAAGGCGGTATGTCTTGGTTGTGCTAGTGTCACAATAGCATGTTGACCGAGAGATAAGCCTATATAAGTGCGAGGTTTGGCCGCCTCAAGAAGCTTGTGGGGAGAGCTTTGATGCACTTATGAAAAAGATACGAACACATGGCCCAATAATTGTGTTGTTTTAATGAGTTCAGGTAGTGAATCTTATGCGTATAATATCTTTGAGTTATGATTATGTATTGAAAATAGTTCAATCGTTAACGACACTATTTGGATACAATAACTTGGAATGTGTATTATACTAGGTGGAAGTTCAAGTTTCGTAAACTTTCATGTAAGCGTGAGATTGTTTGTAGCATTGGAATGGTTTATGTAAAAGTGATTTATATTCTAAATGGGGGAAGAAATGTTGAGATTTATTGATTTAGAATATAAATGAATATAGTTATGAACATTTATAATGCTAGACGTAGTGTTATGTTTTTGTAAGTTCATAATTATGCAAAGTTCTTTAGCGATTTATGTCGTTAAATGTTGAAGTATGTATAGCAGAAACAGTGGCAAATCGCGAGTCATAACATGTGCTCGCGACCAGTGAAAACAGATAAAAGTTGCCAAAATAGACAGAAGCAAATCGCGACTGGCGAAGAGCAAGTCGCGACTCGCGAGAAGGGCTCGCGACTCGCGAACCTGTTGGTTCGTGTTCGCTTCTGTTCGGTTTTTTCCCATTGCGTTGTGTCATTTGGGGTTAACTGCTATACGTATGATGTGTTATATACAACTTATCATCATAAGTGAGAGACACAAGAAGTTACATTGATTATCTCTCTCAAGTTACTCTTGCAAAGACCTAAGTATTCCTCCATTGTTACAAAAGATTGACATCAAACTTGTTCTCATTAGGTGATAGTTGAAACTAGGCTCGATTATCATGTTGTATCTCGGTGACAAATTTCTTGCAAGCCGGCCTACGAATTGGGTAGGAATATTCTTATCAGGAAAGTGTTCTTCGTACATGCCTCAAGAATTCAGTCATACTATTACCCATCATACAGGAAATCTCCAACAGGGTCAACAACAAAGGATCTACTTCCCGAGCACTGGGATCCAGAACTATCCCAAAACCGCAGAAGGGATAGTGGCTTCGACTTTACCCATGTTCATGGCTCTTTAGCCACTAGGTGGGCGGTCCCTTCATAGATTATTATCTTTTCAAGTTCATCTTTCTAGTTCACAATTTAACTTTCATTGACACGACTTGACTTCTAATCAATTCTAATTCAACTTTATTGACTCAAAACTCTAGTCCAAGACTCGAAACACTCGACAATATGACAACCAATTATACGAAAATTTCCACATACTGTAATTCCCTGGAAATTCCCTACCTGGAAAGACTCAAGTATTCAAAAAATCTAATGTGAAAATAACATCAAAGAGAAAATCCAAGATATTACCGCCATTGTGTTCAAACGACTACGACAGTTTTCAAAGTTACGCAACGGAAGAGTTTTCATAATATTGTCTTTAAAGCTGGTCGAGTATTCGTTCCTCGACCTTTATTAAATTAAACAAATAAAAGAATTAAGTACCAAGCCGAAAATTACCATCTATTACAAGTTGGAACCTTAGCAGGCCGGATAAAAATTTAAGAAAATATATTACTCAGAAAATGCAATAGCAAAACCAAACAAATAGTTTATGTTAGTTTGCATCCGCTAACGGAATTATTGAAACTAAAAGACTAGTAGCTACTCTCCACTCTTTCCCCAAAAATGCATCATGCCCCACCTGTAGCATACCTTTATTTCTTCCCTACTACTCACCATTAAAAATGGGTCGTCGTAGGGTCGAGACAAAGTCAAGGCCAAATGCACAGACAAACACACAGTCAGCAAATAGTTGAGTACGCATATATACAGAGCATGAATTAATTAAATGACAATTAAATAGATAAATACTCGTGATTACTAACCTAAGACTATGGACAACATGATTAAACAAAGAAAAGATAGTGATCAGATTAAATAATGGTAGGATGTATATTAATTGTTTATTTTATTATTAGAAGATTAGATTCACATCGAACGGGCTCCCAAAAGTAAAATATAGAAAAAAAAGTTATCTACCAAGACTGCCACCAGGCCACGCACTCGGTTGCAAGCCGAGCGGAAAATTCACCATAAGGTGGGTGGGATCCTAAAAAAAAGAAAAAAAATAAAACAAGAGTGAACGACGTCTCGTACCTCTTGATAGGAGCATAAGCTCCCCCCATTGTTCATACTCGAGGTATATACGTTCCAAGAGTTTTGGTGTGAATCTCGTTTCACTTTACATGATTTATAGTGTTAGAAGAAGTTAGATTTTATTTTATTCCCTATAAGTCTACAACACAGACAGTCATACTTGGAAACCACACAGTTGCAGGTTTAATTATCTTTTATTTAGCGATCACATAATTAATAAATTTTTAATGCCCCTGGCCCCACACAATGGTGGTAAAATAATATTAATGCCCCCTGGCCCAACATTAAGTGGTAAGATGGTTCATAATTGAACTCCTATTCCAAATTGTGATTAATTACCCAATTCAGGGCAACATACTGTAACAATATATATTTCCTTCTTCCACAATTACAGATTTAACATATAACCAGTCATCACAATTCAAATCATGCCCTAGACATGCTACTACATGCAAACAATTTCTCGAGTACATACGTACCTGGTATAATATATCCGGCTAGCCACAATTACTCGAATTGCCCGAATTCAAACTCTCCTACACATAAACATCGGGACCAATTAATATCCCTTCATCATCACAAGTACCCTAAGCATGTATTACAACATTCCAGCCTCTAATAATAATATTTAATTCCTTTAGTAATCCCTTAATCATATTTTTGTGCCCTCTTATTAAATTTAATATTGCGGAATAACTTAATTAATTATACTACCGCCTTAGGGTACGATAATAAAAATTTCAGCGCGTTATTAATTATTTTTAAGCGTTCTAAAATGTTCGAAACACGATTTTAAAGGTTCTAACGTTACCCGATACCTTCTAACTACTACCGAACACGAAAACAACTTATTACCACTTAAAATCTTTAATTTAAACCATTTCTAATAAAATCACAGCAACATTAAAATTCTGAAAAACCCCTTTTAAACACTTTAAACATCAATTTTAATCCCTAATTAATGCATACTTCACCCCTAGGCTTCTTATAACATGTTCTAACCCCAAAATAATTTAAATTCATCAAAATATGATTATTTTAGCAAAAAGTCAGATTTAAAATAGTTTGTTTTAACCCCATTAAAACATTAATTTTATGATTAAATCATTAGTTTAAAACTAAATCAACCCCTAGTATACCCATATATGATTAAAACAAGATTCAAGTCAAAAATTCTAACTTCCCCTTTTTTTTCCACTCGACAGTTTTTTTTTTTTTTTTTTTTTTTTAAAAAAAAAATTCGTTTTTTTTTTAAATTTAAATTCTGAAAACACAACTTTAAATTATAACATCAAGATTAATTTCATGACTAAATTCATATGTCCATTCAAGATTCAAGGCCTTAAAAATATTCAAATTACACATAAATTCTTGAAAATCAACACCCTATATATTTCTAAAGAAAATCAGATTTTTAAACCAAAAAACTAAACTCATTCAAGAATTAAACATGAATTACAAAATTACTTAAACATGATTAATTAAAGATTAAAGAAAAAAAAGTTTTTTTTTAAAAAAATAAAATACCGTATGGACTGTAACAACAACAGCAGCACGGCGGCGGTGCACGGTGGTTCGGCCCAGTGGTGTACGGCACTGGCGGTGGCGGTGCTCGGTGCTAGCAGTGGTGGTGCACGGTGCTGCAGAAGTTTTTGTTTGTTTTTTTTTTTTTTTATCGTGAAATAGGGTGAGGGAAAGAGAGAAATTATTTGAGTTTTTTTTTCTTTTTCTGTTGTGTGCTCCAGACAAATGACTGATTAGGGTTTTTCAAATAAATAGCGGTTGTCAGTTGCCTGCAGGCCCACAACAGTTACAACTTAAAACCCTTTTCCTGTTATTATTCCCTTTTGAAATAAAATATAACAAATGATCATTTCGTCGGAAAAAATCCAAAACATAACATTAATTTATTTTCGAAATGTTCCCGGCAACCCATTCACACATAATATTATTTTATTATTAATATATACGCATTATACATATATACACATTTTTATTTACTTTTATTATCCATGTTATTTTTTTTTATCTTATTTCCTATACTATTTTATTATTAATATTATTTTAATATTATCTTTACGCCCAAAAATTCAGGTTATTACACATACAATACTATTGCTTCATTTATCAAGTTCATACTTCAAGGCATACAATTATCATATATCAATAATTATAACAAATTAATAGATAGGAAATAGAAATCAAACCTTCTCTTCCATTCTCTATAATACTCGACTTTTCTCAAGAAAAGTCACAATAATCAAACTTTTATAAATCAAACAATTAAATCAATCTTCTAATTATAATACAAGCCATAATTAATTAATCAAAAAAATTCCAAGAAGGTATCCAAATTCTAATATTTTAACAAATTAAATTATAAAAATCAAGTCTTTTATGTTCCTTATTCTTCTCGACTATTTCGAATAAAACAACCAAGGAATCAAGTTTCAATCTAAATAAAATACATGCTTTGATTAAATTAATTTTAATAATTTCAAGGATAAGTTCAAACTCTAATCTTTTATTATAAAACAAGTAAAAATCAACTCTTTTATTTTATAATACCACACGGCTTTTTCATAAAATAAGCAAGACTAATTCCTTTTTATGTAATTCTAGAAACATCATGATTAGATTAACAATACTATATTAACATAATAAAAATCCATACCTAAATCCCACTCAAGAATTTCGAACCATAACAAGATTTATTCAAGATTAATACATGATTATTTAAGTTAAATAATCGATATTTTAATTCCATATTTCACGAACTTTACTAGTTAAAGATTTAATTCAAGAAAATCATTAAAGGCTATTAGTAGATTAAGATTGTAACAAAAAGATCAAGTTTTGGTTACCCAAATTATTCGAACAAAAGGAAGGTCACACGACTTCTATTCATCCAACATACACAATGTTGGAGATTTTATGTATGATGGGTAATAGTATGAACGAATTCTTGAGGCGTGTACGAAGAACACTTTCCTGATAACAATATTCCTACCCAATTCGTAGGCCGGGTTGCAAGGAATTTGTTAACGAGATACAACAGAACAGTGATAATCAAGCCTAGTTTCAACTATCACCTAATGAGAACAAGTTTGATGTCAATCTATTATAACAATGGAGAAATACTTAGGTTTTTTGCAAGAGTAGATTGAGAGATTATGAATGTAACTTCTATCTTCTCAATTCTGATCATAAGTTATATTATAACTTATCATAACATAGCAGTTAATCCCCAAACGACACAACGCAACGGGAAGAAACCGAACAAAAGCGAACACGAACCAACAGGTTCGCGAGTCGCGAGCCCTTCTCGCGAGTCGCGACCTATGATCGCGAGTCGCGACTTGCTCTTCGCGAGTCGCAACTTGCTTTTGTCTATTTTGGCAACTTTGATCTGTTTTCACTGGTCGCGAGCACATGTCACGACTCGCGATTTGCCATTGTTTCTGCTATACATACTTCAACGTTTAACGACATAAATCGCTAAAGAACTTTGCATAATTATGAACTTACAAACACATAACACTACGTCTAGCATTATAAATGTTCATAACTATATTCATTTATATTCTAAATCAATAAATCTCAACATTTCTTCCTCCATTTAGAATATAAATCACTTTTACATAAACCATTCCAATGCTACAAACAATCTCACGCTTACATGAAAGTGTACGCAACTTGAACTTCCACCTAGTATAATACACATTCCAAGTTATTGTATCCAAATAGTGTCGTTAACGATTGAACTATTTTCAATACATAATCATAACTCAAAGATATTATACGCACAAGATTAATTACTTGAACTCACTAAAACAACACAATTATTGGGCCATGTGTTCGTATCTTTCATGAGTGCATCAAAGCT
This sequence comes from Salicornia ramosissima, assembly GCA_951394345.1. NCBI lineage: Eukaryota > Viridiplantae > Streptophyta > Magnoliopsida > Caryophyllales > Amaranthaceae > Salicornia > Salicornia ramosissima. The sequence continues at coordinate 26,940,790 of OX596234.1, read as the reverse complement.
CTCCCCATAAGCTTCTTGAAGCGGCCAAACCTCGCACTCACATAGACTTATATCTCAAGCAACATGCTATTGTGACACTAGCACACCTGAAATATACCGTCTTAATACCGTCACAATCTGGAACTTTGAATAGGATGAAAGAACAGTTCCCAATTATCAAGAAAGAAGATTTATCTCGTTGAACTTGAGACCTAACGTCTTATTAGGCGTCAAGTTGAGATCGTCTCAATTGTGATTATTCTGGGGCTCCAATCCCAACCCGATTTCCATCCTTTTAACTGAATCCCTAGTAAGAGCTTTTGTGAAGCAATCCGCCATATTCATATTTGTCCGCACATAGTTAACCGTGATCACGCAATCCTTAATTAAGCTTTGAATATAACTATGTCTAACACCAATGTGTTTAGACTTTCCGTTATAAACTTGACTATATGCATTTGCCAAGGCTGCATCATTATCACAATGAATCGCGCAATAGGAGATATTGGCCTTGTTAACAAAGGTATCTCAAACATGAGATTCCTCAACCATTCGACTTCTTTACCAGCCGAATGCAATGCAATGAACTCCGAAGTCTATGGTGGAACCCACAATGCAAGTTTGTTTCTTGGAAGCCCAAAAAATAGCCCCTCAACCCAAGAGGAACACCCATCCACTAGTGGATGAATGATCTTCTCTATTGGAGATCCAACTTGCGTCTGAAAATCCTTCAAGAACCGAAGGCATACCGTTGTAGGTCAAACCATAATCTATGGTTTTCTTTAGGTACTTAAACACACGACGAACACCTTGCCAATGTTGCATACTAGGATTACTAGTATATCTACTCAACTTGCCAATTGCAAAGGCAATATCAGGCCTAGTACATGTCATGGCATACATAAGACACCCAATGGCTCTAGCATATTCAAGCTGAGATATCGCTTTACCTTCATTAGGTACAAACTTTATGCTAGTATCCATGGGCGTAGATACAAGAGAGTCACTGTTCACATCGAACTTCTTGAGCACTTTCTCAATGTAATGAGATTGTGACAAGATAAGACTTCCTTCTTCTCTCTTGATCTTTTTACCCAAAATGACATCCACTTCCCCCATATCTTTCATGGAGAATTGTGATGAGAGGAAGGATTTGGTTAGTTCAACTTGTTCCAAATCCGTTCCAAAAATCAACATGTCATCAACATATAGACAAATGATGACTCCATTACCGTTGTCATCAAATTTGCTATATAAACACTTGTCCGAATTGTTTAACATGAAACCATTAGACAAAACCACATCATCAAATTTTTGATGCCACTGTTTTGGTGCTTGCTTTAGCCCATACAAAGACTTGATGAGTTTGCAAACCTTATGTTCTTGGCCATCCACGAAAAACCCTTCCGGTTGTCGCATGTAAACCTCCTCTTCTAAATCTCCATTAAGAAAAGCTATCTTAACATCCATTTGATGGATCACTAGATTCTTTATAGCAGCTATAGCTATTAACAATCTAATAGTGGAGATTCTAGCTACCGGTGCATATGTATCGAAAAAGTCAATTCCCGGTTTTTGGGTAAAACCTTGTGCCACAAGTCGGGCTTTGAATTTATCGATAGTACCATCAACCTTCAACTTCTTTTTGAAGATCCATTTGCACCCGATTGGTTTACACTTAGGAGGTAAATCAGCTAAAACCCATGTATTATTTCCCATGATGGAACCCATCTCATCATCAATTGCTTCTTTCCAAAAGGCCGCATCATGAGACTTCATTGCCTCATCAAACGTTGAAGGATCATCTTCCACATTTAGAACATATGGAAATCTAGTCACGAGTGACTGTCTTGAACCTTCAAGTAAGTATACATGAAAATCAGGCCCAAAATATTTCTCTTTCCTAGCCCGTTTACTTCTCCTTGGTTGAGTAGATGTAGACGGTGCATCTTCATCACTAGTATGTCTATCTTCCCTTTAATCAAATGAAGTTTGTTCAAAGTCTTGAGTACTAGTAATTGGAGTAATATGCCTTGGTCTAGGAAATGATGAAAATCTAGTCTCATCAAAAATTGCATCTCTTGACTCAATTATGGTATGAACCGACCAATAGTCGTTTTGTTCTATTACATAGAACCTATAGGATTTGCTATGAACCGAATATCCTATAAAAATGCATTCAACTCCTCTTTCACCCAATTTCTTACGTTTGGGTTCAGGCACTTTAACTATTGCCCTACAACCCCAAACCTTGAAGTAATTCAAGTTGGGTTTCCTTTTGGACCACAGATCATAAGGAGTAACTTCATTCCCTTTCATGGGAACTCGGTTAAGAATGAAACATGCCGTTACAACTGCTTCTCCCCAAAAACCATCACTCAAACCCGAATAGGAAAGCATGGCGTTAACCATTTCTTCAAGTGTCATATTCTTCCTTTCGGCCACACCGTTTTGTTGTGGTGTATAAGCGGCCGTTGTTTCATGTATAATGCCTACTGATCGAAAATATTCAGGATTATAGTATTCACCACCTTTGTCAGTTCTTAGCCTTTTAACTTTATAATTTAATTGCAACTCAACTTCTTCCTTAAATTCTTTAAATTTGTCTAGGGCCTCATCTTTAGAAAATAATAAGTACACATAGTAAAACCTTGAATAGTCATCAATAAAAGTTACTAAGTGTAGACACCTAAATGTGTCTCCCCAATGTAGAGACTAATGATGAACGTAGCATATTGCCATAAGGTACAACTAAGGGGAATTGACGATGAAAATGCATAAAAACCCTTAAATAATTACCTAAACCATGTCTGAAAATTGCCTTGGAAACGTGTATTAGGATTCGCGATGATTACGGGATTTATTCGTAATTTTTCTTCATTTTTAGATATTTTTTATATTTTTTGCATGCATTTTTCAATGTTTTAAATTCATAAAAAAATAATTAAAATGTCTTTTTGCATCACAAAATATTTTTAAAAATCATAAAAATAATTTTATAATTTATTCATATTTTTCTATATTTTTTATCATATTTTTAGAGCTTTTTATGGATTTTCTAGGATTTTTGCATGCTTGGGGGTATTTTTGTCATTTCCAAATGTCGAAAATTGTTCCGCAAAGCATATTAGTGCTTTTCATACTTTTCATAATTTTTCACTATTTTTAATAATTTTTCTTTAATTTTTTAGAGCTTCTGGAGATTTCTAGAACATTCCGGGACGTTCTGGGCGTTCCGGAGCAATCTGGAACATTCTAGAACATTCCGAGACATCCCGGAGCATCCCGGGACATCCCAGAATATTCCAGAATATTTCGTAATCGTATGAAATCAGATCATGATGCCGAAAATCGCGCAAAATTGCCAAAAACGTCTACGGAAGCATCCGGAAGCGGCCAGACCTGCACCTAGACGCAAGGAGCTGCGCCTAGACGCAGGAGGGCTGCGTCTAGAAGCAAGTGGGCTGCGTCTGGGCCGGCGCATCTCTGGTCCTCCCCGGGGCTTCGTTGCAGCTTCTGGCCTATAAATACGAGTCCTTCCAAGCGTTTTAGGGGAGACCAATACCACAAACCATCCTTCTGCATTGCATACTTACATCCTATACCTTTGTCTTCCATCAAACAACCCTCAAAACATCATAAAACACATCACAAATCACCAACTCAACCAACTTCAAACAAGCATATTGCGTTCATCATCGTTGATCCCTCCTTGGTTGTTCTATCAAGGCATTATCAAGTACAATTTCTGAAGTCTCTACTTCAAATCTATTCATTTTAAGTTTATTATATATTTATAAATCATTCAAAATGATGATCTTTGATAATGGTTTATGTGTTTAAAAATCTGAATGTTTTATGTGAATTTTAATGCTTAAATTCATGTTTGTCATATTAATGTTAATATTTTAATTGTTGTTTTAATCTGATTGGCCATGGATTGTAAATTTTCAATATTGATGCATAATAATTTATGACTCATATTAATCAGATCTGCTATCATGTATTATTTTAATAGAAAAACAGCAGTTATTATGTCGTTGATAAATTTATTTTTTAATATAATGGTTTATTTATTAAATTTAATATTTCCAATAATTATCATGATAATAATCTTGATTAATTTATGAGTCATAGTAGATCTGGTCTGATCATGATTGAAATTACAATTATTGTTATTAACGTTGATATGATATCTGATTTTAAGTATTAAAAGTCTCATCATATAATTATTTCATATTTATGTTTTTATTAGTTAAACAGCACATCGAACCACTTTTCCTGGAACACACTTTGAACCTGCACATATAAATTTATTTATTTAGTTATTATTTCATTCATTATATGTTTTATTCATATTTTTATTTGATTTGTTTTTTAGGACTTTAATACTGACTTAATGCGAAGTAAAGTGGTCACATTAATTAGGCATGACTTGTAATATATTCAAACCCACCTAGTAATATGCGTTGCTTAGGGTAAAACTGAGGTATTTTTGTATTCGAGATTAATAATAATTTGACCACAAAAAAAGAGACCTAGTAGAGACCGCTTACAGGTGGGCGGGCCCAATGCACGATTGGCCCGTAACCTATCTACGAACCCATACTCTGGTGCACGACCATATGGGGCCAATTGCTCCTGGCATTGGTATTTCTTCGGTGTCCGTGAACCGTATAAAACGCACGGTGGCGACTCCTACTAGTCCGTATTCACATACGGCGTTAACGAGCATTCAAATCAACTCGTGAGACGTAGGCGGGCGGGTAAAAACGACCCCTACAGTTTGGCGACTCTGCTGGGGAATATCACTCCTTAGTGGTGTGGACAGACTTGAAAAGTCTCGTGGTCTTATTATTATCGTTCTCGAATTTTTCTAGGCATATTGCATGTGGCCCTACGAATAGGTGCCGCACTATAGGACCTTGTCTCATATGAGCATGTCCTATGCTCGAGACCGATCACGGGGGGTTTGATTATGGTTAATTGTGGTGCCCGACCTCAATAATCATAACCGGCCCATCCCAGCCATGGCGCGTGATTCTCATGCCCGATGAGATCATAATAAGAGATCTATTAATCGTGTGTCATTCAATTTGAAGAGTGACTAGATCGGTTTAGTTTCTCTTTAGCCATGGTACCTTGTGACCAACCAGGACTGGCCTTATAGAAGACCACTCATGTTGTATCATTTTAGTGTGACTATGCGTGCATATTTTTTTATTTTTTTTTGGTGGGCTCTAGCCATTTTAATTTTCACTATTCACTCACAATTCACATAGTCATGGTCATCTTCTAGTGCATATAGTTCACAATGTTGAGCCTTAGTGTCCTTGCATGTAGTCCATATAGACTTTGACCTTAGTTTGACCATAGGTTTCGGCCCAAACTTTAGTCGTTCCTTTAATTGGGCTTAGGCCCACTCCTCATTTAGGCACTTCCATTCACATACATTGCATATTTCATGTATTTTGGTGCCCTTTCAATTCAAAAAAAAATTCCAAAAAAATAATTCAAAAAAAATTCAAAAAGTTTTTTTTTTTATTTAAAAAAAAAGGTAAAATAAAAATGGAAAGGGCACATTGCATTCATGCATTTTAGGGAAGATGACCATAAAATTAGGACATGCATATACATCCGCATTTGCATCGATATCACAATGATAGGGGGTTCACAAAAAATTTTGGTTCAGAGCGGTCTAAACAGTTCCAAGTCGACCCAAAGCATAGCTGAGGTCCGAGCAAGCCTCAAGCCCAATCCAACCTTACCTCACCTCATTTAAACACCACCCCAGCCTCACTCAAACTCATTCAAACCCAAAAGACTTAAGCCCATACCCAGCCTACATCATTTAAGCCCATATCTTAAGCCTACATCACTCAAGCCCATATTCCAAGCCTACATTATTCAAGCCCATATCCATAACCTACAACCCGAACACCCCAAGTACTTAAGTCTCACCACCATTGAAAAGACCAATCACATTGAAGTAGCCATAGAGGATGGTTTGCAACATCAATGTCAGCACGCCCCACTCCTAGTCAAGAGTCAGTCAGGATCATTAAGTTGAGTCGGAGTCCCTCCACCTAGACATTTGCATTTCTTTTCTTTCTTTTTCGAGCCTATGTCATTAGGATTTTTCTTTCCACTTCTAACCTTGTAATTTCATTTACATTAGTAAAATTCTATATTTTTTTTTTACATTATTAGCCTCCATTTAAATTTGTGCTTTTAACCTTAACATAAATCATGACCTCAAATTTTCATAATCAATGAATTGTACTTAATAAATGGACATTGCCCGAGAGGCCTTCTTTTCTTGAACTCCACAAAAATCATCAATCTCTTTCTCATCACCTGTATTCATTCAATCCCTTTCAACCCTTTGAGCCTTAAACACGTATTAAGCCTACTTTCTTTCCTTACCCACATCTACCTCACCCATGGGATCAAATGTTGCATAGGAAAAGACATGTGCCTAAAATAAAAAAAAAAAAAGAAAAAAGAAAAGAAAACAAACAAAATGCAAAAAAAAAAATGCAAAAAAAAAAGAGTTCAAATCAAAGTCCATCCAAAGTCAATAAAGCTAGTTCAGTTCAATAAAGCTAGTTTAGTTCAATAAATCCAGTTCAATTCAATAAATCCATCTCAATTTCCAGTTCAATTCAATAAATCTAACCCAGTTCAATAAATCCAGTTTAATGCAATAAAGCATGTTCAATTCAATAAATCTAGTTCAATTCAATAAATCTAAATCAGTTCAATAAATCCAGTTCAATGCAATAAATCAAGTTCAATTCAATGAATCCAGTTCAATTCAATAAATCCAGCTCAATTCAATAAATCCAACTCAATTCAATAAATTCAGTCCAATAATTCGACTCAGTCCAATCCAATTAAGAGTCAAAAAGCACATTGCGCACCATGGGGGGTTAAATTGGGAACTTTGAGCCTTCTTTCCCTTTTCCTTCTTAACCCTCAACCCTAGGCAAACATTACAACCACAAAAGCCCTCTCCCCTGAGGCATTGTCCAATTAATCGTCAAGAACTACGATGGACTGATTCCATAAGGATACGTTGGAAGCCTCTTCTCGAGGTTCGACCCAATTAATATATGAATATTTGAGGTCTACTCCTTCAATTAACTTGGGGTTTTAAGCACAAATTCTTAGTTCACCACCCGTCATAGGCTCGAGTTTGAACCAACATTAATTCAGCCAACCACATCAATTCCCTACATCATCACCCTACAGTCACAAATTTTTAGCCTTTCTTTTTTTTTTTCTTGCACCAACAACCTTTTTTCTTTCACACACCCTAGGGGCTTTCTCTAACTCTTCTTAAACTCATAGCTTTGGTTTTGACTCTTGTATTCTCCTATTTGGGAGTGTCATATTCCATACAAGACTTCATCAATTGGGCAATCTTCACCTCATCTCTATCCTCATGGGAAATCTAACTCAAGTTCACGACTTGAGCTAGACTTTTTCCTCAAATGCTTTGGCCTCTTCAAGCCATCCACAAAACATCTTTAACCTTGATCATTCACCCATTCTAACCCTAAAGGCTGGGGGCTTACCTATCCATCTGCTCCACCACAAACTTGAGACTCACAAAAGCCTTATCCATCATCCCTCATTCATGCCATCCTTACCCCACATGTTGTTAACCTCCTTATCCATCTACTCACCACAAATATAGCTCTCCCAACGGGCTGGGGGCTTGCTTATGGTTGAAAGTCATGTCTTTGATTGATTGGGGCTTACAATTGCTCCATTCCCATTTTAGAGAAGTACGGTACTATTAGTGGACCCCCCTTGGTCATTCATTGCTTTGTCATACATAACATAGCATCCTACATGCACCACATTTCACGAACACCAATCACATCATGCATCATGCACCACAAGCATATCACATATCATAATCATTTCATGCATACATTCATGAGCATCATGCACATTATACATACGCACATCACAGAGCACAAAGCACACAAGACTAGAGCCCATCTTTGTTGAATCCTTGAATCACTATATGTGATTGCTGTCTTGATTAACTTGGTGATGAACCTATATTTGCCTATATAGCTATGTACAGTTTTTCCTTGATATCTTTGCTCATGCAGCCCACACATGCTATTGCCTCGCCCCAACCATAATACTTTGACTTTCGTCTTGCGAGAACATTCGTCTCTCCGGACTCAGTCAAAGTGGGGGCTTCTCATCATACACACACCTCCTTGTACATTTTTTTCGCCTCAACGGCCTCATCATCTTTTTTAACGGGTTTATGCTTACCCTAATTCCTCTAAGGGTTTACCCTTAATTCCCCAGTAAGAATACTTTGACTCTCGTCTTGCGAGAACATTCGTCTCTCTAGACTCAGTCAAAGTGGGGGCTTCTCATCAGACACACACTTCCTTTTCCCTCACTCACAAGTACTTTTCTCACAGCGTTTATACTTACCCTAAGTTTACAAATACTTTCCTTTGAGGATTTATGCCTACCCTTAATTCACTTACTTTTCTCACGGGTTTATGCTTACCCTAATTCCTCTCAGGGTTTACCCTTAATTCCCCAGCCAGAATACTTTGACTTTCGTCTTGCAAGAACATTCTTCTCTCCAAACTCAGTCAAAGTCGTGGGGGCTTCTCATCAGATGTATATGTTTTCCTTACACATTTTTCCGCTTCAACGACATCACTCACAAGCACTTTTCTCACAGGGTTCCCACTTACCCTAATATTACAAAAGTTCTTCTAAGGGTCTATGCCTACCCTTAATTCACCTACTTTGCTCACGGGTTTATACTTACCCTAAGCATACAAAAATTCCTCTAAGGGTTCATGCTTACCCTTAATTCACAAGCACTTTGCTTATTGTTAGTTCAATGTATACTCAAGAAGGGGGCGGGGTTGAATTGAGTATGTGTGTTTTTTCAATCGTTTTCAAGTTTTGTTTGTGCTTTTGTGAGAACAGCGAAAGAACAGTAAGCAAAGAGTAAGGACACAAAGATTTAACGAGGTTCGGCTTCTCAACAAGCCTACGTCCTCCACTCTCTCTCACCAATATTATTAATCAACTCAGAATAATAACAAGGTTACACACTCAATCAAGTGCTACAACTATGTAACACTTAATTCCCCAACTGTTAACTCTAACAGTTCACTCAGTGTTCACAGAACACTCCCCAACCACTTCCCTCTAAGTGGTTCAGATATTACAAACTTAAATCTCCGTAAGTTTTTCTCTTAAAGATGGATATGGAGATAGTTTTGGACTAAGGATAGACTCTCAGAAAGTATTACTTGGTTTTCTTTGGAGAGCAAAAGTCTTCTAGGGTTTTTTGCAAAGAATGTTTATATAGGCAAGAAAACCGTTCCCTAGAAGTGTGCTGGAAGCTCCCCTAAATTGTGCAAAAGGATCAGCTGACACAAGTGTACAGTTACCTGTTCCAGACCTTTGTGTCTTACCACTGTTTGCAGCGGTTAATACCCAAAAGTTCAACAAGTACATTGCATTTAATGAGCTGATTTTGCAAATCAATTTAGCAGATTTCCAGGACACAAGTGATCCAAATTTTTCAAATAAATTTTCAAAAAGATTTTGAACTCGAAAATCTGTACGGATCACGTGCGTAATACTGAGGTCTGTTCCCATAGTGGTCTCAGTACTACTAAGTTTACGTCTGGCAAAGGGAACTGTTCCAAGCTTGTTTTGTGCCTGTTCTTAGCTTGTTCTTGGACTGTTCTCTTTACTGGATATAAACTTAAGGTCTTTTTTCTCTTTACTTAAAAACAATAAGAATATTTTCCTAAGCCTATTTTACATGAAGATCCTAGAAATATAAAAATAAAAAGGCTCCAAGCTCTTAGCTTCTGATCTTCAAGTATTTCAAGGTCTTCATGATTGCCTTGATGAGTCCTCACTTGATTCAACCTGTTCATGTACAATTATACATAGATATCAAGTATAGAGGACTGGTTTGTCATCATTCAAATCAAACATGGTTCAACAATTTCCCCCTATTTGATGATGACAAACCATGAAGTTCCCCCTGAGAACAGTAACCAATTATTTCAAAATAAAATGACTGTTCAGAGGAACTGGTCTTGCACTGTGCCTGTAGTCAGATTCATAATCTTAGAGAATAAAAAATATACAGCAGACTAAAGCACAATTAGACTGATAACAATGATCAGTCACTCATCACATTACTCAATTTATTATTGAGTTTCAGCATTAAACCTGTAACCTGCAAGACTTATCAATTATCAAATGTAGCAAGAGAAATTTCAATTTCACTTGGAAGAATTTTCTTCCAGTTGGGATGGGTAGGGGCACTTGATCTGAATTCAAGATACTCCTAGGCAAAAAGCTGGGCCATCTCTTAACAAGGTCTGAACCTTGTCCAGGTTGCTACAATTGATACTAGGAACTTCTAGGAACTTCACCTAGGAACTTCACCTGTCCTATTCCCCCTTTTGGCATCATCAAATGACAAAAACAACCATAGCACAAAATTAGGAGAAGGCAACAAGTAAAGTCATAAGCATAATATACACACAGCATTCTAGAGATGCTGTCCCAAATGTGAGTACCTGCAACTCACAATCCCAAACTGTTCAAGTGCACACAGAAGTTAATAAAATATACAGACCAGGACCATTCTGCAGAGAAATTGTTTAGCAGAATTGGTCAAAAACTAAAGGTAGCAATTGTTCAGAGAAACCAGAGTAATTGTTTAGAGAGATTAAAAAAAAAAAAAAAAAAGCTTGAGATCAATGTTAGTAGGGAAGGGGGATAGGCTAAGAAGAAGTGGAGTCAGCATCATCATCAGAATCCTCAGTGGAATCCTCATCCTCTTCTTCTGCACTCTGCTCCTGCTGCTTCTTCCTGACTTGGGCTATGATGGGAACTGGTCTCTTGGTGGTCTTGGGTTTGAAGTTGGAAGAGGAGGCAAGCTTTTCTTCCTGGGAGTCCAGTCGTGCTGTTATATTCTTTATAGAACCATCCAGAGAAGTGCACAGAGCATTGACACTAGCCATCATCTGTTGCAGTAATTCCCCATGTGTCTGCACCTGTTTGGATAGTGACTCAGTAGCCTCCTCAGACCTGGAACTGCTTGTCCTTCTGGCCCCTGTAACCCTGTCTTCATCCTTCATTTTGAGCATACCTCCCTCAAAGGTCATCGCCTTCTGACCTAGAATCTGGTTGGTGAGGACAGACATTTTCTTGACCTCACCTTTCAGATGAACCTTTCTACTTTGGAAAACCAAAGTAAGCCAGGCTCCATATGGTAGAGAGTGGTTGGACCTTTCCAAAATGCTAACCATGTGAGCTAGCATCAGACCAGGGAGACTCAACTTAATCTTTTCATATAGACAGTAAATAATCACAGCATCCATCTTCCTAACATCCATTCTGCCCTGAGCCCTGGGGAGTACTATCTTAGAAGCAACTGTATGGAACAGCCTCATTACTGGTTCCCTTAATTGGCCAATAACATAGCCAGCACCATCAGTTGGAGAACCAGTAAAGAGAGTGGTCTGTATGTGTTCTGTACTGACCTCAGGAATAGTTGGCCAGTTGTCCTTGGAATAATCACAGAATCCACCCCTTGGTACACCCAGTATCTCCCCTAGACTCTTCTTTGAAAGAGTGATGTTGACCCCCTCGACCTCACTCCAGACCTTCCCCTTCTCTAACTTCCCTAATTTAGAGTAAAATTCTTCAACACAGGTTTCAAAAACATCAAGCCTCTTATCAAACAACCCTTCCCAACCCTGGTACTCTATGGCCTCCTTAAACTCCTCTAAAAATGGTTGACTCATCCAAGACATAGGACATGAAAAACCAAATAAGACACCCCTACCACTTAATTCATACAGTGGTTCAGAAGTGGTCTTACCTTTTTTCTTGGCAGGATTCTTGTCAGAGGCAGAGGCAACTTTCCTCTTCTTTTCTGCTGGCAGTTTGGTTGCAGGCTTGGGGCTCTCAGAGGCTTTGCCCTTCTTCGCAACACTTTTCACCCTTTTTCTCTTTTCATCCTTCTTCTCTTCAGAAACCACTTCAGCAGGTTCCTTCTTGATTTCTTCCTTACAGACCCTTGTCCTCAAGGGCCTGGTTCTTTTTCCTTGTTCCTTTTCACCTTGTACAACACCGGTGATCTCTACATCCATATCCTGAACATTGGTGTCATCATCCTTCTTTTCCATCTTTTCCTTTTCAACTTCCTTTTCTTCAGTGCTTGGCACTGGTTTCTGTGTGGTCTGTGGTGATGATGTGGGTGATTTTTCTGATGGTGGAGAGGGTAATAGGGTTGTTTCTTTTTGCGGTGGAGATGATGGTGGAGTTGTGAATTTTAGTGGTGACTGTGGGGGAGGAGTTTTGGCTTTTGTGGGAGATGGTGGTTTCAGTGGAGGCGAAGATTTTGTAGGCTGTGATGAGTGTTGTTTGGGTGATGAAGAGAGTGATTTCTTAGATGGTGATGGTGTTTTCTGAGGTTGAGGTGGTGGTGATTTTTGTTGAGAAGGTGGTGGTGATGATTTAGGGCTTGGTGGTGGAGTTGATTTCTCTTTGGACTGACATGCATCCTTTGATTCAACTACTGTTTCCTCAGTAGCTTGATCCTCAACCCTTTGCTGCTCTTGTTCTTCTTTGTGGTGTTCAGTAACCACTGCATTATATGATTCCATCTCAGACTTAGAGGGTGTGAAATTTGGAGATTGGCTTAACCCACGACTTTTCTTCCTTGCGGCCTTGCTTTTCTTTCTTTCCATTTGATTGGATTTGCAGAGTTGATGAAGGAGAGAGAAAGAAACCGAATTTGAATTCTTAAAGAGGATTTTGATGATGGTGCTTAGGGTTTGAGAGAAAGGATTACTTTGAGAGAGAAAGAGACAGTTAGAGGAATCAATGTGATAAAATGAATTAAAATGGAGAAAACCGGCAGTTATTCGAACAGATAAAGTAGAAGTAACTTCTACACTGTTCACAACGGTCATGTGTCAGAACACTTAACTCCTCAATTTCAAAATAGAGGATTCAGCATTAACTGATATAACCGATGTGGGGAACTGGTCTTTCGATGGTCTGACGCTGATCTGTATAAATTAACCACTTTAATGCAATTTCCAATTAGGCAACTTAGAGATACCACACATTGGAACATCATCAACATAAGAAGTTTGAGACCATTTGCATCAATGACATTAAGAGTTAACCAGCCCTGCTTATTTACACTAATGATCATAAAGTCAAACATAGCCAAAAAGTGAAAGATAAGTCCTAAGGAACTAGGATCTAATCCTTACCATACCAATTAATGTGCGGAGTTTGACAAACACTTCCCTGTTCAGGGGTTTAGTGAAAATATCAGCCAATTGTTCTTCAGATCTGCAAAATTCAAGATTCACATTTCCTTTTTCAACATTGTCTCTAAGAAAATGATGTCTGATTTCAATATGTTTGGTTTTAGAGTGTTGGACAGGATTTTTTGAAATGTTTATAGCACTGGTGTTATCACACAATATGGGAACACTTCCAGAACAGACCCCAAAATCCTTAAGTTGTGTCTTTATCCAAAGCAATTGAGCACAGCACAAAGCAGCAGCTATGTACTCTGATTCAGCTGTGGATAAGGCCACTGAATTTTGTTTCTTAGATCCCCATGAAATGAGACAAGAACCTAAGAAGTGAGCCATTCCTGAAGTGCTTTTCCTGTCCACACTAAAACCAGCATAATCAGCATCAGTGTATCCTAAAAGATCAAAATTGCTTCCCTTTGGATACCATAAGCACATGTTCTCTGTACCACTTAGGTACCTAAAAATTCTCTTAACAGCTTTTAGATGAGACTCTTTTGGGTTGCTTTGAAATCTTGCACACAGCCCAACTGAGAACACTATGTCTGGTCTACTAGCTGTTAAGTAGAGAAGTGAGCCAATCATACCTCTGTATAGCTTATCCTCAACATCCTTTCCTTTCTCATCTAGGCTCAGTTTAGAAGAGGTAGGGATAGGTGTGTCATAGGACTTGCTATCTTGCAGACCATATCTCTTGAGGAGCTCCTTGAGATACTTCTGTTGGTGGATCATGATTCCATCATCCACTTGCCTGATTTGAAGCCCTAGGAAGAAACCAAGTTCTCCCATCATGCTCATCTCAAATTCACTTTTCATTAGGTCTGCAAACTCATCACACAAAACAGAATTAGTAGCCCCAAACAAAATATCATCAACATATACCTGGACCACTAACAGATCTGTTCCCCTTTTCTTTAAGAATAGAGTTTTGTCTACTGAACCTCTCTCATAATGATTTTCAATAAGAAAGCTAGAGAGTCTCTCATACCAAGCACGAGGGGCTTGTTTGAGGCCATAAAGAGCTTTGTCTAACTTGTAGACATGATCTGGACAAACTCTATCCTCAAAGCCAGGGGGCTGTTCCACATACACATCTTCTTTCAAATAACCATTTAGAAAAGCAGTTTTAACATCCATTTGAAAGAGTTTAAAGTTCATGTGGGCAGCAAATGCAATCAAAATTCTTATTGCTTCAAGCCTGGCTACTGGAGCAAAGGTTTCATCATAGTCTATTCCCTCTTGTTGGTTAAACCCTTGAACCACTAGCCTGGCCTTGTTTCTGACTATAGTACCTGAGTCATCCATTTTGTTTCTGAAGACCCATTTGGTTCCAATAACAGACATCTCATTGGTTCTTGGTTCAAGATGCCAAACCTGATTTCTTTCAAACTGGTTCAACTCATCTTGCATGGCCAAGATCCAATCAGGATCAGTTAGAGCAATCTTATAGTCAGTTGGTTCTATGTGAGATAAGAAGGAGAAATAAGCACAAAAGTTCTTCCAAACAGAATTTCTAGTTTGGACTCCTTTTGATAAATCACTGATGATCTGATCAGAAGGATGAGAGCTTCTTTGCTTAAACATGCTCTTTCTTACAGCATTAGAATCACCTAAGTTAGAACCAATGTCTGTACTGGTTCCCCCTGTTTCATTTTCATTTTGAGAGGGTGGACCAGTTTCTTCAGTGTTCTCTCCCACTTCATCTTCAGATGGATGAGTAGGAGAGTCACTGAGTTCAACAACCTGCTTAGCATTTCCCTCTGCTGCACCAGACTCATTGTTGTTTTCAGGTGGAGTTGGAGAGTCTGGTTCAGCAGTGTTCTCTGGTTCAGCTCCAGTGAAATTTGTCATCCCAATTTCAAAGCCTTCATCATCATCTACCTGCACAGGCTTGTTGAACATGTTAGTTTCATCAAACAATACATGGATACTCTCTTCAACACACAAGGTTCTTTTGTTGAAAACTTTATATGCCTTGCTATGAGGAGAGTATCCTATAAAAACAGCTTCATCACTCCTAGGGTCGAACTTGTCCAAACTGGTCTTACCATTGTTGTGTACAAAACACCTACAACCAAATATCCTTAAGTGTTCAATGTTTGGTTTTCGACCCCTTAGAAGTTCATAAGGTGTTTTTCTTAGTATTGGTCTTAGCATAACCCTATTGAGTATGTAGCAAGATGTACTCACAGCATCAGCCCAAAATTTCTTGGACAGACCACTCTCTAGAAGCATGGTTCTAGCCATTTCTTCTAGAGTGCGATTCTTTCTTTCAACAACCCCATTTTGTTGTGGAGTTCTGGGGGCTGAGAAGTTGTGAGAAACACCATGCTCCATACAATAGGTTATGAAGCTAGCATTATCAAATTCTGACCCATGATCAGATCTGATGGATGCTAACTGATGATTGATCTTGTTCTGGACTTGTTTCACTAGTATTTCAAATTCATTGAAAGTTTCATCTTTGTATTTCAAGAATATGGTCCAAGTGAAACGAGAGTAATCATCAACTAAGACAAATACATAACTAGAGCCATTTCTATTTTGTACACGCATAGGTCCACATAAATCCATGTGTACAAGTTCAAATGGTCTAGAGGAACTAACCATTTTCTTTGGTTTAAAAGATGATCTTACATGCTTGCACTTTGCACACTCTTGGCAGAGCTGGTCTGCCACATATTTGATGTTAGGTAAACCTAATACCAATTCTTGTGTTCTCAACTTGTTGAGCAAAGTGAAGCTAACATGTCCTAATCTTTTATGCCAAAGCCATTGGTCATCCTCTACAACACTAAGGCAGAGGGCACTGTTTTGTGGAAGTTGATTTAAGTATGTAATATACACATTGTTATGCCTTGTTCCTTCACAGACCAGTTCCCCTGTCTTAGAGTTCACTATGTGACAAGTGTTTGATTCAAAATTCACTTTATTTCCCTTGTCACATAGTTGAGATATGCTCAAAAGATTATGTTTCAAACCTTTTACATAATAAACATTGTCAATTGCTTGGGAGAGTGACTTACCAACCTTACCTACTCCTTTGATAAGTCCTTTGCTATTGTCACCAAATGTCACGTGCCCTCCCTCGAATGCAGTGAGTGAAAGGAATTGTTCTTTATCCCCGGACATGTGTCTTGAGCAACCACTGTCCAAATACCAATATGGCTTTCCTTTCACTCGTACCTGCACAAGCAAACTAAAGGTTAGTTTTAGGAACCCAGACCAGCTTGGGTTCCTTGTTCTTTGAAACATTTTCAATCTTGACCTTTCTAACCCACACTTGTTGGGTGTAGGCTTTATTTTTCTTGTCATGTTTCTTTTTGGTGAAACATTTGTTAGTAACATGACCACTTTTACCACAATAGGTACAAACATGCATATCCTTGGCAAATATATACTTGCCTTTCTTGAATTCATTCAACCACGTGTTGTCTCTGCCAAGAACAGTTGTAGAACTAGATCCAGAATACCCTAAACCAAACCTTTGAGAATTTCCAGGTTGGGATGTGAGGATGTTTAGGGTTTTCTGAGCATTTAACATTTTGTTCATTTGGTTCATACAATCTGTTAGCTCATTTTCCTTGTTCTCAAGCCTCTTAAGTTGAACTTCATTTTGTTTCTCAAAAGATTTTAAGTCAATTCTAGTCTTTTGAAGTTCATCTTGTAGTCTTGAGACCAGGGAGGGATCTGGTTCATTACTGGTCTTCTTGAGGTTTTCTTGTTTTAACAAGATGAGTTCAGCCTCGAGATCACATATCTTGGCTGTGCACTCATCATGTAAAACATCCAAGACCTCATCAAAGGCAGTGGGAGAACCAGTCTCTTCAGAACTCTTGAGCTCACTATGTTCTTTGTGTAAATCTTCAAGTTTTTCAATTAAATGGTCATATGCAAGTATGACATCAGATTTACTCAAGGTACATGTGTCTTTTAACAGTTCAAAGTTTGAATTATGTGTGATAAATTTCTTAAGCTCATTAAACCCCTTTTCAATTTTTTCAAAAAGTTCATCCTCTTTAGGAACTGGTTTGGAGTTTAATGTCTCAAGTTCCATTTTATGCTGATCTGCTGTTATTTCAAGCTCAGAAATTTTTTCTTTAAGTTCTTCACAAATAAGCTCAAGTTCAGCAGATCTAGCACCACATATTTCATACTCTCGAACTGTTTCTTTTAATTTCTTTTTGTTGTTCTGATAAGCAGACCCAACACTAATGCATTGATCAATAGTGAATTCAAGATAGTCAAGTAGTTCATCTCTATCTAGATTATGCATGTTTTCCTTTAAATCATTAAAACATACCTGGTTGTCGTCTGAAGTGCTTCCACCAGCCATGAGACAGAGAACTTCTTCTTTTTGCAAACAGACTTCAGACTGGTCTGTGCATGTGAAAGCAGTTAGACAGAGATTTGCTTCTTCTTCTTCTTCATCATCTTCTGATTCTGAATCTCCCCACACTGCAGCCAGCATAGCTCTTTTAAAAACCTTCTTCTCAGCCTGGACTCCAGGATTTCCCTTGGGATTTTTCCATGTTGGACACTCCTTGATTCTGTGCCCCATTTCACCACATTTAAAGCAACCAGTATTGGAACTGGTTTTCCTGAACTGTCCAGAACTGTTCCTTCCTTTTACAAACTTACCCTTGGACTTTGTCCTAAGGTATTTTTCAAACCTTCTGGCCATGAGACTTATATCATCTTCATCTTCTTCGGATTCCTCTGCTTTAAGAACCATTTCCTTGTATTTTGAGCTAGATTCAGCCTTTGAATCTACCAACATCTCATGAGTCATCAAGGAACCAATAAGTTGTTCTAGAGATAGTGAGGACAGATCCTTTGCTTCTTGTATGGCTGTAACCTTGGGCATCCACTTCCCTGATAAGCTTCTCAACATTTTCCTCACCAACTCTTCACTTGAGAAGGTCTTTCCCAATGACTTTAGTTCATTTACAATGGTCATGAACCTTGTAAACATGTCCTTTATATTTTCATCTCTAGTCATTTCAAAGACTTCATATTTTGACATAAGCATGTCAATTTTTGACCTTCTCACCTCAGAGTTGCCTTCATATGCAAGCTCTAGTGTATCCCATATTTCCTTTGCAGAAGAACAAGCTAGAATTCGATTTACCTCACATTGTGCAATTCCTTGTTGGACAAGTGACATTGCCTTTGCATTTTTCTCCAGCTTCTTGTAGTCTTCACTTGTGTACTCTTCTTCTGTCTTTGGAACCATGAGCCCTTCCTGACTCTTCTTGTGGATGGACGTGGGTCCATTTTTGACAATCATCCAGCACTCATAATCTATCCCAATGATAAGATTTTTCATGCAATTTTTCCACCAAGAGTAGTTAGTGCCATTGAACTTGGGGAGTCTTGAACTGTTTGATTCTTGAGTAGACATCTTCTTGCTCCTCTAGGTAGTTAACCTTTTGAGAAGTTAGGCTCTGATACCAATTGTTAGTTCAATGTATACTCAAGAAGGGGGGGGGGTTGAATTGAGTATGTGTGTTTTTTCAATCGTTTTCAAGTTTTGTTTGTGCTTTTGTGAGAACAGCGAAAGAACAGTAAGCAAAGAGTAAGGACACAAAGATTTAACGAGGTTCGGCTTCTCAATAAGCCTACGTCCTCCACTCTCTCTCACCAATATTATTAATCAACTCAGAATAATAACAAGGTTACACACTCAATCAAGTGCTACAACTATGTAACACTTAATTCCCCAACTGTTAACTCTAACAGTTCACTCAGTGTTCACAGAACACTCCCCAACCACTTCCCTCTAAGTGGTTCAGATATTACAAACTTAAATCTCCGTAAGTTTTTCTCTTAAAGATGGATATGGAGATAGTTTTGGACTAAGGATAGACTCTCAGAAAGTATTACTTGGTTTTCTTTGGAGAGCAAAAGTCTTCTAGGGTTTTTTGCAAAGAATGTTTATATAGGCAAGAAAACCGTTCCCTAGAAGTGTGCTGGAAGCTCCCCTAAATTGTGCAAAAGGATCAGCTGACACAAGTGTACAGTTACCTGTTCCAAACCTTTGTGTCTTACCACTGTTTGCAGCGGTTAATACCCAAAAGTTCAACAAGTACATTGCATTTAATGAGCTGATTTTGCAAATCAATTTAGCAGATTTCCAGGACACAAGTGATCCAAATTTTTCAAATAAACTTTCAAAAAGATTTTGAACTCGAAAATCTGTACGGATCACGTGCGTAATACTGAGGTCTGTTCCCATAGTGGTCTCAGTACTACTAAGTTTACGTCTGGCAAAGGGAACTGTTCCAAGCTTGTTTTGTGCCTGTTCTTAGCTTGTTCTTGGACTGTTCTCTTTACTGGATATAAACTTAAGGTCTTTTTGCTCTTTACTTAAAAACAATAAGAATATTTTCCTAAGCCTATTTTACATGAAGATCCTAGAAATATAAAAATAAAAAGGCTCCAGGCTCTTGGCTTCTGATCTTCAAGTATTTCAAGGTCTTCATGATTGCCTTGATGAGTCCTCACTTGATTCAACCTGTTCATGTACAATTATACATAGATATCAAGTATAGAGGACTGGTTTGTCATCATTCAAATCAAACATGGTTCAACACTTATGGGTTTAGGCTTACCCTAAGTTTACAAATATTCTTCTCTAAGGGTTTATACCTACCCTTAATCCACTTGCTTTTCTTATGGGTTTATGCTTACCCTAAGCTTACAAACATTTCTCTCCAAGGGTTTATGCGTACCCTTAATCCACTTCGCTTTGCTTGTGGGTTTATGCTTACCCTCATACCACCTCTCAAGAGTTTATACTTACTCTTGATTCTCCTAAGAGTTTATGCTTACTCTTAACACATCACTTTGCTTAGGGTTTATGCTTACCCTCATACCTTCTCTGATCTCAAGAGTTTATACTTACTCTTAATTCCCCCTTCTAAGAGTTTATGCTTACTCTTAACACATCATCCTTGCTCATGGGTTTATGCTTACCCTCATCTCTCAAGAGTTTATTCTTACTCTTGTTTTCTTCCTCTAAGAGTTTATGCCTACTCTCAGCACATTTTTATTCTCACGGGTTTATGTTAACCCAAACACACATCATACCTTTTTATCAAGAGTTTATGCTTACTCTTGACTCGTCACAATTTCTACCAAGCGCTTCTAAGGGATTAAATCGCATGGGGTGCGGTTACAGGTAAAACTAACCTTTGTTTTGCAGGTACCGGCGTTAAAAAGGGTGACTCAAGGTCGCAGAACGTCTTCAGTTATCCTCCGTCCCGACAGGAATACTTTGACTTTCGTCTTGCGAGTTTATGCTTACTCTCCAGACTCAGTCAAAGTGGGGGCTTCTGTAGACACCTAAATGTGTCTCCCCAATGTAGAGACTAATGATGAACGTAGCATATTGACATAAGGTACAACTAAGGGGAATTGATGATGAAAATGCATAAAACCCCTCAAATAATTACCTAAACCATGTTTGAAAATTGCCTTGGAAACGTGTATTAGGATTCGCGATGATTACGGGATTTATTTGTAATTTTTCTTCACTTTTAGATATTTTTTATATTTTTTGCATGCATTTTTCAATGTTTTAAATTCATAAAAAAATAATAAAAATGTCTTTTTGCATCACAAAATATTTTTAAAAATAGTAAATTTTTTTTTATAATTTATTCACATTTTTCTATATTTTTATCATATTTTTAGAGCTTTTTATGGATTTTCTAGGATTTTTCCATGCTTGGGGGCATTTTCATCATTTCCGAATGTTGAAAATTGTTTCGCAAAGCATATTAGTGTTTTTCATACTTTTCATAATTTTTCACAATTTTTAATAATTTTTCTTTAATTTTTTAGAGCTTATGGAGATTTCTAGAACATTCCGGGACGTTCTGGGCGTTCTGGAGCAATCTGGAACATTCTAGAACATTCCGGGACATCCCAGAGCATCCCGGGGCACCCCGGAATATTCCGGAATATTAAAATATTACAGAATATTTCGTAATCGCATAAAATCAGATCATGATCCCGAAAATCGCGCAAAATCGCCAAAAACGTCTACGGAAGCATCCGGAAGCGGCCAGACCTGCGCCTAGACGCAGGGAGCTTCGTTGCAGCTTCTGGCCTATAAATACGAGTCCTTCTAAGCGTTTTAGGGGAGACCAATACCACAAACCATCCTTCTGCATTGCATACTTACATCCTATACCTTTCTCTTCCATCAAACAAACCTCAAAACATCATAAAACACATCACAAATCACCAACTCAACCAACTTCAAACAAGCATATTGCGTTCATCATCGTTGATCCCTCCTTGGTTGTTCTATCATGGCATTACCAGGTACAATTCCTGAAGTCTCTACTTCAAATCTATTCATTTTAAGTTTATTGTATATTTATAAATCATTAAAAATGATGATCTTTGATAATGGTTAATGTGTTTTAAAATCTGAATATTTTATGTGAATTTTAATGCTTAAATTCATGTTTATCATATTAATGTTAATATTTTAATTGTTGTTTTAATCTGATTGGCCATTGATTGTAAATTTTCAATATTGATGCATAATAATTTATGACTCATATTAATTAGATCTGCTATCATGTATTATTTTAATAGAAAAACATCAGTTATTATGTCGTTGATAAATTTATTTTTTAATATAATGGTTTATTTATTAAATTTAATATTTGCAATAATTATCATGATAATAATCTTGATTAATTTATGAGTCATAGTAGATCTGGTCTGATCATGATGGAAATTACAATTATTGTTATTAACATTGATATGATATCTGATTTTAAGTATTAAAAGTCTCATCATATAATTATTTCATATTTATGTTTTTATTAGTTAAACAGCACATCGAACCACTTTTCCTGGAACACACTTTGAACCTGCACATATAAATTTATTTATTTATTTATTATTTCATTCATTATATGTTTTATTCATATTTTTATTTGATTTATTTTTTAGGACTTTTAATACTGACTTAATGCAAATTAAAGTGGTCACATTAATTAGGCATGACTTGTAATATATTCAAACCCACCTAGTAATATACGTTCCTTAGGGTAAAACTGAGATATTTTTGTATTCGAGATTAATAATAATTTGACCACAAAAAAAGAGACCTAGTAGAGACCGCTTACAGGCGAGCGGGCCCAATGCACGATTGGCCCGTAACCTGTCCCCGAACCCATACTCTGGTGCACGACCATATGGGGCCAATTGCTCCTGGCATTGGTATTTCTTCGGTGTCCTTGGACCGTATAAAACGCACGGTGGCGACTCCTACTAGTCCGTATTCACATACGGCGTTAACGAGCATTCAAATCAACTCGTGAGACGTAGGCGGGCGGGTAAAAACGACCCCTACACTAAGTACTTTTTATTTCCTAGAGATGGTGTACTGTGGAAATCACATAGATCATTATGTATCAAGTCTAACAAATTAGAGTCTCTCATTATTGACTTAGGAAAAGGTTTTCTAGTGATCTTAGTAAGCATGCAAGTTTTACATTTTTCAGTACTAGGATCAAAGGAAGGAATTAAATCATGCTTAGACATATAACACAATTTCTTATAATTAACATGACCTAGCCTACAATGCCATAAGCTAGAATCAACATCAACCACAAACACATTGTCTCGTGTAAAATCATCTACACTTAGTCTAAACAAGCCATTATACAAGTAACCAAGTCCTACAAACACACCACCCTTAGATAATACAATTTTGTCTGATTCAAAAACAAGTTTAAAACCTAATCGATTCAATAATGCACTAGATACAAGATTTCTCCTAAGTTCCGGAGAATACAACACGTCATTTAGAATGAGTGTTTTTCCAGAACTGATCAATAATTCTACTTGGCCTTTGCCACACACACTATTCGTAGAATCATTCCCCATGTAAAGCCGTTCTCCATCTTCAACCTCCTTGAAGGTCTTGAATAGATTACGATCTTTACAAACATGTTTTGATGCACCAGAATCGATAAACCATCCGCAATCATCCTGCACACAATTGATTTCAGAAATCATACACACATAATCGTTAATTTGATTAAGTGAAACTTGTGTACAAGTCATACCATGCTTATCACGGGATGAACCACCATCATTCCCTTTTTCATGAGTCTTCTTGCTCATCCTACGCTTCCAAACGGAGCAATCCCTTTTGAAGTGACCCGGTTACCCGCATTCCCAACACCCAGTAACGGGTGCATCTTGGGAATCATTTTCACTTCTCGGTTTCTTACCGAAATTCTTGTTTTTTCCATTGAACTTACGCTTTTTAGGGTTTTTACCACCCTTGGAGTTCCCTTCCACCATATTGACCGTGGAAGTAATAGGATTGCTAGCCTTTTGTCCATCTTGTAAACGGATCTCTTCTTCAATTCGAAGATGGGCTCCGAGTTGTTCAACATTCATATCATCCTTCTTATGTTTTAATTGGTTTCTTACATCCTTCCAACTAGACGGTAATTTGTAAATAATAGAAGAGACTACAAACAATTCATTCATATCAATATTATGTTGCCTTAATCTCCCTAACATCCTTTGAAGTTCATGAAATTGTTCCATGAATCAACCATACGATATGTATTAAAATTACTAACCAAGAATTTCTTACTAGAAGCATCTTCTACCATATATTTAGATTCAAGATCATGCCAAAGTGATTGAGCGGAGTCATAATACTGATATATGTCAAACAAAGAATCGGACATACCGTTAAGAATGTGACCTCGGCAAATATAGTCATCGTTCTCAAACTTTAGGCGCCTCCTCGTTGTCTCGAGCGCTTCCCCCTCTCACACCCAACGACGTCAACAAGAAGAGTATCTTTTTCTGCCATCGACGGAATTCTACACCCTCGAACTTGTCAAGTTTGGCAATGTTTGTTGTCAAGTCTTTGATTTATGCCATACTAAACGATATTGTTATCAGATTGTTGGAGATTTTATGTATGATGGGTAATAGTATGACCGAATTCTTGAGGCGTGTACGAAGAACACTTTCCTGATAACAATATTCCTACCCAATTCGTAGGCCGGGTTGCAAGGAATATGTTAACGAGATACAACAAGAACAGTGATAATCAAGCCTAGTTTCAACTATCACCTAATGAGAACAAGTTTGATGTCAATCTATTGTAACAATGGAGAAATACTTAGGTTTTTTGCAAAAGTAGATTGAGAGATTATGAATGTAACTTCTATCTTCTCAATTCTGATCATAAGTTATAGGGAAATTCCCAGTGGTATACCCGAGCTTTTTCGAAATCCCACTGGTATACCCGAGTTTATTTTAATCCCAGTGGTATACTTGAAATTATGTCTAATTCCCATTCGTTACATTTAGAAGGTATATTCCGTTAAATATAATGGAATATACCTATTTTAAGGTTAGATTTAACTTTGGTAAACAAATTTTTTTAATTTTCTTTTAAAAAAATAAATTTTAAAACTAGTAATATATTAAATTAATGGGTTTTTGCAAAAAATGATCCGATTGCCCCCAATTTGCGTTTCTGATTCACATCGATTTGCGCACATTGATCTACGTGAAAAAAATAGTCCGCTCATGGTTTTACGGGTCATTTTTATCCTTACGGGATCCAATTTGAGGTCAGATTTTGCAAAAAATGATCCGATTGCCCCAATTTGCGTTCCCAATTCGTCTCATTTTGTGCGCATTGATCTACGAGAAAAAAAAAAGTTCATTGAATGTTTTACGGGTCATTTTTACCCTTATGGGGTCCGATTTGAGGTCGGATTTTGCAAAAAATGATCCGATTGCCCCCCAATTTGCATTCCCGATTCGCCTTGTTTTGCGCGCATTGATTTATGTGAAAAAATAGTCCGCTCAAGGTTTTACGGGTGATTTTTATCCTTAAAGGGGGTTCCGATTTGAGGTCGGATTTTACAAAAAATGATCCGATTGGCCCCAATTTGTGGTTGTTTTTCCTTTATTTTATTTTTTCGTTTTTTTTTTCAATTTATTAACCATGATTAGTGTTTTTAACAATTTTTAACCAAAAAGGTTACTTTTGGGAATTATGTTTAACACTACGTACACCTCTGGGATTAAAAAAAACTCGGGTATACCAGTGGGATTTCCAAAAAGTTCGGGTATACCACTGGGAATTTCCCTTAATTAAATAATTAAATAAGTAATTAATTAAATAAAAATTTAAAATGGCCCAAAATTTTGGGGTGTTACAATAGACCTGCACGGCCGTGCAAATATATTGCATGACCGTGCAGGGTAATCATGCACAACTGTGCACGATCCAGAGACTCCAGCAGATCTTGTACGACCGTGCATGGTTGTGCTGGGCACGATCGTGCACGGTCCAACACGCGAGATTGACATTTGCTTCCTTTTTTCTCTTGTTTTGTTTAGTGCTTGGTTAATCTTGGTCCTTAATTGCTTAGAGATTAATGTCCTAGATTAGAAGCTTCATTAGGGGTTGCATAGTCTTTAAATAGCTTGCTTTGCCTCATTATTAGTCATTTTTGGTTGAATTAAAAATCTGAGATTTTCTCTCTTATGAAGTCCTTTGTGAGCTTACCTTCCTTTGTGGTTGCAAATCTTATCAACCTTGGTGATTGGTGAGTCATCTTCTACTCTTTACCTTTGTGATTTAGATTAGATTATGCTTAGTTCATGATTATAAGTCCTTGGTGAACTTATTTTCATGTCCATATCCATGTTTTATTGAAGTTTTGGTGTTGTTTATGTTGGGTTAAGTGTGTGACTAGTGCTGTGCACCGGCCCAGAACCAAACCGGACCGGAACCGGTTGGACCGGTGGACCGAAATCCAAATTTTTTGTGGATCGAGACCGGACCGGTTCAATTTCGGTCCGGACTTGGATTGTACCGGTTCGAACCGGACCTGGATCGGACCGATGTGGACCGGTTTGGACCGGTTTCTAACTTTTTTTAAAAAAAAATATTTCCTCTAACCGGGAATTTAAATGCACTTTTTTTATTAAAAAGAAAATATATATTAATTTTTTTAGATTTCGGACCGGAATTTACCGAGTTTGGACCGGACCGCTGGACCGAAATCACTATTTTCATGGACCGGACCGGTCCGGTTCCGGTCTAAATTATGGTCCGGACCAGTTTATGAACACCCCTAAGTGTGACATACAAATTTCATGCTCTCTAAGGTGGATTTTGGTAGTTTTTGCTTGTTTTTTAGACCCCATTGATCGGTCCATTTAGGACCTATTTCCTAGCTTCTTTTAGCTTGTATTTTGAGCGTTTTCGTCTTTATTTTACGTATTTTAGGGTGTTTTAGCTTAGTTTTGTATTGTCTTTGGTTTTATGTGTTTTAGTATTAGTTTTGTTCTTTTTCTTAATAATTCGGCAAAAATATGTTTGTTTGAGCTGTATTGTGTTTTGTGCGGTATTGTGTTTTGTGCAGGTAATTTCGGGTTTTGTATGGGTCGTGAGGGGTCCCGAACGGATCCCGAGGAGCCGTAGATATCACCGAGACGTTTGGAAGCACTTAGGAAGCAAGGGGGGCCAAGAATGAAGCCACACGACCGTGCAGGCTGACCGTGCACGGTCGTGCAGACTCCAGAGAGGCTAAAAATGGGTACACGACCGTGTAGGCAAAAGTTGCACGGTCGTGCAGCCCCTCCTTCCCAAGACCACGACCGTGCAAGGTTCAGCTGCACGGTCGTGCAACTCACTCATGCAGAGGTCAAAGTGACCATTTTGGAGTGCACGACTGGGAAGGCAAACATTGCACGGTCGTGCAATTTGTCCTTTGTTTCGCCACGACCGTGCAAGGTTCAACTGCACAGTCGTTCAACTAAGTTGCACGGTCGTGCAACTTATTACTGCACGGTCGTGCACGACCTGAGGCACGAAAATCCCTGTTTTGGCCGTGTATTACTTAGTTTTTAGGGATTAGTTTAGAGGCTTAAGCTTAGTTTTAGAAACTAATATTCAGAATTACTCTCCAATAGTATTGTACTCGAAACTCTCAAGAAGTGAAAAAACCCACAAGTATTCTTAAAATTTCAATAATAAAAAAGTAAGATTAGCATTTGTTCTTCAATTCTTTGTCCTCCATTGAATCTCAAGATTCCTTTGGCTTGATTTGATTTCCAATCTAGGTTTTTTTTTTTGTTTTCATTGATGTTTAGATTGTAATCTCTTAATACTTGTTGTTATTTTAGATTTGATTGAATTTGGTTTGCTTTCTAGAATAGAATTAATTGAAGTTCATGAGTTTTGCTTTAATGGCTTCCATAAGTGAGTATTTCTTTTTCTCGGGATTGGATGACTTGATGTTATTGATTTTGTAGGTTAATCATTGGATTGGTTAGTGTTTGAATAATCTTGAGTGTATTTTCTCTAGATTTCTTGAACCTTGCATGATATCTTGGTGAAGAGTTCATGTTGAGTTTGGTGATTGTTGATGGTTTTGATAATTACTTTCAAGATTTCTATGAGGATTTCTTAATTGCTAGAGATAGTAATTAGGATTGTGAATTGATAAAAGTATTTGACGAACTCGATTTTAGGTTTTGCTAATTTGGCTAATCGAGAGAGGTTAATTTAGCATCACCTAGAATTTCCTATTGCCTAATCGAGAGAGGATTTCGGATTGAGTTCATTAGTGCTTTTTGAATATTCACTTTACAATTGAGATAATCGAACATGAGTTTATTTAATGATTGTAATTCCTCCGATTAAAGTAACATTAGGGAGTCTAATCCTTGGAATTTTAGTCATTTTGTATTCAATTCGTTTTAGATTTCAATTCCATTTCACATTTCTCTCAACATAAAATTAGACCCTTAGATCATTTTGATTACAACTAAATCCGTGTTAGATCCTTGTGGATCGACCCTAACCCCGCTAATACTACGTGCTAGTTCATTAGGTCATAATAAATTGTATATTTGTTTGGCGACTAGGGCCACGACACCCTATGAGCCGACCACCTATCCTACATCATCTCTTTCTTACTTTGTTTGAGGGGGCCCATTCGGAGTATCCACCAGCTATGACACCGACCATTCCATCTGTCTCAAGACTGTTGTAGCGTTTTTATCTTTTCGCTCCCTTATCTTTGGACAAAAATTTATTCAATTTGCCCTAATCAGAGAGATGGTCTAGTGCCTTCTTAAGTTCTCAACAGTCCTTAGTAGTATGACCACATTCGTGATGATATTCACACCATAACTTTTTGTCCCTCCTGTTGGCCGAGGTTCTGACAGGTGTGGGTTTTGGGATCAAGTCTTGATTTTTGATGTCGAGGAAGATCTCTCTTTTGTTAGCATTGAATCGGGGGTCATTTCCCCCATCACGGTCATCCTTCCTCGAATCTGATGTCCGATTAGGGTTTCCAGATCAACGTTGTTCACCTTTACATTTCCCTTCTTTCTTCTTCTCAGATTTTTCGACGGGGTTGATGATGTCTGAAGCATGCACATATTTTCGAGCTTGATCCATTACTTCAACATAAGATGATATCTCATTTTCCAGCAAAGAAAATTTGAAATTGCCTCGTTTCAGTCCTGACATGAAGGCTGCATAGGCCATTGAGTCCTCGACATTAGGTATCTCAAGTAACTCAGCATTGAATCGCTTGATATAATCTCCTAACATCTCATGGTCTCCTTGTTGGCATGCTATCAAAAGGATGTTGGTCTTCTTTTGCTTCTTCCCAGCTACAAAATGACTAAGAAACATGGCTTCCAAAACAGAGAAACTGTTGACAATACCTGATGGGAGTTCTGTAAACCATGTTAGGGCCAAGCCTTTTAGTGTAGTGGGAAAGTATCGACACCAGCCAGCTTTGTACCCGGTTTGTACCACTATTTGAGCCTTTTAGGCAGCAATATGATCAGTAGGGTCTGTTGTCCCTAAAAAGAACTCAATGTGGGGGATTTTGACCTTTCGAGAGTCGAACGTTTCCAAATTTTCTCGACTGAACAGGGTTACAGGGTTTTGTACGTCAAGGATCCAAACGGTTGTTCGATGTTCCTCATGGGAGATCTTCCTCTTCTATCATCCCCGCGGGTTAGTGTAACACCCCAATTTTTAAAAAGTAAATAAATACGATATAAAGACGAAATGCACTCAATCGTAAACGTCAAATACCAAAAACTGTAAACAAAAGTCCCAAATATCATTATTAGTACTCCAAAGTTAAGATAGTCCAAGTATAACTACAACCCAAAATATCCAATGTATTAAAACTACCAAAGTACTAAACCGAAATATTAAACAACATAGAAAGTAAATCTATAACTAACTACAATCTCGCAGATACACACGCCCAAGCCCGGCCAAATTGTACCACAACTGTGACGACCCGACTCGCTTAAATCGGCGCGGAAGAAACAGACGAGTCGAATAGTCAGAACTAACAACTAAAATACTTAAAAATTAAAACAATACTTCAAAGTATTATATTACTATTCTAAAAAGTACAAATACCCACAATTTTGTACATCACTAAACCAAAAGTCAAACTATCAATACTAATAAACGTAACTACAACCACATGTCACAGTTTAAAACAAATGTATACAAATATCACTAATATAGTCCAACACTATCTAAACCCAATAAACAACGAAAAAAGAACAACTAAATCATAATAGCGGCGCTCGCCCAACCCAAAGCTAAGCAAGAACCTCATCATCAGAATTACCTGAAAAATAAACAACAATCCACCGTCAGTGGCGAGTAACATAACTGACTCACCCTAACGGGAATACACAAGAACATAGAATAAATCAAATATCCAAATCAAACATCAAATCATGCGAACCATCCAAAAACAACAGACTCGACTCAACTAACTTATCCAAACTTATCTTTGGCGCAATCATTCATAAACTAGGTCGGACTACGCTCGTACAAACGCCTCTTACGCGATCGAACTTTCCAACTATGCCAGGATTGAGAACCTTACTCCCAACCCCATGAAACCAATCTTACTGGAAATCCATGTCAAAGACGACATAGTGGTAATCACTATCCCAATACCGCGGTCAGGATAGGGGCAACGTCTTAACCCAAAAACATAGAATCTTACACTAAGTTTCAGGCGTCTAGCTACGAAATCAAGCTAATCTTTAACTTTTAATCTTTTCTTTACATTCTTAGTTAATCCTTAAGCTGCATCTTACGCCTTGACTTAAGAAATAACATGTAAACAACGAAGCTACCCTCAAGATTGCCATTTCGCCTTTATCTTGAGTCTAACCATCAACAATACCATTCTGTAATCAATCTTTAATCATTTCTTTAACTTTCTTTAACTTTCTTTAACTTTCTTTAACTTAAAAGACTTAATCAAGAACTTATCAAGACTCATCAAGAACTCATCAAGAACTCAAAGAACTCAACCAAGTTTCATAAAGAACTCATTCAAGATTCAAGATCTTCAACCAAGAACTTAATCAAGATTCAAGAACTTCAATCAAGAACCCATCCAACATACATAAACCACACACATAAACCATCACATATGCATGAAATTACCAACTTACTAGAATCCCAAAATTCACCAACTTCAACATGATAAACATAAACTTACTACTATCATAATCAATCATAAAATCAACATATTCAATCCTCAAATCATCAATAAACCACATAAAAATCAGATTTACATCCATACATGAAAACATGATCAAAACTTCAACATAAACCAATCTTATGCATTTAATCCATACTATGAATCATAGTACACCAATTAAGTTGAGAAAGCATGTTACCTTATTGAAGATTAACACACAAAATCAACACAAAATTGCAGCCCGGAACTCGAGTCACACGGCCTTATCACACGGCACCCCTTGGCACGGCTTGCACGAACCACCACAGCTAGCACGAACAACCACCACGGCCTGCACCTACCACCACCACGGCCTGCACGATTAACCACCACGGTTGCATGAGCCACCACCACAAAACACCACACGGTCACCCACGAACCCACACGAACCAAGCCCGGAAAACAACCCAAATTAGTGATCTTGATTGAAACAATTGGGTTTTAGATTGTGTTTTGATACTTAAAGATCAATAGACTTTGAATCTTTAAGTTTTGGAAATGGTGATAACAAAGATTTGGTGTTTGGATGGATGATGAATCAACAATTGGGGTTGATGAAGCCAAAATGGCGTGTGAGGATGAGCAAAATGGAGGGAGTTTGTCTTTTAAAACTTTGGATGGCAAGGGATCGCAAAATGAGCAAAAGGATTAACAAGCCTTACTAACCCTTCTATTTATAGAAGTGGTTTAAGGTGTGAACACAAGGCAAAAGGCAAATCCTTGCCATGAACTTGAAGAAAACCGGCCAAGCAAGAGAAAAGGCCAAAAATGGGCTTTCGTGATCAATCGGGCTAATTTACAAAAAGTGCATGATTAATCATGCTTAAATCCATTTAGCCCAAAATATTAAATAATTAATTAGAAAATTAAATAATAAAAATTCTAATTAATTAAATAATAATTAAAATAAATAATAATAACTGCAAATAAAATAATTCGAATTAAATCGAAATTATTCACATAAAATAAAATAAATAGTTCAAACATAAATTTGAACTATACATAGCAACACATAAATACACATAATCATATGGCAGAAATACCAATAAAATCAGGGTCGTTACAACCTCCCCTCCTTAAAAAAATTTCGTCCCGAAATTTAAGGCAAAGGAGATCGCTCACCCTCAAACAACTCCGGGTACTTCTGCCTCATGGACGCCTCTGTCTCCCAAGTCGCCTCCTCATGGTGTTGATTTCTCTACAACACCTTGACGAGCTGGACTTGCTTACGCCGAAGGGTCCTCACTTCCCGATCCAAGATCTGGACGGGTCGCTCCTCAAAAGTCAATTTCGGCTCAAACGTGGCCGACTCCACTGGGATAATGTGGGTAGGATCATGTACATATTTCCTTAGCTGGGAAACATGGAATACGTCATGCACACTAGATAAACTAGGTGGTAAAGCCAATCGGTACGCCACCTCCCCAACTCGTTCCAGTATCTCGTAAGGTCCCACATATTTCGGTTGGAGTTTCCCCTTCTGACTGAAGCGTGCCACTCCTTTGAATGGTGAAACCTTAAGCAAGACTTTGTCACCTACCTCGAAAGCCAGCGGTCTACGTCGATTATCGGCGTAGGATTTCTGACGACTCTAAGCGGCCTGCATCTTAGACCGGATGACTCGGACCTTCTCGATAGTATCGCGTACCATCTCAGGTCCCAAAACCACAGAATCACTAATATCATTCCAACATATAGGACTCCGACATTTCCTGCCATACAGGGCCTCGTACGGAGCCATCTCAATGCTGGAGTGATAGCTATTGTTATAGATCTATCAAACAGAGCATATGTACCCAAGAATGATGGTACTCCAGAGTACATGCCCGAAGCATATCCTCCAAAGTCTGGATGGTCCTCTCAGTCTGACCATCGGTCGCTGCATGAAAAGCGGTGCTCAACTTCAGCTTTGTCCCAAAGGCTTCCTGAATTGATTTCTAGAAGCGAGATAGGAACCTCGAATCCCGATCAGAAACGATCTCCCTCGGAACTCCGTGAAGTCGGATAATATCCTGAGTATACGCCTCTGCTAGACACTCCATAGAGCAGGTCATCTTCATCGGAATGAATCTAGCGACCTTGGTCAACCTATCCACTATGACCCAAATAGCATTCAAGCCATTACAGGTGGGTAAGCTAACCACAAAGTCCATAGATACTGACTCAAATTTCCAGGTCGGAATAGGTAGTGGCTGCAACAGACCTCCTGGTCTATAATGCTCGATTTTAACCTTCTGACAGACTAAACATCGAGCTACGAACTCTGCTACATCCCTCTTCATCTTATGCCACCAGAATTGGCCCTTGAGGTCCTGGTATAACTTGTTACCTCCAGGATGAACAGAGTAGGGCGTGTTATGTGCCTCAGACATAATTTTGTTCCTAAGATCAGAACAGTCTGGTACACACCACCTCCCTCGGAATCGCAGACTACCATCGGAAGGGATCTCGAAACCTACGACTTTGCCTTGCCGCAGAGCCTCTCGAATCCTAGCTAACTGTGGGTCGTTCTGCTGACCCTCGCGCAATTCCTGAATCAATTCAGGTTCGGCACTCATAGATGTCAGATGAAGTCTGACGGAACTACGACTTCTACTGAAGCTCAAGCGATGCTTACGACTCAGTGCATCAGCGACTAAGTTCGCCTTACCCTCGCAATAGTTAAGCGTCAGGTCGTAGTCCTTAATCAGCTCAAGCCATCGTCTCTGCATCATATTGAGGTCTTTCTGAGTAAAGATGTACTTGAGGCTCTTGTGATCCGTGAATACTCTACACGAACATCCATAGAGATAGTGCCTGGCCTCCAGCTTTTGAGCGCGAACACTACAGCCGCTAACTCCAAGTCATGCGTAGGATAGTTACGCTCGTGCACCTTCAATTGTCTCGATGCGTAAGCGATGACTTTCCCGCCTTGCATGAACACACATCCTAGGCCACTCTTCGAAGCATCACTATAGACCTCGAATTCTTCCTCATCGTTCGGAAGGGTAAGAATAGGAGCAGAGACTAATCTCTGTTTCAATTGCTGGAAAGATTGCTCGCAAGCCTCCATCCAAACGAATCGGACCTCCTTCTGTAGGAGACTAGACATCGGCCTAGCAATTTTGGAGAAGTCCTGGACGAATCGTCGATAGTATCCGGCCAATCCCAGAAAACTACGAATCTCCGCCACATTTCTCGGGCTACTCCAGTCAACTATGGCCTTAATCTTAGCCGAGTCTACCTTAATGCCGTCCTTACTAATCACGTGACCCAGAAATGCTACTTCGCGAAGCCAGAACTCACACTTGGAGAGTTTCGCGAACCACCTATGACTACGCAATATCTCAAGTACCATCCGGAGATGTTCCATATGCTCAGACTCATCTCTCAAATAGACTAAGATATCGTCTATAAATACTACGACACATTTATCGAGTAAGTGGTGAAACGTCCGGTTAATCTGGTCCATGAACACGGCTGGCGCATTAGTGAGGCCAAAGGGCATCACCTCGAACTCGTAGTGGCCGTATCGGGTACGAAAAGCAGTTTTCGGAATGTCTTCCTTCTTGACTGGAATCTGATGATATCCAAATCGAAGATCTATCTTCGAAAACACTCCTGCTCCTCGTAACTGATCGAACAGGTCCTCAATCCTAGGCAACGGGTACTTATTCTTGATAGTTACCTGATTCAACTCTCGGTAGTCTATGCACAGG
Organism: Salicornia ramosissima; assembly: GCA_951394345.1. Taxonomy (NCBI): domain Eukaryota; kingdom Viridiplantae; phylum Streptophyta; class Magnoliopsida; order Caryophyllales; family Amaranthaceae; genus Salicornia; species Salicornia ramosissima. The sequence goes on along the minus strand of OX596234.1, from coordinate 26,906,134 downwards.
CGCATACTACCATCTTTCTTCTTCACGAAGAGCACAGGTGCTCCCCACGGAGAAATGCTTAGCCTAATGAAGCCCTTATCGATCAAATCCTGGAGTTGCGTTTTTAACTCTTGCAACTCCGATGGTGCCATCCGGTAAGGTGCCTTCGAAATCGGCGCTGTCCCGGGTACTAAGTCGATATGGAACTCGACATCTCGCTCGGGTGGAACTCCTGGTAGCTCATCAGGAAATACGTCTCTGAAATCCCTCGCTACAGGTATATCGTCCAACAGACGCTCCTCTGTCAAGTCCCTTCCCTGACATAGGTACACCATATCGCCCTTCTGGCGATGCTTCCTCATTTTCAAGGTAGAGATTACCTTTACTCTTTTCTTAAGGACGAACCCAGAGTAGGTAACTCGGTTGCCCTGAAGTCCTCGGAATGTCACTGACTGATCTCGGCAACGAATGATCGCTCGATACCTCGACAGCCAGTCCATACCAAGTATTACGTCGAACTCCATCAGCGGGAACTCCTTCTGATCGGTCGTCGCTTGCTCCCCAGCTATCACGATAGGCACTCCTCGGAACTCGCGCTGACAAATAAAATCCTCTCCGGAAGGGAGAGTAATAACTGAACTAACAGGAAAGCTGCCACGAAGATTAGACCTCGAGGAAAAACTACTAGCCACAAAAGAGACAGTAGCACCAGAATCAAACAATACTAAAGCTAACACACCAGATACGAGAAATCTACCTGATACGACGTCAGGCTGAACCTCGGCCTCCGCCTCGGTCATACAGTAGACATGGTTCTTCACCGGAGTCTTCATCGGTGCCGGAAGCTGCTTATCCTCAGTGTCTGGCTTCCTCTCGGGGCATACTGACGCCTTATGGCCTTCCTTCCTGCATATATAACACGCTATGGGCGAACCATCACATCGCTTCCCTGGATGGAAGTCTCGGCCGCATCCTCTGCACTTCGAGCCATCGAAACCCTTATGCGAACTCGTGGTCGGAGGGGTACTGCTAGGTGCGCTGAAACGGGGCTTCTTAAATGAAGCTGTCGTCGCCGGAACCGGAGCTCTCTTCTTGCTCGAATCCTCCTCAGCTGTCGATGCCTGAATCTCGAGGGCTACCTCGTAGGCCTGCTGAAACGTCGTTGCTCCAGTACTGATCACGTGAACGCGAATCCTCAGATCTAGCTTTTTGATGTAGCGCTTGTCCCGATCCTTCTCCGACGGAACCACAGACGTAGCGAACCTCGACAACTCCGTAAATCTATCGGTGTACGCCTGGACAGTCATCTTACCCTGCGTGAGAGTAAGAAACTCCTCCTGTTTCTGCCACCGCAACTCGTCGGGGTAGAAACGCTCCTGGATCTTATCGACGAACTCGATCCACGACATCGAATGCAACGGCAAGTACGCGTCCTTAGCTAACGTCCACCAGTTATCGGCCTCTCCACGTAAGTAATATGCGGCGATCTGCACCTTCTCGTGCTCGGGACAAAACGTCGCGTCGAAGAGTTTCCCCATCTCGCGGAACCAGCTCTCCAGAGTAGTGGGGTCGGTAATTCCGTCGTAAGTCGGAGGTTGATGACGAGCGATACGATCGAACGTCGACTGCGTACTCGGCGTATGACGACTATGGTGCGCCAACGTAAGGATCGCCTCCTCGAGGGCCCGCAACCTCTGTCGTCCAGTACTCAACCGGCGAGGTGTAGACATGCTGCAACACATGACAACAAAAAGACATACCAAGAATACAATGTCAGTCATATACCCCACCACAGTCAAGTACACAAAAATAAAGAGAGAAAAAGAAAATAGAAAAAATTTTATCCCGGTCTTTCTACCCAACTCTTCTCCCTTTACTTAACCTAAATTTGGTTTAATCACTCGGGAATGGTAAAGCTCTCAACTCCCGGGTTTAGCTCAAATCCTAAAACTTCGCTTAAAACCAATTCGGCTCTGATACTAACTGTGACGACCTGACTCCCTTAAATCGGCGCGGAAGAAACCGACGAGTCGAATAGTCAGAACTAACAACTAAAATACTTAAAAATTAAAACAATACCTCAAAGTATTATATTACTATTCCAAAAAGTACAAATACCCACAAGTTTGTACATCACTAAACCAAAAGTCAAACTATCAATACTAATAAACGTAACTCCAACCACATGTCAGAGTTTAAAACAAATGTATACAAATATCACTAATATAGTCCAACACTATCTAAAACCAATAAACAACAAAAAAGAACAACTAAATCATAATAGCGGCGCTCGCCCAACCCAAAGCTAAGCAAGAACCTCATCATCAGAATTACCTGAAAAATAAACAATAGTCCACCGTCAGTGGCGAGTAACATAACTGACTCACCCTAACGGGAATACACAAGAACATAGAATAAATCAAATATCCAAATCAAACATCAAATCATGCGAACCATCCAAAAACAACAGACTCGACTCAACTAACTTATCCAAACTTATCTTTGGCGCAATCATTCATAAACTAGGCCGGACTACGCTCGTACAAACGCCTCTTACGCGATCGAACTTTCCAACTATGCCAGGATTGAGAACCTTAATTGTAACGACCCGACTTTTTGAGACATGTCGATTGACAAAGGGAAATCGACAATCGGATCATTACCAACTTAAATAACAATAAATCAGATTAATTGAGTAGATGAATTAACTTTTATTAAATAACCTACCAACTATCCATAACAATCCAATAGCCATAATTACATATAAGGTCTTAAAATATTGTCCCAACATGCTGGGACCATAAAATAAACTAAATAAATGTCATAAATCATAAATCATCTAATTAAACCGTTTAACTAAGTTTCTCAGCTACTCAAACCCATCCACGATAGCCCGTTATTCAGCAGCGTCTTCACCTGAAACTGAGGGGGGGGTCCACCGTCAGTGGCGAGTAACTAGGCTGTCCCATTTAATCGAGGGACCACCAAACACATAATAGCATAGAAAAATATCATAAAAACTGTAAAGAATTCAATACATGCTTTACATATAAATACACAAGTTCCGTATAAACGTACGTATATGAATACGTATAGAAGTACGTATAAAATACGTATACAGATACGTATAAAAATACGTATAAATACCCCTGCAGAAATACGGTTAGAATACGTATAATTACGTATAAAATACGTATAATCAACCCTGCAAATACGGTTAGAATACACACCAAATACAAACACCATCCGTATAATATACACACACGTTACATATTCGTATAAATTCAGGAAATACACAGCGGAAGACTTACAATACACTAACTTATACTTTATACTATACATCTTCAATCCTTAACTTATACTTAACCCTTCTTAAGTTATATCATTAATAAATCATAATTATATCTTATCATCATAACTTATCATATTCTTATCATCATGACTTATCATATTCTTATCATATCATATCATATCATCATAAATCATATCTTAATCATATCATATCATGTCTTTCTTATCACATTAGATCATAACATATCTTATCATCTTTTGAAATCATCTTATACTTCATCTTATGATTTCATCTTATCAAATCGTATGATCGTAATATAATATCTTTGTTGGACCGGTCACTAATAACTCGTTATGGATCTCGTGTTTCACCATAACTCCCTAGAACATGCCGGGAGGAGCTCGTGTACTCAATCCCATAGCGGATCCCGTGTTTCACCGCTAAGTCTAAGCTATGGCCATAACTTCCTGGTAGCGACTCGCAGATACGGTTACCAGACGACTACATGTTCTAAGGTCAAACTACTCGGGGGAACTCATGTGTTCGTCCCATTGAGTAGTGGTTCTGACTTAACCCACTAATGACTCGTGTATCATACAGGTGGGTGTCCATATTGTATCTTATATCTTCAATTAATTTAATCGTATCATATATTAGGATAATACTAGGTGACCGTAATAGGAAATGAAATGTTCGGAGTCCCAGGAAAGGGAGGTGCGGCACGTATATTGGCCACCTTAAATACCAAGCCTTTCCTAGCCAGAGACCGAAACATAACATGTATAGCTATTACTCTGTTTCCTTTCTTATCCCTAGTAATATCTTATGCAACTTCAATTCTTATAATATACTATTCTTAAAATATATATATACTTATAATCCTATCCTTTCGGATACTAATCTTAATATTACGTCATATACCAATTTGTAACAATATTCGAAAAATATTTATATTAATAGTACTAATATTATTTCGGTCCTCTTAATAATAATACTAATAATATCTTTTTATCCCTTCACTTTACAACTTATCCCTAATAATTATTTTGTCCATAACTTTTATTATTAATTATTTCCTAAATTAATAATAATTCAAAACTAACCAAAATATAATAAAAATCCTATTTTTCCTACTTTCACCACACTCGACATTTTATATCAATAATAGCCAAAATTATTCAATTAATTTATATGAATTCAATCATCAAGAATTAAATAATTTAACTAATTAATAAACATAAAAATCATATTTTTCGACAACATTCATCAAGATTAACATAAAAATAATATTTTTAACTCTTCTTTTAATTTCTATACACTTGACAATTAGAAGGTAATAACAAGATTTAATTTTTAATTCAAGATTTATCAATATAATTCAATACTATCAAGATTCATCATAAAAAAATCATATTTTTAGTTCCCTTTTAATACTTAGGTCACTCGAAAATTCAAGAATGAATAATAGCATATTTTAATAATTCAATTGCCCTATTTTATACAATCTGATTTTTAAAGAATTAAATTAAAAACGACCATCTAAAGATCTCTAAAAATCTGGAAATTTTTATGGGAGCTAAATATGGGTTCAAGGATTAACGTGCATAAATTTCGTCTAAAAATAACATCTTTTACTATTTTTAAGTGATTTTATAACTAACCAGTCAGATTAGGCTGAATTCGGTTTCAGAATTTTATGCCATATCAAACGATCTTTAAAAATTACGAAAATTTAACAAAAGCTGTAAAACATTATCACTGACTTCCATATTAAATTTCGTAGCATTCCGAATTGATTAAGTACACTAATAAATTCGTAAACCTATTCTGGACAGTTTTACCGGTTTGAAAGATTAAATTTTTATAAATAATAAACGGACGAATTTTGCCACGAAATAAATCATGGTTAATAATCAAACAGTAAACCAGATACCATGAAAAATTCATCAAGAAATAACAAGATTTGATTGGTAAATAAATTATACAAGATCATACATAAAATCAAGAAAATACATAAAAATCAATCAAGAAATTCATGCTTCATGCTCGACATGTTCATATGAAAACAATATTAAACTTCCTACAATTTTCATGCTTCAATTCCTAATTAACTATGTGAATAGCTACCCGTAGATTAAATAGAAAAGCAAAGTTACCTGGATTCGCTTAATAATTCCAAGGCACGAAAAATTCACTCTTGGTGAATTTTTCTCAAGGGTTTGGCTTTTGAGAGAAAGGAAGAGGAGAGGAGAAAATATGTATTTTAGGGTTTTTGATAACTTCACAATTAGGACCCAAAAGAGGTGATTAGGTCCTATTTATAAGAAAACAAACAACAAAGAGGGCAAACCCTATTATGTACTTAGGGTTAGCCGTGTACATGGGAGGAGCAAAAAGGGGAGGACTTAGCTAGTTTGTATAGGTTAGAATATTTAAATTAATTAAATTAATTTTATTATCCACAAAATAATAATTAATTAAATAAAAAAAAACAAGGTTGGCCCATAAACAAAGCAAGAACCGGCCAAGATTACTAAAAGGAGAGAATTGGGTCTTTGGCCCAATTTGGAAGAAAGGATTGGGTTATAAATAAAAACAGTCCAATTAATATGGCCTTTCGGACTTAGAATTAAAATAAAACATTTAGGAGAAAAGAAAATAAATAAAAGGACGGACTGCGTAACAAATGGATCAAAGGAAACAATTGGGCTCGGGTTTTGGTTAACAAAATAAAAAGAGGCTCAAAAAGTATTAAATTGTTACACAAATAATAATTAATTAAATAATAATCAATTAAATAGTCAATTGATCATATATTTAATCAATAAATAAAAAAATTTAAAATATCCCAAATTTTCGGGGTATTACATTAATCCCAACCCCATGAAACCAATCTTACTGGAAATCCATGTCAAAGACGACATAGTGGTAATCACTATCCCAATACCGCGGTCAGGATAGGGGCAACGTCTTAACCCAAAAACATAGAATCTTACTCTAAGTTTCAAGCGTCTAGCTACGAAATCAAGCTAATCTTTAACTTTTAATCTTTTCTTTACATTCTTAGTTAATCCTTAAGCTGCATCTTACGCCTTGACTTAAGAAATAACATGTAAACAACGAAGCTATCCTCAAGATTGCCTTTTCGCCTTTATCTTGAGTCTAACCATCAACAATACCATTCTTTAATCAATCTTTAATCATTTCTTTAACTTTCTTTAACTTTCTTTAACTTAAAAGACTTAATCAAGAACTTATCAAGACTCATCAAGAACTCATCAAAAACTCAAAGAACTCAACCAAGATTCATAAAGAACTCATTCAAGATTCAAGATCTTCAACCAAGAACTTAATCAAGATTCAAGAACTTCAATCAAGAACCCATCCAACATACATAAACCACACGCATAAACCATCACATATGCATGAAATTACCAACTTACTAGAATCCCAAAATTCACCAACTTCAACATGATAAACATAAACTTACTACTATCATAATAAATCATAAAATCAACATATTCAATCCTCAAACCATCAATAAACCGAATAAAAATCAGATTTACATCCATACATGAAAACATGATCAAAACTTCAACATAAACCAATCTTATGCATTTAATCCATACTATGAATCATAGTACACCAATTAAGTTGAGAAAGCATGTTACCTTATTGAAGATTAACACACAAAATCAACACAAAATTGCAGCCCGGAACTCGAGTCACACGGCCTTATCACACGGCACCCCTTGGCACGGCTTGCACGAACCACCACAGCTAGCACGAACAACCACCACGGCTAGCACGAACAACCACCACGGCCTGCACGAACCACCACCACGGCCTGCACGATCAACCACCACGGTTGCACGAGCCACCACCACAAAACACCTCATGGTCACCCACGAACCCACACGAACCAAGCCCGGAAAACAACCCAAACTAGTGATCTTGATTGAAACAATTGGGTTTTAGATTGTGTTTTGATACTTAAAGATCAATAGACTTTGAATCTTTAAGTTTAGGATTGGAAATGGCGATAACAAAGATTTGGTGTTTGGATGGATGATGAATCAACAATTGGGGTTGATGAAGCCAAAATGGCGTGTGAGGATAAGCAAAATGGAGGGAGTTTGTGTTTTAAAACTTTGGATGGCAAGGGATGGCAAAATGAGCAAAAGGATTAACAAGCCTTACTAACCCTTCTATTTATAGAAGTGGTTTAAGGTGTGAACACAAGGCAAGTGGTAAATCCTTGCCATGAACTTGAAGAAAACCGGCCAAGCAAGAGAAAAGGCCAAAAATGGGCTTTCGTGATCACAACAAAAAAATAAGCTTCGGCCGACCGTCGTTTACCGACCGTTAACGGTCGGTATTTCAACTTGCCGACCGTCTTCGGTCGGCAAAATGCGATCGGTGTGTAATTAGTCGGAAAAAAATTGTTATCGTCCGACTCTCCGTCGGAAACATTTTACCGACCGTTGACCGACTAAATAAAAAAAAAATTAAAAAAAATTATGGAGCTATTTTCCGACCGCCTGGCATTAATAATTTACCGACCGTGTGTCGGTCGGTATATTAATTTTCGCGGTTTTTTAATTTTAATATTTGTCATTTTTCGCGGTTTTTTCTTTTTGGATACCGACCATTTTTCGGTCGTTAAATTGTTATGTCTTTTTTTTCCATTTCATTAAATAACAAAAAACCTTTATAAAAGAAATTAAATTATTTATTAATGAAAAACAGATTAAATATACGAAATAATATTTTATAATAATATTTTATATTATTTATATAAATAATTCGTAATACACAAAAATTTGTAATACATATTAAAGTTTCCAAAAACGTAAACTATAATAAACCGAATTATAACAAACAACTACACTACGAAGGCTCCAGAACCGCCAGAACCGTCTGTGCGATCGTCGGGGGGTCGTCGGTGAATGGAAGACTGATCGCCGAATTGCCTCATGAAAGCGTCCATTTGCGCCTTCATCTGGTCGAGGTACTCCGCTTGCTTCTTTTGATCCTCCTCCAGACGACGCTGATGCTCCTCCCGTTAGCGGTCTCGCTCCTCTAACTGCGTCCTCGCACGCTCGGACTCCTCCAAACGTTCGGTCATCTTTGCCAGTTGAGCGGAAACTGATGGAGAGTAGGCAGATCCGATGTGCCGCCGTGAGGTTCTCTCATAATAGAGAGAAGCTCCATCTTTGCCGAACCCTAGAACCTCGCCCTTCCGGAAGCCACCAACCGTATCAAAGAAGACCTGGTTGGGATCCATCTCCGAGCCACTAGCCTGAGACTCCGAAAGGTTATGGTTATATTGTTCCTACAAATTATGGGCGGAGTTAGTTCAAAAAATTCAAAATAATAGAACAATAAAGTTGACATTATGAATAAAAGAACACTTGTCCTTTTAGACTATTTAGTTTGGAACAAAACCAAACTAAATATGCCATTTTTGGCTAATTTTGGGTGTTTTCATTCCCAACTTCGCATCGATCAACCTAATTTGTATTTTTAAGTGTCATTCATGTCCTATAATATTCATTCAAACTTTATATAACTTATTTGCATGTTTTCGGGAAAGTTTAGAGGGTTTTGGAACAAAAACAAACTAAATAGGTCATTTTTGCCTCGTTTTGGTGTTTTCATTCCCAACTTCGCACCGATCAACGTAGATCATGTTTTAAGGGTTAATTCACAACTCACAACATTATTATAGACATTATATCACTTATTTGCATGTTTTTGGGAAAGTTTAAAGGGTTTTGGAACAAAACCAAACTAAATAGGCCATTTTTGGCTAGTTTTGGGTGTTTTAATTCCCAACTTCGCATCGGTCAACCTAATTTGTATTTTAAAGTTTCATTCATGTCCTATAATATTCATTCAAACTTTATATAACTTATTTGCATGTTTTTGGGAAAGTTTAGAGGGTTTTGGAACAAAAACAAACTAAATAGGCCATTTTTGGCTCGTTTTGGTGTTTTCATTCCCAACTTCGCACCGATCAACGTAGATCATGTTTTAAGGGTTAATTCACAACTCATAACATTATTATAAACATTCTATCACTTATTTGCATGTTTTCGGGAAAGTTTAGAGGGTTTTGGAACAAAAACAAACTAAATAGGCCATTTTTGGCTCGTTTTGGTGTTTTCATTCCCAACTTCGCACCGATCAACGTAGATCATGTTTTAAGGGTTAATTCACAACTCATAACATTATTATAAACATTATATCACTTATTTGCATGTTTTCGGGAAATTTTAGAGGGTTTTGGAACAAAAACAAACTAAATAGGCCATTTTTGCCTCGTTTTGGTGTTTTCATTCCCAACTTCGCACCGATCAACGTAGATCATGGTTTAAGGGTTAATTCACAACTCATAACATTATTATAGACATTATATCACTTATTTGCATGTTTTTGGGAAAGTTTAGAGGGTTTTGGAACAAAACCAAACTAAATATGCCATTTTTGGCTAGTTTTGGGTGTTTTCATTCCCAACTTCGCATCGATCAACCTAATTTGTATTTTTAAGTGTCATTCATGTCCTATAATATTCATTCAAACTTTATATAACTTATTTGCATGTTTTTGGGAAAGTTTAGAGGGTTTTGGATCAAAAACAAACTAAATAGGCCATTTTTGCCTCGTTTTGGTGTTTTCATTCCCAACTTCGCACCGATCAACGTAGATCATATTTTAAAGGTTAATTCACAACTCATAACATTATTATAAACATTCTATTGCAAATGATTAAAAAACAATCCTATTCGTACTCTTCGGCTTTAAACCCGGAATTCCGCTCTAAACATCAATTGCAAATAATAAAAAATCAATCCTATTCCTACTCTTCGGCTTTGAAGCCGGAATTCCGCTCTAAAAATCAAATGCATAGTAAAGAAGAAAGCATTACCATCACTTCCTTGGCCTTATGACTAATCGGAACCGGATCCTTCCCTGGTTGCTTCTTAAAGTGAGTATCAAGGAAGAGATCCGCAGCATCAGGTAGCTTCCCTCCTTTCGCCTTAGTCAACACAAACAAATGTGCGTAAGCATAGGATATATAATCAAATGTTAACGAACGAGCATTAATTACAATAATTTAATGAAATAGTAGACTAACCAATTGCTTAGCTCGTTGAGTGGTGGAGACAGATCCCGCGCAGTGAGAGGCCTGGGCCTTGCCACTAGCGTCGCCGCCTCTCCTGTTTGTCTTCGCTCGAGCCGACCTTTCCTTGAATAGCTTGTCATCGAGCCTACCCTTCATTGCCTGGTACATGTCATCACCAAGCCAATTTGGTCGGTCTTTCCGCTTGTGCACTGTGTCATTGAATATGTCCTTCAGCCGTAATCCAGCCTTTGTATCATACGCATCCCGCACAGTGCCCTCGAGCTCAGGCCTCCAAGTGTACTGTTTCTGCATTAGACCAAAGACAATCAAATATGTTAATGTAAAAGATTATATTTAAAAAAATATTGTATCAAATTACATAATTTGTCTTACTGACCTTCCAGATGTTCCACCAATGTACCTTGGTCGCCTGATCTACCTCAGTGTAGTTCTTCCAAGGCTGATGGAAGTAGGACTTGATGACGTGTGTTATTGATCGAACAACAGCGCCCTTGTCAAACCTTGCACACAAAACATTGTAAGATTAAACAACATATGAATACAACTTAATTTCAATAGTGAAAACATTAAAAAATAACACAAAAACTCACCATAGGCCATCGGGGTCCAATTCTCGAACCCCAGGTGTGGATGTAGAAGCTTCTCCCTGATCCTTGTCTCCACCCTCAACCTCACCAGTTTTTCTCTCGGGTTCTCAAGTCGGAGTAGTCTCAGGCGGAGGAGTAGAGTGAGACAAAGGAGTGACCTGAGGCAGCGAGGATGGAGTAGGCTGAAACAAAGGAGTGAGCTCAGACGTAGGAGTAGGCTCATGCGGCGACGTAGGCTGAAGAGGACGATGCCGAGGCCGAAGCTGTGGTATCGGAGGTAACCCCAACTGTGGTGGTGGAGGTAAGGTAAACGTAGGTTGAGTTGGACCGGAAGATGAACTCGCCGACCGTCTCCTAGACGACTCAACACGACGATGAAGGTCACCAGGACGCAATATCGGCCTAGACCCAGTAGGACGAACCGAAGACTGAGAGGGAGAATCTTGCCGGGTCTGGGAGTTCTGACTCTGAGCCTCCGAATCTGACATGTTCCTGCATAAAGTAATGAGTAAATTATTTGCACGATTAATAGTTATTGACAGAAATCACAATCACAAAATGATGGTATGAAAACGTAAAAAATCAAAAATTATTTCAGTTCAGTTTCAATTCATTTCGTTTTAGTTCAATTAATTTAATTTCATTTCGGTTCATTTCATTTCAATTTAGTTCATTTCATTTCAGTTGTTGTTTTCTTAGCCCAATAGAACACAACCTAAAATGTGTTGAGTGTTATTTTTGGGCATCGGTTGAGTGTGATATTACTACAAGTGTTGTTGAACACCCTAGCCGTAGAGTAAGACCGTTTTTTTAAAGCCGTTGTTTTGGATTAAATTAATTTGACTTGAACAAAATTTGTTTGATCAGAATAGAATTAAACTAAATCTTAAACTTAGGAAAGAATGAACTAAAATTTTCAATTTATACACACAAATACATAAATAATACATACACATACAAACAAATACATACATAATACATATTTTTCAATTCCTTGCCAATACATAAATAATCCATACATAATACATACACATACACATACACATACACATACACATACATATACATACAAATAAATACATAATACATACAAATACATACAAATACAAACATAATACATACAAATACATACAAATACACATACATATATACACATAATTCAATAAATTGAAAAACAAAAAAAAAATTATTAAAACCCTAACCACAATTTGAGGAGGGCAGCGACACAGGAGGGGTGGCGGCACAGGAGGGGCGGCGGCACAGGAGGGAGGGCGGCGGCACAGGAGGGGCGGCGGCACGCAGGTAGGTCGCCGGAGAAAGAGAGAGAAGGAGAAAGAAAGAGAAAGAAAGAGAAGGAAAGAGAGAAAAGGAGAAAGAAAGTGACAGGCTGGTGGGGCGGTGGAGGGGTCGTCGGTGCCGGAGGCCGGGAGAGAGAATAGAGAGAGAGAGTAAGGGTTTTGTGGTTTTGTGGGTTTTCGAACTGGTTCGAGGGAGAGAGTGTGGAGAGAGATTGAGTGGGTTTGAATCACGACTGGGTTTAAAGCACGACTGGCGTTTAAAATTTTTTTAAAACATTTACCGACCGTCAGACCGGTTGGTAACGGTCGGTAAATGCCGACCGTCTGTGTTCAGTCGGAAGTTGCCGACCGTGACCGACCGGTCTGACAAGCCTTACTAACCCTTCTATTTATAGAAGTGGTTTAAGGTGTGAACACAAGGCAAGTGGCAAATCCTTGCCATAAACTTGAAGAAAACCGGCCAAGCAAGAGAAAAGGCCAAAAATGGGCTTTCGTGATCAATCGGGCTAATTTAAAAAAAGTGCATGATTAATCATGCTTAAATCCATTTAGCCCAAAATATTAAATAATTAATTAGAAAATTAAATAATAAAAATTCTAATTAATTAAATAATAATTAAAATAAATAATAATAACTGCAAATAAAATAATTCGAATTAAATCGAAATTATTCACATAAAATAAAATAAATAGTTCAAACATAAATTTGAACTATACATAGCAACACATAAATACACATAATCATATGGCAGAAATACCAATAAAATCAGGGTCGTTACAACAACTACTCAACATCGTCACCTGAAAAAAATATGGAGTTCCGCCATCAGTGGCGAGTAACTATACTGTCTCATTCAAACAGGGAACTCAAGCATGCAACATAAGATAGACAAAGCCACACAAAATAACATATAGTCACATACCTGACATCCTTTCGCAGCGGAGGCAAACATATCAAATCATAACAAGTCACGAAAACTCGTTCAAAAACCAATTCAAAACATACTTCTCAAATCATCGTATAAAAAGAAAGAATAACAAGAGTACTAGGTGTCCGCAACCGAAACTGCGAAATCAGAACCGACCACTTTATGTCCTTTCCTCCAAAACCAGTTACAAAACCAAAACAGATTTCGAAAGACCAAACTAACGAAACACATACAACACATCATATCATATCATCTTAAACTTATGACAGTACCGTCTATGCTTGTTGTTCAATCTTTGCGTCTCCCAACTTCCTAAACACATGCCGGGTCAAACCTTTGCGTTTTTCCCGTAGTCCTCTTTTGCAAGAACTATGCCTAAGTAATGGCCAATACCCCTGGACTAGCTACTCATATTTCACTAACCAGACGACAACATATCCTAGGACACTAACTACCCCACGATCGAACACAAGGTAGCGCCTCGACTTAACCCATCTTAGTTACTCATGTTTCGCTAAGTTAGGAGACTTACTTTTTCGAAAATAAATTCGACATTATAACGACAAGACCGTTAAAGCCGATACAAGGCTTGAAAATAATAATTTCAAGAACCATTCAAAAATAAATCAAGAAAAGCCTCTTAAAACAAGATCTTAGAATAACATTTCAAGAACATTAAAACCTTTCAAGATTCATTTTCAAGAACAACCAAGAAGATCCAAGAATCATCAAGAACATTCAAGATTCATCAAGATAAACCAAGAAACATTAAGATTAACCAAGATTCACCAAGAACTTCAAGAATCATCAAGAAAACCATTAAAACTATTCAAGAAACTTATTCAACAAAATCTTTTTCCCAAGATTTATAAAGAACAACATAAACCTATCAAAAAACACTCATGAATTCATACATCTAATTCACGAAAATATTGCACATAATCAATTAATCATGAACAAAGTCTAAACATGAAATCTAAATCAAACATCGAAAATACTATCATAGAATCATCAAGATCAAAGAAAAACCAATCAATACTTACAACCATGCCATACGAAAAACCCAACATAATTATGGACAAATATTCAATCAACAATCATACTCTAATTCATGAATAATTAAACATTCCTAGCCATGAATTCTAATCAATATGCTATATTATATTTCATGATTGAATTATATATTTAAATGAAATAATGTAGTTACTTGGAATACTACGACAACTAAATAACAATCAAAGAACGAGCAAGAACACAAGTTGTGACGACCCGACTTGCTTAAACTGGCGCAGAAGAAACCGACGAGTCGAATTGTCGATCTAACAAACATACTTACTAAAAATTAAAATAAAACCTCAAAATTTTATTTACTATAACCCAAAAAAATACAATACCCACAAGTTGTACAATACTAAACCCAAATGTATCAATACTAGAAAATAACTGCAAATACTGTCAGAGTCAAAATTCACTAAAGATAAATCTAGACGTCCAAACTATAAACATAACAAAGTCTAGAACAAGAATACTATAACGGCACTCGCCCAACCAATAGCTAAGCAGCACAGTCATCATCAGAATTACCTGAAAAACAACAACAATCCACTGTCAATGGCGAGTAACATAACAGTCCCACCATAACATGGATACACATAATCATAGAACAAATCAAACAACATATCAGACTACCAACCAACATATGATAAAAACGTCAAAATACCATTAATCGTAAAACTGACCAACTTTAAATAATTCCAACTTAAAAACCATAAAACATCTTTGTCGCTACCATTTACATTTTAGACCGGACTATGCACGTACAAACGCTCTTACGCGAATGAACTTTCCTACTATGCCAGGAATGAGAATCTTACTCCCAAACCCATGAACCCCATCTTACGGAAATTCATATCAAACAGACAACATAGCATGTATACACTATCCCAATACCGCAGTCAGGATAGGAGCAACATCTTAACCCAAGTCTTAGAATCTTACTCTAAGGTTAGGCGTCCAAAAGTAAACTTAAGCTAATCTTACTTACAACATCGAAGTTATTCTCAAGATCGCTTCTTTTGCCTTTTCTTGAGTCTAACCATAATCAATACTACTTCTTAAACCAATCTTTAACAAATATTTAACTTTCTTTACACCTTTCTTTAACTTCTTTAAAATTACCTTTCAAGAACTTTACAAAACCTTACTTATCTTTAAAATAATACTTTGAAAAACTTAAATAAACTTGTACTTAAAAGAACATATGACCAACTTTCAAGATTTCAAGATTCAACCAAGAACTCATAAAGAACTCAAAGAACTCATCAAGAACCCATCAAGTACTCATCAAGAACTCAAAAAGAACTCAACAAGAACTCGAACCACACGAAAACCACACAAAAAACTCATCAAAAACATGCATGAAAACTTAAGTAAATCATCATAAAATCAATACTCAAATCCCACTTGAAAATCACGCATGAAATGAAAACCAAACATCAAAAATTCATCTAACATGATTACTTAATCTATCCTATAATCATAGTACACATATTAAGGTAAGATAGTATGTTACCTTTTTTATGAACAAGCAATACAATCACACAAACTTGCAGCCTGGAAAACCCAAACCACACGGCTAGAATTACGTACAACACGACTCACACGCACGGCCTTGCACAAACACGAGCACGGCTTGCACAAATACCACCACGGACCACCGTCTTCAACACGGCACCACCACGAACCACCGCACGAACCAACATGGCATGGCTGCCACTGCATGGTCCACCACACGGCCACACACGGTCCTCCACGAACCACACGGACCCAATCGAACAACCCCAAATTCCAAACCCAAACTAGAAGTCTTGATTGAAAATAAAAGGGATTAATGTGTTTAGAGTTACTTAAAGATCAATGAAACTTTAATCTTTAAGTTTTGGAAGAGATTGGATGATGAACAATGGTTGGGTGTTCATACACCAAAAATGGCGTGTGGAACTAAGCAAAGGGAGAGTGTTTGGCTATTTTTTTTAATTGTGGCAAAATGATGAGCAAGGGTGCAAATGATGGCAAATGAGTTCATAAGCCTTACTAACCTTTCTATTCATAGAAATGTTTTAAGGTGTAAACATGAAGCAAGTGGCAATTAGTCCACTAATTACAAGGGGGGCCGACTATACCAACGCTCAATGGGCTTTTGGTGATCAATTGGGCTAATTGCACTCATGCATGTTTAATCATGCTCAAATTGCATTTGGCCCAAAAATATTAATTAACTAATTAGAAAATTAAATAATAAAATTTTAATTAATTAAATAATAATAAAATAAATAATAAACAACTAAAAATAAAAATAATCGAAATTATTCACATAAAATAAAAATAAATAGTCCAAATAAATTTTGGACCATACATAAAATAACATAAATAACAAATAAATCAACAAAAAAAATACCGAAAAATCTGGGTCATTACACAAGCAACACATCCCACTCGATCAACCACACGACCACACGGCACGAGCACCACACGGCCACCATGAGTACCACCGTTCACACGAGCACGATGAGGTGAAGACCACCTCACACGAGCACACACAGCCGTGAACCACCGTGCACCACCACAGACAACTTCCACGCACACACGAACACGTTCACCCTTCGACCCACACGAACCAAACCCAAAACCAAAACCCGAACAATCTAACATGAATGAAATTGTTGAAGATTAAATGTGTTAAATCAACTTAAAGATCAATGGAAGACGAATCGTTAAGTTTGGGTTGAAAAAGATGATGAACAAGTTTGTTGAAGATTTGAAGCCAAAATAGGCGTGTGAAATGGAGGGAGTTGATGGAGTGTGTTTAGTTTGATTTGTGAGCAATTGATGATTAGAAATGAATAAAGGGTCTTAAGCTTACTAGTGACACCTATTTCTAGAAGTTGGTTAGGTGTGCACACAAAACAAATGGCAATTAAGCCAAATAGTAGAGGGGCCGGTTGGAGCTAATAAAATGGCCAATATGTGCTCATGGGCCACTTGCACTCAAGCATGACTAATCAAGATTAATTTTATACTTGACCCAAAATTAATTAATTAGAAATATAATTATAATTAATAAAATAACACGAAAAATTAATATCCAGAATTTTTAGGATATTATAGTTAGGGGTGGCGATCGATCCTTTTTTATCGTGCTCCTATAGTTGTTAGATGAGATATCTCATTTCGACGGGTTCCCTGAGATGAGCCTTAAGATCCTCGTCATTGACTTTCGATGACTTTTCTCGCATCGGGTACAATTCTTGTTCGTTGAGACTCGATGATGGTTCGAGCATCAACTCATCGAGAATTAATGATCTCTCAAGCATCTTTGTTACCTAGCTTCTTTCGAAGTTCCTTCACCCAAGTTTGGTCACTGTAGTCGGGCTGTCCATGGCGATAGTAGGCTTACATTGTGGCTCCCTTTGTGAACGTTTGTTGTTGTCCCGGTTAGGGACGTGGTCCTTCTTAGAATTATCCCCTCTATGAGAGGGCTTAGGCTGCTCGGTCAGCTTAGGCAAACTATCTTTTAACTCTTGCAAGTTCCTTTCGAAGGCGGCATTCATGGCTGTAATGATATGTTCGACGTCCTGACGAGTAACGAATTGTCCAGGGTCATCTTGCTGATTTCGATCACTCGCCTGATTTGAGGAATGATCATCCTCTACATGCAATGATTGTCGGTTAGGCGATTCACGGGGATTTCCGTTGTGCTGACCAGATCGAGGGACTTTATCTCGGGTGTTGGCTATGTTTTTGTTACAGGTCCCCACAGACGGCGCCAATCCGTTCCTACTTAGGAACTTCTCTCTTTGATCGAGTGTGTTTGATGTGTTTAAGTTGAAAACTTCGAGGGCTCCTCTTCGAGGGTCTGAACTGCAAAATAATGAAAGGTTGCTAACCCGGGGGGTGGATCTCGGGAACGCCCCTCCGATGCTTAAGTCATCAGAGATCGGAATGAAAAGGAGTCAGAAATATAAAGTTTTTGAATTATGAATTGTGTACCTGACATGTGGTTTGACCGATCCTTTTATAGGCATGCGTACCCGATATATTATGGGAATGCTGAGTCATCAACAGCTGTCATGGGCTTGGCCCACAACACATATCGTTTTGGTGGTACTTTTGTATAATAACGTATCTAGTGTACTGGGGTAGTGGTTGTAAAGGCCCATGGGTCCGTTGACCGTTTCTATGGGCTGGAACAGTAATGATCAAATTATTTACAACAACATTGTTAGAAAAGAAAATCACTACAACGAAAGTGTGTTACTTAAAGGACTAAAAATGTTACATTAGACATTAACTAACACTTTTTAATGTGATACATCTGCTCGTGCTATCTATTCCCTAAGGAAGCACTTTTAAAAGTGTTACTGGTAAGGATTTAGGTAACACTTTTGTTGATCTTATGTAACACTTTAAAGGGTTACTTATAATATCTTCAGGTAACACTTTTTTAAATTTAGTAGCACCTTTTTATGTTAGCTATCATCTATGATAACACTTTTTAAAATATTACGCATCAGTTTACATCACTTTAAGTAACACTTTATTAAAAATTAGGTAATACTTTTGCTTAATTAATAACACTATGGTAGCACTTTTGTTTTATTGGTAGCCATACAGTAACACTTTAATTCTAATAATGTATCACTTTTCAAATACTTTAGGTAACACTTTATGTCGTAATAAAAAATAATAATGATGATGATAATAATAATTTGGAAGATTGGAAACTAATAATCCCACATTTCACACTTATCCCACTAATAATCCCACCTTTTATAAATCTAGGAATAATCCCACATTTTCATATCCTATTCATCTGTTGGACTTTCTAATAATATTAACCTGTTTTAAGGTCAATTTTGGAGGTCTATTGGGCTTAACACACCAAATTCAGCCTCATGGTTGACTTGACACATGATTCTAAGCCCAATAGACCTCTAAAACTAACCTTAAATTAGGTCGGTATTGTAAAAAGGTCCAACAGATGAATACGATATGAAAAGGTGGGATTATTAGTTGGATAAGTATGAAAGGTAGGATTATTAGTTTCCAATTTTCCTAATAATAATAATTTTAATAATAATATAATATTAATAATATCATACTATAATAAAAACAACATTGATAATAATAATAACAATTACATAAAGAAACAACGTAGACAATAAAAGTATACAATAGCAAAAATAAAAATGATAAAATTAATAATAATTCAAATGAATACAACTACAAAGGAAAGTTGAGATGTCCAAATTTGAATTCAAATAAATATCATCTCAACCTAAACCGATCGACATCTCGCATAAATACAGCCTTATTTTTTTCGAAAACTTAATGAATCCAAATCTTCATGCTTGTCTGTGACTTCATACATAATATTGCTATTTTGGTAGATATAATATTGCTACTCATGTAAAAGATCATTTTCCAAGCCCTGTAAAAAAAAGGAAAATAAAAACAATCATAAAAAACCTTATTCCCAAGCTCAGCATGACCTAGCCTGCAAATTCAAGTCCCAATGTTACAATCTATCTATACATCATATATACAAGTCTTGGAAGCATTGACAAATTTGGGAAGTCATTACCTAGAATTCTATATTTAGTCTCAGCAGACATCTGGTGATTTTCATTGCATCTATCATGAAGTTAAAACTACCCGTATATTGTTTTTCATGGGGTAAGTACTCTGAACTTTTTGAAGAAGCAGCTTTAGCATGACCAGCTTTATCGTTGGCTTCATCAAGAGGAATTGAGACATCATCTCTACTACCTGCCAAAAACAAAGATTAGCAAAAAATGTTTAAGCATCTCAAAACCCAATCTAGTAAAGAAATGCAAACAAATTTGAAGTTCAAAAGACACAACAAAGAGAGTTTGTACCATGTTTTATTCGTATTGACTGAGCAAAATCATTTGAGCTTTGTCCAAAAGATCCATCTTTTGAAACCTGGGGCGCACCACTACTCACTATTTCACCTTTGTCAATTCCCTTCATCTATACAATATATTAAAAGGTGCGCGAAGCAACAATTATGCGACACGTAAGCTGACACATAAGCATCATCTCTCGCCTAAGTTCCGCCACATATGCAATATTTCCATGTAGGATTTTAGTTTGGGTGTTTAATTATTAAAAAATGTTCATAGTGAGGTTCGAACTTGAGACTATAACACATTAATAGTATACACTTACCAACTCACCCAACATTCATTATTATCTCAAACTTAATGTTAACTCACCCAACATTCATTATTATCTCAAACTTAATGTTAGTTTATTATCTAACAATAAATTTAATAAATTTCTAGATCCCTTATTTTTTTAGGCGCAAACAAAAGAGACAATATTACTATTAATAAGGCAAAAGCTGGGCGTTGGATAAGATTTAATAATAATACTTACCTTCCATGATAACTATTTGACAAAAAAGTTAAATTTAAATCACTAATCCATACTAATTATTCATATTATTGTTCCATAAAAAAATATTAATATTATTGTTATAAGTTTTACTATCATTATGAAATATCTTTTGTCATATTTAAATCAAGGGAAACAATGGTAGTAAGAACAACAACATCAACCTAATTACCTTTTTCCCCTACACCCATATCCTCCTCAAAATGCAAATTTTTTCATAACCATAGCGCTTTTGCGCCGACCACCATCAACCTTTTCTTTGGGAGATTCAAAGGCACTACACCTTGCACTTTCTTCTCTTTGGGAGCTTAAAAGGCACTACCTTTTCTTTCCAATCAGCCTCATAATCATTAATCTTCACTCCTTTCACCCTAGATCTAACCATATCGAGCATATTTTGCTTCGAATCGGAAGCAGTACGAACATCCTTCTCCTTCTTCTCTTCTCCCTCGAACTCTAATTTTCTCTTAACCCTAATCCATTCATCAGACTTTTCAATCCTTTTCATGACAATTTCCAAAGCCCTAAGCTATTTTTAGGACAACACTTGAGCGACTTTGCTCGCTATAATATAGCTTCCATGCCCAGAGACTCCTTTCTACTATGGAAGTCGCTAAATTTCGACAATTCCACATCTCTTCCTTCGTATCAGCCTCAAAACAAGCAGTCATGAGTTCTTTCGTGTTCACCATGACTGGATCTTGGAGATCAGAGCTAAATAACATAGAGTGAGAGAAGTGAGATATGAGACGAGTGAGAGTGAGAGAATTGAGAAGAGAGAGTGACGATGGGGAAGGAGTAGGGTTAGGGGTTAAAGTAGAGGAAGGGTGCGAGAGAATACAAGGGGTTAGTGTCGGGATAGAGTTCATTATTAGATGATGAAGGTGGTTGGATGATGATGAATGTGGTTGAAAATAAGTATGGGTAGTTGGGATGAGTTTAATTTTGATGGGAATTATTAAATGAGGGTTAGTTTTAATTATAAATGTGTATAAGGTAATAGGTAATTAATGGTATTTTAGTCTCTCTAATCATCTAAGATAACAAAAATGGAACTCCAAACTCCAAACAATTTTTAAATCAAGAAGCCATTATATGGAGATCAATTGTTTTATGACTATTAGTCTTTTTATGTTTGTAATAAGAGCAGTAAAATGTAATAAAAAGAAGAAAATTATATGAGACACCACCTATAAAAAAAATACCATAATAGTTTTATATTTGTACTTGAGAAAAAAATATTTAGTCGTTTATTATAGCTGACATACATTAAAAAAAATGTACTCCCTCTGACTCAAAAAAATACTTAACTTTACCAAAATTGTGAGAGTTTTTCGTCAAAGTTGAGCAGTTTTTTTAGGACAAAGCGAGTAGTAAACTTTTTGAGACAAATGTACCAATCTTAAACAACATAGTATGTATTTTTATTTTATTTTACCCAGACGTGTTATTTTTTATTTTTTTTTTTTACCAAAAATTCAGTTTCTATTTGAATCTAAGGTGTTATTTAGTTATCATAATAATTTATGAAAATTTGTATTTCCTAGAAAGTACACTAACATACTTGTTTTTGGTTGAAAATAATGTGGGAAATACGAATTTCCATGGAAATTAACTTTTTACAAAATGAAAGAATTAACTTACCTAATACCTAGTCCCCTAGGTGAATGAAAATCCCCACGAAAATTAGGAATTCCCATATTTTTTTAGGCAAGGAATTCCCATATATAATCAAACAAATTTTAATTTTTTCTAGGAAATATATTTTTATGGGTATTAACAATTCCTGAAAAATTATAATTCTTACGTGTAAATATGTAACCAAACAAATAGGGATGTAAAAATAGGTCAAACGGTCGGAAACAGATTGGTCAAAAACAGGTTCCGTAAAAAACGGTCGGTAAAAAACAGGTTGTATGAGTCCTTTCGGTATCGGTCATTAACGATATGTTTTATTTGGTATCCGGTCGAATTCGGTATTTTCCTAGACAAGTGTCGGTCGGTTTCGGTCTGGTAGTTATCGGTCCAGTCATTTTTCGGTAACAAGTCAGATTCGGTCAGTCAAAATCGATCTTTTACAGGTCGTAACCGGTGCACGGGTCCTAATCAATCGGTCAAAATCAGTATGCAGGTCATAATCGGTCGGTGGGTTATAATCAGTCGGTCACGGTCAAATGTATGTCGTAACCTGCCAGTCTTAAATGATTGATCACAATACAATCGGTCAATTCAAAACTTCGAATCAGATTTTGATATTTCGGGTTAGTTGGCCCAGAATTTTTGGCTAAGAATTTAGGATCTATGCCCACCCCTAAAATATATTAAAAATCAGTCTCATTATGTTTGAGGCAAAAACCAACGTCAGATTGATCTTATTACAATTCGGGTCAGAGCAGATCTAATTTGGATCCATTAATGTGGGAAAATACATTTATTGGGTTCATGCGAGTCAAGTAGTTTTTTTTATGCCAGTCTATTCAGTCCAAATAAGATCGGTTTATGGCCAAAAACCATTGTAACACAATTTATGAGAATAACAACGGCGTTAGTAAATAGTAAGTGACTAATATCAATATTACATATGGACATCAAAGAATAAATCAATAAACCATATCAATTTATGATGATGGCTATGGTTATAATAATCTGAACAAGAATAACAATACATATCATTAGGATATCGACTAATGGCCATGAGGAAGGGATTTATCTTTGTCGTCATCATCATAAAAGTAACATATATAGTATGACAGTGAGTCAATGACATCAATCATCAATCGATCAATAATAATTTGATGGATATATAGTAGTAACGATCATCATAATGTTGGTGGATGATGGTGATGATCACAATGTTGGCCAACATGAAGGATGCTGATTATACTTATTTTTTTTATTATTTTAAAAAATTTAAGTTTAATTTATTAAGTTTTAATTAAATTAATTTTAAAAATTACATCATTTTTTCTTTCAACTTAGAAAAATCATGTAATTAAGTTCGGTCAAAAACAGATTCGATTGTAAGCAGGTAAACAATTTCGGTCACAAGGCCGGTTCACAACAGGTTCAGTAAAAAAAATATTCGGTACAATATGGTTTCGGTCAAAATCGGTTGGTCAAAAACCGGTTTTTGGCAGGTCAAAAACAAGTTCGGTAACGGTCGGTCTTGGTATAATAAAAACAGGTCAGAAACAGATTCGGTTTTAAACGGGTTCGGTAGCGGTCGATTTTGGTATACATAAAAGCGGTCGAAAAACGATTTCGGTATAACTCGGGTTCAATAGCGGTCGGTATTTGGTCACTAAAAATTCGGTAAAAAACAGGTTCGGTATCGATCGGCAATGATTGGTCAAACAGATTTGTGACCCATATATTTTTTTTGAAAGAAGGTTTCTAACCCACATTTACACCCTTTAGCACTAAAATAAAAAAATAAAAAAAAAAAATCTAACCCTAGCGTAGCGGATTATCTCTCTGTTCGTTTATTTCACCCTCTCCTTGTTCTCGTTTCTTCTTCTCTGTCGAACTAACTGTGACTGGGTTGGGCGTCGTTTTTGTGGTGCCTCTCCTTCATTAAAGCAAGCAGATTTCCTCCATTAAAGTAAGCGGAGTTTTTGAGGTAAGATTGTTTTTCCCGTAGAATGAATTATACAATGAGGTTGAGTTGGGTTGGGTTCTTCTAGTCCAGTCTGGGTTTATTGAATTATACAATAGTTCATGCTTTTCTGGGTAATTTATTTTATCACAAGAAGTAGAATTGAATTTCCAATCGAATATTGTTGATAAATTATGTATGTGGTGTGATTTGCTGTGCTGTCGACTACAAAAATGAAGGTTTTCTTCCTGGTCTTGCCCTGGGTCAGGGACGGGCCTGCTAGTAACACATTTAATCTATTGTTTTTTTCCTCCTTTCTTGTGCACATGGCTATTATGTTATGTGTGACTACTTCTTTATATCTTATTATTTGAGCGAGAGGGGTTGTTGTAGTGGGTATTTTTTTATTTCATTTTTTTAATATATAGTATGTGAATCTAGCAAAGCAGTTGATTTGGTTGTTCGAGGCTTGTTAAAATATCTTATTCATACCTCATTTTTAAAGAAAAATTGAATTTTACTTCTAGTTTTTTGCACTTTCAGTTTTCTTATTGTAAGCTGGGTTTTGTTGGTGATGAGAAGATGATTGTTGAATGAAATAGGGTTTGGGAAATTCGGTAATAATGATGATCTGTTTCAGTTGTTGATATTGCAAATTTAAGGGGTGTTTGGTATAAAATTAGGATCATAAATGGTAACATTAAGTGATAGTATTACTTGTTTATTATAATTAATGAAATGAAATGGGAACGAATCCGAATGATAAGGATTTTGTTTCTATAAGGTTGAGAAAGGTAACAAAATGGTGGTAATAGTTTCACTTAGGAAATGGTGTGTGTTGCCAACTTCTCATATCAAACAACAGTCAATGGAAATTCTTACCGGTCTGTCAGGAACTATTAGCTTAGTTATATATTTCCAATTAATTTTTAATCATCATTTAGTTGTATTTTGTTGGTTTACACTTTACACTAAGGGAGTGTTTGGTATAAATTTTGGAATGGAAATAAATAGAAAGAGAATGGGTAACATTAAGGGTCCGTTTACTTTGGTGTAAAATATTTTAGATGTAAAATGATTTTATATAAAAAACATTTTAGGTTAGAAAACTCATTTTCATTTAAATTTTCCATTGTTTAGTTGCACGGAAAACAAGTTTTATTCTCAAATTTGGAGGAAAATGTTTCCAATAGGATGTAAAATGAGTTTTCACCCAAAGTTTTACATTTTATTTTTTCATCCAAAGTAAACGATGTAAAATGAGATTTCACCCAAAGTTGTACATTTTATTTTTTCATCCAAAGTAAACGATGTAAAATGAGTTTTCACCCAAAGTTGTACATTTTATTTTTTCAGAGAAAACATTTGTCGCTCTAGTAAACGGACCCTAAGGGATACCATTATTTGTTGTTTTGTATTGAGAAAATATAATGAAAACAAATTAGATGAAAAGATTTTATTTTCCACAAGGTTGAAAGGAGTAACAAAATGGTGGTAAATCGTTTCCATTAGGAAAGAGTATGTGTTACCAATATCTCATATCAAACAATTGGTAATGTAAATGCTTATTTGATTCAATTTTTAACACTAAAAAATAACAATACCAAACATGTTCTAATAGTTGGCATGGTGGTTTGAATGGACTGTTTTCCTGTACTGCTCAATTCTCTAGTTTGGTGTTCATCTTTGATTCTGTACTGAGTAAATAGGTTGAAGTTGTGAATTAATATTGTGAATTTGTAAAATAAAGGTGCATGATGAAGAGTTTGAGGCAATGGGAAATGTCGGTTGCACCTCGAGATGAAGGAGAGGCAGCGTTGGACTAGTGAGGAGGACGCAATACTAAATGCATATGTGAAGCAACATGGTCCAAGAGAATGGCATCTTGTTTCACAGCGAATGAACGCACCCTTAGATAGGGATGCAAAGTCTTGTTTAGAGAGGTGGAAGAATTATCTTAAGCCAGGAATTAAGAAAGGATCGCTAACAGAAGAGGAGCAGCGACTTGTGATTCGTCTCCAAGCCAAGCACGGGAACAAATGGAAGAAAATAGCTGCTGAGGTACCCGGACGTACTGCCAAAAGGTTGGGTAAGTGGTGGGAGGTGTACAAGGAGAAGCAACAAAGGGCAAAAAATGAAACCAGCAAGTCCTTAGAGCCAATCGAAGAGGGCAAGTACGATCATATTTTGGAAACTTTTGCTGAGAAGCTAGTGAAAGAAAGAGCTGCACCAGGACCCCCGTTTCTTATGGCTACGACCTCAAACGGAGGATTTCTACATACTAGTAGTGATCCTCCTCCTCCGGCCCCACCTCCTCCTCCTCATTCGGCTCCTCCTACAACATCAATGTTTCCTCCATGGCTTTCGACTTCAAATGGAGGGAGGCCGCTGCCTTCTTCTCCTTCAGTTACCTTAAGTCTCTCGTCTTCAACCATTCCCGCACCTACCCCAACCCCAACACCAACCCCAGCTGCAGTGGCTTGGCACTCTCAAGCCCACAACATGGATAACTCAGCCCCTCTTAGTTTGGGGTGCTTGCAGCCTGGGGTACTTCCTGAGCAGATGCTAATGTCTGAGCTAGTGGATTGCTGTAGGGAGTTGGATGAAGGTCACCATGCATTGGCGGCTCATAAGAAGGAAGCAGCGTGGAGACTGAAGAGGGTGGAGCTTCAACTCGAGTCAGAGAAGGCGTGTAGGAAGAGAGAGATAACAGAAGAGATAGAGGCAAAGATAACTGCTCTCAAGGAACAGCAGAAGGTAAGCATCGAGAGAATCGAGGCAGATTACTGGGATCAACTGTCTGGGCTACGCAGAGACGCTGAAGCAAAAGAGCAGAAGCTGACTGATCAATGGGCTGCTAAGCACATCAGGATTACTAAGTTGCTTGAACAGTTGGGTTGCCGCACTCGCCTCCCCGAACTTAATTGATATTCTCTCACTCTCTTCACCATTAATGAATGGCCTACCAATTTCTACTCCTAAACTACATCCATGTTTCCTTGTTTGTATTACTGCTTATCTATTTGCTGCTGTTTCCCTTGTTTTTTTTTTTGGGGCATTGTTCTCCGCCTATTATGCTTTTGTTTATTTCGCTATCACGTGTATGCGAGAACATATATATTATTAATTTATGTTCCAATTAATCCTTAATGTTGCTATTTTGCCTGGTTCGCTAGATGAGGTCGTTGTAGTTATAAAAAATAAAAAATAATTCTAGAAAATACTATAGAATTCTGTTATTGTTTTTATTTTTTCAATGCTTACACTAAATCAGTCATTATTTACTATGAGAATTCTCAAGTTGAATTTAAAATTAATGCACAAATCATTAGAAATCGGATGGGTACAATAATTGATGAAGAAGTAATCAAAAGAGCTATAATTAATATTATAAGGAAAAAAAGGGTTAAAAATTGTCTAACAAAATGACACTTGGCAAAAAAGTTTTGTGTTGATTTTAAAAAACAAATTGAGAGGGGATATTATTAATTTGAATCAAATTGTTTTATTATTTCTTTAAAATAAGGTTTAAAATGTATAGAAGTTAAAAGAAATTACTTACAAAATAATGAAAGAATTATAGAGATCTAATGATAAATTTGTCTTGAGAAAAAAAGGGGAAAAAAAGAAGTCATTAAGCTTAAATATGACACGTGGCAGAGCTGAAGTAAGGATTAGCAAATGGATGATATGTGACACTTAAAACTTAATGTTTTAAATATTTAATTATAGATATAGATATAGATTATAGATTATGGTGAATATTAACTAATCCAGTAGATGAACGGATGTTTTATTTTAGTAATCATTTCAAAATTATTACCATTTAAAAAAATATATTAAATGTTTATTTAGCAGAAGTGTTCATAGAAATATACTCCGTACTTGGTTAAAAGGGTAATTTCTTTAGAGGTATTGCTATTTTCACCCTTTTACTAATCACTCATATTTTATTAATTGTATTTAGAGAAGGTAATTGTGTCAACAAATCTGACACAATGTTGCTATCAGATGAGTCCAACAGAAAAAAAAAAATAAACACTTATCTGGACAAAATAGTCATTTATCCGGACAAAATAAACACTAATCTGGTGAAAATAAACTCTCACCTGAACAATATTAACACTAACCCGGAGAAAACAACACTGACCCCGGAGAAAATAAATAGTCATCTGGAAAAAATAACCATTAACCTGAAAAAAATAATACTAGCTCTAGATAAAATAAACATTCACCTAGAAAAAATTAACACTCACCTATACAAAATAAACACTCACCTAGAAAAAAGTCACTTCACTGTATTTCATGAAATAACTTGTAGTCCTGGAAAAATTTCTAACTGACATGTACGAAACGATGAATAGACCTGGACAAATTTTATGAGGATCTGGACAACGAATTATCCAGGTCTTTAAACTGATCTAAAATTGTAACGACTAGCATCGTCATCGTGATCTTCAAACTTTTCCAAAAATCATATCTAGAATGCAAAATTTAACCAGCAACAAGTAGGACCACGATCACCATTGAAATGAACAACAGCAGCAACAAATTAACCTCCAAAATTTAGATAATATCATGTCTCCGACCAAAAATATATTCAAACCAAATCTACTCTATACGGCATAATAATTCAAAGGAAAAATTCATATGAATAATCCCAACTATTGGAGGTCTTCCAATATTAATCCCAACTATAAGTTATTACACTATAATCCAAACTAAGGGGTAGTTTTATGATATTAGTCCATACTAACTTTTGACCGGCTCCAATTTCCTTCGTAGAAAGGGAGGAAGGTATAGTCAAGTACAATAAATAAGAAAAGAGGAAAGATGATGGATATTTTATGAAATGGTGACCGATTACAATAGGTTAAATAATTCAATGGACTAATATCATAAAATAACCCCCAAAGTTTGGATTATATTGTAATAACTAATAGTTGGGATTAATATTGGAAGACGTCCAATAGTTGGAATTATTTATATGAATTTTTCCTAATTCAAAAGCGTTCATCATTAAACCGCGGAAATCAACATGAAAAACAAATAATCATTGATTTATTAAATTGAAGGAACAAACACCTGAACAAGTTGAGCAACATGATCAAACAAAAATTTATCCATAATTAAGAAAACATGAAGGAAAAAAAAGTGGATTAACCTTGGTAGATGTTGAAACATGATTAAGCTAAGAGTGAATAGAAGCTCAATTGATTGATTAAAAATGCAATAAAGTAGAGCTTATTGTAATACCCCGAAATTTGGGGCCAGAAAATTTCGCGGTTATTAATATTATTTTGCTAATCTAAGTCCAAAGGGCCCATTATTTGGACTGTTTAATTCTTATTTCTTCTAACTTATTATGAAATTGGGTCTATGACCCAATCTCCTCTCCCTTGGCCGGTTCCCTTTTGTTATGGCCAAGGATTATTTTTAAGGGTTATTATTAATTAGGTAAGCCCATAACTATTTTTGTCTAATTAAGAAAAAACCCTAAAGTGTACTTAGTCTACCCTAATTACTAAGTCTTCTAATTGAGCCAACTATCCTATTTCTACTCCAACCTACACGGCCCCCTTATGCTTTGTTGGTTTTATTTTTCTTTTTTTGTTCCTTATATTATTAATAAGGAACAAGCCCTAAACTTATGTTTCCTTTACACATATTTTCTATAAATTCTAAACTCACAAAAACCCTAGTATTTTACTCAAGAGAGCCGTGTGGTTTTCGAATCCCGAAGGGCTGATCTTCTTGGAATTTTAATGCGATTCAGGTAACTAGTCTGTTTCTTTTAAATTTGGTACAAGTTTTCTACATAATTAATTAGGATTAAATCATGAAAACGGTTAGGAAATTAAAGGAATTAGTATCATGTTAAGGTTAAGAATTTCGAACCATGTGATGAATTATTATGAAAATTTCTTGATCCTTTTATGTAGTTTCTTGAAATCTTTAATTGTTTAATAATTATTTGTATGAATTTATTTCTTAATCAAATCTTATTATTTCTTGATGAATTTTTCGTGGGAGTTTCTTTACTGTTTTATTATGAATCATGATTTATTTCGTGGTAAAATTCGTCTTTTTTCTTGCTTATAATAATTTAATCTTTCAAACCGGTAAAACTGTCCAGATTTAGTTTACGAATTATTCAAGACACCTAATCAATTCGTATGGCTACAAAATTTTATGTGGAAGTCAGTAATAGTGTTTTACAGCTTATGTTAAATTTTCGAAATTTTTAAAGATCGTTTTCTATGGCAGAAAAATCTGAAACTGAATTCAGCCTAATCTGATTTGTTAGTTATAAAATCACTTAAAAATAGTAAATGATGTTATTTTTGGACGAAATTTATGCAAGTTAGAACTTGAACCCATGTTTAACCCCCATCAAAAATTCCAGATTATTTGATACCTTTAGACGGTCGTTCTTAATTTAATTCTTTAAATCAGATTGTGTAAAATAGGGTGATTGAATTATTAAAACATGTTATTATAAATTCTTGAATTGTTCTTGATATATCTTGGCCCTATAATTTCCGTGTAATATTATAAATTTAAAGGATTAACTTTTGATCTTGTTCTTGATTAATCTTGATGTCTTGATGTTGTTGCATAATTTATTTATTAATTAGGTTAATTTATTTAATTATTGATAAAGGTATTTAATTAATTTAAAGTGTTAATTTTGGTATTATTTCTCCAAAATGTCGAGTGATGTCAAATATGGAAAATAGGATTTTTATCATGTTTTAGGTAACTTATGTAGCTAATTGTTATTTTATATGACTTATTGAAATGTTTATATGATGATATGATGAATTTATTTAATTATTATTTTTAGTTTAAAAATGTCGTGTGGTCTCATATTTTATTTGATCAATTTTAGTTTAATTTCTGACTTACGATATTAATAAAAGATAATTTTAGGAATTATTATAATTATTATAACTAAAGGAATTATCAGGGATAAGTGACAATATGAAGGGAAATAATAATATGACAAAAGGGTAAAGTTACAACATGATAATAACGAAGAAGATTTTAGGAAATAATTATTATTATTATTATTATTATTATTATTATTATTAAATGAGTCAGTAGGGATAAGTTGCAATAGGAAGGGAAAGTATAATAATATAATAATATAATAATATTGAAGGAAAGGAAACAGTGTAAAAGGATATTGAATTGTTTCGATCTCTGGCTATGAAAGACTTGATATTTAAGATGGCCAATATACGTGCCGCACCTCTCTTTCCTGGGACTTGGAACATTTCATTTCCGATTACGGTCACCTAGTACTTCCAAGTATAAGAAAGATAATAAGTATTAAGGACGCCCCTTTGATGGCGCAAAGGTCATTAATCGGGTTAATAAGTATTAAGGACGCCCCTGCGATGACGCAAAGGTCATTAATCGGGTTAAGTCGTTGCCACTGCCAGACTGCGGTATCTGCGCAGTTCTTGATTCTAGGATATGTAGTCGTCTAGGTAGTTCTCGCAAAGGAGGGCTATTTAGGGGTTATGGCCATAACTTAGGATTAGTTCTCGCAAAGGAGGGCTATGGGTTGGACGCAAAGGTTCACCCCGGCATATTTTAGGAAAGTTGTGGTACACACGGGATCCACAACGAGCTATAAAGACCGGTCCGCTAAGAAGATAAGACGATATGACATGTTAAGATAAGAAGTTATGTTATGATTATATTATATGATATGTTATGATAAGATATAAAATTAGCTAAGTTATGATAATCTATGTATTTCATGAAGTCATTTACAATAAGATAAGAATGGAATGGGATGTATAAAATAATATGTATAAGTCTTCCGCTGTGTACGTCTGTATTTGTACGTTGTAGGTATTCGGGTATGTATGTATACGTATATGTATTTGTATGGTGAACGTATTTTGTGCCTGTATTGTATACATATTTTGTATGTACTCTAACTGTATTTTGCAGGTGTTTCATACGAAAGGTATACGAATTTTTGTACGTATTTTTATATGTATCCTGTATGCATTTTTGTACGTAATGTTATATGTTATGTATGGTTTTCATGAACGATTCTATGCTATTATGTGGTTAGCGGTCCCTCATTTAAGCAGGACAGCCTAGTTACTCGCCACTGACGGTGGACCCCCCATTTCAGGTGATGATGCAGACGCATAAGTGGGCTCGTATGGATCGGGTTGTGAGATGTGATGAGATTAGCTTAGTGAACCCAGAGTCTATTTATGTTTTTCTATTTATTTATTAAGTATTTATCCCGGCTTGTTGGGATTAAACAACATTTCAATATGTACTTTAGAGTTTACTTTTGGATTTTAAGACTAGTAGTTATTACTTTAATAAATAAAAGATCAATTGTATTTAGAATATGTTATTTTTGTTACGTTTATGCTTAGTAATGATCCATTTGTCGATTTCCATTGTAAATCGACAGTCTAAAAAGTCGGGTCGTTACACTTATATCGTTTTTTTCTTTGCCCTCGACTATTTAATTGGGAGGTATTGTTAACAGGCGCTCTGACCATATATTATAGTCAAATCGTCTGACATTATACTTTCACTTGCATTAAATGGTCGAAAATGAGGATCATTCGGTAGCAACAGTCACAGGTGGATTTCATGAAATATGGGATCAAAATTCAAAGTAGTTCAATGAAAAAGCTAATATAAAGCAAAGAGTGAATCATATTTCGACAGTAGAAGGTGAAGATGAGCAATGGGCAGAGGTTGATCAGGGTTTGTAGGATGTGATTGTGAGCTACTTTGTTGACATTTTCGGCTCGTCGAACCTGTTGAACCATGTTTGATTTGAATGATGACAAATCAGTTTTCTATACTTGATTGATATGTATGATTGTGTATAAACAAGTTGAATCAAGTCAGGATACATCAAGGCAAGATTTAGAGAGAAGAACTTCAGAGTCTTGAGATACTTGAAGATCAGAAGACAACAGTTTGGAGCTTTTAATTTTATGTAAATTAGGATTTTCTTGTAAAATAAACTTAGGGAAGTAAGGCTAAGGCATAAATGAAAAGAAGTAAGAAGGGTTGAAGTTTATGTCTAGTAAAGAGAACAGTCAAAGAACAATCCTCTTTATCAGACATAAAATTAGTAATGCTGAGACCATTGTGGAAACAGACCTCAGTATTACGCACGTGCACTTAAGTAATCAGTATTGATATTTTAACACCAAAAAAATGTTTTGAAATTCAAATGACCAATATTGATTACTTAGGTTTTGGAATATTTGCTAAAATCAAATACACAATCAACTCATTTAATGCAACGTACCACTTTGGACTTTAGTGTACCTTCCACTAACCCATTACAAGTAGTGGAAGGGAACAAAGTCTGATTT
The DNA here is from genome assembly GCA_951394345.1 of Salicornia ramosissima. Lineage (NCBI taxonomy): Eukaryota > Viridiplantae > Streptophyta > Magnoliopsida > Caryophyllales > Amaranthaceae > Salicornia > Salicornia ramosissima. The sequence continues at coordinate 26,872,448 of OX596234.1, read as the reverse complement.
AGTACTATTGTACTTGTGTCAGTTGATTTGTTTGTATTATTTAAGCAACACTTCCATGCACATTTAGGGTGACGATTTTCGTTTGCAAAAACGCCCACTCTTGAAAAACCCTAAAACCCTCTTGCTCTCCAAAAGAAAAGAAGCTATATGTCCAAAAGTTCATCCTTAGAGAAAAAATTATCTCCATACTCATCTTCAAGAGATAACTTACGGAGAAATAGATTATTGTATTTGAACCACTTAGAGGGAAGTGGTTGGGGAGTGTTATGTGAGCACTGAGTGAACTGTTAGAGTTAACAGTTGGGGAATTGTTTGTTACATAGTTGTAGCATTTAATTGCGTGTGTAACCATTGTTATTTTTCAGAGTTGATTAATAATATTAGTGAGATAGTGGAGGACGTAGGCTTATTGAGAAGCCGAACCTCGTTATTATTTTATTTTTATTTTCCTTTTTCTTTATTTACTTTCTTGTACTAGCCTAATTACCAAATTAACCCTCTCTTATTACTCTCCACTATAAATACCCATTTTAGGGTAATGAGAGAGGGGGAGAGCTAGGTTTTGAGGAATAGAGCCTCATTTTAGGATTAGATTAGGGATTTTCTTTACTTTTCTCTCTCCTCATTTTGTTCAAGTTACAATTTTTAATCAATTAAAGCATCAATTTTTAGGTAAATTCTTCTCTCTTCTCTTTACTTTAGTTGTTTAATTGTCTGTTTATTTAGTTTTATACTAGTTTAGAATAGAAATTTCATGTTAGTTGTTTATTTTATTTAAAGTTTAAATCTGTTAATTTGTAGTGTTAGTTTATGATTAGTTTTAGTCTATGCTTTATTTTGATGATATTAGTTGTTAGTAGTTTTATTATTCATCTATTTTCATGTTTGATTAGTTTATTTTGGTAGTATTGGTTTGTAGTTTATTAATTTCAACCTTTTAGAGTTTTATTGACTATGTTTGTAGTTGGTAGTTTAATTAGTTTATTTATTGCAATTAGAATTAGTTTAATCATGACATTACCCTTCTTAGGCTAGTTCTCTAGCTAGGGAAGGGGGTGTAATGGATTGAAATGGCATTTTGGTGATAAACTTGGGATTTTGATGATTGGTTTTGTATTGGTAGTTGACTTAGAGGTTTTATTGAAGTAAAGTGTGGAATTTGATCACTTTCATACTTGAATCCATAGCTTATCATGTATTACATGGAAGTGAGTATGTGAGGAACCGAAAGCTAAGTTTAACTAGACCACGACCACCGCGGCGGGGTTGGGAAGCTAGTGTGTCTATTGTGTGCGCGGGAGAGACCCTTAGGTGTTAGCGATATGAACTTGAGCGATTATGTGCACGGGAGCGACTAGTTGTTTATGCCCTTATCTTCCCTCAATACATGATTATCACCATTATCCTTTGTTTGTTTGCCCAATTGCTTGTCCTACCCATGATGCCCCCTTTTCCTAGTGGTTGTTTTAATGCTTTATCTTAGACTTTAGTCGTTTTATTTTCCCTTAGTCTTGTTAGTTGTAGTTCATTTTAGTTAGTTGTTTTAGTTTATCTCTCAATTATCTCAAAAACACAAAATAGATCCTCAAATAGCAAGATTGACCTAGAAGCAATCCCGATCACCTACCTCTTTGTGGATTCGACCACTTACTCCATTATACTACCCTTTTAGGTTAGTTAGGAATTAGGATTTTTATTCTTGACCCAACTTCAAGGAAGTAACGACCCCTAGGAGCCGATCATTCACCCTCAAACAGCTCCGGGTACTTCTGCCTCATGGACGCCTCTGTCTCCCAAGTCGCTTCCTCATGGTGCTGATTTCTCCACAACACCTTGACTAGCCGGACTTGCTTACGCCGGAGGGTCCTTACTTCGCGATCCAAGATCTGAACTGGTCGCTCCTCGAACGTCAGATTCGGCTCAAACGTGGTCGATTCCACTGGAATTACGTGGGTAGGATCATGTACATATTTGCTTAGCTGGGAAACATGGAACACATCGTGAACATTAGACAACCAAGGTGGTAATGACAACCGATATGCCACCTCCCCAACTCGTTCTAGTATATCGTAAGGTCCCACGAATTTCGGTCGGAGTTTCCCCTTTTGACCAAAGCGAGCCACTCCTTTGAATGGTGAAACCTTAAGCAAGACTCTGTCACCTACCTCGGCGTAGGACTTCTAACAACTCTGCGCGGCCTGCATCTTAGACCGTATGACTCGGACCTTCTCTACGGTATCTCGTACCATCTCAGGTCCCAAAGCCACAGTATCACTGATATCATTCCAACAAATCGCACTCCGACATTTCCTGCCATACAGGGCCTCGTACGGAGCCATGTCGATGCTGGAGTGATAATTGTGATTATAGGAAAACTCCACCAAGCAGAGCATACACACCCAAGACTGATGATACTCCAGACTACATGCTCGTAACATATCCTCTAGAGTCTGGATGGTCCTCTCAGTCTGACCATATGTCGCCGCGTGAAATGCGGTGCTCAGCTTCAACTTCGTCCCAAAGGCTTCCTGAACTGATTTCCAGAAACAAGACAAGAATCTCGGATCTCGATCAGAAACTATCTCCCTCGGAACTCCGTGAAGTCGGATAATGTTCTGGGTATAAGCCTCCGTCAGGCGCTCCATCGACCAGGTCATCTTCATTGGTATGAATCTAGCGACCTTGGTCAACCTATCCAGTATTACCCAAATGACGTTCATACCATTACACGTAGGTAGGCTAACCACGAAATCCATAGATACCGACTCAAATTTCCAGGTCGGAATCGGTAATGGCTGCAAAAGACCTCCAGGTTTCTGGTGCACGATCTTAACCTTCTGACAGACTAAACATCGAGCTACAAACTCTGCTACATCCCTCTTCATCTTAGGCCACCAGAACTGGCCCTTCAGGTCCTGATACAGCTTGTTACTGATCAGTCCATCTTAGGACCGATTTTTACGACTCTTTTCGCTTGTTTTCCGCGCATTTTAGGCTTAGTTTTCCATGTTATAAGCCTTTTTAGCTTAGTTTAAGTTTATTTAGAGTTTTTGTTGAATAATGTAGTTATTTTATAGTTGTTTTTGTCAATAATTGAGCTATTTTGTGTTACTTATGCCTTTTTTTTCTTTAATGCAGGTGTTTTGCGGGTGTCCAAATGATTTTGAAAGCCGTCAAGGGTCGTGAGAGGTCCCAAGAAACTTAGAGAAGCATGTCGCAAAGCCAAGACCACAAGACAAGGCAGAGTACCATCAAAAGGGCATTTTTGTAATTTTTAGGCTTGTCGGGCCCGAGGCCCAATGTCTCGGGAGGCGTGCCGACCCGTCCCGAGAAGCCCGAGAAAAAGTTGGAAGCATTTGGGTCAAGAGATGGTCGCGGGCAGAGGTCTAGGCGCGCCCACGCTAAATGAAAATCACCCGCGACAGCCCCCAAAGAAAGCGACGCCCAGTCTAGCTCGACCTCTCACTCGCGGCCGCACCACCACCATCGTTGCGCCCGCGGCGCCAGCTACCCGCCCGCGAAACCCCCTCCGCGCGTCCGTGATCGATCAGGCCGCTGCAGTTCAGTTTTCTCAGCCTGTTCGTGGTTGCTCGTGCTGTTCTAAGCTTTGACTTGTGCCTCTTCTATGCTTGGCCCCCTTGTTTTCCTACTTGTATATATACATTCTAAGGTCCTTAAACATAAGAACAACATTTTAGCTTAGTTTTAGGTCCCAAAAATCAGATTTTCTTAGGGTTTGAGGAGACAAAAACCCTCTCTTCCTCTTCCCATGGTTAGGGTTTATGTTTGGTTTTTGTTCCATAGCTTTAAGTCTAGTTTTATCTCTTGATTTTGGGTGTTTATTGAAGATGATGAATGGATTTGAAGGTTTGCTCAAGTGACATGTTCAATCCAACAACTTTGCTCATCAAATTTCAATAAGTTCTCATTTTCTCTTCTTTGCTCTTTCTTTATTTTTCTTATGCTTTCAATCTTGTTTTTCTCATGTTTTTGAAGTAGTATAGTGTTTAAATTATGAAAGTTGATGGTTCTTTACTTTATTTTCTTGCTCGTTGGTAGATTTAATGTTTAATTTTAGTACAATGTTTGTTGGTAGATTTAATGTTTAATTTTTCTCATTTTCTCATGTTTTTATGCTTCATTTTTAGTACAATGCTCTTGTTCATGTTTTATGAGTAGTTAATTTCTAGGGTTTGAAGGTGATGGGTTCATGACTTGAAATTGGGGGTTTTCATATAGTTTTAAGTTAAATTGTGTTCATGGTTGGTTAATGTTGGTGTCAATGAACTTAGAGATTAGCTAAAGGCCATAGTTAATTTCTTGGTATTTTCGAAGTATAATAGGGCTTTGTCTATGAGGTAATTATGCTTTGATTTTCATTGCCCAATGTTTCTAGTGAGACCATTACAACGGGATTTGGTGGTCGAGCTAGGAATCCACTTTAGGTACGTTGTTAGTGAGACTATTACAACGGGAGTCGGTAGTCGAACTAGGAATTTACTTCTAGTGAAACCTTGGTATAATTGTTATCATTGAATGTAATAATAACGTCCATTCGGGAGACGTCGTTATTGTTATATTCATGCGTCAACTCCTAAATCATTCCGGGATGAGGTCTAGGTACTTTATTAGAGTTTAATTCCCCTTCCTTGATTTAGTTCGTTCTTTAGACTTTTTGAAGTAATTCCCCCGAAATCAAGTGAACTCGGATCCGACAACCCTAGAACTTAGTTCATTATCTTTCGCATTTGCATTCCATTATAGTTTTAGCTTCCATTTCAACAACAAAACCAAGATCCTCAATGGACCTAAATCGCGCAACACAATTCACGACTTGTTCCCCGTGTTCGACTCCCCCACTTATACTACAACGGGGGTTTTATTTGTTTGGGGAAAGAGCCCCAAACAACCCCTTCATCAAAATGGCGCCGTTGCCGGGGAACAACGGTTGAGTTAATTTTTCTTGATTGAGTTAATTACTTTATTTTTCTTTTCTTTTGATTTTTTTCTTTTGATTTTATTTTGTTTTCTTCTTTCCCAAAAATTTGAAAAAAAAAAACAATTTTGAAAGAAAAAAGGGAGGTTTTTATTTTTTTTTTGGCTATTTATTTATTTAACAATAATTGCTTGTATTTGTTTCGAATTTTGGTTTCATGATGGCAAGCTTATCTATTCCTCAAATCGAAGGTGAGTCATTTTGGAAATATTTCAATAGAGTTCAAGGTATAGTCCCAATTAGTTGGGATGATAATTTGTTGAATATATGTGAGGTGATTTACATGGGTTTCAATGCTTTTACTTTGGATGTTGTTGAGTCTATGCATAACTGTGAGTTTCGAGCTTTGTCCCTAGGAAATGCTTGGAATTTTATTGTTGGCTAGCCCAAGACACTTATGAATGGGACATGGGTACCCATTCTAGCCAAGTCCAACCCAACTTCGATTCATTTCCTCCTATTTCTCCTAATTGTAATGATGTGCACCCCAATTTTAATTCTTCACTTGATTGTACACATTACAATCAAGATTCTCATGTTTCTAGTGATGAGATTAGCTATGACCCTTCCCTTCTTGATGAGTTTCTAAGACCTTCAAACTTTTTTCATACAAGTGTTTGTACTCCTAAAGCGATTAAGGGGTATAATGACTTGATTGACATGTGTTTTAAGATCCTTAAATGTCTCACATTAGAAAGTGAGGGAAGGCGAGTCATCAAAGTGCAGATAAGTAAATTAATAAAGAGACTTGAGATATTAGAATCTTGCTTAGAGGATGAGATGGATGATTTTGGATTTATGGTTTATTGTGAGGGTGGTTGTGGCAAGGATGACCCGAGCTCTTCTTTGAGGAATCCGATTCAAGAAGAGGTGGATGTCGCTCAAAAGGATGATGATAATTCCTTTGAACTAGTTTTGACATCTCCCTATCCTCTTGAGCCGACCACTCCTTCCTTTCTTTCTTCACCTAAATCATCCAAGCTCCATGTTTCCAATGAGGAGGAAGAGGATTTGTTGCTTTTAGTTGATGAGGTTTTTACATTTCTTGATGGCAACGATGTTGAGTATGGAGAAACTCTTAGGGTTTTGAGTGATTGTGTTGGTAACGTAGCCCATTGTGACGACTCGAGTAATAGTGAGGATGAGGAGTTTTATTTTGAATTTGAAAACCCTCTCTTTGAGATTGATGATGATACTTGCGAGTTTCTAAATCCTCTTTTTGAGGATGATGATGAAATTTGTGAGTATCAAAATCCTCTCGTTGAGAATGTTGATGTTAAGTCTCCCTATTCTATTTTCATCGAGTCTCTTCCTTGCCCCACCTCACATAGGGCGTGTGTCCTAGTTCCTTCATCACCCGTTTCTCTTCCGCCTTATTTGTGTTGTCCATCATTTGATGAGTTCTTAGCCCCTACTGAACCTCGTGACTACTATTTTGAAACCAAAGCGGCAAAAATGTATAGTGATGATATTTTTTCTTCTTTTAATTATTTGGATTTCGAATTTTCTTCTTATTTTATTGATGTTCCTTTTTCTTTTAATTTTATCCCCCCTCCCCCACATAAGCAAATGGTGACGATCCTTCTCATTTTCCCTATTTAATTCTCTTTGCTTACGTGGTTCTCTCTCGATTTAGTGGCGATATCCATGACACGCTACTACGAGCTCTGCGATGCTATATACTAGATAGCATCCTTTTTTCCCTTTTATATAGTTTTACTTGGCTTTCCCCTCTTTTCTTTTAGTTCTTTTATCTGTAATTAATTTGTTTTTGGAGTTTGGTGCTTGCTTTCTCTTCTTTTGCAGGTTTGATGCTTAAGCAACACAAGTGGATCATGTATGTTGCTAAAATGTAAAATTGAGGTTGATTTGCTTATTTAATTTTGAAGCCTGCTTTGGTGAGATCTTTCCAAACGCTCTTTTATTTCCCTTGTTTTCTTAGTTTTAGGGTTAGGTCTAGGTGGAGATGATTGTTCGAGGATGTTTGACTTTTAATTTTGGCTCTTAAGCCCTTGAGGACATTTGGATATCGATGGCGTTGGGCCTCAATTTATTTATTTGTTTGATGCTTGATTGGTTATTTGAGAGTCATTCATGCTTGGATTTTTTTTTTCTCACTTTCGTATAGTTTCTTATTTTGTTTTTCCTTTTTTTCCCCCCTTCTATTTCTTTTCTTTTCTTTTCAAGGCAAAGTGTATTTTTGGTTTTGTTTTTAGTTTGGACTTGATCGTTTAGAGTCTTGGACTTTGAATGCATTCCTTCCTAATTATTATTCCGAGCACTAACTTATCGAGAAACCAAGGTATTAATATCCTAATAAGCAATCGAAAGAACAAAGATAACGAACATAATTTCAAGCTTAGCTTGAAGCTTATTTTCCTAATTTTCGGCGTGCTCCAATTAGGAAAATGGGGGCTAATTGTTATGGTGCATTTTAGCTAACCTGATTACAGGTAGGAAGCCGAGCCTCAGCTTGGTAAGCCGAGAGTTACAGGTTATAAGACAAGGACATGCCGGGAGTAGCAGGAGCATAAGCAGGAACAGATACATAAGCCGATGATGCTAGGTATCGGGTTCATAAGCTGGAACATAAGCTAGATCTTGTACATAAGCTGAGCGTAAGCTGGAACATAAATTGGATCAGGTTCATAAGCTGGATGGTGCTAGTTATCGGGTTCAAGCTGAGAAGCAAGTAAAGCCGAGGAGCGGAGATGCAGGTCTACGTTAGAAGATTCTGGAAGGAAGCACGAGTTGTAATTCAGACTAACTGCCAAAGTCAAATGAAGAGTGGATGAATAATAGGAGATGTACGCTGACGTGGCAAGAACAAGTCTTCCACCTTGGTCATACATGCCCCACGTAAATAGGGAGTGATTACTAAGTTGTTGCATGGTCTCACACATCCCAAGAAAATAGGAAGTTGTTCCTATTTTGATGGAACGACTGGTTATCAATTAGAATAAGTTAAATAGAGGCAGAAATCAGTTGTAAAAGGCCAGATTATTATTATCATTCATCATCACATATACATTACTCTAGAGAAAACAAAAGGAAGCAACCCGCGTAGCAGAAGGCCAGGAGGAATATCAGCAACAAACTCCTACATTTTAGCAAACAGTTTTACCAAGTCAAACCACTAAGGACCACTTACCTATTTTCTAGGAGAGTGGGCAGCATGGGTCAACTGCACTATTTGCCTATATAAGTGTTCAAGGAAGGAAAAAAAGGGCAATTCATTCGGTCAGAAAACAAGAGAAAAAACCCTATTGCAAACCCGTATCTACACAACCCAAAAATAATCTGCTTAGCATGTCTAACCAGACAGTTGTCGTTTGTACTCGAAAGAAGCAGGGCATATTGCCCATACCACTAGGGTGCTACCCAGCTAGTTTTAGCCATTTTTAATGTATATAACTCGAAATATTGTACTTGTACCGAACGACTTTTATGCCCGAATCATAGTGGATTGGTGGACTCATAGCCACCCGCGGTTTTTTCCCTTGTTCTTGGGTTTTCCGCGTCACCATTTTCTTGTGTCTTCTCTCTTTTATTTTTCGCCATTTATTTTCCGTACCTTAGTCTAGCTATCGCCCGTTCTAACCTTAAATTGTCATCTTGACGATTTTTGGCCAAAACAGTCCACATGGTTTGAGATGTTGGGGTTGATTTTCAAATATTGATATGCTAGGTTTTAGAGCTTTAAAGTTCATGAAACTTAAACTCTTGGGTTGTGGTATGATTGGTGATGCTTTGCTAACTAGTTGAATCCCTAGAGGTAGTATTTGCATTTCACTATCCTTAACACGTGAGGAATTGTCAAATCTTTCAAGCCTTCAACATTGTTTTGTTTGAGTGGCGATAGGATCCTTGTCATAGCTTAGCTTGATCAAGAACTTGATTCATGACTCGCCGAGACCGCGACCGAGCTACACTAGGGGAGGGCGGAGGCATTCATTTCTTAGTTGTTTTCCATTATTTTATTTTTCATTTCCCTTTTCGTTCTAGTATTTTGCTTTTTTTTCACTTTTCTAGGTTTTTGCTTTGCATTTATCCTTTGGAGCCCTTTGAGCTTAGCCTTTCCCATTCTTCTAGCCACATTACTAGCCTTATATGCCCCTTGTTTTGTTTTATACCCCATTAGGTATAGTGAAGCAATTGGAGCATTGTGGTTTGTATATGTTTTGTAATGGAAATTTGTGGAGAAGTAAGGGAGTTTTCCTAAGCTAGAGTGTGTTGATTTGCATAGTTGTAAGCAAAAGCCGACCTAAGTTGAAAAAGGCAAGGTCATGTTGAATAAATAAATAAAAGGGGAAACATTGGCCAAAAAAAAAATGCTTTTAAAAAAAATGAAAAGTTGAAAAAAAGTGAGCATTTATTCCTTTCTTTTTCACAATGATGACATTGTGTGCTTTAAGCTTGGGCGAGGAGGAGTAATGCGAAAAATTGTGTAAATTTTTTTAAATTTTGTTTATTTGTTTAAATAAGCTTGGGGGATTTTGTGTGTATATGTGTGGAGTATTAGGAGTTTGTTTGCTATTTGTTGCTCATTGGCACTTATTTGCTTCACTATTTAGGTTTTGAGCACCACAAGCCAAATTTATTCCTACCTTACCCCTAGCCCTACATTACAACCCTTAAGTCCTCTTGATCCTAGAGAGTTGAGTCATATTAGGTGGAGGAAGTCATGGTTCAAGCATATTGAGCGGTTTTGTTATGATGAGATGTCGGGTAGCCTAAATTGTTTCTCCTTTTTGTTTTTCCGGCTCCTTCGCGGAGTTATGAGGAGCTACCTTTCAGGGTGGATACGAAACTAGCATAGCTTGTGGTTATTTGGTTGTGGAGTGAAGGGGGATTGTTCCTCTCTAGCTCTTTTATCTAACATGTTTTATTTGACTATCCACCTTTGACATCTTTGAGCATGTTTTCCCCTAGTGCTTAGAAAGGTTTGCATTCACTGATCCGGTCATTTTGCAAGTCCATCTAGGGATTTTTGGCTTTATTTTCTCTTTTATTGTTTTTCCTTTCTTTGTTTTTGTGAATCTTTTCCATGATTTATTTTTGGAAGAGTTATGGGTTAAACTCTATGGAAACCCTTACGAGAGCAAACTCGTCGTCTTTGGCAACTTTAAGGTTTAAATGGCTTGTTGCTTTTGCTAAAAGCAACCGTGATCCCTACGAAAGTGAGTTAGATTTTTACTTTTTTAGTTTTTCTTGTTCTTATTTGCTTGAGGACAAGCAAAAGGCAAGCTTAAGGGAGTTTGATCAGTCCATTTTAGGACCGATTTTCCCGGTTATTTTCGCTTGTTTTCCGTTCATTTTAGGCTTAGTTTTCCATGTTATAAGCCTTTTTAGCTTAGTTTCAGTTTATTTAGAGTTTTCGTCGAATAATGTAATTTTATAGTTGTTTTTGTCAATAATTGAGCAATTTTGTGTTACTTATGCCTTTTTTTCTTTAATGCAGGTGTTTTGCGGGATTCCAAATGATTGTCGAAAGCCGTCAAGGGTCGTGAGAGGTCCCAAGAAGCTTAGAGAAGCATGCTGCAAAGCCAAGACCACAAGACAAGGCAGAGTACCATCAAAAGGGCATTTTTGTAATTTTTTGGCATGTCGGGCCCGAGGCCCGATGTCTTGGGAGGCGTGCCGGCCCGTCCCGAGAAGCCCGAGAAAAATTTGGAAGCATTTGGGTCAAGAGATGGTCGCGGACAGAGGTCTAGGCGCGCCCACGCTAAATGAAAATCACTCGCGACAGCCCATAAAAGAAAGCGACGCCCAGTCTAGCTCGAGCTCTCACTCGCGGCCGCACCACAACCATTGTAACCACCCGACTTTTTAAACATGTCGATTTACGAAGGGAAATCGACAACGGATCATTACCAAAACAATTTAAACTATAAATTAGATTGTTCAATTAAAATTTAGTAACTTTTATTAAATTAACTAAACTATCATCCAAAAATCTGAGTAATTCCCAAAAGAAACGTAATTACATGAGTTATTCTAAAACCGTCCCAACATGCTGGGATTATAAATAAATGAAATAATCATAAAGTCTAATTCAATTTACTAAGTAACCAAGGTTTACTAAGGTCCTCAGCCACTAAAAAGCCCATCCAGCGGAAGCCCGAATTAATCAGCCGCACCTTCACCTGAAACTGGGGGGGGGGGGTCCACCGTCAGTGGCGAGTAACTAGGCTGTCCCGTTTAATCGAGGGACCGCTAAACACATAATATCATAGAATATCGCATGAAAACCATACAAAAAACCTAATACATGCTATACAGAAGTCAACACGGGGTACGTATAAAAATACGTACAAAAATACATATACAAATATGTACAAAATACGTATAAAAATACCTGCAGAAATACGGTTAGAATACGTAGAATCTACGTATAATGTACGTATACCATACGTATAATCATACCTGCAAAATACGGCTAGGAATACGTACAAAATACACGTATAACACACTCATACACTCATACATACATGCATACATACATACGTACATACTTACATACAATCTCATACGAATACAGAAGTACACAGCGGAAGACTTATACTATTCTCAATACATATCCTTATAACATTATACTCTTATAACCCAATCATCCCATTTCCTTTAAATCATAACCTACATCTTATGTTATACATCTTATGTCATATTACAATATGTATATCATATCTTATATTATTCATTAGCTTATACTATATCTTATCGAACATGTCATTCATATCATATCTTATCATTCGTATCATTCATATCATATCGTATCATTTCATATCATTCTTATCTTTCGATGGACCGGTCACTATAACTCGTTGTGGATCCCGTTTGCACCACAACTTTCCTAGAACATGCCGGAGTGGGCTCGTGTACCCAACCCGTAGCGGATCTCGTTTGCACCACTAAGCCTAAGCTATGGCCATAACCCCTAATAGCAGCTCGTGTACTACTACTAGACGACTACATATCCTAAGACCCAGAACTGCGCGGGGGAACTCGTGTGTTCGTCCCATTGAGCAGTGGCTTCGACTTAACCCAGTCTGACTACTCGAGTCATCAGGTGGGCGTCCTTATCTTATCTTATATTTCAAAGATTATATCTTATCTTATATCTTTCAATATTATATCTTATCTTATATCGGGAAATACTAGGTGGCCGTAATCGGAAATGAAATGTTCGAAGTCCCAGGAAAGAGAGGTGCGGCACGTATATTGGCCACCTTAAATACCAAGTCTTTCCTAGCCAGAAATCGAAACAATTCATATTCCTATTACTCTGTTTCCTTTCTTACCCTTTTAATATCTTATCGTATTTTATATAACTTATCCCTACTGATTCCTAATATTAATAATAATACTAATAATAATCGTAATATTAATATTATTAATAATAATACTCGTGTAATTGTAATAATAATAATAACAATATTATTATCTACCCCTTCCTGTTACAACTTATCCCTTTAAATGCAACTTTTATAATTAGTTATTCCTAAAATATTATAAGTCAAAATTAAACAAAAAAAACTTGACTAAATACTTTTAGGCCACTCGATAATTCTAGTTAAACAACTTTAATTAAATAAATTCATAAATTATTTTAATTAATCAATTAATCACTAAAATAACTTAAAACATGATAAAAATTCCATTTTTTTTTTATTCCTTTGTTCACTCGACATTTTTCACTCAAGAACACCAATTTTATCAATTAATTTAAATAACTACAATCAACAAGATTCAATTAATTAACCAAACAACAATAATAAAAATCATGTTTTTAACATAAAATCATCAAAATTGAATACAAAACAAGATCAAAAAATCATCTTTTTATTCTTCAAACCACTCGACACATTCAAAGATCAAAACAAGATTTAATCTTCCTCCAAGAATTCGAAATAACTTGTTTTGAATAATTTAATTACACTATTTTACACAATCTGATTTTTAAAGAATTAAATTGAGAAAGACCCTTTAAAGGTCTCGATTAATCTGGAAATTTTAATGGAAGTTAAATATAGGTTCAAGGTTTAACGTGCATAATTTTCGTCCAAAAATAATGTCATTTACTATTTTTAAGGGATTTTACAACTAACAAATCAGATTAGGCTGAGATCAGTTTCGGATTTTTCTGCCATACCAAACGATCTTTAAAAATTACGAAAGTTTAACACAAGCTGTAAAATACTATTACTGACTTTCACCTAAAATTTTATAGTCATACGATTTGATTAAGTATATTAATAAATTCGTAAACTAAATCTGAACAGTTTTACCGGTTTAAAAGATTAAATTTTTATAAGTAATAAAAGGACGAATTTCGCCATGAAATAAATCTTGATTAAAGATCAAACAGTAAAGAAGCTCCTAAAATTATTCTAAGTCACTCGAAAAATTAGAACAACAATAACAAAAATATTCATGCAATTATTCATACAAAATACATAAATAAATAGATTAATTTATGCATAGAATACCTTAAAATAAAATCAAGAAATATCATATTCATAAAATTCATAAGGTTCGAAATAATTTAAACCTAATCATGATACTAATTCCTTTACAATTTTCATGCTTTTAATCCTAATTTACTATGTGTAAAACTTGTACCAAAATTAAACAAGATAGCGTAGTTACCTCGATACGCTAAAATTTCCAAGGAAAAATCTCTCCTTTGGCTTATGGAGGCTCACGGTTTTGAGGAAGGAAGAGAGGGAGAAAATATTTTTTTTTGGAGTGAGGTAAAATGATGGATCATAAAATGATTTAACTAGTATATAATAAATAAATAAAAAAAAAATAAAAAAAAAACAACCTAACAACTAATCTAGGGGGAAACCGTGGAGAGTAGAGAGGAAGTAGGGAAAAAGAGAAAAAATGGGGTAGACTTGGTTAGGATGGTTGACTTAGGTTTAGAATCTAAACTAATTGATTTAATTAATTTAATTAGCTAATCAATTAAATCCAAAAATAAAACTTGGCCCAAAAGAAAAGGGGGAGGCCGGCCATGCTTAAAAGATCAAGGAAAAATTGGGTCACTGGCCCAATTCTGAGATAAGGAATAAAATTAAGCAGTCCAAATAAACGGGCCATTTGAACTTAGAATAATAAAATAATTAGGAGAAAATAAAAAAAAATATAGGGGTCGTGCAACACCGATTCTAAGGAAATAATTGGGCTCGGGTTTTGGCGAGATAAAATGAAAAGGTTAAGGCTAGGCTCAAAATAAATAGATTGCTACACAAAATCATAATTAATTAAATAATAATCAATTAAATAGCTAATTAATTATACATTTAATTAATAAATAAAAAAATTTAAAATATCCCAAATTTTCGGGGTATTACAACCATCGTCGCACCCGCGGCGCCAGCTACGCGCCCGCGAAATCTCCTCCGCGCGTCCGCGCCCGAGGAGGCCGCTGTAGTTCAGTTTTCTTAGTCTGTTCGTGGTTGCTCGTGCTGTTCTCAGCTTTGACTTGTGCCTCTTCTATGCTTGGCCCCCTTGTTTTCCTACTTGTATATATACATTCTAAAGTCCTTAAACATAAGAACAACATTTTAGCTTAGTTTTAAGTCCCAAAAATCAGATTTTCTTAGGGTTTGAGGAAAGAGAAACCCTCTCTTCCTCTTCCCATGGTTAGGGTTTATGTTTGGTTTTTGTTCCATAGCTTTAAGTCTAGTTTTATCTCTTGATTTTTGGTGTTTATTGAAGATGATGAATGGATTTGAAGGTTTGCTCAAGTGACATGTTCAATCCAACAACTTTGCTCATCAAATTTCAATAAGTTCTCATTTTCTCTTCTTTGCTCTTTCTTTATTTTTCTTATGCTTTCAATCTTGTTTTTCTCATGTTTTTGAAGTAGTATAGTGTTTAAATTATGCAATTTGATGTTTCTTTACTTTATTTTCTTTCTTGTTGGTAGATTTAATGTTTAATTTCATGTTTTTATGCTTGATTTTTAGTACAATGCTCTTGTTGAAGTTTTATGAGTAGTTAATTTCTAGGGTTTGAAGGTGATGGGTTCATGACTTGAAATTGGGGATTTTCATATAGTTTTTGGTTGAATTGTGTTCATGGTTGGTTAATGTTGGTGTCAATGAACTTAGAGATTAGCTAAAGGCCATAGTTAATTTCTTGGTATTTTCGAAGTATAATAGGGCTTTGTCTATGAGTTAATTATGTTTTGATTTTCATTGCCCAATGTTTCTAGTGAGTCCATTACAACGGGAGTCGGTGGTCGAGCTAGGAATCCAGTTTAGGTACGTTGTTAGTGAGACTATTACAACGGGAGTCGGTAGTCGAACTAGGAATTTACTTCTAGTGAAACCTTGGTATAATTGTGATCATTGAATGTAATAATAACGTCCATTCGGGAGAAGCCGTTATTGTTATATTCATGCGTCAACTCCTAAATCACTCCGGGAGGAGGTTTAGGTGCTTTATTAGAGTTTAATTCCCCTTCCTTGATATAGTTCGTTCTTTAGGCTTTTTGAAGTAATTCCCCCGAAATCAAGTGAACTCGGATCCGACAACCCTAGAACTTCGTTTATTATCTTTCGCATTTGCATTCCATTATAGTTTTAGCTTCCATTTCAACAACAAAACCAAGATCCTCAATGGACCTAAATCGCGCAACACAATTCACGACTTGTTCCCCGTGTTCGACTCCCCCACTTATACTACAACGGGGGTTTTATTTGTTTGGTGAAAGAGCCCCAAAAAACCCCTTCATCAAAATGGCGCTGTTGCCGGGGAACAACGGTTGAAAAGTGTTGTGTAATTTTTCTTGATTGAGTTAATTGCTTTATTTTTCTTTTCTTTTGATTTTATTTTGTTTTCTTCTATCCCAAAAATTTGAAAAAAAAAAACCAATTTTGAAAGAAAAAAAGGGAGGTTTTTATTTATTTTTTTGTCTATTTATTTATTTAATAATAATTGCTTGTATTTTTTTTTCAAATTTTGATTTCATGATGGCAAGCTTATCTATTCCTCAAATCGAAGGTGAGTCATTTTGGAAATATTTTAATAGATTTCAAGGTATAGTCCCATTTAACTGGGATGATAATTTGTTGAATATTTGTGAGGTGATTTACATGGGTTTGAATGCTTTTACTTTGGATGTTGTTGAGTCTATGCGTAACGGTGAGTTTCGAGCTTTGACCCTAGGAAATGCTTGGAATTTTTATTGTTGGCTAGCCCAAGACACTTATGAATGGGACATGGGTACCCATTCTAGCCAAGTCCAACCCAACTTCGATTCATTTCCTCCTATTTCTCCTAATTGTAATGATGTGCACCCCAATTTTAATTCTTCACTTGATTGTGCACATTACAATCAAGATTCTCATGTTTCTAGTGATGAGATTAGCTATGACCCTTTCCTTCTTGATGAGTTTCTAAGACATTCAAACTTTGTTCATACAAGTGTTTGTACTCCTAAAGCGATTAAGGGGTATAATGACTTGATTGACATGTGTTTTAAGATCCTTAAATGTCTCCCATTAGAAAGTGAGGGAAGGCGAGTCATCAAAGTGCAGATAAGTAAATTAATAAAGAGACTTGAGATATTAGAATCTTGCTTAGAGGATGAGATGGATGATTTTGGATTTATGATTTATTGTGAGGATGGTTGTGGTAAGGATGACACGAGCTCTTGTTTGAGGAATCCGATTCAAGAAGAGGTGGATGTCGCTCAAAAGGATGATGATAATTCCTTTGAACTAGTTTTGACATCTCCCTCTCCTCTTGAGCCGACCACTCCTTCCTTTCTTTCTTCACCTAAATCATCCAAGCTCCATGTTTCCAATGAGCAGGAAGAGGATTTGTTGCTTTTAGTTGATGAGGTTTTTGCATTTCTTGATGGCAATGATGTTGAGTATGGAGAAACTCTTAGGGTTTTGAGTGATTGTGATGGTAACGTAGCCCATTGTGACGACTCGAGTAATAGTGAGGATGTGGAGTTTTATTTTGAATTTGAAAACCCTCTCTTTGAGATTGATGATGACACTTACGCGTTTCTAAATCCTCTTTTTGACGATGATGATGAAATTTGTGAGTATCAAAATCCTCTCTTTGAGAATGTTGATGTTAAGTCTCCCTATTCTATTTTCATCGAGTCTCTTCCTTGCCCCACCTCACATAGGGCGTGTGTCCTAGTTCCTTCATCACCCGTTTCTCTTCCGCCTTATGTGTGTTGTCCATCATTTGATGAGTTCTTAGCCCCTACTGAACCTCATGACTACTATTTTGAAACCAAAGCGGCAAAAATGTATAGTAATGATATTTTTTCTTCTTTTAATTATTTTGATTTCGAATTTTCTTCTTATTTTTTTGATGTTCCTTTTTCTTTTAATTTTATCCCCCCTCCCCCACATAAGCAAATGGTGACGCTCCTTTCTCATTTTCCCTATTTAATTCTCTTTGCTTACGTGGTTCTCTCTCGATTTAGTGGCGATATCCATGACACGCTACTATGAGCTCTGCGATGCTATATACTAGATAGCATCCTTCTTTCCCTTGTATATAGTTTTACGTGGCTTTCCCCTCTTTTCTTTTAATTCTTTTATCTGTAATTAATTTGTTTTTGGAGTTTGGTGCTTGCTTTCTCTTCTTTTGCAGGTTTGATGCTTAAGCAACACAAGTGGATCATGTATGGTGCTAAAATGTAAAATTAAGGTTGATTTGCTTATTTAATTTTGAAGCCTGCTTTGGTGAGATCTTTCCAAACGCTCCTCTTTTATTTCCCTTGTTTGCTTAGTTTTAGGGTTAGGTCTAGGTGGATATGATTGTTCGAGGATGTTTGGCTTTTAATTTTGGCTCTTAAGCCCTTGAGGACATTTGGATATCGATGGCGTTGGGCCTCGATTTATTTATTTGTTTGATGCTTGATTGGTTATTTGAGAGTCATTCATGCTTGGATTTTGTTTTTCTCACTTTTGTATAGTTTCTTATTTTGTTTTTCCTTTTTTTCCCCTTCTTTTTCTTTTCTTTTCTTTTCAAGGCAAAGTGTATTTTTGGTTTTGTTTTTAGTTTGGACTTGATCGTTTAGAGTCTTGGACTTTGAATGCATTCCTTCCTAATTATTAGCGGTCCACATGGTTTGAGATGTTGGGGTTGATTTTCAAATATTGATATGCTAGGTTTTAGAGCTTTAGAGTTCATGAAAATTAAACTCTTGGGTTGTGGTATGATTGGTGATGCTTTGCTAGCTAGTTGAATCCCAAGAGGTAGTATTTACAATTCACTATCCTTAACATGTGAGGAATTGTCAAATCTTTCAAGCCTTCAGCATTGTTTTGTTTGAGTGGCGATAGGATCCTTGTCATAGCTTAGCTTGATCAAGAACTTGATTCATGACTCGCCGAGACCGCGACCGAGCTACTCTAGGGGAGGGCGAAGGCATTGATTTCTTAGTTGTTTTCCATTATTTTATTTTTCATTTCCCGTTTTGTTCTAGTATTTTGCTTTTTTTTTTCACTTTTCTAGGTTTTTGCTTTGCATTTATCCTTTGGAACCCTTTGAGCTTAGCCTTTCCCATTCTTCTAGCCACATTACTAGCCTTATATTCCCCTTGTTTTGTTTTATACCTCATTAGGTATAGTGAAGCAATTGGAGCATTGTGGTTTTTATTTGTTTTGTAATGGAAATTTGTGGAGAAGTAAGGGAATTTTCCTAAGCTAAAGTGTGTTGATTTGCATGGTTGCAAGCAAAAGCCGACCTAAGTTGAAAAAGGCAAGGTCATGTTGAATAAATGAAAAAAAGGGGAAACATTGGCCAAAAAAAAAATGCTTTGAAAAAAAAATGAAAAGTTGAAAAAAAGTGAGCATTTATTCCTTTCTTTTTCACAATGAGGACATTGTGTGCTTTAAGCTTGAGGGAGGAGGAGTAATGCGAAAAACTGTGTAAATTTTTTTAAATTTTGTTTATTTCTTTAAATAAGCTTGGGGGTTTTGTGTGTATATGTGTGGAGTATTAGGAGTTTGTTTGCTATTTGTTGCTCATTGGCGCTTATTTGCTTATCCCTACGAAAGTGAGTTAGAAGTTTACTTTTTTAGTTTTTCTTGTTCTTATTTGCTTGAGGACAAGAAAAAGGCAAGCTTGGGGGAGTTTGATCAGTCCTTTTTAGGACCGATTTTCCCGGCTCTTTTCGCTTGTTTTCCGCGCATTTTAGGCTTAGTTTTCCATATTATTAGCCTTTTTAGCTTAGTTTCAGTTTATTTAGAGTAGTTTTCGTCGAATAATAGAGTTTTATAGTTGTTTTTTTCAATAATTGAGCTATTTTGTGTTACTTATGCCTTTTTTTCTTTAATGCAGGTGTTTTGCGGGTTTTCAAATGATTCTCGAAAGCCGTCAAGGGTCGTGAGACGTCCCAAGAAGCTTAGAGAAGCATGCCGCAAAGCCAAGACCACAAGACAAGGCAGAGTACCATCAAAAGGGCATTTTTGTAATTTTTAGGCTTGTCGGGCCCGAGGCCCGATGTCTCGGGAGGCGTGCCGACCCATCCCGAGAAGCCCGAGAAAAAGTTAGAAGCACTTGGGTCAAGAGATGGTCGCGGACAGAGGTCTAGGCTCGCCCACGCTAAATGAAAATCACCCGCGACAGCCTCCAAAGAAAACGACGCCCAGTCTAGCTCGAGCTCTCACTCGCGGCCGCACCACCACCATCGTCGCGCCCGCGAAACTCCCTCCGCGCGTCCGTACCCGAGCAGGCCGCTGCAGTTCAGTTTTCTCAGTCTGTTCGTGGTTGCTCGTGCTGTTCTTAACTTTGACTTGTGCCTCTTCTATGCCTGGCCCCCTTGTTTCCTACTTGTATATATACATTCTAATGTCCTTAAACATAAGAACAACATTTTAGCTTAGTTTTAAGTCCCAAAAATCAGATTTTCTTAGGGTTTGAGGAGAGAGAAACTCTCTCTTCCTCTTCCCATGGTTAGGGTTTATGTTTAGTTTTTGTTCCATAGCTTTAAGTCTAGTTTTATCTCTTGATTTTGGGTGTTTATTGAAGATGATGAATGGATTTGAAGGTTTGCTCAAGTGACATGTTCAATCCAACAACTTTGCTCATCAAATTTCAATAAGTTCTCATTTTCTCTTCTTTGCTCTTTCTTTATTTTTCTTATGCTTTCAATCTTGTTTTTCTCATGTTTTTGAAGTAGTATAGTGTTTAAATTATGCAATTTGATGTTTCTTTACTTTATTTTCTTGCTTGTTGGTAGATTTAATGTTTAATTTCATGTTTTTATGCTTGATTTTTAGTACAATCCTCTTGTTCATGTTTTATGAGTAGTTAATTTCTAAGGTTTGAAGGTGATGGGTTCATGACTTGAAATTGGGGATTTTCATATAGTTTTTTGTTGAATTGTGTTCATGGTTGGTTAATGTTGGTGTCAATGAACTTAGAGATTAGCTAAAGGCCATAGTTAATTTCTTGGTATTTTCGAAGTATGATAGGGCTTTGTCTATGAGTTAATTATGCTTTGATTTTCATTGCCCAATGTTTCTAGTGAGTCCATTACAACGGGAGTCGGTGGTCGAGCTAGGAATCCAGTTTAGGTACGTTGTTAGTGAGACTATTACAACGGGAGTCGGTAGTCGAACTAGGAATTTACTTCTAGTGAAACCTTGGTATAATTGTATTCATTGAATGTAATAATAACGTCCATTCGGGAGAAGTCGTTATTGTTATATTCATGCGTCAACTCCTAAATCACTCCGGGAGGAGGTTTAGGTACTTTATTAGAGTTTAATTCCCCTTCCTTGATATAGTTCGTTCTTTAGACTTTTTGAAGTAATTCCCCCGAAATCAAGTGAACTCGGATCCGACAACCCTAGAACTTAGTTTATTATCTTTCGCATTTGCATTCCATTATAGTTTTAGCTTCCGTTTCAACAACAAAACTAAGATCCTCAATCGACCTAAATCGCGCAACACAATTCATGACTTGTTCCCCGTTTTCAACACCCCCACTTATACTACAACGGGGGTTTTATTTGTTTGGTGAAAGAGCCCCAAAAACCCCTTCACCAGTTACCTCCAGGATGAACAGAGTAGGGCGAGTTATGTGCCTCAGACATGATCTTGTTCCAAAGATCAGAATTGTTCGGTACACACCACCTCCCTCGGAATCGCAGACTACCGTCGGAAGAGATCTCAAAGCCAACGACTTTTCCTTGCCGTAAAGCCTCTCGAATCCTAACCAACTGCGGATCATTCTGCTGACCCTCACGCAACTCCTGAAATAATTCAGGCTCGGCACTCATAGATGTCAGATGAAATCTGACGGAACTACGGCTTCTGCGGAAGCTCAATCGATTCTTGCGACTCTGCGCGTCAGCGACTAAGTTCGCCTTGCCCTCGCAATAATTAAGCGTCAGGTTGTAGTCCTTAATAAGTTCAAGCGATCATCTCTGCCTCATATTGAGGTCTTTCTGAGTGAAGATGTACTTGAGACTCTTATGATCCGTGAATACCTTACACGAACCACCATAGAGATAGTGCCTCCAGATCTTAAGCGCGAATACTACAGCTTCTAGCTTCAAGTCATGCGTGGGGTAGCTATGCTCGTGCACCTTCAGCTGTCTCGATGCGTAAGCGATGACCTTCCCACCTTGCATTAGCACACAACCTAGACCACTCTTAGACGCATCACTATAGACCTCGAAATCCTCCTCATCGTTTGGAAGGGTAAGAATAGGAGTAGAGACTAATCTCTGTTTCATCTGCTGAAACGCTTGCTCGCAAGCCTCCGTCCAAACGAATTGGATCTCCTTCTGTAGGAGACTAGTCATCGGCCTAGCAATCTTGGAGAGGTCTTGGATGAATCGTCGATAGTATCCGGCCAATCCCAGAAAACTACGAACCTCCGCCACATTTCTCGGGCTACTCCATTCAACTACAGCCTTAACTTTTTCCGGGTCTACCTTAATGCCTTCTTTACTAATTACGTGACCCAGAAATGCTACTTCGCGAAGCCAGAACTCACACTTGGAGAGTTTCGCGAACCACTTATTCTTCCGTAATATCTCTAGTACCATCCGGAGATGTTCTGCATGCTCAGACTCGTCTCTCGAATAGACTAAGATATCATCTATAAATACTACGAAAAACTTATCGAGTAAGTGATGGAAAGTCCGGTTCATCTGATCCATGAACACGGTTGGTGCGTTAGTGAGGCCAAAAGGCAACACCTCGAACTCGTAGTGGCCGTATCTCGTACGAAAAGGGGTCTTCGAGATGTCTTCTTTCTTGACTGGAATCTGATGATATCCAGATCGAAGATCTATCTTCGAAAACACTCCCGCTCCTCATAACTGATCGAACAGGTCCTCAATCCTAGGCAACGGGTACTTATTCTTAATAGTTACCCGATTTAATTCTCGGTAGTCTATGTACAGGCGCTTACTACCATCTTTCTTCTTCACAAAGAGCACAAGTGCTCCCCATGGAGAAACGCTCGTCCTAATGAAGCCCCTATCGATCAAATCTTGGAGTTGAGTTTTTAACTCCTGCAACTCCGATGGTGCCATCCGGTAAGGTGCCTTCGAAATTGGCGCGATCCCGGGTGCTAAGTCGATATTAAACTTGACATCGCGCTCGGGTGGAACTCTCGGTAGCTCATCTGGAAATACGTCTCTGAAATCCCTCGCTACAGGTATATCGTCCAACAGACTATCCTCAGTCAAGTCCCTTACCTAACATAGGAACACCATATCGCCCTTCTGGCGATGTTTTCTCATTTTCAAGGCTGAGATTACCTTAACACCCTTCTTCAGAACGATCCCAGAATAGGTGATCCGATTTCCTTGCGATCCTCGGAATGTCACTGATTGGTCTCGACAACGAATAGTCGCTCGATACCTCGATAGCCAGTCCATGCTAAGAATGACATCGAACTCCATCAGCGGGAATTCCTTCAGATCAGCCGTCGCCTACTCTCCAGCTATA
Source organism: Salicornia ramosissima (assembly GCA_951394345.1). Classification (NCBI taxonomy): domain Eukaryota; kingdom Viridiplantae; phylum Streptophyta; class Magnoliopsida; order Caryophyllales; family Amaranthaceae; genus Salicornia; species Salicornia ramosissima. The sequence continues at coordinate 26,849,494 of OX596234.1, read as the reverse complement.
ACGATAGGCACTCCTCGGACTCACGCTGACAAACAAAATCCTCTCTAGAACGGAGAGTTATGATCAAACTAACAGGGGAACTGCCTCGAAGATTAGACCTCGAGACAAAACTACTAGCCACGAAAGAAACTGTGGCACCAGAATCGAATAAAACAAGTGTTAAAATACCAGAGACAAGAAATCTACCTAAGACTACGTTTGGCTGGACCTCTGCCTCTGCCTCAGTCATACAGTAGACTTGATTCTTCACTGGAGTCTTAGCCGGTGCTGGAAGTTGCTTGGTCTCGGTGCCTGGCTTCTTCTCAGGGCAAACTGACGCCTTGTGGGCTTCCTTCCCACAGATAAAACAAGTAATGGGCGTCCCGTCGCATCGCTTCCCTGGATGGAAGTCCTTGCCACATCCTCTGCATCTCGAACTCCTTGATCCCTGAGATGAACTAGCGGTCGGAGGGGTACTGCTCGGAGCACTTAACCAGGGCTTCTTAAATGATGGCGATGTCACCGGGGTCGGGGTCCTCTTCTTGCTCGTATCCTCCTCGATGAGAGACGTATGGATCTCAAGTGCTACCTCGTAAGCTCGCTGTAACGTCTTCGCTCCACCACTGATCACATGGTCGCGAATCCTCAGATCTAGCTTTTTGATGTAGCGCTTGATCCGCTCCTCCTCAGATGGTACTACCGATATCGCGAACCTCGATAACTCGGCGAACTTATCGGTGTAGGCCTGAACTGTCATCTTACCCTGAGCGAGAGTAAGAAACTCCTCCTGCTTCTGCCACTGTAACTCGTCGCGATAGAATCGCTCCTGGATCTTAGCTACGAACTCGGCCCAAGACATCAGATGTAGGGGTATACACGCGTTCTTCGCTACGCTCCACCAGTTATCGGCCTCTCCACGCAAGTAGTAAGCGGCGATCTGGACCTTCTCGTGCTCGGGGTAAAACGTCGCGTCGAAGAGCTTCCCCATCTCGCGGATCCAATTCTCCAACGTCGTAGGGTCGGCAACCCCATCGTAAGTAGGTGGTCGATGACGAGTGATACGATCGAACGTCGACTGTGATCCCGATGTTTGACGACTATGATGCGCAAGCGTAAGAATCGCCTCCTCGAGCGCTCGTAACCTCTGTCGACCCGAACTTGTCCGACGAGGTGTGGACATGCTGAGATCATCGCAGCAACAGACAAACAAAAAGAGACAATGTCAGTAAAAAATCCACACTCCAGTCAAGTATACACACAAAAGAAAGTAGGAAAAAGAGTCTTATCCCGGATTCTTCTACCCGACACTCTTCTCCCGTAAACTTATTCTAAATTGGGTTTATCACTCGGGAATGGTAAAGCTCTCAACTCCCTGATTTTACTCAAGTCCTAAAACTTCACTTAAAACCTATTCGGCTCTGATACAAATTGTGACATCCCGACTCGCTTAAACCGGCGCGGAAGAAACCGACGAGTCGAATTGTCGATCTAACAAACAAACTTACTAAAAATTAAAACAAAACCTCGAGATTATTATTACTATAACCCAAAAACGTACAATACCCACAAGTTGTACAATACTAAACCCAAATGTATCAACACTAATATAATGAATAACTCCAAATACTGTTAGAGTCAAAATATACGAAATACAGAAACTATACTTCCAAACAAAAAACATAATGTAATCTAGAACAAGAATACTACAACGGCACTCGTCCAACCCAAAGCTAAGCAACACCGTCATCCTCAGAGTTATCTGAAAAATTAACAACAATCCACTGTCAGTGGCGAGTAATATAACAGTCCCACCCTAACATGGATACACATAATCATAGAACAAATCAAACATACATATCAGACTACCAACCAACATATGACAAAAACATCATAATAATAATAATAATCGTAAAACCATCCAACTCTAATTATTCAAACTTAAAATCGTTAATTATCTTTGTCGCTACCATTTACATTTTAGACCGGACTATGCACGTACGAACGCATCTTACGCGATCGAACTCTCTTACTATGCCAGGAATGAGAATCTTACTCCCAAACCCATGAACCCCATCTTACGGAAATTCATATCAAACAGACAACATAGCAAGTATATACTATCCCAATACCGCGGTTAGGATAGGGTCAACATCTTAACCCAAGTCTTAGAATCTTACTCTGAGGTTAGGCGTCTAAAAGTAAACTTAAGCTAAAACTTTACTTACAACATCGAAGTTATTCTCAAGATCGCTTCTTTCGCCTTTTCTTGAGTCTAACCATAATCAATACTACTTCTTAAACCATTCTTTATCAAATCTTTAACTTTCTTTAAACCTTTCTTTAACCTCTTTAACACTTCCTTTAGAAAACTTTACAAAACATTGCTTATCTTTAAATAAAACTTCAAAAGACTAAAATAAACTTGCGCTTTAAAGAACATATGACTAACTTCCAAGATTTCAAGATTCAACCAAGAACTCATCAAGAATTCAAAGAACTCATCAAGAACTCATCTAGAACTCGACTTCAACATAAGCCACACGAAAAACCCCATCAAAAACATGCATTGAAACTTAAGCAAATCACCATGAAATCAATACCCAATTCCATACTTAAAAATCACGCATATCATGGCAAATAATTATCAAAAATTCATCCAACATGATTACTTAATCTATCCTATAATCATAGTACACATATTAAGGTAAGATAGTATGTTACCTTATTGAAGATCAAGCAAATCAATCGCACAAACTTGCAGCCCGGAAAACCCCAAATTACGCGGCCCTTGACACGCCTAACACGGCTCACACGCATGGTCCTTGCACGAACACGACACGACCTTGCACGAACACCACCACGAACACACGGCACCACCACGGCTCTTACACGGTACCACCACGGACCACCGTGTTCACACAAGCACCACCGTGCACCACCACTCGATCCCACGAACAACCCACACGAACCCAAACCCAAAATCGAACCAAATACCCAAGTCTTGATAAATGGCAATGAAGATTAATTTGTGTTTGAATACTTAAAGATCAATAGAGTTTGAATCTTTAAGTTTAAGTTTTGAAATGATGATGAACAAATTGATTGGGTTGATGGTGAACAAGCCTAATAGGCGTGTGGAATAGAGGCAAATGGAGGGAGGGTGTTTGTGTTTGGCTTTTAATTCTAGCAAAAGATGATCAAAGGTGTAAATGATGGCAAAATGAGCTCTTAAGCCTTACTACCCTTCTATTTATAGAAGTGGTTTAAGGTGTGAACATGAAGCAAGTGGTAAATTAGGCCACTAATCATGAGGGGGGGCGGTTTTGACATGGCAATAATGGGCTTTTGGTGATCAATTGGGCTAATTGTACTTATGCATGATTAATCATGCTTAAATTGCATTTGCCCCAAAAATTAATTAACTAATTAGAAAATTAAATAATAAAATTCTAATTAATTAAATAATAATAATAAAAAAAATAATAAACAATCAAAAATAGAAATTAAATATTCGAAAATAATCGAAATTATTCACATAAAATAAAAATAAATAGTCCAAATAAATTTTGAACCATAAATAAAATAACATAAATAACAAATAAATCAACGACAGAAACACCGATAAATCTGGGCCATTACAACTCTAATGAATAATATTAGTTTTTGAAATGAAAAAAATTAATAATATTTAAAAAGGCACGAAAAATAATATTAGTTTTTGAAATGAAAAAAATTAATCAAATTTTATTTATAACAGTGATTATATAAGAAAAAAATCTTTTAAATAACAACTACTATTACATATTTTTTTTAAAAAGTGGAAATTTTTTTTTAAAAAAAATTAAATATCATTAATTATTTGTCTTCAAATTATTGTAAAATATATGGATAAGAATACAAAAAAAGAAAGATTGCATGAGACGTCAAAGAAATCAATAAAAAAAAATAATTAAATGGTTAAATTTAATGTAAAATGAACATATTTTTTGTTAAGTTTAAACCATTTGAGAAAACTTTAACCCGCAATGATCGTCATTATACATTAGTCATTATTTTAAAGAAATAGTTTAATTTGGGTTAAGGTTTTTTTTAATGAAATATATTTCTTATCAAAGAAATAGATGGGTAACTCTAATTTGTGTCAACATTAAAAAATAAAAATAAAACGTTAATATGTTACAACTTTAAGTATATTTCTAAGATAACTTAATCCCCAACTTATAATAATAATTAAATTAGTGTAAGTCTGCCATATTTAATACTTTGTCAATCAATAAATAAGTTTACAGAAGAAAAAATTGTAAGCATGCAATATTTTCATAATAAAGAAGTTTATAATAGTAAATTAGTGTAAGTCTGTCATATTTACCAGCATACTTTACAATGATAGGTTTAAATAAAATGATATTTTATTATTATTGTGTTGCCATATTTGACTTGCTAAAGTTTTTTCATGCATCATTTACCATATTTTATTGTTATATTATTTATCGTGACAATTATATGTTTACAATGATATATTAATTTTTATTTTTATTTTATTTTCATATTATTTATTGCCATGTTTACAGTGATATATTAGATTTTATTTTTATTTTATTACCATATTATTTATTGTCATGTTTACAGTGATATATTAACTTTTATTTTATTATCATATTATTTATTTTCATGTTTATATTGATAGATTAAATTTTACTATTATTTTATTTCCATATTATTTATTGTCATGATTACAATGATACGATGTGTATTTTTTATTTTTAGAAAAAAATTAACTAATTTATTATAGTGATATGCATCATATTTACAAAATATGATAAAAAAAAGCGGGAAAAAAATCATCAGAGAAAGACACATTGAAAGAAGAGTGGCTACTCTTATTGTATAGTTTCATGCATAATTTACCATATTTTATTTCCATATTATATCGTGAAACTATATGTTTATAGTGATATATTAACTTTTATTTTTATTTTATTGTCATATTATTTATTGCCATGTCTACAGTGATATATTAAAAATTATTTTTATTTTATTGTCATATTATTTATTGCCATATTTACAGTGAGATATTAACTTTTATTTTTATTTTATTGACATATTATTTATTCTCATGTTTAGAGCGATATTTTATTGCCATATTGTCATGATTACAATGATTATTCTAAGAAAATATTTAACTATTTATTATAGTAATATGCATCGTATTTACAAGATAAGTAAATGAAATTATATATCTAAAGATTTATTATAACATATCAATATTTTATGAAATTAGAAAATATTTACAAAATAAGTAAATGTAATTATATTTCAAAAGATTTATTATAACATATCAATATTTTATGAAATTAGAAAATATCTAATTGTTTTTTTTAGGATCAAACAAAAAAGGTGGGAAAAAAATTCAATGAGAGAGCAACATGTGGCGAGTTATGGTTCGAGTTGCTTCTCTTTTAGTGTATATATATATATATATATATATATATATATATATATATATATATATTGATTGATGGGTCAAAGATGAGTGGTCTGAATTTTTTAAAGTGATTAAGAAACAAAAATGGGAATATCTAGTGGATGAATGTGCTAATGAAGGGCTTTTATGAGGATGAGTTAAATCAATTTTGTAAATCTTATGCTAAAAAGGGTGAAATGTTGATTATTGTGCAAGTAAATGGGGATTTTGTCATGTTGTTGCTTCTGACTTAAGTGACTAGTTTAAAGTTCCAAATGAGGGTTATATGGATTATTTTGTGGGAAAATCTAAACTAAACATTAAAGGCCACAAAAATGCTTTTTTTTAAAATTATTTGGTGGAAAACCCAATGAATGCTTAAATGAACAAAAATTTCTTTCCCCCTATCACAAAATAAACTTTCAGTTTGTGCGTCGCTTCCTTCGACCGTGTTCGCAAAAACGTACAATAAACTTGTTTGATCTCTCTCTTATGTTTTGCTTAGTCATATTCATTCCCATCAATTTCCCGGTTCTTATGATGTCACATCTTTCACATAGCTTAGAAAATCGAAATGTCATCAGGTATGGAAATCTCATGACCCGAATCTTTAAGGATAATAATATCACATTACCTTCCACTCCCACTTTTGTGATTCAAACTGAAAATGTATTGATAAGGGAATGTTGTCTAGGCATTCGGTGCAGTTGGTGAATGGGGTAGTGGTCGGTTTGGTTCAAACTGTGATGGAACCGGTGCTTGATCAGAAAGAGGGGATTGAAATAAAATGGGAAGAACCATCTGTGCGGAAAAGCAGTAGGTTGGCTCGTGGGACTACACATGTGGTCGATATTCCGGATGATGGTCCATCAGACCCGATCACCGCAGATCCAAATCTCGACTGGATACTTTCAACATGTGGAGGCACTATTGGACGCGAGCTTCAACAACTGAAGGACTTGGTAGGGCGCGCTATGGACAAGATGGATGCAATGGCTGCCCGGGTCATTAAACTTGAGGAGCGGATGGATTCTATTAAGACAGACATCATCAGCAACATTCGTCTCAACCGGCTTCAAATGGAAGAAAAAGTTGATAGGGTTGCTTCTCACTTTGTCAAATCCACATAATTGTGCATTTAAAATATTTGGTCTGTATTAAAATAATTTCTTTCGCTGGGCTACACAACTCTTTAACTATTTTGATGTTTGGTCATTCGGACCAATTCAACGCATGAGTTAGTTGTTTTTCTTTTTGAACAATTTCCATATTTTGCTAATTGGGTCCTTGTGACTCCATTATTCTGCTTAGTTTAATGCTTAATGATTTCTCATCTTTTTATTCCTGATTGCATATTCATTTCATTTGGATGGCTAATATTATTAGATTGTTTGCTTGAGCCACTATTTGATACTAAATAAATTATTTACTTAATTCATTTTTTTTTATTAAGTACTGCAGGTTTATCCCTAGTCATTTGATGATGACAAAAGGGGGAAGAAAATGACAGTTAATGGTTAGGCTTGCTTAAGTATAATCTATGCTTTATTATTCTTGAATGCTTAAATGAATAAATATAAATATGTCTGCATATATTGCATATATATTTATTTGTTTACTTATGAATAATGCAATTCAAATTGAGAATATCAATATATTTTCCATAATAAAAAAGGGGGAATATTGTTGAACCCTAATTTTGATGATGACAATATAATTCAATGTTTGTTAATAAAATAAATTTATGAAGAATTGACTATAAGTATTTTAGTCAAAATTAAATTTATTTTAAAACTAGTGTATTTTGTATATTTATGGAGAATAAAATTAGAGGAGTATCTAATTTTGATTAAATATATTTTATTAAATATAATTTTATACTAACATTTTTTTTATATTACTCTTCTTTTTATTGAAGAATTAATGTTGAATCATGGTGCAGGGGCAAGTCCAAGATAATATAAGTTGGTCCGCTAATATGGAGTTGAGTAAAAATTAAATGTTTCATATTTTAATTAAGTCTAAAGGTGTTAACAAGTTAATAGGGAATTTTAAATTAAGATTTTGAATTAAAATATGCTAATTGTTAGTGGAACTAATATTTAGAAATTTAGTTAGATTATAACCGTGTGTTTTAGTAGTCTAAGGTAGTTACAGAATTTTAGGGAGTTTGTTTTTTATTTGTTTTAAATTGTTTAAAGGTTGTTTAGAGTTAGTTGTGGATTTGTTCCAATCCAAAATGTAGAATGAGTCTCCATTTTTCTAGTTATTTGGTTGTGCTTTTAGAAATAAAAAATTAAAAAATTATTATTTTAAAAATAAACACGCGTTTGTTGTGAGAATAGTGAGTTTGATTATTTAAGAATGAATATGGTCTTAATTTTGGGAATTGTTCATTGCTTTGTCTCTTCTATTTTTTGGTCAACCACAAAATTATGAAATGAAGAAGTATTTGAAGCAGTAAAAGGAATTGCACAACAAACTCCACTTCCTACTACTCATACGTGTGATAGGGTTGCTTCTTCAATTCTCCAAGACAAGAATTTCCAAGGCAGATTTTTATGCTATAAATAGAAGTCCAATCAGAAGTTTCAAGTGCACCACAACTCAGATAAATCAAAGTTCAAGTTTCACAAGAGTTAAACTACAAGTGTTCTTTGAGATTCTAATTTTAATTCTTCTTTTCAATTTAATCATTTGTAATAAATTAGAAGGGTTGGGTGAGAAAATTAGAGATAATTTCTGATCAGAAATAGAGAAAAAAGAATGAGAAATAGATTTCGAGTGAAATCTAAGAGAGAGAAAAGGTCGGCCTTTAGTGAGGTCGTGGCACTGGTTCAGGGGGAACTGGTGTCAGGGGAACAAGTTTCTAGTGGAACTGAGAGAATAGAGAAGTTCCTTTTATAGGTTTGTAAACAGAGTCGTTTGGCCTATAATTAATAACAGAAAGTCCAGAGTCAAAAACCATTGTGGTCAAGGTTTTTTCATCCTAATTGGGCCTAGGAAGTTTTCCTTGTAGGTTAAATATCTGTCTTTATTTCTTTGTTTATTTCTTCATTCGTGTTTAAGTTAAAAATTCCGCAAAAAGTACAAAAACTCCCATAACTACAATTCACCCCCTCTTGTAGTTACTCTCATATTCATCATATTGTTTATTGAATATTGTGCCAAAAGCTTGTATTAATATGTAATAACGCATAGGTTGTATTATTAATAGAAAACGTAGCAAAGGTTGTATTATTAAAAATAATTTTTCCTATTCATCCGTTCAAAAAAAACGCAACAAATGGAGTGGCGCCTCCTAGGCTTTTTGTTGTAGTGTGTAATTAGAAAAAGTGAGGGGTAGCTGATTATAATAAATGAAGAGAGAAAGAATAGATGATTAAATTAATGAGAGAGAGAAATAGTTGGGACAGCTGCCCCACTTATTGATTTTTTTTAATTTGCTGGCAACAAACGTGGGGGAAAAGGGCGGGAAATGCAAATTAGGAGCCCAAATTTTTTGGCTCCAAATTTTTTCCTCAAAAAATTTTCAATTCAAGCCAAGTTACAAGAAAAATTACAGCCTATATAAGGCTCATAACAGCATCCAATGCTGATTTTTTTTTCTGATTCTTCTTCTATTCTACTTTTTCTCCTTCATACTAAGTGTTTCATCACCAAAAAATTATAGTCACTGCACACACTGCACATTAGTCTAAGATTAAGTTAAATACTATACAAAATATAATTACAACCCCAAAAAAAAAAATTCTAAAGTCAGGAAAGGGGATGAATGATTCTAATAAAAATGAGGATGGTTGGTGGTCAGTTGAGCAGCTGCAATTGGAGGGGTTTCAGTTGCAAAGAGACATAGAAAATGAGTTGGATGGCATGTTTGAAGAAGAGCACATAATTCAAGTAACTATTAAAGACACAAAGCATAACTTAAGTTTGCAACAAAGGAAGCTCATTGTTGACAACTTACTTGTCATTTAAGAAGATGGTAAACTTCCATGGATTTTCCAAACAAAATTGGCAAAGCAAGTTGGTGTTCACATGAGCACAATCTCAAGATTCTACAAAGAAGCAATGAAACAAAGAGCAGAGGACAATGGAATTGATGTAAGAAGCAAGAAATGTGGGAGGTCTGGTAGGAAATCAAGCAATGAAACCAATATTTTGATATCAATATTTTAGATTTGTGTTTGTTTAGATCAGTTCAGTTAATTCAAGATCAAGCTTTCCCTATAAATCTTGATGAGTTGGTTACAAGAGTGCAGGATGCTTATGATTTTTATGACACAAATAAGATTAAATTTGCATGGCTGCAGCTGCAATATGTTATGAATGAAAATTTGAAAGTGAAGGGAGGTAATGACTACAAGAATCCACATCATGGGAAGACACATTTAGAAAGAATTGGTAAGCTACCAAAAAATGTGGAATCGGAGGATTCTGTTGTGGAAGATGCAGTCAAGTGGTTGAATGGGAGACACATTTCAGTGGATGACAACTTGTTATACTTAGACGAGGAGGTGCATGGTGCAAAAATGCAAGTGGATGCAAATTAGTTAATTGTATGCCATGTTTTTATTTTTTTTTTGATTTTTTTTTTTGGGGTGCAAACATTAATACTGCCACATATAACCATGGAAACTTTTGATTGGGTAAAAATTGCAGCTAACTTTATTTTTGTAATAATAGTTATTTAGCTAGCATGAATTAGGTTAGGGTAGTAACAAATGTGGTTATGTTTCTTTTGTGTATATAGAAATGGGACAGTCATTTTAATGTGATAAAAATGTATTGATTGTAAATGTTATGAATATAGATATGAATGAATACTATGAATTTAATTTTAGATTTTTTTTTATGTTTTGTTAATTTTAGTAAGAGATCAGGGGAGTAGAAGTAAAACACATGTGCTAATATATTTACCACTAAGTGCATTCTACATCATTTGACTTGTTGATATGCATCAGATGGTATTAATTCATCAAAATATGGAGACATATCATTGTTCCTCAACAAGCAAGTTCACGATGTTAACTTGGAGCTCAATACATGGGGATATGTTTTATTGTTAAAACAAACATGAACACATGTCAATGTTCCTCAACAAGTTTTTGCACATTGTGACCCTAACTTTAAGCTCAATACATGAAACCATTTATGAATGTGAGTCCCATCATTAGATGCATTCAATGTTGACTGTGATCTCTCTATCATTGTTCATTGAGATCAATACAAAATAGGGACTCAATTCAAGAACAAAAGCAAAGGGACATTCATAAGGACTGTGATCTCTCTCAAAAAGTTCATTGAGATCAATTAAGATCAAATTTTTGTGATGCCTCTCAATGGTCATTGAAATCACAACTTTTTTCCTCTTCAACTACCTTCTCCTTCATACGCACAACTGTTGAACCATGTTTGATTTGAATGATGACAAACCAGTTCTCTATACTTGATGTCTATGCATAGATGTGTATGAACAGGTTGAATCAAGTGAGGACTCATCAAGACAACCATGAAGGCCTTGAGATATTGGAAGATCAGAAGCCAAGAGCTTGGAGTTATTTATTTTTTATATTTCTAGGATTTTCTTGTAAAATAGGCTTAGGAAAATATTCTTAGTGTTTTTAAGTAAAGAGCAAAAAGACTTTAAGCTGACATCCAGTAAAGAGAACAGGCCAAGAACAAGCTAAGAACAGGCACAGAACAAGCTTGGAACAGTTCCCTTTACCAGATGTAGACTTAGTAGTACTGAGACCATTATGGAAACAAACCTCAGTATTATGCACGTGATCCGTACAAATTTTAGTATTCAAAATTATTTTTGAAAATATTTGAAAAATATGGATCACTTGTGTTTTGGAAATATGCCAAATTGATCTACAAAATCAGCTTTGAAATGTACTTGTTTGGACTCTAGTGTACTTTCCACTACATATAGTGGAAGGAGACAAAGGTCTAAAATAGGTGCCTTTCTACTTGTGTCAGCTGAGCTTGTTTGCACAATTTAGGCAAGTCTCCAAGCACACTTCTAGAGGACGGCTTTTCCTTGCCTATATAAACAATCTTTACAAAAAAAACCCTAAAAGACTTTTTCTCTCCAAAGAAAACCAAGATATATTTTCTTAGAGTATATCCTTAGTGCAAAACTATCTCCATATCCATCTTCTAGAGAAAAACTTACGGAGATTTAAGTTTGTAAGATTTGAACCACTTAGAGGGAAGTGGTTGGAGAGTGTTCTGTGAACACTGAGTGAACTGTTAGAGTTAACAGTAGGGGAATTAAGTGTTACATAGTTGTAACATTTAATTGAGTGTGTAACCTTGTTATTATTCTGAGTTGATTAATAATATTGGTGAGAGAGTGAAGGACATAGGCTTGTTTAGAAGCCAAACCTCGTTAAATCTTGGTGTCCCTACTCTTTATTTACTGTTCTTTCGTTGTTCTCACAAAAAGATAAACAAACATTGAAAACGATTGAAAAAACACACATACTCAATTCAACCCCCCTTCTTGAGTATACATTGAACTAGCAATTGGTATCAGAGCCTAACTTCTCAAAAGGTTAACTACCTAGAGGAGCAAGAAGATGTCTACTAAAGAATCAAATAGTTCAAGACTCCCCAAGTTCAATGGCACTAACTACTCTTGGTGGAAGAATTGCATGAAAAATCTTATCATTGGGATAGATTATGAATGCTGGATGATTGTCAAAAATGGACCCACGTTCATCCACAAGAAGAATCAGCAAGGGCTCATAGTTCCAAAGTCAGAAGAAGAGTACACAAGTGAAGACTACAAGAAGCTAGAGAAAAATGCAAAGGCAATGTCACTTGTTCAACAAGGAATTACAGAATGTGAGGTAAATCGAATTCTAGCTTGTTCTTCTGCAAAGGAAATATGGGATACACTAGAGCTTGCATATGAAGGCAACTCTGAGGTGAGAAGGTCAAAAATTGACATGCTTATGTCAAAGTATGAGGTCTTTGAAATGACTAGGGATGAAAACATAAAGGACATGTTTACAAGGTTCATGACCATTGTAAATGAACTAAAGTCATTGGGAAAGACCTTCTCAAGTGAAGAGTTGGTGAGGAAAATGTTGAGAAGCTTATCAGGGAAGTGGATGCCCAAGGTTACAACCATACAAGAAGCAAAGGATCTGACCTCACTATCTCTAGAACAACTTATTGGTTCCTTGATGCTCATGAGATGTTGGTAGATTCAAAGGCTGAATCTAGCTCAAAAAATAAGGAAATGGTCCTCAAAGCAGAGGAATCTGAGGAAGATGAAGATGATATAAGTCTTATGGCCAGAAGGTTTGAAAAATACCTTAGGACAAAGTCCAAGGGTAAGTTTGTAAAAGGAAGGAACAGTTCTGGACAGTTCAGGAAAACCAGTTCCAATGCTGGTTGCTTTAAATGTGGTGAAGTGGGGCACAGAATCAAGGAGTGTCCAACATGGAAAAATCCCAAGGGAAATCCTGGAGTCCAGGCTGAGAAGAAGGTTTTCAAAAGAGCTATACTGGCTGTAGTTTGGGGAGATTCAGAATCAGAGAATGAGGAAGATGAAGAAGAAGTAGAAGAAGCAAATCTCTGTCTAACTGCTTTCACATGCACAAACCAGTCTGAGGTCTGTTTGCAAGAAGAAGAAGTTCTCTGTCTCATGGCTGGTGGAAGCACTTCAGATGACAACCAGGTATGTTTTAATGATTTGAAGGCAAATATGCATAACCTAGATAGAGATGAACTACTTGACTATCTTGAATTCACCATTGATCAATGCATTAGTGTTGGGTCTGCTTATCAGAACAACAAAAAGAAACTAAAAGAAACAGTTCGAGAATATGAAATATGTGGTGCTAGATCTGCTGAACTTGAGCTTATTTGTGAAGAACTTAAAGAAAAAATTTCTGAACTTGAAGTAACAGCAGATCAGCATAAAATGGAGCTTGAGACATTAAACTCCAAACCAGTCCCTAAAGAGGATGAACTTTTTGAAAAAATTGAAAAGGGGTTTAATGAGCTCAAGAAATTCATCACACATAATTCAAACTTTGAACTGCTAAAAGACACATGTACCTTGAGTAAATCTGATGTCATACTTGCATATGACCATTTAATTGAAAATCTTGAAGATTTACACAAGGAACATAGTGAGCTTAAGGGTTCTGAAGAGACTGGTTCTCCCACTGCCTTCGATGAGGTTTTGGATGTTTTACATGATGAGTGCATAGCCAAGATATGTGATCTTGAGGCTGAACTCATCTTGCTAAAACAAGAAAATATCAAGAAGACCAGTGACGAACCAGATCCCTCCTTGGTCTCAAGACTACAGGATGAACTTCAAAAGACTAGACTTGACTTAAAATCTTTTGAGAAACAAAATGAAGTTCAACTTAAGAGGCTTGAGAACAAGGAAAATGAGCTAACAGATTGCATGAACCAATTGAACAAAATGTTAGATGCTCAGAAAACCCTAAACATCCTCACATCCCAACCTGGAAATTCTCAAAGGTTTGGCTTAGGGTATTCTGGATCTAGTTCTACAACTATTCTTGGCAGAGACAACACATGGTTGGATGAATTCAAGAAAGGCAAGTATATATTTGCCAAGGATATGCATGTTTGTACCTATTGTGGTAAGAGTGGTCATGTTATTAACAAATGTTTCACCAAAAAGAAGCATGACAAGAAAAATAAAACCTACACCCAACAAGTGTGGGTTAGGAAGGTCAAGACTGAAAATGTTTCAAAGAACAAGGAACCCAAGCTGGTCTGGGTTCCTAAAACTAACCTTTAGTTTGCTTGTGTAGGTACGAGTGAAAGGAAAGCCATATTGGTATTTGGACAGTGGTTGCTCAAGACACATGTCCGGGGATAAAGAACAATTCCTTTCACTCACTGCATCCAAGGGAGGGCACGTGACATTTGGTGACAATAGCAAAGAACTTATCAAAGGAGTAGGTAAGGTTGGTAAGTCACTCTCCCAAGCAATTGACAATGTTTACTATGTAGAAGGTTTGAAACATAACCTTTTGAGCATATCTCAACTATGTGACAAGGGAAATAAAGTGAATTTTGAATCAAACACTTGTCACATAGTGAACCCTAAGACAAGGGAACTGGTCTGTGAAGGAACAAGGCATAACAATGTGTATATTACATACTTAAGTCAAATTCCATAGAACAGTGCCCTCTGCCTTAGTGTTGCAGAGGATGACCAATGGCTTTGGCATAAAAGATTAGGACATGTTAGCTTCACTTTGCTCAACATGTTAAGAACACAAGATTTGGTGATAGGTTTACCTAACATCAAATATGTGGCAGACCAGCTCTGTCAAGAGTGTGCAAAGTGCAAACATGTGAGATCATATTTTAAACCAAAGAAAGTGGTTAGTTCCTCTACACCATTTGAACTTGTACACATGGATTTATGTGGACCTATGCGTGTACAAAGTAGAAATGGCTTTAGTTATGTATTTGTCTTAGTTGATGATTACTCTCGTTTCACTTGGACCATATTCTTGAAATACAAAGATGAAACTTTTGATGAATTTGAAATTCTAGTGAAACAGGTCCAAAACAAGATCAATCATCAGTTAGCATCTATCAGATCTGATCATGGATCAGAGTTTGATAATGCTAGCTTCATAACTTATTGTATGGAGCATGGTGTTTCTCACAACTTCTCAGCCCCCAGAACTCCACAACAAAATGGAGTAGTTGAAAGAAAGAATCGCACTCTAGAAGAAATGGCTAGAACCATGCTTCTAGAGAGTGGTCTGTCCAAGAAATTTTGGGCTGATGCTGTGAGTACATCATGCTACATACTCAATAGGTTTATGCTAAGACCAATACTAAGAAAAACACCTTATGAACTTCTAAGGGGTCGAAAACCAAACATGGAACATTTAAGGATATTTGGTTGAAGTGTTTTGTACACAACAATGGTAAGACCAGTTTGGACAAGTTCGACCCCAGGAGTGATGAAGCTGTTTTTATAGGGTATTCTCCTCATAGCAAGGCATATAAAGCTTTCAACAAAAGAACCTTGTGTGTTGAAGAGAGTATCCATGTGTTATTTGACAAAACTAACATGTTCAACAAGCCTGTACAGGTAGATGATGATGAAGGCTTTGACATTGGGATGACAAATTTCACTGGAGCCGAACCAGAGAACACTGTTGAACCAGACCCTCCAACTCCTCCTGAAAACAACAATGAGTCTGGTGCAGCAGAGGCAAATGCTAAACAGGTTGTTGAACTCAGTGACTCTCCTGCCCATCCAACTGAAGATGAAGTGGGAGAGAACACTGAAGAAACTGGTCCACCCTCTCAAAATGAAAATGAAATAGGGGGAACTAGTACAGACATTGGTTCTAACTTAGGTGACTCAACTGCTGTAATAAAGAGTATGTTTAAGCAAAGAAGCTCTCATCCTTCTGATCAAATCATTAGTGATTTATCAAAAGGAGTCCAAACTAGAAATTATGTTTGGAAGAACTTCTGTGCTTACTTCTCCTTCTTATCTCACATAGAACCAACTGACTATAAGATTGCACTAACTGATCCTGATTGGATC
This sequence comes from Salicornia ramosissima, assembly GCA_951394345.1. Lineage (NCBI taxonomy): Eukaryota > Viridiplantae > Streptophyta > Magnoliopsida > Caryophyllales > Amaranthaceae > Salicornia > Salicornia ramosissima. The sequence continues at coordinate 26,833,469 of OX596234.1, read as the reverse complement.
TTGGCCATGCAAGATGAGTTGAACCAGTTTGAAAGAAATCGGGTTTGGCATCTTGAACCAAGAACCAATGAGATTTCAGTTATTGGAACCAAATGGGTCTTCAGAAACAAAATGGATGACTCAGGTACTATAGTCAGAAACAAGGCCAGGCTAGTGGTTCAAGGGTTTAACCAACAAGAGGGAATAGACTATGATGAAACCTTTGCTCCAGTAGCCAGGCTTGAGGCAATAAGAATCTTAATTTCCTTTGCTGCCCACATGAACTTTAAACTCTTTCAAATGGATGTTAAAAATGCTTTTCTAAATGGTTATTTGAAAGAACATGTGTATGTGGAACAGCCCCCTGGCTTTGAGGATAGAGTTTGTCCAGATCATGTCTACAAGTTAGACAAAGCTCTTTATGGCCTCAAACAAGCCCCTCGTGCTTGGTACGAGAGACTCTCTAGTTTTCTTATTGAAAATCATTATGAGAGAGGTTCAGTGGACAAAACACTATTTTTAAAGAAAAGGGGAACAGATCTGTTAGTGGTCCAGGTATATGTTGATGATATTCTATTTGGGGCTATGACGAAGAGGTTTTTTCGGTCTCTAAGACAAATAAAACCCCCGTTGTAGTAAGAGTGGGGGTTATCGAACACAGGGAACATGGTTGACATCATCGAACATTTCAACTGTTTTTTGTTGAGCTAATGCTTTCATTTTATTCAACGTGAAGAACAAAGAGAGGGGGTGGTTTGGTGAAACTAAGCTAAAACAGAATTTAAATAAGGAAAATAAAAGAGTGGTCTGGTGGAAATATGCTTAAAATAGGTTTATTTATCGAATGACTCCAACTATACTCAATTTATGATTATCTATTGCCAAAGGTTTTAATCCTTTGAAGTCTCCTTAGGATAGTTAGACTCTACTTCGGTGCGAATATCTAACTCTAAATTACCAAATACACATTCGGTAAAAACTTTAGGCATGGAGTTATAATAAAATTAATCGTCGGATTTAACTTGTCAAATTAAACTTTCAATTAACCTGTCTAAATTTCCAAGTTCGATTAACCAAGACTAGCTTAAACTAAGTGAACCCCCTGGGTAAAGTGTCAATTTTACTGAGATGCAATGTGTCAATTTTGCTAAGTTCAATTAGTGAAGACTAAGTTGGATTAAAGGGACTTGGGTGCTACATAGATTAAGGTTCCAAAACGCATGAATACTCCAAAATCTAGCTTTAGACCTTCAACCTTCATTAACTAGTTTCGAACCTAATTAAGGTTAGTCTAAGGTCATGTGTTTAAACCATTTTTAGACAATAATCAAGTAAAAGAGTTTAGAAGTAGTAGTGATTCTTACATAAACTTAGTTAATAACATGATTACCACCTTTCCAAAGTGAAGATAAAAAGGTTGCATTAATCTAATGAAGAACATAAAAGAAGAGAAGAAAAGGAAGGAGAGATATATACTAGTTATTATTAGATGAAGAACTAGAAGAGTTCAAGCATGACCTTCTTACAAACTCATCATATGCCTATTTATAGGCAATGAGCAAGGCAAGCAAGTTGCCTTTGTTGACTAATGTAAACTTATGAACTAAGTAAAAGACCAAACTAAGGGACTACATTTAAAGTAGAACCAAGGGTCCAAAATGAAAGAAAAAGCAAAAGATGATCATCTTTGATCAAGTAGAGAAATCAAAGATGATCTACTAAACTAAAATGGTGATCATCTTAGTCACTAGCCAAGGGAAGTTTGTAGGATAATCTTTACACAAGCTAGGTGGAGGGAACAAAAGCAAGTGGCAGAAGAAGCAAAAACCAAATCAACAAGTACAAGAGGCAAGTGGGGTGATGTCGGCAATCACAAAGGTTCAAGTGGATTGGAGGGCGCTGGAATCGCCTTTTGAAAGGATCTCACTGTATCAAGGGCGCTGGCAGCGCCCTATAAGGCGCGGGGCGCGCCCCCTGCTAACTGCACACACAGGTCGGACTAAAATGGCCATAACTCTCTCGTTCCTTGGCGAAAATAGGCATATGACCTATCGTTGGAAATCTCTTGAAGAGATATACAACCACCAATTTGAATCACTTCAATATCATTTCTAGATCAGAAGATATTAGCGTTTGAATTTGGTCCTGCTGCATATTGATGTACAAAAACTTTGCTTTCACTTGTTCTTAATTTAGGCTAAAACTTGCAAGTTAATCTAGTTTACAACATAAACTCTAAACTTCACCTAAAGCTCAAAGTAATGTAAACACTAAGGAGAATGACCTAAATTACAAAAACAAAGCATTAAAAACAAACTAAAAACATGGTATAACTTGGGCTCATCAGGCTACTAATTCTATTTTGTGTGATGAGTTTGCAGACCTAATGAAGAGTGAATTTGAGATGAGTATGATGGGAGAAATTGGCTTCTTCCTAGGGCTCCAAATCAAGCAAGTGGATGATGGAATCATGATCCACCAGCAAAAGTATCTCAAGGAGCTGCTCAAGAGATATGGTCTGCAAGATAGCAAGTCCTATGACACACCTATTCCTACCTCTTCTAAACTGAGCCTAGATGAGAAAGGAAAGGATGTTGAGGATAAGCTTTATAGAGGTATGATTGGCTCACTTCTCTACTTAATAACTAGTATACCAGACATAGTGTTCTCAGTAGGGTTGTGTGCTAGATTTCAAAGCAACCCAAAAGAGTCTCATCTAAAAGCTGTTAAGAGAATTTTTAGATATTTGAGTGGTACAGAGGACATGTGCTTATGGTATCCAAAGGGAAATAATTTTGATCTTTTAGGATACACTGATGCTGACTATGCTGGTTTTAGTGTGGACAGGAAGAGCACTTCAGGTATGGCCCACTTCTTAGGTTCTTGTCTCATATCATGGGGATCTAAGAAACAAAATTCAGTGGCCTTATCCACAGCTGAATCAGAGTACATAGCTGCTGCTTTGTGCTGTGCTCAATTGCTTTGGATAAAGACACAACTTAAGGATTTTGGGGTCTGTTCCAGAAGTGTTCCCATATTGTGTGATAACACCAGTGCTATAAACATTTCTAAAAATCCTGTCCAGCACTCTAAAACCAAATATATTGAAAGCAGACATCATTTTCTTAGAGACAATGTTGAAAAAGGAAATGTGAATCTTGAATTTTGCAGATCTGAAGAACAATTGGCTGATATTTTCACTAAACCCCTGAGCAGGGAAGTGTTCGTCAAACTCCGCACATTTCTTGGTATGGTAAGGATTAGATCCTAGTCCCTTAGGACTTATCTTTCCCTTTTTGGCTATGTTTGATTTTTTTTTTAATCATTAGTGTACATAAGCAGGGCTGGTTAACTTTTAAATGTCATTTATGCAAGTGGTCTCAAAGTTCTTATGTTGATGTTGTTCCAATGTGTGGTATCTCTAAGTTGCCTAACTGAAAGATGCCTTAAGTTTTTAATATATACAGATCAGCGTCAGACCATCGTCAGACCAGTCCCTTACAACGGTTATATCAGTTTATTGCTGAACCCTCAATTTTGAAATTGAGGATTTAATTGTTCTGACACATGACCGTTGTGAACAGTGTAAAGTAACCTCTATTTTAACTGTTCTAATAACTGCCGGTTTTCTTCATTTTAATTCACTCTTTCACATTGATTTCTCTCTCTAACTGTCTCTCTCTCTCTCTCACAAATTAATCTTCTCTCTCAAACCCTAAGCATCCTAATTAGAATCTCCTTCAAGAATTCGAAATCAGTTTCTCTCTCTCTCTCATCAAACTTACAACTGATTCAATCAAAATGGGAAGAAAGAAGAACAAAGCTGCAAGGAAGTAAAGTCGTGGACTAAGTCAATCTCCTAGTTTCACACCCTCTAAAGTTGAGAAGGAATCAAGCACTGCTGTGGTTGCTGAACACCACCAAGAAGAAGAGAAGCAAGAAGAGGTCAACGATCAAGCCACAACAGAAACAATTATTGAATCTAAGGCTGCATGTAAGCTTGATGAGAAATCTACTCCACCACCAAGCCCTAAATCATCACCACCATCTTCACCAAAATCTTCAACACCTCAACCTCAAAAAACTCCATCACCATCTAAGCCTTCACCTCCTCCCTCACCTAAATAACCTTCTCCACAAACTACTATCTCTTCCCCTCCACAAAAATCACCATCACCCTCACAAGCCGAAACTCCTCCTCCACCATCACCACCAAAATCCAAAACTCCACCCCCATCTTCACCACAAAAGGAAACAACCCCATGACCTTCTCCACAACCACTGAAAACACCTACACCATCACCTCAGACCACACAGAAAACAGTGCCAAGCACTGAGGAGAAAGAAATTGAGAAGGATGAGACAGAGAAGCAGGATGATGATACACATGCACAGGACATGGATGTCGAAATAACTGGGGTAGTACAGGGGCAAAAGGAAACAAGAAAGAGAACAAGGCCTTTGAGGACTAGGGTCTGCAAGGAAGAGATAAAAAAGGAACCTGCTGAGGAGGTTCCAGAGGGAAAGAAGGATGGAAAAAAGAAAAGAGTGAAGAGTGTTGCCAAGAAGGGTAAAGCCTCTGAGAGCCCAAGCCTGCAACCAAACTGCCAACAGAAAAGAAGAGGAAAGTTGCATCTGCCTATGAAAAGACTCATGCCAAGAAGAAAGGTAAGACCACTTCTAAACCACTGTTTGAGTTAAGTGGTAGGGGTGTCTTATTTGGTTTTGCATGTCCTAAGTCTTGGATGAGTCAACCATTTTTAGTGGAGTTTAAGGAGGCCATAGCGTTCCAGGGTTGGGAAGGGCTGCTAGATAAGAAGTTGGATGTTTTTGAAAACTGTGTTGAGGAGTTTTACTCAAAACTGGGAAAACTAGACAAAGGGAAGGTCTGGAGTGAGGTCGAGGGGGTCGACATCACTCTTTCAAAGAAGAGTCTAGGGGAGGTACTGGGTGTACCAAGATGTGGGTTCTGTGATTATTCCAAAGACAACTGGCCAACTATTCCTGAGGTCAGTACAGAACATATACAGGCCACTCTCTTTACTGGTTCTCCAAATGATGGTGCTGGCTATGTTATTGGTCAACTAAGGGAACCAGTGATGAGGTTGTTCCATACAGTTGCCTCTAAGATAGTACTCCCTAGGGCTCAGGGCAAAATGAATGTGAGGAAGATGGATGCTGTGATTATTTACTGTCTCTATGAGAAAATGAAGTTGAGTCTCCCTAGTCTCATGCTAGTTCACATGGTTAGCATTCTGGAAAGGTTAAACCACTCTCTACCCTATGGTGTCTAGCTTACTTTGGTTTTCCAAAGTAGGAAGTTCCATTTGAGTGGTGAGGTCAAGAAAATGTCTGTCCTCATCAACCAGATCCTAGGTCAGAAGGGGATGACCTTTGAGGGTGGCATGCTGAAAATGAGGGATGAAGAGAGGACCACAAGGGTGAGAAGAACAGGCAGTTCAAGGTCTGAGGAGGCTACTGGGTGACTGTCCAAACGGGTGCAAACACATGGGGAACTACTGCAACAGATGATGGCTAGTGTCAATGCCTTGTCCACTTCTCTGGATGGATCTATAAAGAACATATCAGCACGGTTGGACTCCCATGAAGAAAAACTTGCCTCCTCTTGATCTTCCAGCTTCAAGCCCAAAACCACTCAAAGACCAATTCCCATCATTGCCCAAGTCAAGAAGAAGAAGCAGGAGGAGAGTGCAGAACAGGAGGATGAGGATTCTACTGAGGATTCTGATGATGATGCTAACTCCACTTCTTCTTAGCCTACCCCCTTTCCCTACTAACATTGCTCTCAAACTTTAATTTCTCTGGTTTCTATGAACAATTTCTATTTCTAGTTTTTGACCATTTATGCTAAACAATTTCTCTGTAGAATGGTCCTGGTCTGTATAATTTTTAACTTTTGTTTGCACTTAAACATTTGGATTGTGAGTTGCAGGTACTCACATTCGGGATAGCATCTCTAGAATGTTGTGTTTATATTATGCTTGTATTTTACTTTACTTATTGCCTTCTCCTAATTTTGTGCTGTGATTGATTGTGTCATTTGATGATGCCAAAAGGGGGAATAGGATAGGTGAAGTTCCTAGTGTCAAGTGTAGCAACTTGAACAAGGTCCAGACCTTGTTAAGAGATGGCCCAGCTTTATGCCTAGGAGTATCTTGAATTCAGATCAAGTGCTCCTATCCATCCCAACTGGAAGAAATTCTTCCAAGTGAAATTGAAAATTTCTCTTGCTATATTTGATAATTGATAAGTCTTGCAGGTTACAAGTTTAATGCTGAAACTCAAAAATAAATTTAGTATTGTGATGAGTGACTGACCATTGTAATCAGTCTAATTGTGCTTTAGTCTGCTGTGTATTTTTTATTCTCTGAGATTATGAATCTGACTACAGGCACAGTGCAAGACCAGTTCCTCTGAACAGCTGTTTTATTTTGAAACAATTGGTTACTGTTCTCAGGGGGAACTTCATGGTTTGTCATCATCAAATAGGGGGAAATTGTTGAACCATGTTTGATTTGAATGATGACAAACCAGTTCTCTATACTTGATGTCTATGCATAGTTGTGTATGAACAAGTTGAATCAAGTGAGGACTCATCAAGGCAACCATGAAGGCCTTGAGATACTGGAAGATCAGAAGCCAAGAGCTTGGAGTTATTTATTTTTTATATTTCTAGGATCTTCTTGTAAAATAGGCTTAAGAAAATATTCTTAGTGTTTTTAAGTAAAGAGCAAAAAGACTTTAAGTTTACATCCAGTAAAAAGAACAGGCCAAGAACAAGCTAAGAACAGGCACAGAACAAGCTTGGAACAGTTCCCTTTACCAGATGTAGACTTAGTAGTACTGAGACCACTGTGGAAACAGACCTCAGTATTACGCACGTGATCCGTACAAATTTTAGTGTTCAAAATTATTTTTGAAAATATTTGAAAAATATGGATCACTTGTGTTTTGGAAATCTGCCAAATTGATCTACAAAATCAACTTTGAAATGTACTTGTTTGGACTCTAGTGTACTTTCCACTACATATAGTGGAAGGAGACAAAGGTCTGAAATAGGTGCCTTTCTACTTGTGTCAGCTGAGCTTGTTTGCACAATTTAGGCAAGTCTCCAAGCACACTTCTAGAGGACGGTTTTTCCTTGCCTATATAAACAATCTTTGCAAAAAAACCCTAAAAGACTTTTTCTCTCCAAAGAAAACCAAGATATATTTTCTGAGAGTCTATCCTTAGTGCAAAACTATCTCTATATCCATCTTCTAGAGAAAAACTTACGGAGATTTAAGTTTGTAATATTTGAACTACTTAGAGGGAAGTGGTTAGGGAGTGTTCTGTGAACACTGAGTGAACTGTTAGAGTTAACAGTTGGGGAATTAAGTGTTACATAGTTGTAACATTTAATTGAGTGTGTAACCTTGTTATTATTTTGAGTTGATTAATAATATTGGTGAGAGAGTGGAGGACATAGGCTTGTTTCGAAGCCGAACCTCGTTAAATCTTTGTGTCCCTACTCTTTATTTACTGTTCTTTCGTTGTTCTCACAAAAAGATAAACAAACATTGAAAACGATTGAAAAAACACACATACTCAATTCAACCCCCCTTCTTGAGTATACATTGAACTAACAACAACATCATCCTCAAAACGAATTTTTTTCCTCAATCCTAGAACTTTTACGATGACATCCACAACAAAAAATTACCTCACCTTTCTTCTCTTTGGGTAGCTTTAAACCCCTTCCTTTTTCACACCTATCACTGCTTTCACTCACATCACCATTAGGATCTGAAATCTTCACTCCCCTAACCCTAGATCTAACCCTTTCAACCCTAATTTGCTTCGATGTTGAAGCAGAGCCAACACCCCTCAGCTTCTTCTCATTTTCTCCATCAAAATCTAACTTTCTTTTTGCCCTATTCCTTTCTTCAGCCTTTTCAACCCTTTTCATAACCGTCTCCAAAGCCCTAAGCGATTTTTGGGACAAAATCGCTTTTGTTTCGCCATTATAATACAATTTCCAAGCCCATAGACTCATTTCTGCCATGGAAGTTGCCAAAATGATTGCGACAATTCCACATTTCTTCCTTCGTCTCTCAGCCTCAAAACAACCAGACATTAGTTCTTTGGTGTTAACAATGACTAAATCTACGAAATAGAGACAAGAAAATAGAGAGATGAGACGAGAGTGAAAGATTAGAAGAGAGAGAGAGAGGATGAACAAGGGTTAGGGTTCCATCAGAGTAAGGGAGTGAAAACGAAAGAATGGGGATGCAAAGGAGTTAGGGTTTATGATAAATGGTGAATGAGTGATGAGTGGATGATAAAAGGTTGTTGGATGTTGATGAATGTGGTTGAAAATAAGTGTTAGTAGTTGGGATGGGTTTAATTTTGGTGGGAATTATTAAATGAGTGTTAGGTTTTAATTATAAATGAGTATGATGCAATAGGTAATTATGCTACGTGTTTAAATATTTCAGTAAGGGTATTTTTTCTTTTAATAGCAAAAAACTTTACCAAATAAGGAAAAATAATTTGTTGCGTTTATTTTGAAATTTCCGAAATTAGAAATTGTTGTTTTTTTTTGGAATTGAGGAAGTATATATAATTGCGTAATAAATAATTAATATAAATCTTATTGAAACTTATAAGATCTGATCTGATCTCTATTATATAAACCAAGGGGGAGTCATGGTGTCACCCTCGAAATGTCCATCTTATCCCTCTATACTTTTTAAAATCTCAATTTATATCACCCCTAATTATTAAGAAGGTTATTACAATTTTTAAACTTTTTCAAATGAAAATAGTACAAAATATAAAATTTGAAAAAAAAACAAAAATTTCAAAACTAAAAATTTTAAATTCTCTATAAAAAGACATGCATATTGATATATTTCACAAATAAAAATTTTACATTATAATTATCGTAGAAATTTGGTAGCCAATAGAATATGATAAATAAAACTTTTCTTTCGTTTATTGTTATGCGATGACCGAACAAAAGAGAATTTTTTTTATTTATAATAAAATTTGTTTAGTCAGATTAATAAATGTATTTAAAACACCATCGCACGCAAAATGTGCATAGATGTTAGTATAATAAATTGAAAGGAACATACACTTATTATGATCTAATATATAGGTGGAAGAAAACATAACTTACCTTGCTTTTACTTGTCGTTTTCCTAGTTCTCTTACAATAGTCCCCTAACTTGTTATAACTCGGCCGTGCAGAAATTCTCTGTACGTTGCCCGAGTCCTCTTCATATCAAAGTACCATTCAACTCTTATACTCCATTACCATATCGTTGTTATTTTTATTAAATTTCTATCTCTATTGTAATTAATTAAACTAATTCATCAACAAAGTCATTTATCCAATCGCAATTTCGTATTCCCCAGTTTTTTAAGCTCCAATTTCTTCAAAATCAATTTCCGGAGTATAGTTGAAGCAATACATAACTCACCTTCTTTGCTTGCTTCCGAAGATTTCAATTTGCTGTTTTCTGATATTCATGATTCCAATTTTGAGGAAGGGTTTTTAGGGTTCTTGTTGATTGGTTAATTTTTCCAACAGGGTTGATGATTTCATGTTTAATTTGACTCCGTGCAGCTGATTTCATTTTTTTTTTTTTTTAATAAAAAAATTGCATTAACAAGGTTTGAGATTAATTTGGTTATGACATCGTCGACTAAATTGAGGAGGAGGCTTCACCACGGGGATGTTGATGGAAAAAGGCGTGAGCATTACGATTCCTCGGATTTTGGGAGTTTAGGGGAGCCATTACTTGGGAATGACAAACATCAGGAGGTGAATTCATTCTCCTTGTGAATTTTTAATTGGTTGTGGTTTTGGGTTTGAGTAATGGTTATGGTTTGAGTTGATTCCTAGTTTAGTTGATGAATAACTATTTTTTACAAGTAATTTTGTTTGGTAATTTTTAGCAATATTCATTGGAAGAGCTTCTGGATGATCCAGGGAGGAAGGTCAATCTCCATTGGTCATTTATATTTTCGCAGTTGCTTGCGCAGTGGGCTCAATGGCTAGGTACTTAATATTTTTTATCCTGCTACTAATATTTGGCAATTAAGGTGAATCATTAAGCATTAATTTATGCAAAATAACTTTTTTTGCTGCATTGAAGTGATTTTGGAAACTGTATATTATGATATTTAATTATATGTAAGTAGTTACTAGTTAGATTAAGCTACCCAGACAGAAGCTAGTACAGTTTAGGAGGTAGCTCCAAAACATATGGATTTGTGGGATGCGAAGCGTGGATATTCTAACCTCATTAAGTATTTACTTATTAAATTGGTGGCCGATATTGATCGCTGTTAGAAATCCTGAAGGCATATTCACAAGAAGTTCCAAGTTATAGTTTTTAGTACTTGATTACCTCATTAAGTATTTACTTACCATTGTTCCTGTATGGGGTGTATAGTGGAGTGCTGGTTTAACAAATCTCAAAGTTCCAAAAAGTAGATTAAGTTTGAGGAACGCTAAGCTCACAAGATTAGACATTGACAACTGAAATAATGCAGAGAGATGAATAGGAATTTATATTTATTAAGTAAACTAAAGTATATAATGAACCCTGCCTTGGAAACCATAATAATTCTCAAGATTCCTTTCTTAGATGTTGCTTGTTCTATTTTGTGTGTGTGTGTATATATATATATATGCCTATGAGACGAGGAACATTATGGACTCTGAGTATGTGGTGCAGGATTATATTTTGTCCTTGTGCTTTCTTTATTCTTTTTATTCTGGCTTACCATGCTTAGTTTGTAATCCACATTTTCCTCATTCACGACTAATGCTCAATATTGTCAATGGTTTTTGCGGGTTTCTTAATATTTTGTATATATCTAAATCTATTAAGATCATCACATCTATTCAAACACGTTTGTTGCATCTTAGCTATTTCCTCATCAAGCTCTAGCTGCTCTTAGCCTCTTATATTCCTTCTTTATTCAAGGATTGATGTCTATATAATTTCCTGTTTTTACCAAGCGTGGTGTTAATTGGGTGCTACTTTCCTACTGGCCTTTTCAAAACTTATATTGGATCTAAGCCAAAACTAGTATTTGTAAACATCAATGAAAGAATTGAATTGCTTACCATTCTCATTACTGTGAATGCAATTATATACAAATTAAGGTGAAAGGATCAAAGATCCTTGCTAAACGTATAAGGAAACAATTAAGTTAACCTACCTATTTTACAAAGATATTGAGCTAGAATAAAGGCTATAAAAGAGGTATAAAATATTTACATGATATGACTAATATTTTATTACTCCAACACACCCCCACAGTCGAAGCGATAGGACACCAAACGTTGAACCTGTTAAGAAAATCATCAAACAGAACACGGGGCAAGCCCTTAGTTAAAATATTTGCAAATTGATAGCAAGATGGTACATGGTGTACCCGAACCTTGCCACGAGCCACTTTTTCCCGAACAAAATGGATATCCATTTCAATATGTTTGGTTCGTTGATGTTGAAGCGGATTATCAGAAAGATAAATAGCACTACCCAAAATTCAATACGATCTTTACTCTATCGCTCTATTCCAAAACAGTCAAATCCCTCAACTCCAATGTTATGTTGGTAAGGCTTATTCTTTCACTAGACGTTTGATGTGTAAATGTGAACGAAAGTTGTTAATGGGAATGTATAAGAGTTGGCCTTTATACCTACTTTGAAAGGCTGATTAGTTTTTTCTATTTTCTCATTGTTGTACATTTTATGACTTTAAAACCCATTAGTGACCGAATGAGAAAACATGGAATATGGAAAGCGAAAAAAATACAAAACAAACACTAGCTAAAGGAATCATTAGCCTAAATACCTCTCCTTTCCTCATTCCCCAACCAAATAGCCCCTTAAAGAATACTTGTCACTGTTTTAAAAATTAACAAGGACAGAAGTACTTAGCTCTACCCTTGAAAATTCTTCACTATGGAATTTACTTAGTTTGCCATCATGAAAGATGACATGCTTTTGGAATCCTTCTGGTTTTACACTATCAATAATGTAGACCTCATCAGGGTCCTTTCGTTGTACTTAAAACTGAGTTGATTGTAATATGTATGAAGTGATATCAAGCGTTGTTGGAGATAATGAAAAATTAGCATCTTCACATTTTGTTAGTTTTGTGACTGGAGTAATTGGAGCAAAGCATTGTAGAATCTGTTTTGTGTTTCCAGTTATGTGTCAATTTAACCTAATTTATAGTGAATGTGTTGATTAATCTTGATGTATCCATCCAGCAAACATTGTCCTTGGTTCAAGATCACTTCTTGGACGACTTGTGTCTCCTCCATCCACATCACAGAGACCTTTCCTTGCACCAGCTCTTACTTCTGTACAGGTAGAATCAGTGTTCTGTTGGATATTTATGCTTTGTTGAGTATTTGGTACTTAATTCTAGATCAATTAGGATAAATTTTGTTTCCCAATGCATTGATATGGTATAGAAATGTCATTTCTGTATCAATTCAGACCAATTTTGAAAATTTTTTTTTGGGTCTAGTATTTTTTTCTCTTTATGTGGAAAATGATAATCAACTAGTCTCCGGAAAGATGGCTTTTCTTTTGGGACCTTAAACATTTTTGAAATTTGATACTCGCTAGGTATGCGAATTTATTGTTCGCTAATGAAATCTAGGTAGGGGTTTTGGTGGTGAGAGTGGGGGAAAGATCTGAGGATGGGAATGCAATGCTTGGTTTTTCACCAAATTTATTGGAAATATGCTCAGATTTCTACATATTTTTTAGTTGCTTAATTTATGCTTTGTCATGTTGGTTCTGTAGGAAGAAAGACTGAGACATCTTAAAAGCAGGCTGAAAGTTCCTTTTGATGGAAGCCGAACAGAGCATCAGGTTGATCTTTTTTTCCATGATTATTTTCAACTGTCATTGGTCTCTTGATTGTTATTGCATAAATCATAAAATGGATTGTCATACTTCTAACTCCCTCCACATTTCTTTGTGACTTTCAATGCATATTTGTTAATATCAAAATGGTAAATCAAACTAGTAACTTGAATAATTTTTTGGTTCAAGGATGCGCTTAAGCAGTTGTGGAGGTTGGCTTTTCCCACCAGGGAACTCCCACCACTTAAATCAGAGCTTTGGAAGGAAATGGGTTGGCAAGGTACTGATCCCGCAACAGATTTTAGGTATGCCAACTGTCACTCCCTAAACTATATTAAGAGTTAAGACCACCCTACAATTTCCCATAATCTGATTATCTTCTTATGCTAGGGGTGGAGGATTTATATCACTTCAGAATCTCATATATTTTGCCGAGAAATATCCGGTTAGCAATCCAACTATCTAATCCTTTATTTTAATTTATTTTTTGACTCTTGACCATGATGATTTCAGGTTTGTGAGTAGTTTTGAGTGTTCTTTTTTTTTTTTTCGAAAATTTTAACCTTTATGTAATCTTCTCAAATTAGTTCAACCTTATGATTAACTCAAAATAAGTAAACCTAATATCCCTGTCTTCTCAAATTAAGTTTTTTTCACTATTTGCTTGTTGATTAAATTAACATTTTAAGTGAAAAATCGGTAAGTTGAAATTGTTAACTTCGTCCACCGGTAAGTTGTAAAAAAAAAAAACTTAATTTGAGCGGATATGTGGAATAGGTTGACTTATTTTGAGAAGACCGGCTAAAGGTCAACTTATTTTTTACAAATTTTCCTTTTTTTTTGAGAAAAGAAGATTATATACTATTAATTATTAAACAACTTGGAACCTAAGGATGCTTGGAATAGTGAAAATGAGAAATTATGGTCCTTATTTTTTAACGGTTTTGCGGTTAACCTATAACCGAACCGTTAAGCTTAAACGGTTTAACGGTTTGGTTAACCGTTTATGCTCACCCCTTGCAACCTCCAAGTCCTCTATATCTCCACATGTTAAGTTAGCAACACCATGTTCAAACCTGTTGTGATACTTCTTACTTGGAATGTGGCACTATTAGGGTTTTTCATTCCAGTCCTCTTCTTCCATTCTTTGTTGTTCGTTTTTTCTTTTTCGCTAGAAACTCAGCCAAATCTGGTATCTTTCGGTTGAATCGGGGTCAAATCTCTCAGTGTTTGAAAACTGCAACAACTCTGCCGAGACGAATTGGTGTAGCTGATTTTTAAAACCCTGCTATCTGCCACAAAATATTCCTATAGTCCCAACAAAAACCTCATGTTATTCTCCACCACGCTTCTCCATGTTTGTGTTCGTTTTCCTTTACTCAAAGCCTTGTCCCCTATTTGCCACTTTTCAAGTCTCCTTGTATGTCCTTTCTTGTCTGATAACCTCATTCCTTATCTATCCTTTCTTGTATGCCTAAAACTCCAACATAGTATATGCATTTCTGTCACATTTATCTTATGAGCATGACAATACTTCAAATCCCAACATTTGGTGCCATAAAGCAATGTCGGCCTAACAGTTGTTGAGTAATAATTTTCCTTTAGTCTATGGGGCTTACCACGGTCACATAGAAACCTGTAAGCTCCCTTCATCTTCACCTAACACGTTTGACACTATATCTGCCATCATCATCATAAAATCTTTCAATATTATATTACATCTCGAATTTTCAGAAATGTTAGATATGCACTACTTCCATTATCTTTAGATACGATATCGCCCTTATCACACTTTCCGAGACACTTTTACTTATTTATATCTTTATCAATGCATTAATTAAATGAAAAAGCTACATGGTGAAAGAATTAAACCCAAATGTTCATTTTTCCTTAAATTATAAAACAAGGTAAAAGTATGATGAATAAATAGTTGTCATGTCAAAGTGTTGCATTTAAAAAAGGAGCACACACACGCACACACATAGAATTTTGCTCATGTCAGAAGATTAGTTTTATTGAGAAGAATAAGAAAGATCAGTCACCCCGACATCCTTAAATCAACGAATGATGAGTCAAAGTTAAATTAGATCGCTGCCTCTTAATTCTTTTTAAAATCTGCAAAAACAAGTAACTATATTCAATGCATTAATAATTTCCAATGAATGTACCTATAGTTGATAGTCAATGTACATATAGGTTATAGTTGATGTATCTAAGCCATTTTTACCTTCTCACACTAAGTACCCTTTTCACCAAAACTCAAACCTACAAATCTACACTTAAAGATCCCAGCAATCAAAGCAATAGTCGCAAAATAAGGCTAAGGATCATAAGAAATTGGTTAATAATCAATCATAGTGACTGATGGTGAGTGGTAGACTGAGTGAGAGATAATGATTGACTGAATTGTGATTGATAAAGGTCATAGGTGGAAAAGAGAGATTAAAGAATACTACGGTTCCATAAAGTTTGACACACATTCGTTTTTAGATTGTCTAAAATAGTTTACACATTTTTAATAAAGCAAATATCCCACCATTATTATATGATCTAAAATAAAAGTGGGGACCATTTCTCTTTCTCCTTGTGAAAAAGGGCTTACTTTTTGTTTCTTTAAACTTTAAAAATACGCCAATTACACCTATCTCATCTACTTTATATAAAATAATTATCTAAAACTCTGCGCACAACAAAATGTGCCAACCTTTCTAGGACGGAGGGAATACTTGAAATTGTAGCTAGTTGAGTATGTTGATTGTTTTGTTGTCTAAAATGAGTATGAGACCATGGAATTAAAACTCGGCCGTTCTGTAATCTGTTTCTGAGTTGCCGATACGCGAAATGCCGTTATAACACTGAGAGTTGGAATTCACACAAAAATCTCCGCGATGGCGTTCCGTAACGGTAAAACGCCCATTCTATAACGTGTTTTTGCAAGAAATGCCCGTTTTTTATAAAATAAAATAAATATTAAAGAAGAAAAGGCTAAGAGAAGCCATACTTGTACTTTGCAATAGTTAAATTTTTAATAAATAAGCTAGATTATTAATAAATTTTTTAATAATAATAACTAATAATATTTTTTTTACATAATGTGATACGAAAACAAATAAGAATGAATGAAGATTGAAAAAGCTTAATATTGAGTTTATGTGATTTTTTTGATAAAATTCACGCTGCGATAGCCGCGAAACGTTCTTTTTTGCCGTTACAAGCGATTTTCGCGACAACGCGACCGTTTCCGCGAACGTGACCGCGACCGCTATTTTTTTCCATGTATGAGACCGAGACTAGAAATTTTGTTTTTTTTTTTTTCTTTTTTCGAAAAACTTAATAATATTTGCTCACATTTCAATTATTGGATCAAATACTCCCTCCGTAACATAATTCTGGCAACAAGTTTTTTCCACGCATTTCAAGGAAGCGATTTAAGGGTGTAGAATAACTTGATCAATTTTTTTTTAAGATTAGTAATTTATGATTTCAATCTTACTTGTATTAAAACCATTTTGATTAATTTGTTCTTTTACACCCTTAAATTGCTTCCTTGAAATGCTTGAAAAATAACTTGTTGCCAGAATTATGTTACGGAAGGAGTACATGATATTAAAAAGGCGAAATTGGCTGGAAAGCACAATCTTTAGATGGAGCATCAAACAACATAACTTAAGAGGGGTCGGTGCATTCTGTAGCATGAATGAAATTTGATGCTTGAGTTTTTATTCTAAGTTTGTAACCATGAATTCTTTTACTATTTTAATACTTTTTATTCATTCTATATTGATAAATCATTTCTTTATCTTTTTCCACTTCTTTTTTGTGTTTTTGGCTACTATTCTATTCATATTACGTATAACGAAAGTTACATGAGAGTAAAAAATGGGTCGTGTGGGATTCGTTAAATACTTAAAGAACTAAAACAATAAAGAAATGATATGATAATAGGTAAAATGAAATAAATAGCATCAAAATATTAAAATTTCATAAATCCGGAAAAATTTCAATCAATCGATATTTTCTTTGGTACAAATTGCACGTCCCTAATAGGTTGTGCTATGTAGTCCTCCACTTAAAGGTTGTGCTGCTGGACGTACCTGGCCAATAGTTCATGTTGTTCCAACCAATTTTGCCTATAAATAATGATATCCGAATTGGTATCCGATGTCATAGTTCTCCACACAAGCCCAAAAAAATCGAGTGGGATGTGAGTAGAAGCTTCAGATAGTCATAGTTTTACACTTTTGCTCTTCCCTATGTTACCCCAAGGCTAGCATCAATTCTAATGACATAGATTTACATGCAGTCATGTAACTCGAACATTTTTTTTTTCCCATAAGCATAACAGCACTGGCTTTAGTACTGTGCCTGATTATGTGTATCCCACTTGTATTTCAGGCCATGTAGTCAAGTATCAATTGCCACACCTTTAAGGGGGTTTTTGGTACAACCTATTATTATATGAGCTATGAGGTATGGTTTGAAATAAGTTAAACCCATACCTTGCGTTTGCTCTGTAAAAAGTCAAAATCAAAAAACCCACAAGGCCACAACTCAAACCCCAGGGTATGGCTTTTAAAACCAAAGGGGGGGAGGGGGATATGACTCATAGTCTCCTGCCCATACCTCTAGTATCAAATACAAGGAAAAGATCCATACGCAAATAATAACCAAACAAACAATATCAAGAATCAAGTTCCAAACCCATACCACTTTGGTTTCATTCCTCATTCCTCGTTCCAAACCCATATCTGATTTTAAACCAAACGCACCCTATATTTTGAGTACAACTTTTACCATGCCTCATCAGTTTTAATAGTTTTGCCTACACCTTAAATAGTTTAACCATAGCTTTCATAATATTGATACATGGATCTGATGAATTTATTACTCTATCAGGAGTCCTTTCAGTGTTTACTGCACAAGCAAGATGGACAGAGGGCTGAGTGGGAATATCCCTTCGCTGTAGCTGGAATCAATATTTCATTTATGTTGGCACAAATGTTAGATCTTCAATCTGGTAAGTGATCCTCATTCACTTGTTTCTGTTTGGAAATATAGCAACTCATATGTTAGCCTTGTGAAGTACTCCATACTTCTTCTAAGGCAGGAGGCAATGCTCACAGTATCTACAATAGAAGGGAGCAATTTCTGCTACACAACTGGTAGTATCTTGGTAGGTACTACCAAGTATTAAAAAAAAAAGGTTCATTTGAATTTTACTGATCTCAAATGAGCAACTATTTTGTATTTTTGTTCATTTGAGATCAATACATTTATTTGAGCAAATTTTCTTCCGCATGGTGGTAAGGTAGCACCGGTGGTAGGAAGCATAATGCTCATAGAAGAGGAGTGTTTCCTTCTTTGATAATATTTATCATACATCTACCCAAGTATTTGCTAATTAAAGGACCAAGTATAGCGTATATGTAAAGATTAATTTTGAAAAACCGGAGTATGTTTTGGTAGAAACTAGAAAGAGAAGCAGCCTAGAAACATGCAATTTTTCTTATGCCAACTAAGAAGGGAATTACCATCAATGGTAAATTTTACTTTGCAGAAAAACCAACTTCTAGAGCTGGAGCTCGGTTTCTGGAATTACTTGCAGAAGATGAAATGGCATTTGATATGCTGTTTTGTGTAGCCTTTCAAATGATGGACGCACAATGGCTTGCAAAGCGGGCATCATATATGGAGTTTAATGTGCGTATTTTTAATTTCCTTGCTATCAGATAACCTGTCATTCTAAATGAGTAATTTTCATCGGTTGTTGTTTTTGTTTAATTTTTAAACCCCCAGGATGTTCTGAAGTCTACAAGAACTCAATTAGAACGGGAGCTTGAATTGGAAGACACATGCAGTGTAAAAGATCTGCCTGCATACAACCTATTGAGAGGCTAAGCCCTGACCAAATCAACAAATAATCCGGTTTTGCAATAAATTGTGAACAGCAACTCTTGGAGGAACTGGATAATGCATAAAGATGTACTCTCTTTTATGCGTTTAAGTGATATATCAATACATATGCGTACAGTGTAACTTGTAACTACTTTGATTGATGAATACCGGCAGAAGTACTTTGATTGATGTGTGTTTGTATTTAACCTGAGAGTAATTACGGCCCGTTTAGTAGTTAGTTATAAATGGTAGTAATTGGAATGAATTTATAACTAAATTTGGAATGAGGGCCGACAAAACTAATACAACCAATCTAATCCTTTATATCAACTCTCAAACTCCACACAACAAGTATAGCAAGCTCATACATCTTACTCTTCAACTCAACAATTTCAACTTGTAATTACTTTCTTCCTACAACCACCTTTTAACTATAAGATCTTATTTTTACCATTTCATTAACACGATCAGTTAACAACGTCACAATCTCTACACCCATAATATAACTTGTTTTTGTTATTAACAGATTTAGAGATTCTCACTTCACATTTTCTATGGTTTTTGCATCAGCGTAATTGTTGCTCAGTCGAATGTTTTGAGAATTTTGAATAAGGAAAATTTTTCTGAATTGAATGAAGAGAGGAATAGAGAGTTAGAGAGAAAAAGAAAGAAAGACATTAGAGATAAAAGAATTCCTAAAAAATTATTACTAGACAAAAGTGATGTAACTATATAACGTCTAGCGGTGGGCAAATTCCTACCCGGATTTTCGGGTACCAGAAAACCAGGTACCCAAAATTTCGGGTCGGAATTTTTTTGACTCGGATCTGATTCGGATAATTCGGGTATTTGAAAATCCGGGTTCGGAAACCTTACCCGGATCCGATTTTAATATATATTTTTTTATAGAATCCAAAGGTGGAGTGAAAGACGAAAAATAATTTTAAAATGACAAAAAAAAAGGAAATACCAGCACTACAAGTAGGAGTATCTTTCTGGAGATCTTTGAGCTCCTTCAAAATTCTTTTGGAAGCCATAGCGTAAGAATGAAAGGAAAAAATACCAGCTCTACAAGAACTAGTATTACTGCTCATTTGCTCAACGACTGCCTCCAAAAACCCAAATGAAGTTTGGGCCTTCAATCCTTCACAAATCACAAATTCAATTTTTTTTAAGAAAATTTTGCCACTAACCACCTAATAAGTGGGAAAAGTTGTCAACAACTACCACAATTTTTTTTCATTTATTGAATTTGACTACCAATTAAATGCATAAGGATTGTAAACCACCATTTATTTCTAACATCGTTAACTTTAATTGTAATTAAACCATAATTAAACTTTAATTAAATCATTAACCCTTAATTAAATACTAATTAACCTTAATCAACCCTTTTTTTTCAAAAAAAAAAAGAAAAATATTTTAAGAAAAAAAAAAAAAAATCTGGAAAAAAAAACAAACAACCACCCTCTCCCCCACCACCACCAAGCACCGCCGCCCCTCTTCCCCTCCCCCACCAACCCCAGCCACCCCCTCCCCCTCCCCCACCAGAACCGTCATCCCCCTTCCTCACCCCCGACACCCCCCTCCCCGAGCAACCTCAACCACCGCCAGCCACACACCGACACCCCCACCCTCGAAACCCACCTCCCCGGCCATCCCCCACCGCCGAAACCCCTTCCCCTTAACCCCTAACCACCAAAACCCCCTCCCCCTTAACCACCCACCCCGAAATCCCCTCCCTTGAAACCGTAACCACCATGGAACCACCACCCAAATCAGCCCCCCACGCACCCCTCCACCCCCACCCCAGCCTCGTCGAACACCCCCACCCCCTCCCCCAGCCCCGGCGAACCTCCCACCCCCTCCCCCAGCCCCGATGACCCTTCCCCACCCCATCCACCGCCACCCTAGCCACCCCCACCACCAATCTTTTTTTTCTTGAATTTTTTTCCTAATTTTTTTTATTTTCCCTAATTTTCTGATTTTTCATTTAAAAATTTATTTAAAAAAATCAAGAGCCAATCATATCGCGACACGTGTCACAAACTAACGGTAAACTAATGACGTTAAAATATTCCGTTAAATTGGTGGTGATTTACAACTTTGTAGCTGTAACGACCCGGAATTTTGGGCCAGAAAATTTCGCGGTTATTAATTATATTTATTTAATTCTAGTCCAAAAAGGCCCATTATATTTTGGACTGTTTAATTTGTATTTCCTATTCTTATTTCCAAATTGGGCCAAAGACCCAATTTTTCTTTCTTTTTCTACTTGGCCGGCTCCCCTCTTTTTATTTGGGCCAAGTATTGTTTTTATTTATTTAAATTGGTTAATTAATTATTTGATTTAATTAAATTAGTTTTTAAAGCCCTAAACTAATTCAACCTAGCCTAGTCATACCTAACTAAGTCCACTCCACCTCCCTATTCTTTCTCCTTCTTCACGGCAGCTTCATTAGTAGCATTAGGGTTTGTTTTTTTTTATTTCTTTTCCTTCCTCTCTTCTATAAATAGGACCATTATCATTTAGTTAGTCCTATTTTTGCAATTGTTCCTAAACCCTAAAATACATTTTCTCTCTTCCCCTTCTTCCTCTTCTCAAAAACAGTGAGCCATCATTTTCCCTTGGAATTTTAATAGCGAATCCAGGTAACTATGCTCTCCTCTTTAATCTATGGGTAGAAAAACACATAGTTAATTAGGAATCATATCATGAAAATTGTAGGAAATTTAATATTGTTTTACTTGGATATGTCGAGCATGAAGCATGAATTTCTTGATTGATTTTTATGTATTTTCATGATTTTATGTATGATCTTGTATGAATTTATTTAACAATCAAATCTTGTTATTTCTTGATGAATTTTTCATGGTATCTTGTTTACTGTTTTATTATTAACCATGATTTATTTCGTGGCAAAATTCGTCCGTTTATTATTTATAAAAATTTAATCTTTCAAACCGGTAAAACTGTCCAGAATAGGTTTACGAATTTATTAGTGTACTTAATAAATTCGGAATGCTACGAAATTTTATATGGAAGTCAGTGATAATGTTTTACAGCTTGTGTTAAATTTTCGTAATTTTTAAAGATCGTTTGATATGGCATAAAATTCTGAAACCGAATTCAGCCTAATCTGACTGGTTAGTTATAAAATCACTTAAAAATAGTAAAAGATGTTATTTTTAGACGAAATTTATGCAAGTAAATCCTTGAACCCATATTTATCTCCCATAAAAATTTCCAGATTTTTAGAGATCTTTAGATGGTCGTTTTTAATTTAATTCTTTAAAAATCAGATTGTATAAAATAGGGCAATTGAATTATTAAAATATGCTATTATTAATTATTGAATTTTCGAGTGACCTAAGTATTAAAAGGGAACTAAAAATATGATTTTTATGATGAATCTTGATAGTATTGAATTATATTTATTAATCTTGAATTAAAAATTAAATCTTGTTATTATCTTCTAATTGTCGAGTGTATAGAAATTAAAAGAAGGGTTAAAAATATTATTTTTATGTTAATCTTGATGAATGTTGTTGAAAAATATGATTTCTATCTTATTTTGGTAATTTTTGTAATTATATTGATTAATTAAATTAATTCTAGAAAATAGTTAATTATTGTTATATTTTTAATAATGCCGTGTAGAATTGATGAATTAGTCAATTTTTGATTAAATTTGATTATTGTTAATTCAGGGAATAATTAATAATAAAAGTTACGGACAAAATAATTATCAGGGATAAGTTGTAAAGTGAAGGGATAGATAATATGACTATTATTATTACTATTAGTATTCGGCTATTACAATTATTAATAATGATATCTACAAGTTAGTATATGATATTAAGGTTAGTATCCGAAAGGATAGGATTATAAGTATATGATAGTATATTATAAGATTTAAAGTTGCATAAGATACTACTAGGGATAAGAAAGGAAACAGAGTAATAGCTATACATGTTATGTCTCGGTCTCTGGCTAGGAAAGACTTGGTATTTAAGGTGGCCAATATACGTGCCGCACCTCTCTTTCCTGGGACTCCGAACATTTCATTTCCTATTACGGTCACCTAGTATTATCCTAATATATGATATGATTAAATTAATTGAAGATATAAGATACAATATGGACACCCACCTGTATGATACACGAGTCATTAGTGGGTTAAGTCAGAACCACTACTCAATGGGACGAACACATGAGTTCCCCCGAGTAGTTTGACCTTAGAACATGTAGTCGTCTGGTAACCGTATCTGCGAGTCGCTACCAGGAAGTTATGGCCATAGCTTAGACTTAGCGGTGAAACACGGGATCCGCTATGGGATTGGGTACACGAGCTCCTCCCGGCATGTTCTAGGGAGTTATGGTGAAACACGAGATCCATAACGAGTTATTAGTGACCGGTCCAACAAAGATATTATATTAGGATCATACGATTTGATGAGATGAAATCATAAGATGAAGATAAGATGATTTCTAAGAATTGATGATAAGATAGATTATGATATGATATGATCAAGATAAGACTATGATATGATATGATTAAGATAAGATTATGATAAGATATGATTAAGATTTATTAATGATATAATTTAAGAAGGGTTAAGTATAAGTTAAGGATTGGGATAATTTAAGATGTATAGTATAAGGTATAAGTTTAGTATGTTAAGTCTTCCGCTGTGTATTTCTGTATTTATGGGTATGTATGTATGCGAGTAAGGATGCATGTATGTATGAATGTTGAGTGTATTTTTGTACGTATTTCTAACCGTATTTGCAGGGTTGATTGTACGTACATTATACGTAGATTATACGTATTTCTAACCGTATTTCTGCAGGTGTGTTTATACGTATTCGCATACGTACTTTTATACGTATTTTTGTACATTTTTATAAAGACATGTATTAGATTTCTTTACAGTTTTTATGCATATTTCTATGCTATTATGTGTTTGGTGGTCCCTCGATTAAATGGGACAGCCTAGTTACTCGCCACTGACGGTGGACCCCCCCCTCAGTTTCAGATGACGATGCAGCAGAGTAGAGCGGGCTCCGCTGGATGGGCTTGAGTAGATTAGTATTTTATTTTGAGTATTTAGTATTCCCAGAACAGTTTGAGACATTAACTTAGTTTATCTTATGATCCCAGCATGTTGGGACAGAATTTCCAGACTTTATATGTATTAGTGACTTTTGGATTATGGATTTTCAGTAGTTAATTTAATATAAGATAATTTATTCATTCAATTAAGTTGATTTACTGTTATTTAAGTTAGTAACGATCCGAATGTCGCTTTCCCTTTGTAAATCGACAAGTCGAAAAGTCGGGTCGTTACAGTAGCACTTAATTGGTAGTTAAATTCAATAAAAAAAAATGGAAAAATGGAAAAGAATAATCCCACCTTTGGGTGATCAGCTCAAAATAATCCCACCTTTAATTACTTCTAAAATAATCCCACCTTTATATATCAGTTGCTTAAAATAATCTCACCTTTAATTTTTCTTCTCAAAATGGACCCGATTTTAGCTGACATAGTCCATTTTAAGCAGATAATGTATAAAGGTGGGATTATTTTGAAATAAATCAAAGGTGGGATTATTTTGAGAAGACCACCAAAAGGTGGGATTATTGAATTCCATTTTTTCTAAAATTTTATGGTAGTTGTTGATAACTTTTCCCACTTATTAGGTGGTTAATGGCAAAATTTTCTTTTTGTTAAAATATTTAAACCAGATATCATGTACCTGGTTTTTAAAAATTGTGACCCGGATCCGACCCGTACCGGGTCGGGTACCTGCTTTTTCGGGTAAAAAAAATGGGACCAGATCGGAAACCGGATATAGATTTTTTTGCCCGCCCGTAGTAACGTCCGTCAATCTAAAGCCCCAAACGTAGTGATTTTCAAAGTTTAGCGTTAGTTTAGAAAGGGGTGAAATATTAAAAGTTGATGAATACTAATATCTATACTATATTCTAAAACAGATTGTTGCTGACATTATCATAGCCTAAAAATATACACATGTCATTTTCTCAATCAAAATTTTCCCTCCAAAAATGTTTATGACATCATCTTCTCCCTTTTTTTTTAATTAGCATTTAACATACTTTGAAAAGTTAAATATCATTAACCCATTCATCTATTTTCCATATGCAATTAATGACAAATATAATGTTTTTAATATCATAATATTTTGTATACTAAAATCAATTAGAATTTATACTAAAATCTTTTTATTGATGTAATAGTTTTATATTACATACTTTGTATTTGTTTTCAATTGATTTATAGTCTAACAAAATTTTAAATTTATAGCACGGGACTAATCTAGTTAATTAGTATTATGTTAGGTAAACCTCCTTTTATTTTGGGTAGAATACAGAGCATAGCATTAGCTAACAAAAAACAATAAGAACAATACAATGAAAATGCAACATTTTCTCTGGAGTTAAAAAGCATTTTATTAAAAATATAAAAAACTAATATCCATGTTTCGAAATTCTAAATTGTAATCAAGATGTTGAAATTTTGAAACAGATGTCATTTCTAACCAATGTTTATGAATTATAAATAGAGCAATTTTTTGAAAAATCTTTTTTTGTTTTTTTTTTTTTTTTTTGTAGTTTCTAACCAATGCCAGGAAAATCAAATAACAATGATAATAACAAAAACAGATAATTCAATTCATTGAAATAAGAGTAAAAGACTACATCCCTAATTCAATGCTTTATCTAGGATATATTTTCATGTAATGTATTGTTGGCTATAAGGTTAAGGAAGATCAAAATCATTTTTGGTTTTGATCCATGTATAACCTTAGGTAGGCTGATTAGCTTAAGATGTAATTATCCCCTTTTTTCCATTTTTGGTATATAATACTACTAATTACCAAAAAGAACAAAAAATTTAGCCAAATATAAAATCTAAATCAATCCAATTGTATGACAATGAAAAATTAATATTTAACATAATAACTAATCAAATTTTAACAATTAAATTGAAAAGAATGAGAAGAGAACAGATTAAACTCCCAAAATAGATGAATTGCGCCCGATGTTCTGTTCGTTTATGTTGTTCGTCTCCCGCTTATGCATTGTTGTATTTTGTCTTTTCTTGTTTTTGTTCATTCGTTGTTGTGTCGCTTCTATTCTTTTTTAAATTACTAGTGGTTCATTAGTTAGTGGTACTATAGACACCTAATTCTGGTACCTCAGTTAGCTCCCAACGGTATGATGAATGTACCCTGTTGCACAGGTCCGGTCTTGAGCTAGTATGCCAAAATGCCACCTCTTTACCCCTCTCATACCACTCTCACACCATTTATAGGCATTTTAGAGGCTCACGATTCGTTTTAGGATTTTTTGGACTTTTTTTGGATTTTTATTAATTTATTTTTATTATTTTTCATGCATATTTATTTCCTAAGGGTATTTTAGTCACTTTAAATTACATAAAATAATTTTTCCAAGTTAAATACATTTTTCTAGAATTTTTGGTATTTTTTTCATAATTTCTGACGTTTTATCTATTTTCTATGAATTTTTGAAGCATTTTCATACTTAGGGGCATTTTCGTAATTTCAAACATGCATCTTCAACTTTTTCTCAACTTTTCACTTATTTATATTTTTCTAGAATTTTTTCATATTTTTTGGCATTTTTAGCGCATTTTTTAAAAATAGTCCGAAAAACCCGAAAACGGTCCGTGAACAGTCCATAACAGCCCGGATTATTCCGGAACAACGTGGAATCTCCCAGAATCTCAAATATTACGGTAATATTAGGATAATCAGATAATGATCCACGTAATCGTATAGTAATCGCATAATATCTCGGTTAATCACGCGTAAAATAAGCAAAAAAATCAACCCGGATCATGTACGGACCTGCGCCTAGACGCATGTCCATATTACAGGACCTGCGCCTAGACGCAGGTCACAAATAATGACCTGCGTCTAGACGCAGTTCATGATACAGGACCTGCGCCTAGGCGCAGGTCTGCTGCCATTCCAGGTCGATTTTTTGCCTCTGTTTGCCTATAAATACGACCCTCGTCCGGCTTTTCAAAACACATTCTAACTTCATATTCTCTACTCTACTCTCTACTATATATTCTCTCACTAAAAAGCATACAAAAACTCTGTCAAAATCGATATTAAATACATATAAAACACATTCCAATCATTTTCAATCACCGAACCCGGTATTTGGCACGCTAATTTCAAGGCCGTAATCGACCGCCACACACTCCGGTAAACATTTCTGAGACCCTTTTTCTATTCAACGTCAATATGCTTAATTTTGTTTTAAGTTTCATTTTAATTTATGATTTGCGTTATTCATAATAATATGTGATTTTTCCTGTTCGGTTCATGCCGATCTATGTTTTAATTCATGTAATCTTTTTTTTTCTTTTTATCTACAATTTGTAAATCATGTCATACCTTAATTTCCGCATATTTCATGTCATCTCCATGTATATTTTTCATGCTTATTTTTAATCCGAATCATTTCATTTAGCTTTTTATTTATTTATTTATTTTGATTGCACGGGATTCGAGGTACGTTCGCATTTTCCATGCCATCATCATGTTGAATTTTTATTTTTTTTACATGATTTATTTGATTTGAATCTTGGTTTCTCATTCGAACTTTTGGCTTCATTCTAGCGTCATAATATTGACTAATTTCAAAGTGGTCACAAAACAATTTTAGGCTAATTTGTGCATTAATCAAAACCGACTTAGTAATTCACAAATTAGGGCTAAAATTGAGTTATCTCTGTTGATCAGAAATTGAACAATGATCTTACAAAAGAGACCTAGTAGAGACCGCTTGCAGGCGGTCGGGCCCAATGCACGATTGGCTCGTAACCTGTCCCCGAACCCATACTCTAGTGCACGACCATATGGGGCTGATTGCTCCTGGCTTTCGGTACTTCTTCGGTGTCCGTGGACTGTATAAACGCACGACGGCGACTCCTACTAGTCCGTATTCACGTACGGTGTTAATGAGCATTCAAACAAACTCGTGACGTAGGCGGCCGGGTAAAAACGACCCCTACAGGTACTTGTGGTGGTAATCGGTATGATTATTTAGTTCTACATGTAGGGATTGTATTATTTATGAAATTGATATTTAGTTTTGTAATACTTTGTATATTTACATTAATTAACATACAGAGCTATAACAATTTATATTTACAGTAGCTAATTTATTTTCCAAAGTAGTAATTATGATTAATGATGAAGTAAACTTAAATTTAGCGTGTTTGACAAATTAGTGTATAAGGCAATAGATTATATGATGCATATTTCATGATGAAAACGTATATACAAGGGATAGCTAAGTTTGGAAAAGTGATGTTCTATGTATGTTGTATTGCAATCTAATCATATATATAAACATATAACCATTATAATGTCACTTTGGATGTGATGTATAATGGTTCTATGACTTATAGCTAATAATTTGGTACATTGAATCTAATGGGTTTATTTTTTAGCTAAGTTACAGTTTGTTTTTTGGCATTATTCATATAGTGCACTTTGACCATCATTTGTGATTTATATAAAAGAAAAATATAGTCAAATGACGTCTTGTTAGATTCTTCTCAACATTTATTTTTTAATATCTTATTTTTATAATTTAATTCTTACATATACGTAATTAGAGATGTCAATATTAATCCATAAACTTTTGTCTTCTTAGTAGTGTAACAATTTAAAAAACGAAGGGATACAGGGAGTATACAAAAAGACCATTTTGAAACAAGAAATGTAACTTATGGTTGAATAATGTATATTTCCAAGTTACTTGCTATTTATAGTAAACTGCTTTTGTGACGAGCCGACTCGCTTAAACCGGCGCGGAAGAAACCGACGAGTCGAATTGTCGATCTAACAAACAAACTTATTAAAAATTAAAACAAAACCTCAAAATTATTATTA
Organism: Salicornia ramosissima; assembly: GCA_951394345.1. Classification (NCBI taxonomy): domain Eukaryota; kingdom Viridiplantae; phylum Streptophyta; class Magnoliopsida; order Caryophyllales; family Amaranthaceae; genus Salicornia; species Salicornia ramosissima. The sequence continues at coordinate 26,804,723 of OX596234.1, read as the reverse complement.
CTATAACCCAAAAACGTACAATACCCACAAGTTGTACAATTCTAATCCCAAATGTATCAATACTAGAAAATAACTCCAAATACTGTCAGAGTCAAAATACACTAAAGATAAATCTATAAGTCCAAACTATAAACATAACATAGTCTAAAAACAGAACGCTAGAACGACACTCGCCCAACCAAAAGCTAAGCAGCACAATCATCATCAGAATTACCTGAAAAATAACAACAATCCACTGTCAGTGGCGAGCAACATAACAGTCCCACCATAACATGGATACACATAATCATAAAACAAATCAAACAACATATCAGACTACCAACCAACATGTAATAAAAACGTCCAAAACATCAAAACCGTAAAACTGACCAATCTTAAATAATTCCAACTTAAAAACCATAAAAACATCTTTGTTGCTACCATTTACATTTTAGACCGGACTATGCATGTACAAACGCTTCTTACGCGAATGAACTTTCCTACTATGCCAGGAATGAGAATCTTACTTCCAAACCCATGAACCCCCTTCTTACGGAAATTCATATCAAACAGACAACATAGCAAGTATACACTATCCCGATACCGCAGTCAGGATAGGGGCAACGTCTTAACACAAAACTTAGAATCTTACTCCAAGATTAGGCGTCTAAAAGTAAACTTAACCTAATCTTACTTACAAACATCGAAGTTATACTCAAGATCACTTCTTTCGCCTTTTCTTGAGTATAACCATAATCAATCCTACTTCATAATCAATCTTTATCGAATCTTTAACAAATCTTTAAACCTTTCTTTCAAAATCTTTATAAATCTTTACTTATCTTTAAACAATACTTTGAAAACACCAATAATCTTGCACATTAAAAGAACATAAAACTAACTTTCAAGATTCCAATACTCAACCAAGAACTCATAAAGTACTTCAAAGAACTTCAAAGAACTCATCAAGAATCCATCAAGAACTCATCAAGAACTCAACAAGAACTCGAAAACCACACGAAAATTCCATCAAAACATGCATGAAAACTTTACCCAAATCCTTACTTAAAAATCACGCATAACTCGAAAAACAATCATCAAAACTCATCCAACATGATCATTTAACCTATCCTATAATCATTGTATACATATTAAGGTAAGAGAGTATGTTACCTTATTGAAGATCAAGCAATATAATCACACAAACTTGCAGCCCGGAAAACCCAAAGTACACGGCCCTAGATATGCGCAACAAGGCACGAACACGCACGGCTTGCACGAACACACACGGGCACCACAAACACGGTCCTTGCACGGTCACCCCACAGCTCTTGAACGGCTTCACCGTCTTCACACGAGCACCACCGTGCACCACCACTCGATCCACGAACCACCCACAAGAACCCAACGAACAAATCCCAAAACCAAACCCGAACTAGAAGTCTTGAATGAAACTATTGAGGTATAACTTGTGTTTTGATACTTAAAGATCAATGGAGGTTGAATATTTAAGTTTGGGTTTGAAAAGATGGATGAACAAGGGTTAGTGATGAACAAGCCAAAAATGGCGTGTGAATGGGAGGCAATTGGAGAGAGTGTTTTTGTAATGACCCGAAATTTAGGGCCAGAAAATTTCGCGGTTATTAATGTTATTTATGCAATCTAAGTCCAAAAGGCCCAATTAATTTGGACTGTTTTTATTTTGTTTTCCTCTCTTTTAACTCAAGTTGGGCCGATGGCCCAATCTTTCCCTTCTTTTAAAACCTTGGCCGGTTTCCTCCTCTCTCTTTGGGCCAAGTATTATTTTTTCTTTTGGACTTAATTTAATTAATTAATTAAGCTAATTAGAATAATTCCTAAACTAATTATAACCTAGCCCAAATCTACCCATTTGCTAGGTCCATTAATCCCCTATTTCCCTCTTGTTTTCACGGCAACCCTAGTCTTTATTTAGGGTTTGTTGTTTCCTCTTCTTCTATATATATATATACTAACTTTAGCAACAATTGTTTTTTCCTAATTTGCTAAAGTTCATAACTCTACAACTAAATTTTTCCTCCTTTTCCCTCTAAAGATCAACCGTGCTATATTCACCCAAAGTGGTGAATTTCGCCTTGGAATATTTAGCGTAATGAGGTAACTATGCTATTTCGTTTAATTTCGGTACAAGTTAATCACATAGTTAATTAGGATTAAAACATGAAAATTGTTAGGAATTAGTGTCATGATCACCTAGAAAATTTCGAATCATATGATAGGATATTATGTAATTTTTTCTTGATGATAATATGTAATCTTTATGAATTATTATGAAATTTTCTTGATTATTTTATGTAGTTTCTTGAAATCTTTAATTGTTGAATAATTACTTGTATGAATTTATTTATTAATCAAATCTTGTTATTTATTGATGAATTTTTCGTGGCAGTTTTTTTACTGTTTGATTATGAATCATGATTTATTTCGTGGCAAAATTCGTCCTTTTATTGCTTATAATAATTTAATCTTTCAAACTGGTAAAACTTTCCAGATTTGGTTTACGAATTTATTAAGATACTTAATCAATTCGTATGGCTACTAAATTTTAGGTGGAAGTCAGTAATAGTGTTTTACAGCTTGTGTTAAATTTTCGTAATTTTTAAAGTTCGTTTGATGTGGCAGAAAAACCTGAAACTGAATTCAGCCTAATCTGATTTGTTAGTTATAAAATTCCTTAAAAATAGTAAACGACATTATTTTTGGACGAAATTTATGCAAGTTAAACCTTGAACTCATGTTTAACTCCCATCAAAATTTCCAGTTTATTAGAGATCTTTAAATGGACGTTCCTAATTTAATTCTTTAAAATCAGACTGTGTAAAATAGTGTGATTAAATTATTAAAACATGTTATCATTGAATTCTTGAATCTAATCTTGAAAATTTTAATGTTTAAAGTATGATCTTTAAATTAATATTATTAAGTTTAATTGCTAACCATTGATAATTGTATTTAATTAATTAAAGATGTAATTTTTGGTATTGTTGTTCATGATGTTTTCGAGTGAGTCAAATTATGAAAAATAGGATTTTTATCATGTTTTGAGTAATTTATGATGTTAAATGTTACTTTATATGATTTATTAATTATATGATTAATTGATGGATTTACGTAATTGTTATATTATTCCTAAAATGTCGAGTGCCATGTTATTATTTTTATAAGATTATAGATAGTTAAATTTTAGGAATCATAAGTCTTATTATCAGGGATAAGTTGTGATATGAAGGGAAGTAATAATATGACTAAGGAATAGGTTATATAACAATATTAAGGATTAAAAGATTATTGTTATTAATATTTATTATTATTACTATTACGGTTATTATTAGTAATATTATAATTATTGTTATTAGTATTACGACTAATATTATTATGATTATGATTATTATTATTATTATTATTATTATTATTATTATTATTATTATTATTATTATTATTATTATTATTATTATTATTATTATTAAGAATCAGTAAGGATAAGTTATAATAAGATATGATAAGATATTAAAAAGGGAAAGAAAGGAAACAGAGTAAAAGGAATTTGAATTGTTTCGATATCTGGCTAGGAAAGACTTGGTATTTAAGGTGGCCAATATACGTGCCGCACCTCTCTTTCCTGGGATTTCGAACATTTCATTTCCGATTACGGCCACCTAGTATTTCCCGACTTAAGAAGATATAAGATAAGATTTAAGATATGAAATATAAGATAAGATAAGGACGCCCATTCGATGATACACGAGTCGTCGGATTGGGTTAAGTCGATGCCACTGCTCCATGGGACGAACACACGAGTTCCCCCGCGCAGTTCTTGGTTCTAGAATATGTAGTCGTCTAAGTAGTAGTACACGAGCTGCTATTTAGGGGTTATGGCCATAGCTTAGGCTTAGTGGTGCACACGAGATCCACTACGGGTTGAATACACGAGTTCACCCCGGCATGTTTTAGGAAAGTTGTGGTGCACACGGGATCCACAACGAGTTATAGTGACCGGTCCGTTAAAAGATAAAGATGATATGATATGATATGATTATAAAGTTAAGATGAATGATATGATAAAGTTAAGATGAACGACATGATATGATTATAGAATTAAGATAATATAAGGTATATTATGATAATTGAAGAATAAGATGGATTATAGTATAAGTTAAGCGTTAGTTGTAACATAATATGTTGGTATAAGTCTTCCGCTGTGTATGTCTGTATATGTATAACTCTGGAATGTATGTATGTATAAATGTATTTCGTATGTATGCTTGTATTGTATACGTATTTTGGTACGTATCTCTAACCGTATTTTGCAGGTATTGTTATACGTATTGTATACGCACTTTTATACGTATTGCGTATGTATTTCTAACCGTATTTTGCAGGTATTATTATACGTATTGTATACGTATTCTTATACGTATTTTTGTACGTATTTGTATACGTACCCCGTATGTACTTGTGTATGAAATGTTATTTGTTTACATGTATTTTCGTGTGTTATCCTATGCTATTATGTGTTTAGCGGTCCCTTACTTAAACGGGACAGCCTAGTTACTCGCCACTGACGGTGGACCCCCCCCCCTCAGTTTCAGGTGATGAAGCAGCTGCGTAGTCGGGTTTCCGCTGGTTGGGCTTTGATGAGGCAGAGTTCTAGTTTCACCTTAGTATTTTCTTTTCTAGAGTTTCAATAAGACAACATTACATTATTTCTTTTATTATCCCAGCATGTTGGGAAAACATTAATGTAGTTTATGTAATTCTTTAAGTATTCTACCTTTATCGACTTTTGGGATTAATTTCAGTCTTTTAAGTTAATAAAAGATGTTTCTATTCTAATTATATAATTAATGTTTAATTTAATGCTTAAGTAATGATCCACAAGTCGTTTTCCTTCGTCAAACGACAGCTTAAAAAGACGGGTCGTTACAGTTTTGCTTTTGAATTGATGAGCAAAGTGTTTATGATGGCAAAAAATGAATCATAAACCTTTCAATCCCCTTCTATTTATAGAAGTGATTAAGGTGTGAACATGAAGCAAGTAGCAAAATTAAGCCACTTAACCAAGGGGGCCGATTAAATTAAGGCTAAATTAGGCCTTTTGGTGATCAATTGGGCTAATTGCAGTCATGCATGATTAGACATGCTTAAATCGCATTTGGCCCAAAATATTAATTAACTAATTAGAAAATTAAATAATAAAATTCTAATTAATTAAATAATAATAAAATAAATAATAAACAACCAAAAATAAAAATAATCGAAATTATTCACATAAAATAAAAATAAATAGTCCAAATAAATTTTGGACCATACATAAAATAACATAAATAACAAATAAATCAACGACAAAAATACCAAAAAATCTGGGCCATTAAAACCTCCCCTCCTTAAAGAAATTTTATCCCAAAATTTAAGGCAAAGGAGATTGCTCACCCTCAACCAGCTCCGGGTACTTCTGCCTCATGGACGCCTCTGTCTCCCAAGTCGCCTCCTCATGGTGCTGATTTCTCCACAACACCTTGACTAGCTGGACTTGCTTACGCCGGAGGGTCCTCACTTCGTGATCCAAGATTAGAACTGGTCGCTCCTCGAATGTCAGATTCGGCTCAAACGTGGCCGATTCCACTGGGATGATGTGGGTAGGATCATGTACATATTTCCTTAGCTGGGAAACATGGAACACATCGTGAACATTAGACAAACTAGGTGGTAATGCCAACCGATATGCCACCTCCCCAACTCGTTCTAGTATCTCGTAAGGTCCCAGGAATTTTGGTCGGAGTTTCCCCTTTTGACCAAAGCGTGCCACTCCTTTGAATGGTGAAACCTTAAGCAAGACTCTGTCACCTACCTCAAAAGTCAGTGGTCTACGTCGATTATCGGCGTAGGATTTTTTACAACTCTGCGCGGCCTGCATCTTAGACCGAATGACTCGGACCTTCTCTACGGTATCTCGTACCATCTCAGGTCCCAAAGCCACAGTATCACTGATATCATTCCAACAAATCGGACTCCGACATTTCCTGTCATACAGGGCCTCGTACGGAGCCATATCGATGCTGGAGTGATAACTGTTATTATAGGAAAACTCTACCAAGCAGAGCATACGTACCCAAGTCTGATGATACTCCAGAGTGCATGCTCATAACATATCCTCTAGAGTCTGGATGGTCCTCTCAGTTTGACCATCTGTCGCCGAGTGGAATGAGGTGCTCAGCTTCAACTTTGTCCCAAAGGCTTCTTGAACTGACTTCTAGAAACGAGATAAGAATCTCGGATCACGATCCGAAACTATCTCCCTCGGAACTCCGTGAAGTCGAATAATGTCCTGGGTATAAGCCTCTGCTAGGCGCTCCATCGACCAGGTCATCTTCATCGGTATGAATCTAGCGACCTTGGTCAACCTATCCACTATTACCCAAATGGCATTCATACCATTACAGGTTGGTAGGCTAACCACGAAATCCATAGACACCGACTCAAATTTCCAGGTCGGAATCGGTAGTGGTTGCAAAAGACCTCTAGGTCTCTGATGCTCGATCTTAACCTTCTGACAGACTAAACATCGAGCTACAAACTCTGCTACATTCCTCTTCATCTTAGGCCACCAGAATTGGCCCTTAAGGTCCTGGTGCAGCTTGTTACCTCCAGGATGAACAGAGTAGGGCGAGTTATGTGCCTCAGACATGATTCTTTTTCTAAGATCAGAACTATCCGGTACACACCACCTCCCTCGAAATCGCAGACTACCATCGGAAGAGATCTCGAAACCAACGGCTTTTCCTTGCCGTAAAGCCTCTCGAATCCTAGCCAACTGTGGATCATTCTGCTGACCCTCGCGTAACTCCTGAAATAATTCAGGTTCAGCACTCATAGATGTCAGACGAAATCTAATGGAGCTACGGCTTCTACTGAAACTCAATCGATTCTTGCGACTTAGTGCGTCAGCGACTAAGTTCGCCTTGCCCTCACAAAAATTAAGCGTCAGGTCGTAGTCCTTAATAAGCTCAAGCCATCGTCTCTGCCTCATATTGAGGTCTTGCTGAGTAAAGTTGTACTTGAAACTCTTATGATCCGTGAATACCTTACACGAACCACCATAGAGATAGTGCCTCCAGATCTTAAGCGCGAATACTACAGCTGCTAGCTCCAACTCATGCGTGGGGTAGTTATGCTCATGCACCTTCAGCTGCCTCGATGTGTAAGCGATGACCTTGCCACCTTGCATTAGCACACAACCTAGGCACCTCTTAGATGCATCACTATAGACCTCGAAATCCTCCTCATCGTTCCGAAGGGTAAGAATAGGAGCATAGATTAATCTCTGTTTCAACTGCTGAAACGCTTGCTCGCAAGCCTCCGTCCAAACGAATCAGATCTCCTTTTGTAGGAGACTAGTCATCGGCCTAGCAATCTTGGAGAAGTCCTGGACGAATCGTCGATAGTATCCGGCCAATCCCAGAAAACTACGAACCTCTGCCACATTTCTCGGGCTATTCCATTCAACTATAACCTTAACTTTTGCCGGGTCTACCTTAATGCTTTCTTTACTAATTACGTGACCCAGAAATGCTACTTTGCGAAGCCAGAACTCACACTTGGAGAGTTTCGTGAACCACTTATTGCTCCGTAATATCTCTAGTACCATCCGGAGATGCTCCGCATGCTCAGACTCATCTCTCGAATAGACTAAGATATCATAAATAAATACTACGACGCACTTATCGAGTAAGTGATGGAAAGTCCGATTCATCTGGTCCATGAACATGGCTGGTGCGTTAGTGAGGCCAAAAGGCATCACCTCGAACTCGTAGTGGCCGTATCTCCTACGAAAAGCGGTCTTCGGGATGTCTTCTTTCTTGACTAGAATCTGATGATATCCAGAGCGAAGATCTATCTTCGAAAACATTCCCGCTCCTCGTAACTGATCGAACAGGTCCTCAATCCTAGGAAACGGGTACTTATTCTTGATAGTTACCCGATTCAACTCTCGGTAGTCTATGTAATGCCCCAGATTTTGGGCTATTGTCTTTGTAATTATTTTTATTTTTGTGCAAGGTCTAAATTTATTTGGACTGTTTTTACTGCTTGAATGTGACGAATTTATTGTATGATTCATTATTTCCTTTATTTTATTTTATTTTTATTTTATTTTAATTGATTAGAATTTTATTTCTTAATTTTCTAATTAATTAATTAATTAATTTTGGGCCAAGTGCAATTTAATCATGATTAGTCATGATTTAGTGCAAATAGCCCAAGTGATTATTTGGCCCATTTTAGCCTAGTATAGCCGGCCCCCATATGCATGGCAAGTTTTGCCACTTGCCTTGTTTTCACACCTAACTAACTTCTATAAATAGAAGTAGTAGTAAGGCATGAGGATTCATTTGCTCATTTGCCATCCTTTGCCATCCAAAGTTTAAAACATGAAACTCCCTCCATTAGCCATCAATCACTCGCCATTTTTGAATCCAAACACCAAATCATTTTTCATCTATCTTTTCAAACCCGAACTTAAAGATTCATTTTTCATTGATCTTTAAGTACCAAACCACAATTTATTTCTCAATAATTTCATCCAAGATCCCTTGTTTGGGCTTATTTTCAGGTTGGTTTGTGTGTGGGTTTGGGTCCGTGTGGTGGCACGTGTTCAAGGGTGATCGTGCGTGAGGTGGCCGTGTGGATCATGGTGGCAGCCGTGCAGCAGGACCGTGCAGAAGACGGTGTCCGTGGGGTGGTTCGTGAAGTGGCCTGGTGCCGTGTTCGTGTGGTGGTGCACCGTGCGTGTTGATCGTGTGGTTGGGGCCGTGTGTTTTCATTTCCGGGCAGCAAGTTTGCGTGTTTAATTTGCTTGTTCTTCATTAGGTAACATACTATCTCAACCTAGTTTGTATACCTTGAATTATAGGATAGATTAGATGACTAAGTTAGACCAAAATTTGATGTTTATGTACCATTTTATGCGTGATTTATAATCTGATTTTGGGATGGTTTTATGATCATTTTATGATTGAATATGATGGTTGCTTGATTGATTATGTTAGTATTAAGTTTAATGTTAATCATGTTCAAGTTTGATGAATTTTGGATACTAGAAAGTTGATGATTTTATGTGTTGAATTGATTGAAGTATGCGTGTATTTTCTTTAGTGTGTGTGGATGAGTTCTTGATTCTTGATGAGTTCTTGGTTGAAGTTCTTGAATCTTGAATGAGTTCTTGATTGAAGATCTTGAATCTTGGATGAGTTCTTTATGATTTCTTTATGAGTTCTTTATGAATATGGTTGAGTTCTTTAGATATCTTGATGGGTTCTTTATGAGTCTTTAAGGGTTCTTTAAGAGTTCTTGGTTGAGTCTTGAAAGTTAAAGAAGGTTAGTATTAGTTAAAGAAAGTTAAAGATAAGATTAAAGGAAGTTAGATGAGGTTCAAAGAAAGTTATGAAAAGTTAAAGAATGCTTAAGCTTGATTATAAAGTAGTAATTGTTTATGGTTAGACTCAAGAAAAGGCAATGAAAAGGCAATCTTGAAGATAACTTCGTTTGTTTACATGTTAGTCTTAAGTCAAGGCGTAAGATGCAACTTAAGATTAACTAAGAATGTAAACGAAAGATAAAAGATTAATGATTAAAGATTAAAGATTTAATGATTAGCTTGATTTTACTATTAGACGCCTAATCTTAGAGTAAGATTCTAAAGCTTGGGTTAAGACGCTGCCCCTATCCTGTCCGCGGTACTGGGATAGTTGGTGATCTTAATATGTCGTCTTCGGATATGGATTTCCCGTAAGATTGGTTTCATGGGGTTGGGAGTAAGATTCTCAATCCTGGCATAGTAGAAAGTTCATTCGCGTAAGATGCGTTCGTACGTACATAGTCCGGTCTGATATGTAAATGATTGCGCCAAAGATTAAGTAAAGATAAGTTTAAAGTCGAGTATTGGGAGTTAGTCAAGTTTTGGGAATTATCGTTGAATATCGTTGTTATTAACGTTATCATAGTTGATTATTGTTGGTTTGATATGTTGTTTTACATGATCGTGTGTTGTATGTCTGATTTGGTGAGTTGATGTATTCTATGATCATGTGTATCCATGTTAGGGTGGGACAGCTATGTTACTCGCCACTGACTGTGGATTGTTGTTAACTTTTCAGGCAACTCTGATGATGTCGGTGTTGCTTAGCTTTGGGTTGGGCGAGTGCCGATGTTCTTTTCGTTATTTAGATTGTATTTTGTTTCTAGTTTTGGATTTAGTAATTATAGTTTATATATTCCAACTCTGATTGTATTTGGAGTTCCTTGTTAGTGCTGATACATTTGGGTTTAGTATTGCACAACTTGTGGGTATTGTACGTTTTGAGTTTTAGTAATAATATTTTCGAGGTTTTGTTCAGTTTTTAGTAAGTTTGTTTGTTAGATCCACAATTTGATTCGTCGGTTTCTTCCGTGCCGGTTTAAGCGAGTTGGGTCGTCACAGTCTATGCACAGGCGCATACTACCGTCCTTCTTCTTCACAAAGAGCACAGGTGCTCCCCATGGAGAAACGCTTGGCCTAATGAAGCCCTTATCGATCAAATCCTGGAGTTGAGTTTTTAACTCCTGCAACTCCGATGGTGCCATCCGGTAAGGTGCCTTAGAAATCGGCGTTGTCCCGGGTGCTAAGTCGATATTAAACTCGACATCGCGCTCGGGTGGAACTCCCGGTAGCTCATCAGGAAATACGTCTCTGAAATCCCTCGCTACAGGTATATCGATATCGTCCAACAGACTATCCTCCGTCAAGTCCCTTACTTGACATAGGAACACCATATCACCCTTCTGGCGATGTTTTCTCATTTTCAAGGCTGAGATTACCTTAACACCCTTCTTCAGAACGATCCCAGAATAGGTGATCCGATTGCCTTGCGATCCTCGGAATGTCACTGACTGGTCTCGGCAACGAATAGTGGCTCGATACCTCGATAGCCAGTCCATGCCAAGAATGACATCGAACTCCATCAGCGGGAACTCCTTCAGATCCGTCGTCGCCTGCTCTCCAGCTATAATGATGGGCACTCCTCGGAACTCGCGCTGACAAACAAATTCCTCTCCAGAAGGGAGAGTTATGATTGAGCTAACAGGGGAACTGTCTCGAAGATTAGACCTCGAGACAAAACTACTAGCCACGAAAGAAACTGTGGCACCAGAATAAAATAAAACAAGAGCTAAAATACCAGAGACAAGAAATCTACCTGAGACTACATATGGCTGGACCTCTGCCTCAGCCTCAGTCATATAGTAGACTTGATTCTTCACTGGAGTCTTAGCCGGTGCTGGAAGTTGCTTGGTCTCAGTGCCTGGCTTCTTCTCGGGGCAAACTGACGCCTTGTGGCCTTCTTTCCCACAGATGAAACATGTAATGGGCGTCCCGTCGCGTCGCTTCCCTGGATGCAAGTCCTTGCGACATCCTCTGCATCTCGAACTCCCTGATCCCTGAGATGAACTAGTGGTCGGAGGGATACTGCTAGGAGCACTGAACCGGGGCTTCTTAAATGATGGCGACGTCACTGGGGTCGGGTTCCTCTTCTTGCTCGAATCCTTCTCGATGACAGACGTCTGGATCTCAAGTGCTACCTCGTAGGCTCGCTGTAACGTCTTCGCTCCACTACTGATCACATGGCCGCGAATCCTCGGATCTAGCTTTTTGATGTAGCGCTTGACCCGCTCCTCCTCAGATGGTACTACCGATGTAGCAAACCTCGATAGCTCGGCGAACTTATCGGTGTAGGCCTGAACCGTCATCTTACCCTGAGCGAGAGTAAGAAACTCCTCCTGCTTCTGCCACTGTAAATTTTCGGGATAGAACCTCTCCTGGACCTTAGCTACGAACTCGACCCAAGATATCAGATGTAGGGGCATACACGCGTTCTTCGCTACGCTCCACCAGTTATCGGCCTCTCCACGTAAGTAGTAAGCGGCGATCTGGACCTTCTCGTGCTCGGGGCAAAACGTCGCGTCGAAGAGCTTCCCCATCTCGCGGATCCAACTCTCCAACGTCGTAGGGTCGGCAACCCCATCGTAAGTAGGTGGTCGATGACGAGCGATACGATCGAACGTCGACTGCAATCCCGATGGCGGACGACTATGCTGCGCAAGCGTTAGAATCGCCTCCTCGAGCGCTCGTTGTGGGGGTCGTACATTTCCGTCCGCCTACGTCTCACGAGTTGTTTTTGAATGCTCGTTAACGCCGTATATGAATACGGACTAGTAGGAGTCGCCACCGTGCGTTTTAGACGGTCCACGGACACCGAAGAAGTACCGAAAGCCAGGAGCAATCAGCCCCATATGGTCGTGCACCAGAGTATGGGTTCGGGGACAGGTTACTGGCCAATCGTGCATTGGGCCCGCCCGCCTGTAAGCGGTCTCTACTAGGTCTCTTTTTGTGGTCATACTGTTATTATTCCCGAATTCACAAATATCCCATATTATACCCTAAAGAGCGCATATTACTAAGTGGGTTTAATTATTACATGTTAGGACTATTATTGAGACCACTTTGAATTAAGTCCGTATTAAATCCTAAGAAAATAAATCAAAAAAATATGAATAAAACATATAATAAAAGAAATAGAAAAAATACAAAAAAGTAAATAAATAAAAATAAATATATACAGATTCAAGAAAAACACAATTAAAATAATGATATTGACAAAAATATTCTTGTGCGATTTAATTTAACACTATAATCAATTGACCACCATATTCAAATTAATAAATTTAATCGTCATCTTTATTATTTAATCAAAACTGATTTTAATGTATGACTCTCATGAACAATTTATTTATATAACATTTAATTACTTCAGAATTTCAATATTATATCAATTATTTTGTAATATGCGATTTAATTGACAAATTTATATTTTTTTTCTTGATCGTATTAAACGTAATTATTAAAATATTGATAAAAAAATTGTCGGAAAAGAAAATGTAGCGATTGTTTCATGACATGAATTTCAAAAAATCGAAACCGTATGATATAAATCGCATATGAAAGAAACAGATTCAACAATTATTGCCATAAACCATTATTATTCAAATTGCGAAATGAGATCTGAAGAGTTATGTGAGAGTCAACATTGATATATGATTATACAAAATGCGTCGATGAATTGATAATCATTACGCATATATATTGAAAAATCAAAACATTAAAGTTCATTAGATTGATGACGATTAAATAAATCATGGCAACATTGTTATATATATATATATATGATCTGGATTAACCATTATCATTAATCATCATTTTAATTGATTTATTAATATGAAAATAAACTTAGAATGAATGGATTTGAAGTAGAGACTTCAGAAATTATACCTTATAATGCCTTTGATCATAATCAACCAAGGATAACCAACAACGATGAATGCAAGTGCTTGTTTTGAAGTTGACTGAGTTGATGATTTGTAGTGTGTTTGATGATATTTTGGGGAGTTTTTGATGAGATGTGAATGTTTAGGGTTGAAGTATGTAATGCAGAAGAAGGCTTGGTGGTGTTGGCATGTGTTAGAATGCTTGGAAGGACGTGTATTTATAGACCAGAAGGAGCAACGGTCGACCCGGTAAGTACAACTTAAGTTACGCAATTGACAATGTAAAAGTAAATCATTGGTATTGTGTCGTATTAATGTACAAGTAATTCTTGGTAATAAGATTTTGGTTATAAAATTTTATTGAATTTCTGCAAAATCAATTAATTTAAACTGATTGCTAAGTTTCTGAATTACCACAGAGGTTATGTAAATTTTACAAATTTCCTAATATGTACGCTATAATTACATTGTATTTATGAGCATTTATTTTTGTTTATAGAATTTAATTGGTAATATTCGATTAAATATATCAAACTTTGTTAAGTTATTAGCAATATTATACATGATATGTGAAATAATTTGTATCCAAAAATGTATTAACAAAATAGAGGGATCATTGAGTTTAGTTTATCAATTAATAGTATAAGACAAAGTGTCTAATTATGAATTTTGGAGTTGTTAAAATCCATTTTAAGATGCAATTGCAATGTGAGAATATTGAAAAATTATATGTATGTAATTTAGGACATGAAGGATCCTGGAATCAAGGTAAAAGAAATGAAGCGTGTCGTGCAATTTCGTTCTGAGAATTGTAAGCGGGTATGGGTTCTTGGTATTTGACCAAAGTATTTAGTTATAGATGTTTGATAATATGTTATTAAAGTCATTGTTTCCAGCAACCCAACATGACTTTTAGAGTCGAAACATTCGGACGCATTTGTAGCAAGTTTGATGAACAACGAAAGAAATGGGTAATGGAAATGGGGTTTAGAGGACTATTGCACTTGGGTGGAATGCACTTGCCTTGGACACTATGTTATTGGTTGATGACTAGGATTAACCCCTAGTCTGGAATGTTTGTTGGGATGCATGGGGAAGAATATAGGCATTCTGCAAATCAAGTTAGATGGATTTTAGGGTTGCCAAAGGGTCCAAAACAAGTACCAAAATGTAGAAAGGGTGTTCGTAGTTCATGGGGTGAAATGGTTGTTCTCAATAATTTAATTGGCGGTCGTTGGACAGCTAAAGGATATCACATATCTAGCAAGTTGATGGAAAGAGTTGAAGGGAAGTGGGAAGGGGAAGAAAACGATGATTTTAAAATGATGTTTTTGATGCTTGCACTCCATATGATATTGTGTCCAACTCAATGTCCTAGGTTACCCGGTGATTTGTTACGTTGTGTTCCGTGTGCAGTAGAAGCTGATTCATATTATTGGTGCACTCTCGTATTGGACAAACTTATGTCAAGTGCTAAGGTATTTGCTTCTACCTTTAGGAAGAAAGGGTTTGTTACTGGTGGTGGTGGTTGCGGAATTTTTCTTGCGGTAAGTGCGATACATATGAATTCAATCTGGTTTGTTGTAGAAAAACTATCCATTTTATTAATTATTTTGTACAGATCTTTTATTTAGACATGCTTGCGATGAATCCAAACAGTTGGGGAATATTTCCACGACTCAAGGCATGGTCTAGTGAAGATATTCGTAAGGCAATGAGTGTTGATCATTGCCAGAAGCGTGGGGATTTTGGAGCTTTGAGGGTTAGTGTGATGTATTTAATATAAACATGATTTACTAATCCGAAATCGTTAGTAGTGTACAATTTTATATGTGTTGTTATTGCAGATGATTAATGTTGCATACGGGGAGTTTCATCCAAGAGACGCTCGGGACAAAGACTTTGACAATAAAGAATATGTAAATTAATACAAAATTATTACAAAACATACTTTATATTCAATTTATTGAAGCAAAAATTTTGATTCAAAGTTCATCGTTTTGCAGTTGGAGTTGGAAGCTCCAATGTTGATTGAGAAATCTCGCAGGCGTGGTTCGACGTCTAGGTGTCCAAGGATGTTTGTTCCGAAAAATTTCGTCTCCCCCGTGTATGGTGGTGATCCAAAGTGGCGATCACGACCGTGGCCTGCACAAATGAACAAACAGTGAGCTACCCCCGGGGTGTTCCCGGGGAAAGACCCTTCGATGCTTAAGTCAGCAAGGGGATTCAATCCAAAGGGAGAGAGAGAGAAGGAGAGTTAATGTGTACCTTTTAGTGGTGAGGTCCCTTCCTATTTATAGGGAATAGGTTAATACCCTGCCGGCCTATTTAAGGTCGGCATGGACACGTGTCCCCTTGGGACTGGCCCTTGCCATCGTGTATGCAGAGTCAGTTACAAACCTGAGTGGGTCCTTGGATGGATGCCACGTGTACGGTCCTTACTACTTTAGTTAGTTAGTTTGTTAGAGAGTGGGGTTCGTGTACCTGAGTGGTGCCCTAAATGGGTGCCACGTGGGATACTAGGGACCACTGCCTTCGATTCTCTTTGGCTCTTAGCTGTTGCTTGAAGAGGCCGGCGGCCTATAAGCCCGCTATCCTGAGGATGGCGTCTCTAGGGTACGCTATATGCTGGCTACCTTTTGGCAGTCTTAATTCTTAGGGGCCGGCTCCTTCTGGTGCCGGCATTCGACATCTTGGTGAGGATGCCAGTAGGGTTGTCCTGCCGGTGTACCGGTAGGCCCCCATACAACTGGCCCCCACAAAAGTACCGGGAAGTCTTGAGTTGGCGGTGCTTTTTTAAGACAAGGCACCACAAGATGTCGGATTATTCTCTCTATTAAAAGTTGTTTTTCTGTTGTAACGCTGTTGCGTATGCCGCTATGCGGTGTTTGTAAATGTAATGTTCTCTCTCCCTTTTTATGGGTTGGCGGTTAGTTCTTAATCAAACCATAGAAGCTGACAAAACATTTTGCCGCCGCCATGATTGGAGCTGACAAAGCTCTTGCCGCCGCTAAGATTGGAGCTGACAAAGCTCTTGCCGCCGCCAAGATAGGGCTGATAAAGCTTTTGCTGCCGCCACGATTGGAGCTAACAAAGCTCTTGCCGCCGCCAAGATAGGGCTGATAAAGCTTTTGTCGCCGCCATGATTGGAGCTGACAAAGCTCTTGCCGCCGCCAAGATTGGAGCTGATAAAGCTCTTGCCGCCTCCAAGATTGGAGCTGACAAAGCTTTTGCCGCCGCCAAGATTGGAGCTGACAAAGCTTTTGCCGCCGCCAAGATTGGAGCTGACAAAGCTTTTGTCGCCGCCATGATTGGAGCTGACAAAGCTTTTACTTTATGCTTATATACAAGCTATAAGTAACTTTTGTTGCTTTGAATCGCAAAATGGCACTTGCTGCCGCCGCCAAGATTGGAGCTGACAAAGCTCTTGCCGCCGCCAAGATTGGAGCTGACAAAGCTTTTACTTTATGCTTATATAGAAGCTATAAGTAACTTTTGTTGCTTTGAATCGCAAAATGGCACTTGCGGCCTTTCCATTGAGTGAAAATATGGTTGGCGGTGGTATTCCACTTGGCTTGTATACTCAACGTTTGGATAGCGGTCGCTTGGAAGACTCTATCTAGTTGAGTTCCGCGGTTGTCAGCTGGGCGTGTGGATGACGGTGGTGTGTTGCCTTAGCTAATTAAGCTAACCATCTAGCCTTCTGGCAATTTGTATACGTTGGTGATGCTTTGCCGGCTGGGCGTTTGGATGGCGGTGGCCTGTGGCCTTAGCTAATTAGCTAATCATCTAGCCTTTTGGCCGGTAGCATATATACATTTTAAATGCTTTGCCGGCTGGGCGTTTGGATGGCGGTGGCCTGTGGCCTTAGCTGTATAGCTAACCATCCAGCCTTTAGGCTGTTATAGTTGATGCAGCCAGGCTTTAGGATGGCGGTGGCCTGTGGCCTTAGCGGTATAGCTAACCATCCAGCCTGTAGGCTGTCTTACTTGATGCAGCCAGGCTGTAGGATGGCGGTGGCCTGTGGCCTTAGCTGTATAGCTAACCATCCAGCCTTTAGGTTGTCTTACTTGATGCAGCCAGGCTGTAGGATGGCGGTGGCATGTGGCCTTAGCTTTATAGCTAACCATCCAGCCTGTAGGCTGTCTTACTTGATGCAGCCAGGCTTTAGGATGGCGGTGGCCTGTGGCCTTAGCTGTATAGCTAACCATCCAGCCTGTAGGCTGTCTTACTTGATGTAGCCAGGCTGTAGGATGGCGGTGGCCTGTGGCCTTAGCTTTATAGCTATCTAAAAATTTATTATTATATTATGTTTGGTGAGTTGCTAAGGGCGGTGGCTTTTTTGCCTTAATCGGCGTCCCAGTTAACCCTGAGCATGCAGCCTTGAGTCCTTGACCCGAATCCTCAATGTTTGGGTGGTGGTTTCTTGGACCACCTACCTAGTTGAGTTATGGCGGTATGATACCGCTTTCAACGTTTGGATAACGGTCTCTTGGACCGTTATCTGGTTGAATACTATAGAATGGCAGCCCGATGAGGCTCTTTTTGCTGGGATATAAGGTGATGGCAGCTCATGTCTGCCAACTACCTTACCCAGGTCTTCATTAATATGCTTGGATATGAGGTGATGGCAGCTCATGGCTGGCAACTACCTTACCCAAGTCTTCAATATGCTGGGATATAAGGTGATGATAGCTCATGGCTAGCAACTACCTTACCCAGGTCTTCATCAATATGCTTGGATATTAGGTGATGGCAGCTCATGGCTGGCAACTACCTTACCCAAGTCTTCAATATGCTGGGATATAAGGTGATGACAGCTCATGGCTAGCAACTACCTTACCCAGGTCTTCAGCTATATGCTTGGATATTAGGTGATGGCAGCTCATGGCTGGCAACTACCGTACCCAAGTCTTCATCAACATGCTTGGATATGAGGTGGTGGCAGCTCATGGCTGGCAACTACCTTACCCAAGTCTTCATTCTGTTTAACAGACATATTTATATATTATATATATTTTATTATTTCTTATTTCTTATTTCTTATTTATTATATATATATATATATATATATTTTTTTTAATAATAATAATAATAAAAAATAAAAATAAAAATAAAATTGCGGTTTCACTGAACCCTTATCTTTTTAGATAGCGGTTTCGTTGAACCCGCATCATTTTAGATAGCGGTTTTCTTGAACCCTTATATTTTCAGATAGCGGTTTTATTAAACCCTTATCTTTTCAGATAGCGGTTTTCTTGAACCCTTATCTTTTTAAATAGCAATTTCATTGAACCCTTATCTTTTTAGATAACGGTATTCTTGAACCCTTATCTTTTTCCTAATCTTTAACATTTTGAAATACCAGCAACTCTTTAACAAATGATAACTTACACATTGAAGAAGGAGGGTCTAAAGCGCTGAAATTCAGCTTGCTGTTGCCGTAGGAATTTGTTGTGTTTTTGATTATCAAGAATGAAAGAAGCATATCTCCACCACATTTATTCACCTTCTTTCTTTTTTTTATTTTTATTTTTTTTTATTTTTTAAATCATGCTGAAAAGCCCATGCATTTCATTTGCTCGTCTTGTTTCCACCGCCTTCCTAACTCTTAAAAATCCAGCTTTTTACTCCTCAACTATAACTTCTTGAGGATAAGTGATTGCAAGTTCAACAAGTGGGCCCTTGGCTTTCACGTGCTTTCCTTCCATTGCAATTAACAGGATTGCTTGCACCAATGTCAATTTTTTCGCCAAGAAACCCACATTTCAGATGGCTTGGGAGAAGCAGAGACATCGCAAGAGAAAGAGTTGTGACACTAGTGAGATGAAGGGGGTTTGTTCTGTGTTGCCACTTCAAGAGGTAGTTTATTGAACTTTTATCGGAATGTACTTTTTACAATTTTTCGGATGGGACTTTTTGTAAGATCCCCATAGATGGCGCCAATTGTTCCGACAAATTTCGTCTCCCCCGTGTATGGTGGTGATCCAAAGTGGTGATCACGACCGTGACCTGCACAAATGAACAAACGGTGAGCTACCCCCGGGGTGTTCCCGGGGAAAGACCCTCCAATGCTTAAGTCAGCAAGGGGATTCAATCCAAAGGGAGAGAGAGAGAAGGAGAGTTAATGTGTACCTTTTAGTGGTGAGGTCCCTTCCTATTTATAGGGAATAGGTTAATACCCTGCCGGCCTGTTTAAGGTCGGCATGGACACGTGTCCCCTTGGGACTGGCCCTTGCCATCGTGTATGCAGAGTCAGTTACAAACCTGAGTGGGTCCTTGGATGGATGCCACGTGTACGGTCCTTACTACTTTAGTTAGTTAGTTTGTTAGAGAGTGGGGTTCGTGTACCTGAGTGGTGGCCTAAATGGGTGCCACGTGGGATACTAGGGACCACTGCCTTCGATTCTCTTTGGCTCTTAGCTATTTCTTGAAGAGGCCAGCGGCCTATAAGCCCGCTATCCTTAGCATGGCGTCTCTAGGGTACGCTATATGCTGGCTACCTTTTGGCAGTCTTAATTCTTAGGGGCCGGCTCCTTCTGGCGCCGGCATTCGACATCTTGGTGAGGATGCCAGTAGGGTTGTCCTGCCGGTGTACCAGTAGGCCCCATACAATGTTGATTCATTACAAAAACAAAATAAATTCAGACACCGCTTCATAATTTAACGTAATTCTTTTAATTTTTCAATTAATTAATGTAGTTTATTATGTTTATTGTATGTTAAAAGGGTTTGTACTGAATACGTTAGTTTATTGTATTTTCATAGTTTTTATTAGTGGTGGCCACTGGGCCGGGTTGGCCCGGCCCGGCCCGGACCCGGCCCGGTTTTCAGCCCTGATGGGCCAAGCCCGGTAAACCCGGCCCGGTACAAACCGGGTGGGTCATGGGTCGGATTTTTCAAACCCAGCCCGTAACCCAACCCGTTCGTTTAACCTGGATAACCCGGCCCGGACCGTGACCCAGCCCGTATTCGGCCCGCAACCCAGACCCGGCCCGGACCGTGACCCAGACCCGGCCCGCCCGGCCGGGTTCTGCTCTGCTCCTGCTCCTGCATGGCTGCATGCATGCGGACGTCCCCTCCTCTCCTTTTTCTGCAATGTAGACCTGCATGAAGCTATGGTCTACTTGAGTGGCTTCTCCCAATGCATGCCTCTCCTCCTCTCCTTTTTCTGCTGGGCAGCAACGGCCATTTGGCCATTTATTTTTTTTTTTATTTTTTTTTTTAAATTTTACATATTCCCTCCCAATTTTCCCCTATAAATACCCATCCAATTTACCCCAAATTCTTCACAATTAACATCATTCTTCTTCTCTTCTCTTACTCTCTCTAATTCTCAAAGTTCTCATTCTGAATTCTTAATCTCTCAATTTTAATAGTTAAATTTTAGAAGTTTATACTAAAAAAAATATTCAGAAATTACTAGTTTATATTCAAGTTTTAGTAGTTATATACTTATATACTTAATTACTTATATTAAAATTCCAGTTCTTATATTTTAAATTAGTTTCTAAATTCAAAAAAAATGGCTGGAAGGAATAGTGGTGGTAGAATTGGTGGTGGTAGTGCTGGTAGAGGTGATGGTAGAGGTAATGTTAATGATCAATTTCACGGTTCGTATGAAGTAAATACAGATGAAATTGAATCATTAGCTAGGGCATTAGACAGTCAACAAAATCCTCGTCCACCTCGAACCAACCCATATCAATCCCATCAATCATCATCATCAATGCCACCTCCTCATATTCCGGTGGGCGCCGGAGGCGGAGGTTACGTTCCCGAATTTGAATCGGAGGATAATATGGAAGGTATAAATTCAAATTAATATTTTTGAAGTTATTATAGTTGTTTACTTTATCATACATTTATGAATCATGAGTTTATATAAATAAATTAATTGTTTATGTAAATAATATAATTTGAAATTAATTTTGATTCATACATAGTTACATAGTTACGTAGTTACGTAAATAATATAACTTGAAGTTAATACTTTCAAGAGTTTGAATAAATTAATTAATTCACTAATTGTTTATTTATGTACAAAAAATGGATATATTATGAAAATAAAGTATTAATATTTCATTTTTTTTTAATTAAGGAGGAGGTGAACAAGGTGGTCCTAGTAACACTAATACAACATCAACTGGTAAAAGAGAAAGAGGTCATACCTCATGGGTATGGCCTTACTATGACAAAGTAGCAACAAATGATCCCGACAAATATACTGCAATTTGCAAAATTTGTCAAGATGTTACTAAAACAAAAAAACCAAAAAGTTACAAGTGGACCAAAAACGATGGAACCGGAACATTGGCCCGTCATTTAAAAAAGGGTCACAACTTGGGGCCCGATGGTGCAGAAAGAGATGATTCGAGACAGGCTCAAATCCATGGGTACGCAACGACTACTCCCGGCGCAGGTATGCCTTTTGTTTATAATCGTGATAGAATGATTGATGAATTTTCTAAATATGTTATTCTTGATGAATTGCCGTTTACTCATGGGGAAAGCCCCAATTTCGAACATTTTAACCGGGTTGCTATGCAACCGGCTTTTAGAAGAATTCCTAGAAACACCCTTAAACGTCGCACCATCAAACTTTATAATTCTTATCGAGCTTATTTGATGGAAATGTTCCGTACCTGTGATGGTCGGGTTAGCATAACTAGTGATTGTTGGACTTCTTTTGTAGGTGAACCTTTTATTTGTGTAACTGTTCATTGGATAGATGATGAATGGTTTTTACAAAAAAGGATTATTTGTTTTGAGGCAATGGAGGAAAACCATACGGGTTTTAACATTAAAACCCGTATTGTAAATTGTTTAAAAAATTTTCAGTTGGTTGACAAACTTTTTTCAGCTTCATTTGACAATGCATCGGCTAATACCCGTGCTATTGACTTTTTAAAACAAGACAGTGACGTACCTTTGCTACTTAATGGTAGCATTTTACACGTTAGATGTTGTGCGCATATATTAAACTTATGTGCGCAAGAAGGTATTAAAGACTTATATCCCCTATTACAACCAATTAGGAGTGTAGTAAAGTGGATTAGAGTCACTCGTAGTATGAGCAGGGCTTATAAAAGAAAATGTGAGGAAAGAGGACTAAAGAAAAAATGCATAGGTTTAGATTGCGTAACCCGATGGAATTCTACTTTTAAATTATTGGATGATGCGATTAAATATCGTGAAGTTTTAACTGAATTGTATAATGAAACTCGTTCTGAGCCGGTTGAAATGATTACTAACTACAATTGGTCTATTGCTATGATTATTCGTGATGTACTTGCCGCATTTGAATATGCTACTAAAGTTTTTTCTTATGTTTATGAGCCTAATGTACATTTAGTTGTATTAGAAGGAATTAAAATAGTTCACGCCATTCACGAAGGCAGCTAGAACAGTGAAATTCCTGCCGTCACCGACATCTTGTGGGGAATGAAGGTAAAATGGATGTCCTATTTTGCCGAATTCCCTTACATTTATGGCATTGCAGTTATTCTTGACCCGGGTCTCAAGCTTGAAGGATTGAGAAGCTTGTTGACCTTTTATTACGAAACACTTGGTACAGATTATGATGTTGATAAATATGTAAATGATTGTAAGACAATATTAGATAGACTATATGAACATTATGCGGGTATTTATCAACCCGGTCAGTCTTCACAACCAAAGCCGAAAAACAGAGACCCCTTTTTAGCATCTATCCTTCGTAAAGGAAAATCGAGGGTACCTTCCACATCATCACCCTCCCAAGATGAAGGTTCAGGTATAGATGATTATTTATCTTTTCAATTCGAAACTAACGAAAATTTTCATATTATTAAATGGTGGCATTCCCATTCAGTTCAATTTCCTATTCTAGCTAGAATTGCTAAGGATGTCCTAGCAATTCCGGCATCTACTGTTGCTTCCGAGTCAGCTTTTAGTGCAGGTAAAAGAGTATTGGATGAAAAAAGATCTAGCCTACACCCTGATACCATAGAAATATGTGTTTGCAAAAAAGATTGGGATCAGGCGGAAAAAAGGATACAAGGATTGAAGGAGGACGAACAAGACGAAGAAGACCCGTGGATGTTGATGAATACATCAGAATCCGATGCAGGCCCTAGCGGAAATGACACAACCTAAGTCAAAAGTCACAACAACGGTCCACGACCACAATTCAGGTACGCAAAAGAACTACGTGGGCTTTGATTCCTTAAGTTTACTTAAGAAACTTAAGGATACGTAGGCATCTTATTTTGAAAAGTAAAATTTAATTCAAAAATTAAATTTTAATAAATTAAAATTTAATTCAAAAATAAAATTTTAATAAATTAAAATTTAATTCAAAAATTAAATTTTAATAAATTAAAATTTTATTCAAAAATTAAATTTTAATAAACTAAAATTTAATTCAAAAATTAAATTTTAATAATCAAAATAAGTCCAAGCCTCCCCCCCCTCCCCCGGGGGGGGGGGGGTTTCATATATTTTTGCCTTATTTTTTACATAATTATTTTAATGTTTTTAAATTATGTAATAATTTTTAATGCATATGTTTTGTAAATTGTAATTAACTAATATCATTTGGATGTTTTTTTTTCCAGTTTGTTGAAGTGATTTAATTTTATTATTTTTTATAAAATATATTTGTAAATTGTAATAAATTAATTTCTAATTTATAAATTAAATATTAGTTACGAATTCTAGTTGTGTAATTACGAATTCTAATTGTGTAAGTAATATATTCAATTATTTGGTCAACTATGATTTATTATTCATTTATTACATACATTTTTATAATTGTAATTTATAAATTTGTTACTTGTTTAATTGTTTTAATGTATTATATTCAATTATTCATTTATTCATATTATCATATATACTATAAACACTCAAAAGTCAAAATTCAAAACCATTACAATTTACAAACCCTCCCTCCAAATTTTCTAAATTACCTAAACCCTCTCCAAACCCCCCTAAACCCTCCAATTCTCCAAATGCCTAAACCGTAAACCCCCTTAAACTACAAACCCATGAACTCGGTCCAACCCGCGAACCCATGAACCCGGTCCAACCCGCCAACCCATGAACCCGGTCCAACCCGCGAACCCGTACCAATCTGGATAACCCGCGAACCCGGCCCAACCCGGCCCGGTGTGAGGCCCGGTTCAACCCGGCCGAACCGGTTCATGGGTCACCACTCCATGAACCCGGCCCGGTTACCCAGTGGGCCGGTTCACGGGTCATCAATTTCCGGCCCGGCCCGGTGCCAGGCCCAGCCCGGCCCGCCCGGTGGCCACCTCAAAATACTTTTTAATGCATTTTAGATTGAACAGTTTATTGTTATGATTAAATGAATTGTATGCTTTATTTGATCTAGTTATGAATTATATCTTAGGCCCATAAAGTAGTAATGCCAAAACCCAAATTTAAGAATATTTTGGGGTCCAATTTTCACAACCCACACACCATACACATTTTGGCTAGGATAATTGGGCCCTTTATAAATGGCTTTGGACTTGATATTTTTGTTTTAACTTATATTATTGTACCTGAATTATTTCTTGAAATGAATAGTTTATAGTTGGAGTTTCATATACTTAGTTGAGGAATTAATATAAAATATGTAGGTATTTTCACAAAATTAAATTGAAATTAGAATTTAACAAATCTAAATAGTTTAAGTGAAAGTATTGTGTCGGATGGTCCGACCGTCGGATCGTCCAACACTTTAATTTTTTTTATGTTCAGGCTCAACAAAACGTGTCCAGGTTCAATAATATGTGTCCAGGTTTAACAATATATGTCTAGATTTAACAATATGTGTCCAGGTCCATGTGTCCAGGGTAAACAATATGTTTCTAGGTTCAATAAGTTTCATTAGGTTTACAAATTTGTGTCCAGGTTCAATAATATGTGTCTAGATTCAACAATATATGTCTAGATTTAACAATATGTGTCAAGGTTCATGTGTCCAGGGTAAACAATATTTTTTTCAGGTTCAATAAGTTTCATTAGGTTTACAAATATATGTCCAGGCTGAACAATACGTTTTCAAGTTCAACAATATATATGTGTCCAGATTCAACAATATATGTCAAGATTTTACAATATGTGTCCAGGTCCATGTGTCCAGGATAAACAATATGTTTCCAGGTTCAATAAGTTTCACCAGGTTTACAAATTTATGTACATGTTCTACAGTATGTGCCCATGTTCAATACTATTGATTATTTTGGGACATTGATTATTTTCCTATTCATTTAAATATGTACAGATTTAACAATATGTGTCCAGGTTAATTGGTTATAATCCATTAAATTTTGGGACATTGATTATTATCCTATTCATTTAACGTAGGGGATGAAATATTCAAACACTACATGAACATGACAATGTAAAATTATTTATGTGTAATTAAAAACGAAGTCCAAAATTATAATTTTTTATTAATGTCCAAATGGGCAAGTAGGGATGTTTTATACTTTCTCCGTAAATGAAAAATTGCAACATTTGCCATATTTTGATGTTTTTAAAAAATTGCAACAAATTTGTCACTTTCTATTTTGGGTAATGTTTAACATATTTCTCTCTTCTACTTTTTCTACTCTACTAACTTTTATTTCTCTCTCCTACTTTTTCTACTCTACTAACTTTTATTTCTCTCTCCTATTTTTATTAATCTACTACTCCCTCTGTAACGAATTACTAGCAACATTTGTACTAGCACAAATTCCTAAGTGAAATAAGGTAATAGTGGTATTAGATGGTATAATGATAAAAGTAAGAGAGAGAAAAGTAAGAGAAGGAAAAGTAAATGGGGTATTATGTGGTAATATGATAAAAGTAAGAGAGAGAAAAGTAAGTAGGGTATTGTGTTGTTTTTTTTACCAAAAAGGAATAAAATGAAATTGGAAAAAATTGTTGCAAGTATTTTGTTACACCTAAAAATAGAAATTGTTGCTAGTAATTCATTACGGAGGGAGTAACTTTTATCTCTCTCTCTTACTTTTTCTACTCTACTAACTTTTATTTCTCTCTCCTACTTTTACTAATCTACTAACTTAAACACACTTATAAAATTTTTTTTGAGTCCGTAACATCCCCTTTGTTGCAATTTTTCGTTTACGGAGGAAGTATAACAAAATACGGAAATAGAAAAGGATGTATTATTTTATCAAATAGTATACCAAAAAATAAAGTACTCCCTCCGTAACGAATTACTTGCAACAATTTCCATTTTTAGGTGTAACAAAATACTTGCAACAATTTTTTTAAATTTCATTTTATTCCTTTTTTGGCAAAAACAATCACACAATACCCCACTTGCTTTTTTCTTTCTTACTTTTCTCTCTTACTTTTATCATCATACCACATAATACCCCATTTATTTTTCTTTCTCTTACTTTTCTCTCTCTTACTTTTAATATCATACCACATAATACTCCATTTACTTTTCTTTCTCTTACTTTTCTCTCTCTTACTTTTATCATTATACCACCTAATACCACAATTAACTTATTTCATCTAGGAGTCCGTGCTAGTCCAAATGTTGCTACTAATTCGTTACGGAGGGAATACATTAATTTGGATATCCCATGTAAGGGCATGTTTATCCTCAGATTCCATTACATAATTCAAACTCTGCCACATTAGTTTTCCACTAACTTTTACCCATTCAGACCCATACATGTAACGCCCCAGATTTTGGGTTAGTTTCATGTTTAATTTCTTGTAATTATTTTTATTTCGGTGCATGGTCTAAATTTATTTTAGACTATTTTTTTTTATGTTTGAGTGTAACCATTATTATTTAATGGTTTATTAATTCTTAATTTTTATTTTATTTTATTTTATTTTAATTAATTAGAATTTAAATTATTTAATTTTCTAATTGATTAATTAGTTTTGGGCCAAGTGCAAAATTAATCATGATTAGTCATGAATTAGTGCAAATGGCCCAAGTGAACTTTGAGCCCATTTTATTAAACCTATGGCCGGTTTTTCCCCTCTTATTCATGGCAAGGATTTGCCTCTTGCCATGCATTCACACCTTAAACCACTTCTATAAATAGAAGGGTTAGTAAGGCTTTACAATTCATTTGCCCATTTGCTCATCTTTTGCCATCTCCTTTAAAGGCAATTCTCCCTCCATTTCTTCTCTATGCCTCACGCCATTTTAGGATTGATGAACACCGAAATTGTTCATCATCTTTTCTAAACCCATACTTAAAGATCTTTCATCCATTGATCTTTAAGTATTCAAACACAACCTAAACTTTATTTGGTTTATTCAAGATCACTAGTTGGGTGTTGGTACGTGGTGCTAGTAGGCGCGTGTTTGGGGTGGAGCAAGGCAGCCATGGCCCGGACGTGATGGAGGCAAGGGCTGGACAGGGCTGAACATGGCTGGGCAGTAGTCGTGGGTGCTGCTGTGCAACCATGGGGCCGTGTGTGTGCTGTTGTGGACCCTGCAGCAGTGGGTTGTTGTTGGCCGTGTCTGCTTGGGCATGTGGTGCTCGTGATGATGCAGTAGCCGTGCTGGCTGGGCAGGGGGATCGTGCAAGGTAGCCGTGTGGGCAGCAAGGTGTCCGTGCAAGTGCAGCAGGGGGATCGTGCAAGGCAGCCATGCTTGGCCATGTTCGTGAGCCGTGTTGTGCGTATGTTGCTGGCCAAAGGTAACTCGTTCCGGGCAGCAGGATTCTTGGTACGTTCTTGGGGTTAATCGTGATTAAGGTAACATACTAACTCAACTTAATTGGTACCCTATGTTTATAGTATAGATTAAATGCATGTTTAGGATGTTTGTTGATGATTGTTCATGATTTTATGTATGATTTCATAATCTGATTTTTATGTGTTTGTATGGTGTTTTAGTGATGATTTTCATGATTTTATGATTAGTTATACATTATTATATGATCATGATTTATGTATCAAAGTTTGATGAATTTTGGATAAGTTTATGTTGATGATTATGATGATATGCGTGTAGTTTGTGAGTTTGGATGAGTTCTTGGTTGAAGATCTTGAATCTTGATTGAGTTCTTGATTGAAGATCTTGAATCTTGAATGAGTTCTTTATGAGTTCTTTATGAGTTCTTTGAGTTCTTTATGAGTTCTTTATGAGTTCTTTGAGTTCTTTATGAGTTCTTGATTGAATCTTGTAAGTTAAAGAAAATGGTTTAAATAGTAAAGGAAGTTAAAGATTAGGATTGAGTTGATTAAAGGATGAATAAAGATTAATGATTAATGATTGGTTAGACTCAAGAATAAGGCTAGAGGCAGTTCTTGAGAATAACTTCGATGTTTTAACTAGATTTAATTCGAGAATCGAGGCTTTAGGCAGTTCTTGAACTTAGTTTAGTTAAGTTGAGGTAATAATGAATAATATGATTAAATTGAGTAATGAATTGATTAATTAAGATTAGCTTGATTTCATTTCTAGACGCCCTGAACTTAGAGTAAGATTCTTAGTTTTCGGGTTAAGACGTTGCCCCTAATCCATCCGCGGTATTGGGTTAGTTGGAGTCATACTATGTGATCTTCGTGAATTCCAGTAAGATTGGTTTCACGGGACATGGATTTCCAGTAAGATTGGTTTCATGGGGTTTGGGAGTAAGATTCTCAAATCCGAACATAGTAGAAAGTTCGAGCGCGTAAGATGCGTTCGTACGAGCACAGTCCGGTCTAGAATATGAATGATTGCGCCAAAGACAGTTGAATTAGGTTGGTTTGAGTCGAGTTCACGTTTTGGGTTGTTCTCGTACTTTGTTTAATGATGTTGATCGTTTGATTTATGCTATGTACATGTGTGTTCCCATTAGGGTGAGTCAGTTATGTTACTCGCCACTGATGGTGGACTGTTGTTGTATTTTTCAGGTACTTCAGATGAAGATGTTCTTGCCTAGTTTTGGGTTGGGCGAGCGACGTTCCTTTCTTTTGTTACCTGTTGTATTTACTGATTTTGTAGTATTGGTAGTGATAGTTTGTTTAGATGCTACTCTTTAGATTTTGGACTTTTATATGTTGTTTAAAGACTCTGACATGTAGTTGGAGTTAACTCGTATTTTAGTAATTTTTAGTTTGACTTTTGGATTAGTTTATGTACAAACTTGTGGGCATTTGTACTTTTGTGGTTTGGTAATAATATTTGAGGAATTAGTTTTATTTCTTAAGTATTTGAGTTGTAGTTTCTAACTACTCGACTCGTCGGTTTCTTCCGCGCCGATTTAAGCGAGTCGGGTCGTTACAGTTGGTATCAGAGCCGAATAGGTTTCAAGTGAAGTTTTAGGATTTAAGTTAAACCCGGGAGTTGAGAGTTTTACTATTCCCGAGTGATAAACCCTTAAATTTAAGATTGAAGTAAAGGGAGGAAGAGTGACGGGTAGGAGAAACCGGGATAAGACTCTTTTTCCTATCTCCTTTTGTGTGTGTGCCTGACTTAAGTGTGGATTTTTACTTTACATTTTTTGTATTTGTTCTTATCTTGTTACGTTTCGACGTATTCACACCTCGCCGGTCGAGTTCGGGACGACAGAAATTACGAGCGCTCGAGGAAGCGATTCTTACGCTAGCGCATCTTAGTCGTTAACTATCGGGATCGCAGTCAACGTTCGATCGTATCGCTCGTCTTCGACCACCGACTTACGATGGGATTGTCGACCCTACGACGTTGGAGAGTTGAATCCACGAGTTAGGAATGCTCTTCGACGCTACGTCTTGTCCGAGCACGAGAAGGACCAGTTCGTCACCTACTACTTGCGAGGAGAGGACGATAACTGGTGGAGCATAGCTAGGAACACACGTTTATCCTTCATTCGATATCATGGTACGAGTTCGTAGCTAAGGCCCAGAGGAGGTTCTACCCCGATGAGTTGCAGTGGCGGAAACCAGAGGAGTCTCTTACTCTCATCCAGGGTAAGATAATAGTTCCAGCATACCCCGATAAGTTCGCCGAGTTATCAAGGTTCGCTACGTCGGTCGTTCCATCCGAGGAGGAGCAGAACAAGCGTTACGTCAAGAGGCTGAATACGAGGATTCGCGTTCGTATGATCAGCAGTAGAGCGAAGCCGTTACGGCAAGCTTACGAGGTAGCATTGGACATTCAGGCGTCTGTTATCAAGGAGGATGCCAGCTAGAAGAAGACCCCGACCCCGATGATGTTGCTATCCTTTGGGAAGCCCGAGTTAGTACTCCTAGCAGTACCCCCCTTCCGACCGCTAGTTCGCATTTGGATTTTGACGGTTCTAAGTATAGAGGTTGCGGCCAAAGCTGCCACCCAGGGAAGCGATGTGACGTCACGCCTATGGCATGTTCCATCGGCAGGAGAGGAGTTTTCAACATCAGCTAAGTCTCCAATGAAGGATCGAGTCCGTTGTACGACCAAGGCAGAAGCAGAGGTCCAGTTCGATGGATTCTCGGTTTTCCGTTAGTTCGTTCATAACTCTCCCTTCTGGAGAGGATCTTATTTGTCAACCCGAGTTTCGAGGTTTGCCTATCATTTTAGCTGGTGAACAGGCGACAACCGATTTGAAGGATTTCCCGCTAATGGAGTTCGATGTCGTTATGGGCATGGACTGGTTATCAAGGTATCGAGCGATCATTCGTTACTGAAATCAGTCAGTGACATTTCGAAGACCGCTTCTTCGTACATATACGACCACTACAAGTGTCAAGGTGATGCCGACGACCTCGTTAACGCATTACCCGTGTTCATAGATTGGATGAACCGGACTTTTCATCACTTACTCGTTAAGTGCGTCGTAGTCTTCTTCGATGATATCTTAGTCTAAACGAGAGACGAGTCTGAGCCTGCAGATCATCTCCGTATGGTACTAAGGGTATTATGGAGCAACAGGTGATTCGCGAATATCTCCAGGTGTGAGCTCTGTCTTTGCGAATTTGCATTCTTTGGTCGCGCATTCAACAAGGAAGACGTTAAGGTAAACCAGGCTAAAGCTTATAGGGGTGTAATTATGGTCCGAAAACCGCTTCGACCTACCATTCCCACCAAAAAAAAAAAAAAAAAAAAAAAAAAAAAAAAAAATTATGGTACCAAACCTATTTTTAACCGACCATTCTTCGACTAAAATCTTATTGCACCAAACCTGTCTTGAACAACCTGACGTTTGATATTCGACTAGCCTATTTTCCGTTATTGAACTTATTTTGTGAATACCATCGTTGTTAACATAAGTATCACTATCAACTCGTTGTTGTTTCTAATTGTTAATAATATTGTTATCATTTCTGTTGTCGTCAATTCAGTAACGTCCATATAGTCATCTATTCATCAACGTTCGAGATCATCTATCATATTGATTGTCCTTATTCTAATCGATATCATAAGTTCTTAACCATTCATTCTTGAAGCATCATAATCTGTTACCATCATCCGTATCATCAGGACCATCATTCATGATCATGATTATCACCTATAATCATCCATTGTCAACATTAGCATCCTTGTCGTTTTTAATTCATTATCATCCATGTTGTCGTCAAATCCTCCTCATTTAAGGCCATCTATCATATTAATCATCATCATCTTAAGCGACAACATAAGTTCCTAATCAATTGTTTAAGCATCAAAAATCTAACACCATCATCCAGGGTGTTATCATCATTCATGATCGTTACTATCATCTATGATCACCCATCATCGATGTAATCATCATCATACAAAATTGAGGTCATCATAAATCATTAACGTTATTCATGTTGGCCAACCTCGTGATTAACATCATTTCACCTTGCGTCATCCACCGTGTTTCTTGGCCGTCATTGTTAAAATCATCCATCATCACTCGGATCTATCGATGGATAGTTTATGCCATTTACACACCATCATATCATTTCTATTGTAGCCATATATATATATATGTATATATATTTTTGATTATATTATAATCATAGCCATTTCACTCATCAATTGATATAGTGCATCGAGATTATTCTTGGATTTCTATATTATATTCTTATTAGACTTTTATTAACATCCTTGCTATTTCCAACATTTTGATCCAGATATTCTAAGCCATCTAAACCAGAATGTCAAAATCTGATATGAATTATTGATTATTCGATTGTTTTGGAATTTTATTCGATCGTCCAAGACAGTTGGTTGTTTCCCTACTTCCACCTTGATCGACCGATTGTATCTGCATTTCAATTTTGATCAATCGATCATAACCTGTATACCAGTTCTCGGTCATTTGATCGTTTTTACACCTCTAAGCGTTAAGTCTATAATCGAGGGGAATAGCTTGAGTATGTGACGGAGGTACGTGTTTCTGGGTTCGTCGTTGAATCAAAGGATAGACTTTGCTCCTGTCTTTATCTCCCGAGCGACGAGGAGGATCTCGAGGTCTTTAGTGGTGCATCGACGAGTGCTGGAGCATATTCAGGACTTCGACGAACACTTTTTGATCGTGCAGGCACGACAAGCTGAGCAGCTGTAGCATCAAGTCGCAAGGAATCGATTGAGCTTCAGTGGAAGCCGAAGTTCCATCAGATTCCGTCTGACCTTTTGTGTGTCAAGCCCAGATTACTGATGGTGGATAATCTCCTTGTTTGAATTTCGGGACGAAATTCTTTTAAGGAGGGGAGATTGTAACGCCCCAGATTTTGGGTTAGTTTCATGTTTAATTTCTTGTAATTATTTTTATTTCGGTGCATGGTCTAAATTTATTTTAGACTATTTTTTTTTATGTTTGAGTGTAACCATTATTATTTAATGGTTTATTAATTCTTAATTTTTATTTTATTTTATTTTATTTTAATTAATTAGAATTTAAATTATTTAATTTTCTAATTGATTAATTAGTTTTGGGCCAAGTGCAAAATTAATCATGATTAGTCATGAATTAGTGCAAATGGCCCAAGTGAACTTTGAGCCCATTTTATTAAACCTATGGCCGGTTTTTCCCCTCTTATTCATGGCAAGGATTTGCCTCTTGCCATGCATTCACACCTTAAACCACTTCTATAAATAGAAGGGTTAGTAAGGCTTTACAATTCATTTGCCCATTTGCTCATCTTTTGCCATCTCCTTTAAAGGCAATTCTCCCTCCATTTCTTCTCTATGCCTCACGCCATTTTAGGATTGATGAACACCGAAATTGTTCATCATCTTTTCTAAACCCATACTTAAAGATCTTTCATCCATTGATCTTTAAGTATTCAAACACAACCTAAACTTTATTTGGTTTATTCAAGATCACTAGTTGGGTGTTGGTACGTGGTGCTAGTAGGCGCGTGTTTGGGGTGGAGCAAGGCAGCCATGGCCCGGACGTGATGGAGGCAAGGGCTGGACAGGGCTGAACATGGCTGGGCAGTAGTCGTGGGTGCTGCTGTGCAACCATGGGGCCGTGTGTGTGCTGTTGTGGACCCTGCAGCAGTGGGTTGTTGTTGGCCGTGTCTGCTTGGGCATGTGGTGCTTGTGATGATGCAGTAGCCGTGCTGGCTGGGCAGGGGGATCGTGCAAGGTAGCCGTGTGGGCAGCAAGGTGTCCGTGCAAGTGCAGCAGGGGGATCGTGCAAGGCAGCCATACTTGGCCATGTTCGTGAGCCGTGTTGTGCGTATGTTGCTGGCCAAAGGTAACTCGTTCCGGGCAGCAGGATTCTTGGTACGTTCTTGGGGTTAATCGTGATTAAGGTAACATACTAACTCAACTTAATTGGTACCCTATGTTTATAGTATAGATTAAATGCATGTTTAGGATGTTTGTTGATGATTGTTCATGATTTTATGTATGATTTCATAATCTGATTTTTATGTGTTTGTATGGTGTTTTAGTGATGATTTTCATGATTTTATGATTAGTTATACATTATTATATGATCATGATTTATGTATCAAAGTTTGATGAATTTTGGATAAGTTTATGTTGATGATTATGATGATATGCGTGTAGTTTGTGAGTTTGGATGAGTTCTTGGTTGAAGATCTTGAATCTTGATTGAGTTCTTGATTGAAGATCTTGAATCTTGAATGAGTTCTTTATGAGTTCTTTATGAGTTCTTTGAGTTCTTTATGAGTTCTTTATGAGTTCTTTGAGTTCTTTATGAGTTCTTGATTGAATCTTGTAAGTTAAAGAAAATGGTTTAAATAGTAAAGGAAGTTAAAGATTAGGATTGAGTTGATTAAAGGATGAATAAAGATTAATGATTAATGATTGGTTAGACTCAAGAATAAGGCTAGAGGCAGTTCTTGAGAATAACTTCGATGTTTTAACTAGATTTAATTCGAGAATCGAGGCTTTAGGCAGTTCTTGAACTTAGTTTAGTTAAGTTGAGGTAATAATGAATAATATGATTAAATTGAGTAATGAATTGATTAATTAAGATTAGCTTGATTTCATTTCTAGACGCCCTGAACTTAGAGTAAGATTCTTAGTTTTCGGGTTAAGACGTTGCCCCTAATCCATCCGCGGTATTGGGTTAGTTGGAGTCATACTATGTGATCTTCGTGAATTCCAGTAAGATTGGTTTCACGGGACATGGATTTCCAGTAAGATTGGTTTCATGGGGTTTGGGAGTAAGATTCTCAAATCCGAACATAGTAGAAAGTTCGAGCGCGTAAGATGCGTTCGTACGAGCACAGTCCGGTCTAGAATATGAATGATTGCGCCAAAGACAGTTGAATTAGGTTGGTTTGAGTCGAGTTCACGTTTTGGGTTGTTCTCGTACTTTGTTTAATGATGTTGATCGTTTGATTTATGCTATGTACATGTGTGTTCCCATTAGGGTGAGTCAGTTATGTTACTCGCCACTGATGGTGGACTGTTGTTGTATTTTTCAGGTACTTCAGATGAAGATGTTCTTGCCTAGTTTTGGGTTGGGCGAGCGACGTTCCTTTCTTTTGTTACCTGTTGTATTTACTGATTTTGTAGTATTGGTAGTGATAGTTTGTTTAGATGCTACTCTTTAGATTTTGGACTTTTATATGTTGTTTAAAGACTCTGACATGTAGTTGGAGTTAACTCGTATTTTAGTAATTTTTAGTTTGACTTTTGGATTAGTTTATGTACAAACTTGTGGGCATTTGTATTTTTGTGGTTTGGTAATAATATTTGAGGAATTAGTTTTATTTCTTAAGTATTTGAGTTGTAGTTTCTAACTACTCGACTCGTCGGTTTCTTCCGCGCCGATTTAAGCGAGTCGGGTCGTTACAATACAAGACTCTCTTCACTTTTACACTTCATCCCAAAGACAAACATAAACTCATTTATCCCTATTAAAAAAAGGAAAAATTAACAAAAATAATCCCAACTTTGGTTGGTCTTCCGTTTTTAATCCCAACTTTTCGAAAACCAAAAATAATCCCAACTTTCGCTTTGGTTTTCCATTTTTGGACCCTCTTCAAATTTTAACCAGCTAATTAGCAAGGTTTACCGGTAGTTGTAGGTTAAAATTTGAAGAGGGTCCAAAAATGGAAAACCAAAGCGAAAGTTGGGATTATTTTTGGTTTTCGAAAAATTGAGATTAAAAACGGAAGACCAACCAAAGTAAACATGCAATAAAAACCCTTAAAAAAAACTAAGAACAACATCATTCAAACTCATAAACATCCAATAAAAACCATTAAAATAGAATTTTGCAAAAACCTAATTTCAAACCACATAAATTCAAACCCAGAAAATTTCAAACTTAATAACCTAAATTCAAACTCAGAAATTATAAACCCTAAATTCCAACAACAACAATTCGAATAATTTTACAAAACCTACAAAATTGTATTTACAGAGTAAAAAAAAAAAGAACCTGGGGTTTGATTATTTGGATTTTTTCTGCTGGAATGAATTGGGGCAACAACTGGAAAGAGAGTAAACTTCACAACCCTTCACTTTGCTTCAATGACAATGGTTAGCAATGACAAAGGATTTTGGGAATCAAAGGGTTTATGTCATAATTTGGGTTTTGGAGGGGAGATGAACCGTATTTTGTGTTTAAAACTCAATTAATATAAAATGAAAGAGTTTAATTATCATAGAAATAAGCTGCTTACAGTCGCAGCAGGTTACCGGTATAATGGTCCAAAAATGGAAAATCAAAGCAAAAGTTGGGATTATTTTTTGTTTTCGAAAAGTTGGAATTAAAAACGGAAGACCAACCAAAGTTGGGATTATTTTTGTTAATTTTTCATTAAAAAAATAAAAAGTTGTTATATAAAATACTCCCTCCGTCCCTGAAAGATTGTCCCATTTACTTTTTTTCATCTCCCGAGACACATCTTTAAATGAAAATATATATCTTGAGATATGTTTTACAAAAAATTATAAGCATTACATATTAAAAAAGGTACACATTGAGCTGAATCAAACGAGATTTCATTTGACTATATTTTTCCTTACATGTATAAAATTATTCAGAGTCAAACTTTTATCTTATTTGACATTAAAAGCAAACCTTACATATTTAATTGATTTTTTTTCGGGCCCACCATAGTCTTGAGTTGAGTTATAAAAACTTTAAACTTGCATTCAGACTCAGACCTAGTTTACATAACAATATCCCTAAAGACTCGAGCAAAACTTATATTCAGTCTCTTGTTCAGACTACCAATAAACATACCCTAAGCCATTGACATTATAATGTTTTCTAAGTCACCCCATATGTTATTCTAATTTTTTTTTTGTATAAAAATTATATAAACTTTGTCCTATTAGAGCATTGTTAACAATGGTAAAAAAAAAGGTTTGTAAAAACAAACCATTTTTTTTTACCCTTAACCATGAACAAATAAATTGTTCATGATGAACAATGCCACAAACGTTCGTCTGGACGAACAATGCCACAAACCGTTCATCTGACGCGTGGTGCCAGCTCAGCCTGACTTTTTCTTTTTTTTTTTTGCTGAAAACAAGCCAAAACGCGTCGTTTTGGCCTTGTTTCAGCCAAAACGACGGCGTTTTGGCAAGAAATCAGTCAAAAAAAATAAGTGGGACGCGGGCCACGTGTCTGCTGCAGAACGCGACACGTGGCTCGCTCTCAGCCAATTAAAAAAAAGGTAGTGTTTAATATTTTGTGGATTTAATTTTAACACATACATTAATTTAAAATTTAAAAAAAAATCACCAAAATTCATAATTTTTTCTCCTCTTTAAATAGACACCCATATTGCCATATTTTATTTAAAAAAAAAAATCACCCTTTTTCCATATAATTATTTATCCAAAAATAATATAAGTAGTGTGCTTTGTTCTTTACTCCAAACCACCTTGATCATCTTATTCATTTTTTTTCAATAATATCATGAATCCAAATAATCCTAATACTAGCAGAAAGGGTAATTCGAAAAGAAAATCACAAAAAAATACTTTGCAAAATCCACATATTTTACCCCAAAATCAACAAAATTTCCCACAAAAAATACAATTAATAGTGTTAATTTACGTTAATCATAATTATAAATACAATTAATAGTGTTAATCATAATTATAATTACAATTAATAGTGTTAATCCTAATTATTTATAAATAGCATTTTATTATAAATAAAAATGTGGGGTAGTGTAAAAAGTTGATGAACCTTTTTTTTTTGTTCATGGATAAGAGGGGAAATAGAAAATGGTTTGGTTTGGTGATGTGGATGAGAGAGAAAATGTGATAGTGACCCATGAACCTTTTTTTTTGTTCATTGCTAATGGTGCTCTTACTGTCCATTATAAGTTCCCATTGCAACAAAGTATAATATTTATGTGTCCTCTGTCCTCCTTTGTTTGCAACAATATCACTTTTGTCATTGTTCATTGGACAACTTTGAGTCTCTATAATTTTATACACTATTTTGTAACACCTAAAAATGAAAATTGTTATTAGTAATTCGTTACGAAGGGAGTATTATTTTTAAAATTATACATATAATTTATTGGACTTGAAAAGGTTTTGCTAAATTGTTCTCGTAATAATTAAAATATTTCCTCCGTTTTAAAAAAAACGCAACAAATTGGATGGCACGGACTCCTAGTCCATTTTTCTATTGTGAGAGTAAAAGGGATAGAACGAGAAAGTGAGGTATGTGACGATGTGAGAGATAGGAAAAAAGACTTACAAAAATAGAAAAATTATAATTCTTGCATTTTTTTTAAACATCCTAAAATAGAAAAAAGTTACTTTTATTTCGAAACGGATGAAGTATCATATACCAATTAGTATTGTAAGGGCATTTGTAGTCATGACAAAAAAAAAAAACAACATTTCATGAAATATAGCAACACATATCTGATTTTTTGTCTTACATTTGTAAGAGCATTTGTAGTCATGACAAAAAAAAAAAAATCAAAATTATGCGAATGTAAATAATACTTATTGATGTCCGATAGTAATTCGATTTTTATTTATCAGAATTAATGACTCCCTAATCTTACTTAGATTGTTGCACAAATTGTTTCACATTTTGTTATACACTTTATTATGTACTCCCTCGGTAACGAATTAATTGCACCATTTATTTTATCAAGCTTTTTTAAATAGCGATTTAATGTTGTAAACGAAAAATATAAACCAAATGACTTTAATACAAGCAAGAATAGAATTATAAGTTACTAAGATAATAGTTTACTACTCGTACACCACAAAAACCCATCTTTGATTTTTACGAAATAACGTAACGTTATACTAAATTTTGGTAAGATAGTACTCCTCCGTCCCAATTACTTGCTACATTCTTTGTTTCACACCTTTCAAGATACAACTTTTAAAAAAATATCTTTAACTATAAATAATAAAAAATTAAAAAAATTATATATTTAAAAAATACTTGTTGAGGCGAATTAAACTAGATTCATCATGACACCGTTTGTACTTACGTATAATAAATTAAATAAAGTCAAAGTTAACATGTGAACAGTGCCTAATACAAACTGGAGCAAGTAAATTTAACGTAGAGGGAGTACTTAAAAAAAAATACATTGACGTATATTGTAGCAGTTGCATTAAATGCTTGTTACAGCTACTAGATTTTGGTTAGATATTATCCACCACAGCACGACTACTTTGCATGAGTTGTATCTACCTCCACTAATCTTCTGTGAATTTGTCTGGGCTGTAGACTTTTGCAGGGAATCTCTGCTACCTAGGGAGAGTAGTACAGTACAAGCGTGAAAAGCTTGTTCTTCACACGGCACAAACAACTGCGTTTATCAAAATCTTATCTGTAAATTTCGAATTTACGGTTTATTTGTAAATATACATAACACAATATTGCATTTATCAAACTATTATTTGGAAAATTAATAATATCTTTTATGTTTATATTTATATATTGAAGGATTGAAGATAGAGTTGGGCATGGCCCGGGCACGAGACTCAACTCGGCATGGTAAGGTTTGGTCCCGCCCAGCATTAGGACGTCACGGCACGAACCCCCGTCACAACATATTATAAATTTGGCACAAGCCCGGCACGAGCAAGATGGGCCAGCGCACAAGTTGTCATGCTAATTTTGAAAAATAATACTCAATTTATAAAAAAAATATTATAAGGCACGTTGACACGACACGAGTCCATTTACGGCCCGCGCCTGCATTTAATTCAAGATGATCAATGTATATTTATAACTTTTCAATCAAATATTAATTTGAACTTTATTATTAAAAATTACATGGATTTTAAATTCTTTTTAATAATTATTTTATTACCAGAATTAGAATTGTAATTGTGCATTTTGAAACCTTTTTTAAAAAATATAAATAAATTTTAAAGACTTTATAAACAAACTTTTTTTTTAAAGAAGGGTAGTCTTGTACGAATGAAGTCGAATCACATGGTTGAATACACGGCTACGTTTTAAAAAGTCGGATAAAAGACCTATTATTATGAGACAAAATTTCATTACGACAAAACAACCATTAATGAGAAAGAGATAGTTAGTCTTTTACGAATTAAGTCCAATCACATGGTTCAAGGCACGATTGTTGAACCATGTTTGATTTGAATGATGACAAATCAGTGCTCTATACTTGATGCCTATGTATAGTTGTATATGAACAGGTTGAGTCAAGTGAGGACTCATCAAGGCAACCATGAAGGCCTTGAGATACTTGAAGATCAGAAGCCAAGAGCTTGGAGTCATTTAATTTTTATATTTCTAGGATCTTCTTGTAAAATAGGCTTAGGAAAATATTCTTAGTGTTTTTAAGTAAAGAGGAAAAATACTTTAAGTTTACATCTAGTAAAGAGAACAGGCTAAGAACAAGCTAAGAACAAGCTTGGAACAGTTCCCTTTACCAGATGTAGACTTAGTAGTACTGAGACCACTGTGAGAACAGACCTCAGTATTACGCACGTGATCCGTACAAATTTTAGTGTTCAAAATTATTTTTGAAAATTTATTTGAAAAATTTGGATCACTTGTGTTTTGGAAATCTGCCAAATTGATCTACAAAATCAGCTTTGAAATGTACTTGTTTGGACTTTAGTGTACTTTCCACTACATGTAGTGGAAGGAGACAAAGGTCTGAAATAGTTGCCTTTCTACTTGTGTCAGCTGAGCTTGTTTGCACAATTTAGGCAAGTCTCCAAGCACACTTCTAGAGGACAGTTTTTTCCTTGCCTATATAAACAATCTTTGCAAAAAACCCTATAAGACTTTTTGCTCTCCAAAGAAAACCAAGTTATATTTTCTGAGAGTCTATCCTTAGTGCAAAACTATCTCCATATCCATCTTTTAGAGAAAACCTTACGGAGATTTAAGTTTGTAATTGAACCACTTAGTGGGAAGTGGTTGGGGAGTGTTCTGTGAACACTGAGTGAACTGTTAGAGTTAACAGTTGGGGAATTAGGTGTTACATAGTTGTAGCATTTAATTGAGTGTGTAACCTTGTTATTATTCTGAGTTGATTAATAATATTGGTGAGGAGAGTGGAGGACGTAGGCTTGTTTAGAAGCCGAACCTCGTTAAATCTTTGTGTCCCTACTCTTTATTTACTGTTCTATCGTTGTTCTCACAAAAAGAAAAACAAACCTTGAAAACTATTGAAAAAACACACATACTCAATTCAACCCCCCCTTCTTGAGTATACATTGAACTAACAATTGGTATCAGAGCCTAACTTCTCAAAAGGTTAACTACCTAGAGGAGCAAGAAGATGTCTATTCAAGAATCAAACAGTTCAAGACTCCCCAAGTTCAATGGCACTAACTACTCTTGGTGGAAGAATTGCATGAAAAATCTTATCATTGGGATAGATTATGAATGCTGGATGATTGTAAAAAATGGACCCACGTTCATCCACAAGAAGAATCAGGAAGGGCTCATAGTTCCAAAGACAGAAGAAGAGTACACAAGTGAAGACTACAATAAGCTGGAGAAAAATGCAAAGGTAATGGCACTTGTTCAACAAGGAATTGCAGAATGTGAGGTAAATCGAATTCTAGCTTGTTCTTCTGCAAAGGAAATATGGGATACACTAGAGCTTGCATACGAAGGCAACTCTGAGGTGAGAAGGTCAAAAATTGACATGCTTATGTCAAAATATGAGGTCTTTGAAATGACTAGAGATGAAAACATAAAGGACATGTTTACAAGGTTCATGACCATTGTAAATGAACTAAAGTCATTGGGAAAGACCTTCTCAAGTGAAGAGTTGGTGAGGAAAATGTTGAGAAGCTTATCAGGGAAGTGGATGCCCAAGGTTACAGCCATACAAGAAGCAAAGGATCTGACCTCACTTTCTCTAGAACAACTTATTGGTTCCTTGATGACTCATGAGATGCTGGTAGATTCAAAGGCTGAATCCAGCTCAAAAAACAAGGAAATGGTGCTCAAAGCTGAGGAATCTGAGGAAGATGAAGATGATATAAGTCTTATGGCCAGAAGGTTTGAAAAATACCTTAGGAAAAAGTCCAAGGGTAAGTTTGTAAAAGGAAGGAACAGTTCTGGACAGTTCAGGAAAACCAGTTCCAATGCTGGTTGCTTTAAATGTGGTGAAATGGGGCACAGAATCAAGGAGTGTCCAACATGGAAAAATCCCAAGGGAAATCCTGGAGTCCAGGCTGAGAAGAAGGTTTTTAAAGAACTATGCTGGCTGCAGTTTGGGGAGATTCAGAATCAGAAAATGAGGAAGATGAAGAAGAAGCAAATCTCTGTCTAACTGCTTTCACATGCACAGACTGGTCTGAGGTCTGTTTGCAAGAAGAAGAAGAAGTTCTCTGTCTCATGGCTGGTGGAAGCACTTCAGATGACAAACAGGTATGTTTTAATGATTTAAAGGCAAACATGCATAATCTAGATAGAGATGAACTACTTGACTATCTTGAATTCACTATTGATCAATGCATTAGTGTTGGGTCTGCTTATCAGAACAACAAAAAGAAATTAAAAGAAACAGTTCGAGAGTATGAAATATGTGGTGCTAGATCTGCTGAACTTGAGCTTATTTGTGAAGAACTTAAAGAAAAAAATTTTGAACTTGAAGTAACAACAGATCAGCATAAAATGGAGCTTGAGACATTAAACTCCAAACCAGTTCCTAAAGAGGATGAACTTTTTGAAAAAATTCAAAAGGGGTTTAATGAGCTCACGAAATTCATCACACATAATTAAAACTTTCAACTGCTAAAAGACACATGTACCTTGAGTAAATCTGATGTCATACTTGCATATGACCATTTAATTGAAAAACTTGAAGATTTACACAAGGAACATAGTGACCTCAAGAGTTCTGAAGAGACTGGTTCTCCCACTGCCTTCGATGAGGTTTTGGATGTTTTACATGATGAGTGCATAGCTAAGATATGTGATCTTGAGGCTGAACTCATCTTGCTAAAATAAGAAAACACCAAGAAGACCAGTGACGAACCAGATCCCTCCCTGGTCTCAAGACTACAGGATGAACTTCAAAAGACTAGACTTGACTTAAAATCTTTTGAGAAACAAAATGAAGTTCAACTTAAGAGGCTTGAGAACAAAGAAAATGAGCTAACAGATTGTATGAACCAATTGAACAAAATGTTAGATGCTCAGAAAACCCTAAACTTCCTCACATCCTAACCTGGAAATTCTCAAAGGTTTGGTTTAGGGTATTCTGGATCTAGTGCTACAACTGTTCTTAGCAGAGACAACACATGGTTGGATGAATTCAAGAAAGGCAAGTATATATTTGCCAAGGATATGCATGTTTGTACCTATTGTGGTAAGAGTGGTCATGTTGCTAACAAATGTTTCACCAAAAAGAAGCATGACAAGAAAAATAAAACCTACACCCAACAAGTGTGGGTTAGGAAGGTCAAGACTGAAAATGTTTCAAAGAACAAGGAACCCAAGCTGGTCTGGGTTCCTAAAACTAACCTTTAGTTTGCTTGTGCAGGTACGAGTGAAAGGAAAGCCATATTGGTATTTGGACAGTGGTTGCTCAAGACACATGTCCGGGGATAAAGAACAATTCCTTTCACTCACTACATTTGAGGGAGGGCACGTGACATTTGGTGACAATAGCAAAGGACTTATCAAAGGCGTAGGTAAGGTTGGTAAGTCACTCTCCCAAGCAATTGACAATGTTTACTATGTAGAAGGTTTGAAACATAACCTTTTGAGCATATCTCAACTATGTGACAAGGAAATAAAGTGAATTTTGAATCAAACACTTGTCACATAGTGAACCCTAAGACAGGGGAACTGGTCTGTGAAGGAATAAGGCATAACAATGTGTATATTACATACTTAAGTCAAATTCCAGAGAATAGTGCCCTCTGCCTTAGTGTTGTAGAGGATGACCAATGGCTTTGGCATAAAAGATTAGGACATGTTAGCTTCACTTTGCTCAACAAGTTGAGAACACAAGATTTGGTGATAGGTTTACCTAACATCAAATATGTGGCAGACTAGCTCTGTCAAGAGTGTGCAAAGTGCAAGCATGTAAGATCATCTTTTAAACCAAAGAAAGTGGTTAGTTCATCTAGACCATTTGAACTTGTACACATGGATTTATGTGGACCTATGCGTGTACAAAGTAGAAATGGCTTTAGTTATGTATTTGTCTTAGTTGATGATTACTCTCGTTTCACTTGGACCATATTCTTGAAATACAAAGATGAAACTTTTGATGAATTTGAAATTCTAGTGAAACAGGTCCAGAACAAGATCAATCTTCAGTTAGCATCTATCAGATCTGATCATGAATCAGAGTTTGATAATGCT
This sequence comes from Salicornia ramosissima, assembly GCA_951394345.1. Classification (NCBI taxonomy): domain Eukaryota; kingdom Viridiplantae; phylum Streptophyta; class Magnoliopsida; order Caryophyllales; family Amaranthaceae; genus Salicornia; species Salicornia ramosissima. The sequence continues at coordinate 26,760,216 of OX596234.1, read as the reverse complement.
AGCTTCATAACTTATTGTATGGAGCATGATGTTTCTCACAACTTTTCAGCCCCCAGAACTCCACAACAAAATGGAGTAGTTGAAAGAAAGAATCGCACTCTAGAAGAAATGGCTATAATTATGCTTCTAGAGAGTGGTTTGTCCAAGAAATTTTGGGCTGATGCTGTGAATACATCATGCTACATACTCAATAGGGTTATGCTAAGACCAATACTAAGAAAAACACCTTATGAACTTCTAAGGGGTCGAAAACCAAACATTGAACATTTCAGGATATTTGGTTGTAAGTGTTTTGTACACAACAATGGTAAGACCAGTTTGGACAAGTTCGACCCCAGGAGCGATGAAGCTGTTTTTATAGGGTATTCTCCTCATAGCAAGGCATATAAAGTTTTCAACAAAAGAACCTTGTGTGTGGAAGAGAGTATCTATGTATTGTTTGATGAAACTAACATGTTCAACAAGCCTGTGCAGGTAGATGATGATGAAGGCTTTAATATTGGGATGACAAATTTCACTAGAGCTGAACCAGAGAACACTGCTGAACCAGACCCTCCAACTCCTCCTGAAAATAACAATGAGTCTGGTGCAGCAGAGGCAAATGGTAAACATGTTGTTGAACTCGGTAACTCTCCTGCCCATCCAACTAAGATGAAGTGGGAGAGAACACTGAAGAAACTGGTCCACCCTCTCAAAATGAAAATGAAATAGGGGAACCAGTACAGACATTGGTTCTAACTTAGGTGACTCAAATACTGTAAGAAAGAGTATGTTTAAGCAAAGAAGCTCTCATCCTTTTGATCAAATCATTAGTGATTTATCAAAAGGAGTCCAAACTAGGAATTCTGTTTGGAAGAACTTCTGTGCTTACTTCTCCTTCTTATCTCACATAGAACCAACTGACTATAAGATTGCACTAACTAATCCTGATTGGATCTTGGCCATGCAAGATGAGTTGAACCAGTTTGAAAGAAATCAGGTTTGGCATCTTGAACCAAGAACCAATGAGATGTCAGTTATTGGAACCAAATGAGTCTTCAGAAACAAAATGGATGACTCAGGTACTATAGTTAGAAACAAGGCCAGACTAGTGGTTCAAGAGTTTAACCAACAAGAGGGAATATACTATGATGAAACCTTTGCTCCAGTAGCTAGGCTTGAGGCAATAAGAATCCTAATTGCCTTTGCTGCCCACATGAACTTTAAACTCTTTCAAATGGATGTTAAAACTGCTTTTCTAAATGGTTTTTTGAAAGAAGATGTGTATGTGGAACAACCCCCTAGCTTTGAGGATAGAGTTTGTCCAGATCATGTCTACAAGTTAGACAAAGCTCTTTATGGCCTCAAACAAGCCCCTCGTGCTTGGTATGAGAGACTCTCTAGATTTCTTAATGAAAATCATTATGAGAGAGGTTCAGTGGAAAAAACTCTATTCTTAAAGAAAAGGGGAACAGATCTGTTAGTGGTCCAGGTATATGTTGATGACATTTTTTTTGGGGCTACTAATTCTGTTTTGTGTGATGAGTTTGCAGACCTAATGAAGAGTGAATTTGAGATGAGTATGATGGGAGAACTTGGCTTCTTCCTAGGGCTTCAAATCAAGCAAGTGGATGATGGAATCATGATCCACCAACAAAAGTATCTAAAGCAGCTGATCAAGAGATATGGTCTGCAAGATAGCAAGTCCTATGAAACACCTATTCCTACCTCTTCTAAACTGAGCCTAGATGAGAAAGGAAAGGATGTTGACGATAAGCTATACAGAGGTATGATTGGCTCACTTCTCTACTTAACAGCTAGTAGACCAGACATAGTGTTCTCAGTTGGGTTGTGTGCTAGATTTCAAAGCAACCCAAAAGAGTCTCATCTAAAAGCTGTTAAGAGAATTTGTAGGTACCTGAGTGGTACAGAAGACATGTGCTTATGGTATCCAAAGGGAAGTAATTTTGATCTTTTAGGATACAGTGATGCTGACTATGCTGGTTTTAGTGTGGACAGGAAGAGCACTTCAGGAATGGCTCACTTCTTAAGTTCTTGTCTCATATCATGGGGATCTAAGAAGCAAAATTCAGTGGCCTTATCCACAGCTGAATCAGAGTACATAGCTGCTGCTTTGTGCTGTGCTCAATTGCTTTGGATAAAGACACAACTTAAGGATTTTGGGGTCTGTTCCGGAAGTGTTCTCATATTGTGTGATAACACCAGTGCTATAAACATTTCTAAAAATCCTGTCCAGCACTCTAAAACCAAACATATTGAAATCAGACATCATTTTCTCAGAGACAATGTTGAAAAAGGAAATGTGAATCTTGAATTTTGCAGATCTGAAGAACAATTGGCTGATATTTTCACTAAACCCCTAAGCAGGGAAGTGTTTGTCAAACTCCGCACATTACTTGGTATGGTAAGGATTAAATCCTAGATCCTTAGGACTTATCTTTCCCTTTTTGGCTATGTTTGACTTTTTGATCATTAGTGTACATAAGTAGGGCTGATTAACTTTTAAATGTCATTTATGCAAGTGGTCTCAAAGTTCTTATGTTGATGTTGTTCCAATGTGTGGTATCTCTAAGTTGCCTAATTGAAAGATGCCTTAAGTTTTTAATATATACAGATCAGCGTCAGACCATCGTCAGACCAGCCCCTTACAACGGTTATATGAGTTATTGCTAAACCCTCAATTTTGAAATTGAGGATTTAATTGTTCTGACACATGACCGTTGTGAACAATGTAAAGTATCTTCTACTTTATTTGTTTGAACAACTGCCGGTTTTCTCCATTTTAAATCACTCTTTCACATTGTTCTCTCTCTCTAACTGTCTCTCTCTCTCTCAAAGTAATCTTCTCTCTCAAACCCTAAGCACCATCATCAAAATCCTCTTCAAGAACTCGAATTCAGTTTCTCTCTCTCTCCTTCATCAAATCTGCTGATCAAATCAAAATGGGAAGAAAGAAGAACAAGGCTGCAAGGAAGAAAAGCCGTGGACTAAGCCAATATCCTAGTTTCACACCCTCCAAAGTTGAGAAGGAATCAAACACTGTTGTGGTTGTTGAACACCACCAAGTAGAAGAGAAGCAAGAAGAAGTAAAGGACCAAGTCACAACAGAAACAGTTGCTAAATCTAAGGCTGCATGCAAGCCTGATGAAAAATCTACTCCACCACCAAGCCCTTAATCATCACCACCATCTTCACTAAAATCTCCACCACCTCAACCTCAGAAATCTTCATCACCATCTAAGCCTTCACCCCCTCCATCACCTAAACAACCCTCTCCACAAACTACTATCTCTTCCCCTCCACAAAAATCACCATCACCCTCAAAAGCTGAAACTCCTCCTCCACCATCACCACCAAAATCCAAAACTCCACCACCCTCTTCACCACAAAAGGAAACAACCCCATCACCTTCTCCACAACCACAGAAAACACCTACACCATCACCTCAGACCACACAGAAAACATTGCCAAGCACTGAAGAAAAGGAAGTTGAAAAGGAACAAACAGAAAAGCAGGATGATGACACACATGCTCAGGACATGGATGTCGAGATCACAGGGGTAGTGCAAGGGGAAAAGGAAACAGGAAAGAGAACAAGGCCCTTGAGGACAAGGGTCTGTAAGGAAGAGATTATAAAGGAACCTGCTGAGGTAGTTCCTGAAGGGAAGAAGGATGAAAAGAAGAAAAGAGTGAAGAGTGTTGCCAAGAAGGGCAAAGCCTCCGAGCGCCCCAAGCCTGCAACCAAACTTCCAGCAGAAAAGAAGAGGAAAGCTGCCTCTGCCTCTGACAAGACTACTGCCAAGAAGAAAGGTAAGACCACTTCTGAACCACTGTTTGAATTAAGTGGTAGGGGTGTCTTATTTGGTTTTGCATGTCCTAAGTCTTGGACGAGTCAATCTTTTTTAGAAGAGTTTAAAGAGGCCATAGAGTTCCAGGGCTGAGAAGGGCTATTTGATAAGAGGCTAGATGTTTTTGAAACTTGTGTTGAAGAATTTTACTCAAAGCTGAGAAAGTTAGAAAAAGGGAAGGTCTGGAGTGAGGTTGAGGGGGTCGACATCACTCTTTCAAAGAAGAGTCTAGGGGAGGTACTGGGTGTACCAAGAGGTGGGTTATGTGATTATTCCAAAGACAACTGGCCAACTATTCCTGAGGTCAGTACAGAACACATACAGACCACTCTCTTTATTGGTTCTCCAAGTGATGGTTGTGGCTATGTTATTGGCCAACTAAGGGAACCAGTGATGAGGCTGTTCCATACAGTTGCCTCTAAGATAGTACTCTTTAGGGCTCAAGGCAGAATGGATGTAAGGAAGATGGATGCTGTGATGAGAAAATTAAGTTGAGTCTCCCTGGTCTCATGCTAGCTCACATGGTTAGCATTCTGGAAAGGTCCAACCACTCTCTACCCTATGGTGCCTGGCTTACTTTGGTTTTCCAAAGTAGAAAGGTTGATTTGAGTGGTGAGGTCAAGAAAATGTATGTCCTCACCAACCAGATCCTAGGTTAGAAGGGGATGACCTTTGAGGGTGGCATGCTAAAAATGAGGGATGAAGAGAGGATCACAGGGGCCAGAAGAACAAGCAGTTCCAGGTCTAAGGAAGCTACTGGGTCATTGTCCAAATAGGTGCAGACACATGGGGAATTACTGCAACAGATGATGGCTAGTGTCAATGCTCTGTGCGCTTCTCTGGATGGATCTATAAAGAACATATCAGCACGACTGGACTCCCTTAAAGAAAAGCTTGCCTCCTCTTCCAGCTTTAAGCCTAAGACCACTCCACGACCAGTTCCCATCATTGCCCAAGTCAAGAAGAAGCAGCAGGAGCAGAGTGCAGAAAAGGAGGATGAGGATTCTACTGAGGATTCTGATGATGATGCTGACTCCACTTCTTCTTAGCCTACCCCCCTTTCCCTACTAACATTGCTTTCAAACTTTCATTTCTCTGGTTTCTCTGAACAATTTCTACCTTTAGTTTTTGACCATTTCTGCTAAACAATTTCTCTGCAGAATGGTCATGGTCTGTATAATTTTTAACTTTTCTGTGCACTTGAACTTTTGGGATTGTGAGTTGCAGGTACTCACATGTGGTATAGCATCTCTAGAATGCTGTGTTTATATTATGCTTGTATTTGACTTTACTTGTTGCATTCTCCTAATTTTTGTGCTGTGATTGTTTTGTCATTTGATGATGCCAAAAGGGGGAATAGGACAGGTGAAGTTCCTAGTATCAAGTGTAGCAACTTGAACAAGGTTCAGACCTTGTTAAGAGATGGCCCAGCTTTTTGCCTTGGAGTATCTTGAATTCAGATCAAGTGCTCCTATCCATCCCAACTGGAAGAAATTCTTCCAAGTGAAATTGAAATTTCTCTTGCTACATTTGATAATTGATAAGTCTTGCAGGTTACAGGTTTAATGCTGAAACTCAATAATAAATTGAGTAATGTGATGAGTGACTGACCATTACAATCAGTCTTATTGTGATTTAGTCTGCTGCATATTTTTTATTCTCTAAGTTTATGAATCTGACTACAGGCACAATGCAAGACCAGTTCCTCTGAACAGTTGTTTTATTTTGAAACAATTGGTTACTCTTCTCAGGGGGAACTTCATGGTTTGTCATCATCAAATAGGGGGAAATTGTTGAACCATGTTTGATTTGAATGATGACAAACCAGTGCTCTATACTTGATGCCTATGTATAGTTGTATATGAACAGGTTGAATCAAGTGAGGACTCATCAATGCAACCATGAAGGCCTTGAGATACTTGAAGATCAGAAGCCAAGAGCTTGGAGTTATTTAATTTTTATATTTCTAAGATCTTCTTGTAAAATAGGCTTAGGAAAATATTCTTAGTGTTTTTAAGTAAAGAGGAAAAATACTTTAAGTTTACATCTAGTAAAGAGAACAGGCTAAGAACAAGCTAAGAACAAGCTTGGAACAGTTCCCTTTACCAGATGTAGACTTAGTAGTACTGAGACCACTGTGAGAACAGACCTCAGTATTACGCACGTGATCCGTACAAATTTTAGTGTTCAAAATTATTTTTGAAAATTTATTTGAAAAATTTGGATCACTTGTGTTTTGGAAATCTGCCAAATTGATCTACAAAATCAGCTTTGAAATGTACTTGTTTGGACTTTAGTGTACTTTCCACTACATGTAGTGGAAGGAGACAAAGGTCTGAAATAGTTGCCTTTCTACTTGTGTCAGCTGAGCTTGTTTGCACAATTTAGGCAAGTCTCCAAGCACACTTCTAGAGGACAGTTTTTTCCTTGCCTATATAAACAATCTTTGCAAAAAACCCTATAAGACTTTTTGCTCTCCAAAGAAAACCAAGTTATATTTTCTGAGAGTCTATCCTTAGTGCAAAACTATCTCCATATCCATCTTTTAGAGAAAACCTTACGGAGATTTAAGTTTGTAATTGAACCACTTAGTGGGAAGTGGTTGGGGAGTGTTCTGTGAACACTGAGTGAACTGTTAGAGTTAACAGTTGGGGAATTAAGTGTTACATAGTTGTAGCATTTAATTGAGTGTGTAACCTTGTTACTATTCTGAGTTGATTAATAATATTGGTGAGAGAGTGGAGGACGTAGGCTTGTTTAGAAGCCGAACCTCGTTAAATCTTTGTGTCCCTACTCTTTATTTATTGTTCTATCGTTGTTCTCACAAAAAGAAAAACAAACCTTGAAAACGATTGAAAAAACACACATACTCAATTCAACCCCCCTTTCTTGAGTATACATTGAACTAACAACGATTATGTTTCACATAGTCTGATACAAGTCCTATTCGATCATACATTCGTTAATCATCAAAATTCAAGCATTATCGACAAGAACAAACTAAGTCTTGTACGAATGAAGTCGAATCACATGGTTAAATACACGGCTACGTTTTACAAAGTTTGATAAAATTCCTATTGGATGAGACAACCGTTCATTAGGACAAAACAAAAATTAATGAGAAAGAGATAGTTAGTCTTTTACGAATGAATTCCAATCACATGGTTCAAGGCACGATTATGTTTCCCATAGTCGGATACAAGTGTGACGACCCGACTCGCTTAAACCGGCACGGAAGAAACCGACGAGTCAAATTTTCGATCTAATAAACAAACTTACTAAAAACTAAACAAAACCTCGAAAACATTATTACTAAAACCCAAAACGTACAATACCCACAAGTTGTACAGTACTAAACCCAAATGTATCAATACTAACAAGTAACTCCAATACAATCAGAGTTAGAATAATACACAAGCACTACTACTATAGTCCAATACTAGAAATCATAAAACAACAACACAAAAACTAAATAACATCGGCGCTCGCCCAACCCAAAGCTAAGCAAGAACCTCATCATCAAAATTACCTGAAAAACAACAACAGTCCACCGTCAGTGGCGAGTAACGTAACTGTCCCACCCTAACGGGGATACACATGAACATAACACAAATCAAACAACCAAACCAGACATACAACATACGAATCAAATCAAGTAATCATGCTGACTCGACTAACTTTAACCAACAATAACCAACAAAAATAACGTTAATAATAACGAAATTCAACGATATTATCCAAAACTCGACTAACTCCCAATACTCGACTTTAAACTTATCTTTACTTAATCTTTGGTGCAATCATTTACATATCAGACCGGACTATATACGTACGAACGCATCTTACGCGAACGAACTTTCTACTATGCCAGGATTGAGAATCTTACTCCTAACCCTATGAAACCAATCTTTCTGGAAATCCATATCCGAAGACGACATAGTAAGATCACCAGCTATCCCAGTACCGCGGACAGGATAGGGGCAGCGTCTTAACCCAAGCCTTAGAATCTTACCCTAAGGTTAGGCGTCCAATAGTAAAATCAAGCTAATCTTTAAATCTTTAATCTTTAATCTTTTATTTACATTCTTAGTTAATCTTAAGTTGCATCTTACGCCTTGACTTAAGACTAACATGTAAACAAACGAAGTTATCCTCAAGATTGCCTCTTTTACCTTTTCTTGAGTCTAACCATAAAAATTTACTACTTTCTTTAATAAATCTTAAGTAATTCTTTAACTTTCTTTACTTTATTTAAACCTCTTCTAACTTTCTTTTTATCCTTAACTTAACTTTCCTTAATCAAGACTTACATAATCCATACTTAAACTACACTATCATGATAAAGAATCCAAGACTCAACCAAGAACTCATAAAGAACTCAAAGAACTCATAAAGAACTCATCCAAGATTCAAGATTTTAAGAACTCGATCCCAAACTCATCATCAACATACACGCATGATCATAACATAATTCAACAATAATTCATCAACTTCCAAACATCAAAACTTTACGAAACTTGAACATGAAAAAAATCAAATATAATACTAACATAATCAATCATGAAATTCATATAATCAAGCAGAAATCATCATAAAACCATCACCCAAAATCAGATTATAATTCACGCATCAAATGGGTACTTAAACATCAAACCGGTCTAATCTAATCACTTAATCTATATACTATGATTCAAGGTATACAAACTAGGTTGAGATAGTATGTTACCTTATGAAGATTAAACATAATAATACCAAAAACTCGCTGCCCGGAACCAAACTACACGGCCCTAAACTCACGCACAACACGGTGCAACTTCTTGAACACGCACGGCTTCAATGCACGGCACAACCAACATCACGGCTTCGTTGCATGGCCATACGACAACCCACACGGTCACCACGCAGCACCACACGGCCACCCTTGGAACACCATACGAACACCCAAAACCCGAAACCAAACCCGAACAAACAATTTTGATCAAGGCAATGAAGGCTACTTGTGTGTTTACTTACTTAAAGATCAATGGGGGTTGAATCTTTAAGTTTTGGGGTTTAAAAAGTTGGATGAACAAATGATAAGTGTTTTGGAAGCCAAAATGGCGTGGAACTAAGGCAAGGATGGAGAGAAAATGTTTGGCATTTTGATTGTGGTAAGGGTGATTAAATGAACAAAAATGATCACAAAGCCTTACTAACTCTTCTATTTATAGAAGTTAGTTAAGTGTGAACATGAGGCAAGTGGCAAAACAAGCCACCAAAGAGAGAGAGGGGCCGGTTGGTGATAGTCTGTATTTAGTTAGTATTTTTCGTAGTTTTTATTAATTTATTTTCTATTTTTATTTAGTTTTTGTTAGCATTTTTAGGCTTTTAGCTTAGTTTTACTTTTGTAGCCCCCTTCCCCTTTTCTAGGTGATTTCCTCTATTTTGCCTTGTTTCTGCATTTTCTTCCCTTTTTGCAGGTCCCGAGTTGATTTCAGAACCCGAGGAAGCGAACCGGGAACCTCGAGGAAACCACAAGTCCTCTATGCTTGTTGATGCTAAAAAAAGCCTCAGCAGTCACCGGAAATCCCTCAGCGCCCGCTGGGATGAATCATGGTGAATGCTGAAAGAGTCAGTAGCAAGGAAGATGGCCTCAGCGGGCGCTGGGAATTCCTGAGCGTCCGCTGAGATGGGTTTTGTGTTTCAAGTATTTTGCAAGGAAAAAAGGCAGAAGGCCTTCTATGCCATGGCAGCGGCCACTGATGGATTCCCAGCGGCCGCTGATTTTGCAGCCTCCAGCAATCACAAGCACCAAGAGAAGACAGCGGCCGCTGACCATTTTCCAGCGCCCGCTGTCCCCCTCCCCTGTTTTGAGGCAGTAGCACTCTCAGTATTGGCAGCGGCCGCTGACCCCAACTCAGCGCCCGCTGCCATAAGTCTTCCAAGCACTGCAGGCCTAATGATATAGGTGTCAGCGGGCGCTGTCATCGCCTCAGCGCCCGCTGAACTGGCGCTACTCGTTTTTTTTAGCTTATTTCTTTTATTTTTGGGGGAGGTATATATACCTTTTTACTCCCTTTTTGTAAGGGGATTACATTTTATGATATTTTCAAATACATTAAACCTAAGTTTTAGTAGTTTCTCTCCTTTCTCTCTCCTAAATTTCCATAGATTTTCATTTCAAGTCTTAGATAAATTGTAGAAGTTCATGATTTTGGTTGGGAAATTACATTGATCATCACATTGTTCTACTTATTGATATTGAAGCTTCACTTGTAACATTTCTCTACTCTTTCCTTATTTATTTGCACTTAGTTGATTATTTCCTTGATGTTTTTATGATTGATTATTGTTAAATTCCATAGTTTGTTCTTATTTTCATGCTTGGTGTTGGTTTTAATATGTTCATTATGTTTTCCTCATTTATTCTATCCATGTGTGAGTAGTCTCATTGCTAGGGTTTGGGGTGAAACCTCTCAAAATCCTCCATCTTATGTTTTAGTCATTTCTTGGTCTTGGTTGTGTTAATGTCGGTACCGAAGGTTCGTTGATGTTGAGTCTTATGTTTAGCTAGCATTAGATTCTTAGGAGAATCCCCACCTAAGGACCGAAAGGTGAACGTGGGTGATGACTCCCTTCGCCCGATTGATGGAAGCACCGCGAAAGTTGGGCCTTCGATTAAGGGAAAGTTACCGGTCTTCGTGATTTTGTGCTTAGGACTTGTTAGATGTGTCGCTGCACGAAAGTGAGTTGTATATGTCTTCCCGGTCAAAACTAGATTTCTATTGCATGACATACAGCTACGAATTAGGTGGTCACCAAAATTAACTAAGGTGTGTTGTATTTTGACATATACAGCTACGAATTAGGTGGTCAAAATAAACTAGATTTCTATTGCATGACATATACCACATTAGTTGTATATGTCCTAATAAACGGTTGTCTCATCCAATAGAAATTTTATCCGACTTTGTAAAACGTAGTCGTGAATTCAACCATGTGTCTCGACTTCATTCGTACAAGACTAACTATGCCCTTGTCGATAATGCTTTAATTTTGATGATTAACGAATGTATGATCGAATAGGACTTGTATACGACTATTTGAAACATAACCGTACCTTGAACCATGTTATGCCCTTGTCGATAATGCTTGAATTTTGATGATTAACGAATGTATGATCGAATAGGACTTGTATCCGACTATTTGAAACATAACAGTGCCTTGAACCATGTTATTGGACTTCATTCGTAAAAGACTAACTATCTCTTTCTCATTAATGGATTCAACCATGTGATTCGACTTCATTCGTATAAGACTAACTATGCCCTTGTCGATAATGCTTGAATTTTGATGATTAACGAATGTATGATATAATAGGACTTGTATCCGACTATTTGAAACATAACCATGCCTTGAACCATGTGATTGGACTTCATTCGTCAAAGTTTGATTCTAATAAACGGTGAAAATTTGTATATACAAATTGAACCATGTGATTGGACTTCATTCGTCAAATTTGTATATACAAATTTGACCACCAACAATAGCTGTTCATCCTCTCTCTCTAATGTCTTCAAGCAGCTTCAATTTTTTAAGTTTGATATTCAATTTTTTGAAGGTTAGATTTCATTTTAGTTTAATTATGTTTTGGTTTTTTGTTTATATTATGTTTAGTACTAAATTCATTTGACTTTTCTTTGTCGGGCACTTCAAGAGTCCTCGAATACTTGGACAACAATCCAGAAATAAGAGAAGCTGAAGAATGTATAATTCAAGCTTCTATTTTTCATTTTTTTAAGTATTGGGTTTGATTTATTTTTTGTTGATGTTGGAGTTTTTCTGTTATTGGATTTTTTTTATTTTTTAGTTTTATTTGAGGACTTTGTTTTTTTAAGGACGAATTTCTTGATTTGGTATATTTTAGGATATCAATCCATAATTTTTGGGTATTATTATTTTTTTTATTTTTGGTCAAAATTTTAACTGTGTTTGTAATTTTTTTAAAAAAATTGGGGTTTAAACTTGTCTTTTGAATATATCTATTTTTTCTTATTCTGTTTCATGACTTAGTCCTTTTTTTTTTTTTCAGGATATAAGGATGAAGAATAACAAGGAGTTTCATGCTTAGACCAAATATGGTGGTTTTAAAAATTTGTATTTTTGTATAGTTTATACGATGTAATTAAGTATTTGCAGTTGTACAATGTCAATTTTGTATCCAAATAAAGCATAAATGATCCTCATATTGTGATGTACCACGATCAATTGTCCATTTTGTTATTCAAACTGTGAGTTACATTTAAAATTTTATGTAAAATGCAATAGGAATTGCTTTAAAGATATAAAAACAACTTCAAACAAAATCTAATTAAAACAAAGAACCAGAGCATGTGAGAGGATAATTAAGTATATACAAATAGGGGGGAAATTTTTAATTTTGAATTTCAAAACTAAAATTGAAATTAATTATCAAACTGGACCCCAATCTTGATAAATAAGGAATAATCCTCACACTATACGAAGCCAAATGACCATACGAATTCTTATATGTAGTTAAAAATAATTTCATCTTATAAATAGGAATATGATCCTTAAATAGCATGAATATAATCATCATAATCGTACTTATCCACCACAATCAATTGTGCATTCTTATGATGTTCAATTTTATAGAGGTGGTAAACGTGTCGTGTCGTGAAACGTTCGTGTCATGTCATTTAATTAAACGGGTTCACACGCCCCTCAACCCTAACCCCACCCATTTAATAAACAGGTTGTATCATGTCAACCCGTTTATATTAAAAGTGTCGAAATCTTTGACCCAAATTCGTTTATTTCGTGTCGACTTCGGGTCGTGTTGGCGGGTTATATTTTTGTCATATTTTGAACGAAGTTATCTATTAGTTTAATTTTAATTAGTAAATATGAAATGTCATTTGTACAATTTGTATTTTAAAAAGATGTGGCTTTCTTTGTTACTGATTTAATTTAATTGAAAATTGAAAATTTTACACTCCATATTTAGATAAGATGGTAGGTTGTTTTATTGTCATACTTAAAATGATGTTATATATTAATTTTATATCGATTAGTAAATATAAACGTCATTTGTATTATTAAAATATAAATTTTGATCTATTATATTAGATCATAAGATTTATAGGATGCAAATTATAATACAAAATGTAGACAATATGATCGTAATAAAACATATATACTCCGTAACCCAATATGATCCTAATAAAACATAGGATGCAAATTAAAATTTAGTATTTTAGTATTTTTTTTTTATGATCACTCTTTGTTTTAAAACAAATACAAGTTATAAGGCTCCTTATAATAAGCAAAATATTAAAAGTACAAATTTAAACCATATACAATTGGAGTTGGGTTTGGGTCAAATAACATCAGCCACAGGAAAATTTTTGTTCTTGGCCCAAATAAATTGCCCAGGTATCACATATACTACTTGCCCATTAAATCGATAATTAATTGTTAGCGAATTTGATCGAATAATAGAGTTGTTTGCTACATAAATCGGGATTGGTCAGATTAATACAGGTGTTCCGGGCCTGTCCAGGTGGTCAAACCCGTTTTAGTAGGTCCAAATCCCAGGCCCAGTTCTGATAAGGCTTGGTCTACACCAAATATACAGCTACGAATAGTATCATGCCACGTGTCATCTGACCTAGTACACCTTTGACCAGGTTATTATTTATGTGACATGGGCCAGGCCCACACACAGGCCCTGCCAATTCAGCAAAACCCTAGCCAGGGATCTAATGCCTATATAAGGATCAGTCCCCTCACTTTACAGGTATGCAATTCACAATTCACAAACTCACAAAATACTCTGATTCCTTATTTCCGATATCTGACTTAAGCATCGGAGGGGCGTTCCCGGGTTCCACCCCCCGGGTTAGCAATCTCTGTCTGTTTTGCAGGTCACTGCTTCGTTGAGGAATCATTCAGAGTACACGTCATATACTCAAGAGATCGTTGACTATTCAAGAGAAGTTCCAGTACAGGAACAGATTGGCGCCGTCTGTGGGGAAAGTTCAAAAGTCATGGCTAACACTAGAGCAAGGGCATCTCGATCAAACCAGCCAGAGGAAAACCCTCGAGAATCGCCTAACGGGCGAGAAGCACATGTCACGGACGATAATTCGTCCAATAGGGCGAGTGATCGCCGTCGACGCGAGGAACAACTGGTCTCGCGTAAAGACTTCCAAGACATCGTAACATCGATGAACGACAATTTCCAACGGAGTTTGCAAGAATTGAGGGACAGCATACCTGCCATGATTGGGCAAATGAGGCCTCCATCCCCTGTTGCAGGCCCATCCAGGGGTCCCAACCCTAGCCGGACAGAAGGCATGCGATCTCAGAGAAACTCCCAACCTGGCGACGCACGCGGAATCCTTAATTCTAAGCGTGAAGACGCCCGAACTATCATCGAGTCACGACGGGCACGAACGGCCTCACATGTCAGGAGCATCACAAATCAAAGAATACATGAAAGTCGAGGTCGGCCTCGAAGATCGCCTGAAAGGTCTCATCACACTACCGCAAGGAATCAGAGGTCGGCCGCAATCTCCGCTCACAATGAAGACGTACGTCGTTCTCCCATTCCTAACCGGGACAATAGTGCAAGGCGCTCCCCAGTCCCTAACCGGGACAATGGAGCAAGGCGCTTCCCAATCCTCGAGCCTGAGCGACCCACGGGAGAAGTCATTTTCCAGACACCATTCAGCCAAAGGCTGCTGTATACCACTGACACAAGGAAAGTGAAAGCCCCCGCCATCGAGCCTTTCTCTGGGGTGACAGACCCCGCTGAACATATGGCCGCCTATAAAGCCCAAATGGCGGTACAGACAAGCTGTGAAGCAAGCTGGTGTAGGTATTTCCCTACAACTCTCAAGGGTCTGGCCCTCACATGGTTTACAGATCTCCCGTCTGGGTCGGTGATAAGCTTTGCAGCACTGGAGGCAATATTCCTTAGTCATTTCGTGGCTGGGAAGAAACAGCGTAAGACGAGCATTCATCTCATGGCTTGTCAACAAGGGGAGCATGAGCTCTTAGGAGATTATCTCAAGCGTTTTAACGCTGAACTGTTGCAAATACCGAATGTAGAAGACTCAGTAGCTTATGTTGCGTTCATGTTAGGACTGAAGAGGGGAAAATTCAAGTTTTCCTTTCTAGAAAACGAGGTGTCTTCATATACTGACGCAATGGACAGGGCACGGAAATACGTCCAAGCGTCCGACATCAATAACCCAGTGGAGAATTCTGACAAGAAAAAGGATAACAAAAGGAAAGAGTCTCAGAGAGGTGGTCCTAGCAGGACACCCACTTCTAAAAAGGATAATCGGGATGGGGGAGAAGACCCCAAGTTCAACGTCAATAGGAGAGAAATATTCTTGGATATCAAAGGCCAAGATATCCTCCCTAAACCAACCCCCGTACGCACATCCATGAACAGGAGGAATCCAAAACTCTGGTGTGAATACCACCATGAGTGTGGGCATACAACAAAGGAATGTAGAGAGTTGAAGAAGGCACTTGACAAGCTGGCAGATCAAGGTAAACTCAATCCTTATCTAATAAAAAGAGAAAGGGGCTAAGAAACAAAAACGCGCTGACAACAACGACACGGATAATCTGATCAATGTCATCGCAGGCGGGTACTCAGCAGAGGCCCCATCGAATAAAGCATTAAAGGGGGATCTCCGAAACTCAACTTTCCAGATCGCTGAAGGAGTCGCCGAACAACCCCCGTTAGGTCCAACCATGGTATTCAATGCATCCCCTCTTCGACCTACCTGCTTTCCTCACAACGACCCCCTAATGGTCGAGGTAAAAGTAGCAAACTCCAGGGTCAAGAGGATACTAGTGGACAGTGGGAGTTCAGCTGATATAATGACCTTGGAATGTCTACGACAACTAAAGTATGGAGAAGCTGATTTAACTCCTTTGGAGAAACCTCTATTTGGTTTCGGAGGTCGGCCCGTCTTCCCCTTGGGGATTATCAAGCTCCAGGTTCGGATTGGTGAAAAAGGGGAAGGACGTAACTTGCCAATCTCCTTCACCATCGTGGATGTTAAACTCCCCTATAATGCCATATTAGGGAGACCACTATTGAATAAGGTAAAGGCTGCTATCTCTACATACCAGCTCTTGTTGCAATATGAGACAGATAAGGGAGAAGTTGGAAAGTTGTATGGGGATCAGAAAACAGCCAAGCAGTGCTATATTAATAGCATCAAAACAAAATCGCCTTCGGTCGAGGTGGGAGAAAAGAGGAAGGAGCCGATCGAGTCTTCCGAAGCTGTGTTTCTAGCTGAAGACAACAAACATTATGCCAGACCCAGGCCTATCGACGGTCACGAGGAAGTCCTCATCGATGACAATCCTGAGCATACGGTTAGAGTTGGTATCGACGTGGATCCCACCCTCAAAGAGTCGATTATTCAGCTACTCAGAGAGTTCCGCGATGTCTTTGCTTTTGATGTCTCAGAGATGCCAGGCATTCACCCCTCAGTTATGAGCCACGAGTTAAACATTCGTGATGGATTCAAAGGAATAAAGCAGAAATTGCGAAGACAGAGCGAAGAAAGAAACAAAGCCGCTGCGGCTGAAGTGAAAAAGTTATGGAGCATGGGTTCATCAAGGAGTGCCAATACTCTGACTGGTTGGCTAACGTGGTCTTGGTCAAAAAGCCAAACGGAACTTGGAGAATGTGTGTAGATTTTACAGATCTTAATAAGGCCTGCCCCAAGGATGACTATCCTCTTCCAAAGATAGATAGCTTGGTTGATTCTACTGCCGGACATGCAATGTTTAGTTTCATGGACGCCAATGCTGGATACCACCAAATCCCAATGGCTGAAAAGGATCAAGCACATACCGCTTTCATCACCAACCAAGGGTTTTACTGCTATCGAGTGATGCCTTTTGGTCTTAAGAATGCTGGGGCTACTTATCAAAAGCTGGTAAACACCATCTTCGCCGAGCAAATTGGCCGCAATATTGAGGTATATGTTGATGACATGATAATCAAGAGCAAACAAGCAGATGATCATCCTAAGGATATAAGGGAGACCTTATCAACTTTAAGGAAGTTTGGTATGAAACTTAACCCCAAAAAGTGTGTTTTTGGGGTGAAGGGGGGCAAATGCCTCAGTGTTCTGGTCGATGAAAGGGGCATAGAAGCAAACCCGAATAAAATCCAAGCCGTCATCAACATGCAATCCCCAAAGACTGTTAAGGAGGTCCAACGGTTAACAGGGTGCATGGCTGCGTTGGGTCGCTTTTTATCACGGTCAGCCGATAAAAGCCTCGCCTTTTTTCAGGTGTTAAAGTGACCCACATTCAAGTGGGACGAGGAAGGCGAGAAGGCATTCATACATTTGAAAGAGTACCTTGCCGGTATTCCCAAGCTTGTTTCACCCTTTCCGGGGGAGACATTGTATATCTACTTAGCCATATCTGAATATGCTCTAAGTGCGGTGCTAGTAGCTGAAAGGGATAAGCAACAACACCCGGTTTACTTCATCAGTCATGCGTTTAGAGGGGCAGAATCCAGATATACAGAAACCGAGAAAGTGATCTTTGCCTTGGTCATGGCTAGTCGGAAGCTGAGACCATATTTTCAAGCACACCCAGTTAAAGTCCTAACCGGACAACCAATAAGGAAGATCATCGAGGGAAAGAATCATTCAAACCGCATAACTGAGTGGGCAAACCAACTGTCTGATTTTGGGCTAGAGTATGAACCCCGTCGAGCTATCAAAGCCCAAGCATTGGCCGACTTCATTGTGGAATGCACTAACAGACCAAACTCTTCAAATCCAGATAGTTCCAAGGTCTGGGAGTTGTCTACTGATGGATCTTCTACTCCGAGTGGAGGAGGTGCAGGGATATTGATCAAAACTGATAACGGGGATCGACTAGAATATGCCGTCAAGTTTAGCTTTGCAGCTTCAAACAACGAGGCGGAGTACGAGGCTTTAATCTTAGGGATTCAAATGTGCCTCGCTGCTGGGGCAAGGCACGTTAAAGCCCAGGCTGACTCGCAGTTGGTCGTGGGACAATTCAAGGGAGAGTTTGAGGCAAAGGAAGACAGCATGAAGATGTACCTTCAGAAATTAAGGACCCTCACTACGAAATTAGAGTCTTTCGACATTAAACATGTCCCTCGATCTGGAAATCAACAGGCCGATGCTCTATCGAGGTTGGCAAGTTCTGCAGAAGGAGAAGAGCCACGAGTCATTCAATGGCAGATTTTGAAAGAACCGAGCATCAACGAGTCTCAAGTTAACACTCTAGCTCGAGGAGAAACATGGAAGGATGCTATAATCCACTACCTAAAACATGGGGCTCTTCCCATGGATGATAAGGAGGCTGAGGAAATCAAAAGAAGGTCCAAATGGTTCACATTGCATGATGGGGAGCTTTACAAGCTATCTTATACACATCCCCTCCTGAAATGTGTGACCCCTGAGGAAGGAGACTATATTCTGAAGGAGATTCATGAAGGATGTTGTAGAAACCATCAAGGGGCAAGAACGATCGCGGACAAGGCCCTTCGAGCTGGATATTATTGGCCTACTCTCAAGGAAGATGCCATCGAGCTTGTCAAGAAGTGTGTGCAGTGCCAAACTCATGCTTCCATCCCTAGACAACCGTCAAATGCTTTAACAACCGTTCAAGCGATCTTACCTTTTGGTAGATGGGGAATGGACCTACTCGGACCCTTTCCCCCAGCTGTGGGGCAAAAGAAGTTCCTTATTGTAGGAGTCGACTATTTCACCAAGTGGGTCGAGGCCGAGCCCCTATCGAGGATCTCTGATAAGCAAATCCAAGAGTTCATCTGGAAAAACATAATCACCAGATTTGGAATACCAAGGATGCTGATTTCGGATAACGGCAGGCAGTTTGAGAGTGGCCCAACCAAGGCCTATTGTGCTCAGTTTGACATACAAACAAGGTTCACATCTGTGGCAAGGCCTCAATCAAATGGACAAGCTGAACCAGCCAACAAGGTCATACTTCAGGGCATCAAGAAAAAGATAGAAGCAGTCAAGGGATCTTGGGTAGATGAGCTTCCAGGAATCTTATGGTCGACTAGAACCACAGTCAAAGAGGCAACTGGGCACACTCCGTTCTCACTGGTTTATGGAAGTGAAGCCGTAATTACCTGTCGAGGTAGGAATACCCTCACCAAGGATCACTTTTACGACTACAACCAGAATGAAGAAGAAAAGGCCATCAATCTAGACATATTGCCAGAGACGAGGGGAAATGCTCTATTAAAGTCTATCTCCTACAAACAGAAGATGTCGAGGTACTTCAATCGTAAAGTGTCACCTAGAACGATAGCAATTGGAGACTAGATACTGAGGAAGGTCGAGGCTACTGGAAAGACTGCTCTTCGAGGTAAATTAGGTCCCAATTGGGAAGGACCTTATCGGGTCGAGGAAATAATAAGGCCAGGGACATTCAGGCTTGTCAACCAAGAAGGAAAGCCCTTACCTAGGCCATGGCATGCTGATCACTTGAAGAAGTTTTATGCTTAGTTTTCCCCACATTAGGTTAGCTAAGTTTTAATAAGGTCCCTTGCAGGGAGTTGTGCTAGGATGAATGTTAGTTTGAATTTTTAAGACTCAATCATTAATAAAGCCCTAACAGGGTCAACTGCTATTGAATTGTTCTTATTCTGTCGCTTAAATAAAACCCTAACAGGGACAGTTTTCATTTATTAAGCCTTTGCTGGATGGATTAAGCTTGGTTCTTTACGTAATATTGAACCCTTGCCGGGTCGAATTATAAGGGAACATCGTTAAACTGTATGGATAATGATATCAATAAACAAAAACAACAGACAGCAATAAAAAGGCAGATACTTGGTCAAAAAGTTGTTTTTCATTAATATTCAATCTATTACAATTGCTTGTACAAAAAAAAAAAAGTTGTTCTAAAAACCTAGTCTATACAAATGTTCAGCTCCTCTAAGAGCTAATTAGGGTCTCCTTGCTGCTGTTGTTGTTGCTGATGCTGATGCTGTTGCTGGCTGCCTTGCCCACCACTCCTTCAATGTTACCTCCCTCACTCGAACTCGAGGAGAGGAGGTTGGGCTCTTGTTCAGCCTGGGGAGGAACAGCATTTTCCTGGGGCTCCTGAACATCCTCTTCCTCCAGTTCCATTTGCTTGTACCTGGGTTCAAAGGAAGCCCAGAACCCCGGGCATAACTCCTCCATAACCCTCCTGGCCCTGCCAAGGGTGTCAGCAATGAGAATGTCGGCGCCCTCTGCAGCCCCATTCAGGCGAAGATCCGACTTGTACTTCTCCCCAAAATCGGAGTTCAGCCACCTGTTCACAGTGGCCTCTTCCTTGTTCTTCATCGCCTCGAGGGCGTGATCTCGGGCCTTATGAGCTTTTTTCAAGCTCTTCTTGACCTTCGATAAGTCCTCAAGGGCTTTGTCTCTTGCGAGGTTGGCAGCATCGCGGTCGGAATTGGCAGTTACTAGCTTTGCCTCCAGGTCGGTGACAGAAGCATTGGCCTTAGTGAGGGCAGCCTTGGTACTTTCTAGCTGCTCCTCAAAAGACTTCTTGGTGGCTGCATGATCTTTCTTTTCCTTGTCCAGATCAGCCTGCATTTTCTCAGCATCAGCAGGGGATAGCCCCTTATCCTTGTTGTTCAACATGTACTTGGACGCAGCATGCATCCTAATGGACATCTATAAAAATTGAATGTCAGCAAAAGGAAATACAAATAAAAACCAAGGTGATAGTGTTTAGATTCTTACGTCAAGCCACGAGTTGTGGAGCTCATTGAAAACCTCCTCCCTATCACCCCCCATGATGTACTCCTCGTCTGAATAGGAGTACATCGCTTTGAACACCGAATTGAGCCGGCGGTTGCGTTCCCTCTGAGTCAGAGCTGTGAAGTGCCTATCACTACTAGCTGGCACATCCTTCGAGGAAGACGGTCTAATTACCTTCCCCGCAGCCACAAGAGCAGCCTCAGTCGCTGCATCTTGTTGAAAGATGCCCTCCTCAGAAGGAGGTGATAGTGGAAACCCCACCTCCTTCTCCTTTTTCTTCTTCTCTTTGGGCTCTTCAGCAAAGGGATTTTTGTCCCTAGCCCTCTTCAAACGAGAAGCCCCACTCGATGAGGGTTTCTTCTTGTGCTTGGGATCCTGTCACAATACATATTAGTCATCATCGAGTCAACATAAGGGGGCAACATGAGATGCTATCGAGGTTAATGTTTACCTCAGGAGGATTGGGGATTAGTTCTTCTTTTGACTCGATCTTGCCTTTTACTGATCGAGCTTTTATAGCAGCAGCGGTCATGAGAGAGGCCATTGTTGGTTCTAGCTTGTCTCGTGCTAGCCCTGCAGTAAGAAAGACAAATCAGAACAATAATAAGGAATGAAAATTAGAGAATTAAAGCTTAATGATCAGGTGCCCCTACCCTCAGGATACGCTGGGTTTAGCCCCACAGCAGACAAAAAGAAGTCTTGCTTCAAGTCGTCCGTGCTGGGAAGCCAGTTAAAGGGGACCATCACTGTCTTCCCTTTCTCCTCCCTTGCATCAAGCTCACAGTAGATGGCCACCACTGCTTCCTCAGCAGACATCTTTGGCACTTGACGGTTTAGGTGGAAGTTTGGCTCATCTTCCACCACCCTAAGGATTTTCCACCCCTCGCTATTGAAAACAAAGAAGAACTCGTGCCTGAATCCTTCTTGGTTGGTGGGCACATTATTTACAAACCTATAGCCTTTTCTAGCTTGGAAACTATACCAACCCTTCCCATGGTCAACACTACGGCTTTCTACTAACTTAGCCAAATTTCGCCATAAGCGAAGGGTTGGGGTAATTCTGAGCATAGTACATATGCCAATAAATGAGTTGATCGAGGCCCAAGAATTAGGCACTAACGAGGCTAGGGATAAAATATATTCACAGAGAAGCTGTACAATGAAAGGGTGCAACGGAAATCTAAGCCCCCTGACCATGGCAAGTTTATATACAGCCACACATCCGCCAGGGGGAGAACGGATGGTCTGAAGGTTAATGGGTCTAACTACTACATAAGGCTCTACAAATTGAAATTGGGCAGCAAAGGAACGAAGATCTCGTTTGAGACGATGATTGAAGGTTGGGGCTATAAAAAAGTATTTGGGACCCCTCTCAGGGGGGATTTTTGGGTAGACAATGTTTTCAACTTCCTCTTCACCTGAGGTGGATGGACCTCGAGGTTCATGTTTAATATACCTACACGTTTTTCATATATTGAATGATAAATATTAGGATGTGCTATAGATGGCTCCCAAGGGTAAGGGGCTTCTACCTCTTCTCCCCCTGACACTGAACCATCCGAGTCAGAAAGTAGAGGGATGGCCTCAGGGATGTTTTGAGATTCAGTCCCTTCATCGCCCTCGACCCGAAGGACCCCAGTGCATTCTAGGGGAAGAAGGGGTGGAGTACTTGACATGTCTAATACCTAAGTTATTGAAAACAAGCTAAAGAAAAAGAAAGGTACTAGACAAGACAAGGACTCACTTATTCAAATAAATACAAAGAAGGGGAAGACTGTTACCTTGACAAAGAAACTACTCTGAAGCTGCCTAGATACAGGCTGAAAGAAGACCTTCGAGGAAATTAGAGAGCTTTAGAGAGAGAAAATTTGAGGAGTGAGAAAATTATTTTGAGAAAATGATTAAGGATTTGAGAATATATAGGGGAGGTAAAGAAGGTGGAACGGTTTTTTACCTCATCACAGTAAAAATCTGATAAAACGACATTAAATTATGAGTTTGGAAGGTGAACAGTATTCACTAATCCATTGACTTTTGGTCAAACTTTCTACATCATCAATTGGCAAAAAGCCCTATTCAACATAGGCATCCATTGAGGAGAATGGAATGGCTGGACAGGCATTCAAAGTTACTGGGGCTGATTAGCCCCTTGGCTTTGGAAAAACTCCTTAGGCCAATGAATAAGCCCTTCTCAAGGGAGGCACCCATCAAAGGAGGTGGGAGGCTGGACAGGTATCATATATATCTAAGGGCTCATTAGCCCCTAAGGGTTAGGTGATCATCTTAGGTCAAAAGTCCCACTCAATGTGGGCACCCATCGAGGCTGATGGGTAGCTAGACTTTTCCTAACACTCAGACCCTCGAGGTCATCAAGGCTTCCTCATCATCTACCTCCATCACAGTCGAGGTAATAGACACCATCGAGGTTGTTAGGGAAAGGTGCCTGGAATTTAGGACAACCCATAGGGCTCATTAGCCCCTAGGTTCAGGTTGTTCGTCTCATTGCACAAGTCTTGCTTTTGCTTCTCACAGTACACTCCTCACGATCGAGGTAAGGAGTGTCATCGAGGTAAAAGAGGGCCTTGGCAAGATTAACACTTAGCCAAATTTTCATGAAGTTTACATAAAGAAAGTCCTTGGCTTGATGTGTGTCACCCCCATCGAGGAAAAGGAAGACCCTCGCGGTAAAAGAGAGGTCCAAAAATCGTCAACACTTAGAAAAATTAAGGGTTTAACAAAGTGGAGTTCAAAGGAAGGGGTCCTTCACGGTCGCGGAAAGGCAAACCCTAATTTGCCTCGATGGTCATTTCCAAAGATTCTGAGCATTCCTATCGCGGTCAGGGAAGAAGAGACCCTCGCATCTTCTGGCAAGAGTCACCAGGCATTTGCTTCAACCACGACCAAGGAAGCAACGATCGCGGTAAATAGAAGTGTTTTCAACACTTAGGAAAATTCCACAGAATTCCTAAGCAAGGCACCAGGATTGAAGGTCCTTCACGATCGCGGAAAGCACTATTGCGGGTGGGGGACCATCGAGTTTATCAGGGGCCCTTTTTAGTATCTCTACCGCGACCAGGGGTAACTACGGTCGCGGAGGATAAGGTGGCTGCCAACACTTAGGATCTCTTGATCAAAGAGATGTTGCGGGGGCAACACTTAGATTTTTCTAGGCAACACTCACTAAGAGATTGCTCACAACCAAAGTGTTTGGCCCATGAACAAGGCTGACACCATCGCGTCGAGATAAGAGCCCCTCGATCGAGGTAAACATCACTCGATCGAGGTAATTATCTAAGGAAACAATTTCAAAAGGCCGGATAACAACATACATCTCACTTGCATAGATCCTCAAGGCAAGATTGGGATGTGATGACCACCTCGATCGAGGGACTCTTCACCCATGATCGAGGCACTCTCCATGGAGGCCTCATCGAGGCTTTCTTGAGTCTCCATGGGGCTTGTACTATCAAGGTTGGCGAAATGACCCAGTCAGGTATTTGAGGTTACCTCGATCGAGGAGTACTCCCTCACGATCGAGGTTACCTCGATCAAGGCACCTTCTAGGAAACCTCATCGAGGCTTTTCTTGGGTCTCCTTTGGGCTTACATAGTCAAGGTTGGGATGGAAGGCCCTATAGGTCCCGATATTCAAGGTTACCTCGATCGAGGTACCCGCGAGGGGTTATCTCCCTCGTGGCCGTGAACGTTTCAAAGCGTCGTTTTTTCCGAAGTGTTCCGCTCGGCATCCAACGTCCATAGGTTCCCGTTCCACGCCAAGCGTTGGGCTAATTATTCCGGGCCTGTCCAGGTGGTCAAACCCGTTTTAGTAGGTCCAAATCCCAGGCCCAGTTCTGATAAGGCTTGGTCTACACCAAATATACAGCTACGAATAGTATCATGCCACGT
Source organism: Salicornia ramosissima (assembly GCA_951394345.1). NCBI lineage: Eukaryota > Viridiplantae > Streptophyta > Magnoliopsida > Caryophyllales > Amaranthaceae > Salicornia > Salicornia ramosissima. The sequence goes on along the minus strand of OX596234.1, from coordinate 26,735,655 downwards.
GTCATCTGACCTAGTACACCTTTGACCAGGTTATTATTTATGTGACATGGGCCAGGCCCACACACAGGCCCTGCCAATTCAGCAAAACCCTAGCCAGGGATCTAATGCCTATATAAGGATCAGTCCCCTCACTTTACAGGTATGCAATTCACAATTCACAAACTCACAAAATAGTCTGATTCCTTATTTCCGATATCTGACTTAAGCATCGGAGGGGCGTTCCCGGGTTCCACCCCCCGGGTTAGCAATCTCTGTCTGTTTTGCAGGTCACTGTTTCGTTGAGGAATCATTCAGAGTACACGTCATATACTCAAGAGATCGTTGACTATTCAAGAGAAGTTCCAGTACAGGAACAACAGGCATTACCTCTTATTCAAACAATCAAATTAGATCGAGTAACTTCATTTAGTAAAAACATTACTTGTATTAAATACATTATATATATATAGTAATATATAAATTTATGTATTTATGCCATATAATTCCTATTTTTCCTTCCTATTTACAATCGAAAAATAACTAAAATAAATAAGGTAATTAAGAATAAGCAAAACGTGTCAAATGTATGAACTTAGACTATATCAAATAAATGAATAATATTAGAATTGTGACAACATTTAAAATAAAAACAAGATAAAGTATGAATGAAATAAAATAAACAAGATCACTATATGATATATTTCATCTACATTATTGTTTCAAATGCAATTTTGATTTCATAATAATTATTGACATAATAATAATTTTTTTCCCTTAATTTTAGATTCCATTTTGTTAGTATATTTGTATTGTAAGAAAGCCACGTAGGGCATGATTGTAATATTAGAAGGTAATTCCCTGCCCTATATTCATTGATTTACAGAACATATATACATGTATACACTGCAAATATTATGGCTATGATCAAGCCTAATCTTTGACTTTATCAAGAGAATATCATCCTATTTATCCTGCCATATTACAATCATGCCCTACGTGGCTTTCATACAATACAAATATACTAACAAAATGGAATATATAATTAAGGGAATAGAATTATTATTCTGCCAATTATTATATTTATGCTATATTTGTCTTTAAGAATAAATTTCATTCTGTACTATTATGAGAGCATAAATAATTATGTTGTATAAAAAACGTATTAAAGGTATTAAATTGGGCTTTTTCTCCATTATATTAGAATTGTGATTATTTACTTATTTAAAGGTATCAAAAAATAAAATATTTGAGGATCATTTTTGTTTTTTTAATAAAGTAATATGAAGGGTCATGTTGAATACACTTAATTTTTTTTTTCATTTTCAGCTTATTAAACGTCCAATTCCTCGTCGGAAGGAATGTTGTTGGCCTCACCGGAATAAAGGAAACCATTTTATTCATCGACTTGTCAGATGGGAGGACAGTTGGAGATGAAGGTGGTCGGAATTTCTCGCCGGCAGGAATCAGTGGGCTGACTGGAATAATGAAGGAAAGCATTTTATTCATCCACTTGTCAAATCTCAGATTGGTGAACAGTTGGAGACGCCGGTGGTCAGATATTCTCGCTGGCGGGAATCATTGGGCTCACCGGAATAATGAAACATTCTTAGTCATCGGAATAAGTAGTGCTTTGGCGGAATCATTGGTGGTCAGATATTTTCGTTGCCAAGATTTCCGGCGACCGGCGGCCAAAGTGGCGGAATCCGGCTGGAGAGTAGTGAAACTACCAAACAGCAAAAAGAAAAAAAATAAAATAAATTAATTTGAATTTTGAATTCAAAATTTTCATTTCAAATTCAAATGAAAAGTGCAATTAAATGCTGAAATTTTCAACTTTCTAACAACCAATAATAACATGCCAACACATAGTGTATGTTTGGTCCACATACACCTAGTGTATGTGTAGACTTATCCAATATGAAAGCCTTTCAATCCCTCGACTATGATTTTGGTTTTCGATGATACCACTAAAGCTGGTAATGTCTTACAAGCTGTAAGGGCCAGAATCCCAGTAAGGTTTGACTTACCTCTAATTCCTGGTTTTTTTTGTCCACGACGGAGTACTTTGGAAATAGGTGTATTTAAGATATGAGGGTATTTTTAATTTCTGCAAACAATGTGGAATGGTGGGTCATAAAACTTTCTGTTGTAAAGTATCTGAAAACTCTTTCAAAACAAAATGGATGGAACTTATGCTTTTACTAAGTAACCACTCTTCTTCAATTCATTTTGAACCAACTACTTGTAGGGGTCGTTTTTACCCGGCCGCCTACGTCTCACGAGTTATTTTGAATGCTCGTTAACGTCGTACGTGAATACGGACTAGTAGGAGTCGCCACCGTGCGTTTTATACGGTCCACGGACACCGAAGAAGTACCAATTCCAGGAGCAATTGGCCCCATATGGTCGTGCACCAGAGTATGGGTTCGGGGACAGGTTACGGGTCAATCGTGCATTGGGCCTGCCCGCCTGTGAGCGGTCTCTACTAGAACTCTTTCTGTGGTCAAATTATTATTAATCCCGAACACATAAATATCTCAATATTATACCCTAAAGAACGCATATTACTAAGCGGGTTTAATTTATATACAAATCAAGACTAACTTTTGTGACCACTTTAAATTAAGTCAGTATTAAAAATCCTAAAAATTGAAAACAAATAAAACATGGACGAAAAACATAAATAAAAGCAATAAATACATAACAAAATAAATATGTGCAGGTTCAAAGTGTGTTCCAGGAATATTTGGTTTGATGTGCTGTTGACTACACTAAATATAATAAATATTAAAAGGAAAAAGATTAAAAATGATGATTAGGATAAAAAATTATGATGCGATTTTGACACTTCAATCGATACATTTAAATTGATAATTTTAATCGTCGTTTATTATTATTTGAACAGATCGGGCTTTTATGTGTGACTCTTAAATTTGTGAATAAATCATAAACCTTATTTTGCACAACATTGATTAATGATCTGAAATTATTGTTGAAATATAGTGGTTGTTTGGTAACACGAGATTTAATTACTAAATTCATTTCACCGTAACCGCATAAAAAAGTCAAAATCCAAATATTTAAAGCGATAAAATTAAAAGATGAAAAATATAGCGATCTTTTATGACACGAGATCTAATGATAAAAAATCGTGTAACATAGATCGCATGTTAAAAAATGAGTTTTATAATAATAATTATTATTTATTGTCAGATCTATAAAATATAAAAGCAGATCTAAAAAAAATAAAAAGATATAAGATCAAATATGAAAGCAGATCTAAAAAAGAATAAAAGATATAAGAGTCAACATTAATGTACGATCTATCAAATTGCGTTGATGAATCAATAATCACCACGCATATAAATTGCAAGATCGCGATCAAAATCGGTTAGATTAGTAAAAAATATTGAGAATGATGATTAAAGTGACATTTGAGAATCATTATTAATATTATTATTGATTAAAGTGTCAAAATTTGCATATACGCGAGCGTAGCCTTTATTAATTATTTACATTATTTGTTGTCATTATTGTATCAATAATCATCACTTTTCGATCTTAATGCGATTAAAAAACAAAAATGAATGAAGGAATGAATAAAGATAACTAGGGACTTCAGGAATTATACCATGTAATGTCTTCGATCAAAAACAACCAAGGAAAACAATGACGATGAATGCAAAAAAATTGTTTTGAAGTTGACTGAGTTGATGATTTGTAGTGTGTTTAATAATGTTTTGAGGAGTGTTTGATGAGATGTGAATATTTAGAGATGAAGTATGTAGTGCAGAAGAGGGGTCGGTGGTGTTGGTGTCTCTTGAAAAGGTTGGAATGACGTGTATTTATAGGCCAAAAGGAGCAAAGAATGACCTGGGGAGAGCAGTGATCTGCGCCTAGACGCAGGTCCTGTAACATGACCTGCGTCTAGACGCAGGTCAGTATATTGTGACCTGCGTCTAGGCGCAGGTCTTGTAATATAGACCTGCATCTAGGCGCAGGTCAGGCCTTGATCCGGGTCAATTTTTTTGCTTTATTTTGCGCGTGATCTCCGAGATTTGATCCGATTTTTATTTGATTAAGGAAATATTCTATAATATTTTGATATTCCGGAATATTCCGGGGTGCCCCGGGATGCTCCGAGATGTCCCGGAATGTTCTAGAATGTGCCGGAATGCCCAGAACGTTCCGGAATGTTCTAGATTCCTCTAGAAGCTCCAAAAAATTACAGAAAAATTATTAAAAATTATGAAAAAATATGAAAAGTATAAAAAATACTAATATTCTTTGCGGAACAATTTTCAACATTCGGAAATGATGAAAATGCCCCTAAGCATGCAAAAATCCTAAAAAAATCCATAAAAAGCTCTAAAAATATGATAAAAAATATAGAAAAATATGAATAAATTATAAAATTATTTTTATGATTTTTAAAAATATTTTTTGATGCAAAAAGACATTTTTATTATTTTTTAATGAATATAAAACATTGAAAAATGCATGCAAAAATATAAAAAATATCTAAAAATGAAGAAAAATTACGAATAAATCCCGTAATCATCGCAAAACCTAACATTTGCTTCCAAGGCACTTTAAACACGGTTTAGGCAATTGGTTGAGGTATATTGTGCATTTTCATCGTCAATTTTCCTTAGTTGTATCTTATGGCAATATGGTACGTTCATCATTAGTCTCTACATTGGGGAGACACATTTAGGTGTCTACACTACTGAGCCCCTATTCACTAACATGCTTAGAGGTCTTAGGAAAGTGGAGAAATATAGAACTTCAAGTCTAAATCTCCTAAGAAACCCCTTCCTGGACCTACGAGCAGAACTTCAGAGGGGTCTTCTGATAGTAGTGAATCTTCTTCCTTCAAGAGGAAAAGAGTGCAAGTAAGTGACTGTGAATCCTCAAAGTCACAAAAAAGGCTTTGTAAACCGAGGGCCCCTTCTTCTCCTAAGGGGGATAGTGCCCCATCTCCACCTGCAGGAAACTCTACACAGCTACCTCCCATGTCACCAAGAAAGAGATGCAGACCCTATGATAATCACATGAGTGATGATGATTCCTCAGATGACTCACCAGATGAAAGACCTTCATACAAAAGAAAATTGGCTCTCCATATCAACCAACTAAGAGGTTAATGTGAAAGTTCCTCATCCCCTTTCAAACAAACTGAAGTTAATCCTAGGGTCCTTTCCTCATTTCCTTCTAACTCCTATAGTATTCAGCTTCACCATGAGTTTTCTTCCACCTTGCATTCTCCAAAGCCAGGGTCAAGGTCAAGGGAAATTTGGGCATTTCCTAATCTTAGGGACTCACTCTACACCATGGCTCTCCCATAGTCTATGCAGAATCTACAACTTGCAAAAAGATTCCATCAAGTTTACTCAGAAAGAGGAAGCCTGAAAAGGAAGCATGAGATTGTAGAAATCACCCCTAACAGAGATGCAAGGCTCAAGAAAAGAAAAGTGTATGCTCCCACTGTCTATTTCTTTGTCCCATCAGGTACACATCTTTTATCCAGTGGACATTTTGAGTATATTCCAGTTCCTTCTTTTCTTGCTGTGTTTCTTTGGCTGATTCACATTTTTTAGCTTTTATCCCTTTCACCATCCCCCCTCTTACTATGCTAAAAAACACCTCCCCAACATCACAAAGCTACCCTACAAATTACTAGCCAACAAAGCACACTCTAACCCCAACTCCAACCTAGTCCAATGCCCCCACCCGGCCATTTCCTTTAAACCCCACTAACCCTCTGTCCCAAGTTTTTCCTTATCCAAAGATCTTTAACCTTCCCGCCTTTTGAACACCTCTACCCCCCCTATTTCAATATTATGAAATTCTCAGCCAACTCCTTCACTACCTCTGAATTCTCCTCAAACAATTCTATAAGCCTCAATTTCATTTTTCCACACTCATACCCTTGGCCTACCTCCTCAGACAGCTTCCACTTTGCCCCTGACTCCTTAAGGGAGATCACCTCCCCTTTACACATGGATAAAAATACCTCCCATTCCAAAAACAAACCTACACCTAAGAGTCCACCCACCCCTACAACAGCAATCCACAACCCCAACCAACCCAAACAGCCCTGTCCCCTTAAAAGAACTTTGGGTACTACCACTTTCTCTAATAAACTGGATAATGTCTACTATCAATGGATCCCCATAAGAAAGCCAAGAAAGCTAAGAAACACTGGGGAGCAGATCAGTTCATATCCTCCCAAAACTGCCACCTAAGGGTCAAAGATGAAGAAAGCCTCACCATGGCATTCAAAGGATTCCATATCAGAATTGACTCCTCTGAACAAGACTTATCCTCCTCAGATGACTACTCTACTGCTGCTGACTTCAAAGGTGCGGCGCACCTAGAAGGGCCTCAAGGGCCATGAGTCAACTCTTGGCATGGAACTATAGGGGGGTGACTACTGAATATACCCTCACAGTTCCACACATCTCATGGCTAGTTCACAAAACTAAGCCATATTTTCTTTTCCTGTCAGAAACTAAATGTACTAAAGAAGCCCTTTTTCCCTTGGCTTCCTATTTGGGCTTCTCGAGGTGGGTAGGTGTAACGAACCGACTTTTATAAGCTGTCGATTTACGAAGAAAATCGACAAATGGATCATTACCAAACGAAACATGCTAGAATATTACTAAATTGTAACCTTTAAACTTAAATTAAGTTAACTCTTTATTAACTAATAAACTAATGAAGGGATAATATGTCTATAGATCCACATTATTCAACAAACTACAACTAAAACTGTTTATTCCCAACAAACTGGGTAGAATTAAAGAAATAATGAACTACAAAGTAAAGTAGACTTCGGGTTTCCTCTATAAATCTTGCCAAAACACTCAACCCGATCCATACGAAAGCCCACTTATTCTTCAGCATCTTCACATGAAATGGGGGAGGGGGGGTTCACCGTCAGTGGCGAGTAACTAGGTTGTCCCACTTAAATGTGGAAGCGTAAACCATATAATATCATAGAATCAACCAGGATAAACGTACAAAAATACATGAATATACGTACTAAAATACACGTATAAACGTATAAAAATACATACATATACGTATAAAAATACATACATAGACGTATAAAAATACGTACATAGACGTATAAAAATACATACATAAACCTATAAAAATACATACATAAACCTATAAAAATACATACATGTCAGACATACGCAGCAGAAGACTTAACATATCATACTTATAATAATACATGGATAAATAAATAAATACGTACATAGTAACATAGGTATCATAATAGCATACAAATAATATAACAACCAGTGGAATACATATCTTATCATATTATTTCCCGAATCCCATCTTTTAACCATCTTCTTAAGTTCATGGACCGGTCATTATAGTACGTAAGGATGCCCGTGTACATTCCAACTTTCCCAGAACATGCCAGGTAGGACCCGTGTATCCTACCCGCAACCCTCCTTTGCAAGGATTATGTCTAAGTGGGGCCCTCACTCCCAGATTAGCAGCCCGTGTACTACTAACCCGGACGACAACATATTCTAGGATCCAGAACTGCCCAGAGACCGCAGTAGGGCAGTGACTTCGATTTAACCTAATCTGGTGACCCGTGTATCACCAATCAGGCGTCCACTTCTTATCTTATCTTATCTTATCTTATCGACATGGCCATCGTGAGACCAATAACATCTTATCATCATATCATCTTATTCTTTTCATAGTCAAACTTTATTCTTATTATTACAACTTATCTTTTTATTTCCTTTTATTCCTTTAATTATATTAATTCCTTAAATCATAAATCAAAATTATTATAAACCAAAAATTAAATTAAATCAATCATATTATTATACATATCACACGACATTTTTTGAAAAATAAGCCACATAAATAATTAAATTCACAAATAATTCAATAAATTAAATAAATCATCATATCAACATAATAATCATCAATTATCATAATTCATGATAAAAATATCCTTTTTCCATCCCTGCATCATTCGAACAACATGGATTAAATAATAAAAATTGACACTTTAAGAATATTAGTCACATTATCAAGGATGAATCATTTAAAACCTATTAAATAAATAATAAAATTATGGATTAACTTAAATTACCAAAACAATAGTCAAAACAAGATCAAAATTTACTCTTTTTAATATACAAATACTCGGCCATCACAACAAGTCACCACTCAAAAATTTATAAATTAATTCCATATTTTATTATCATGTTTTAATTATTAAATCAGTTATATAAATTATAAGGTTGTAATCTATCCATTAATCATGATATTATAACCCAAACTGGATCAAAAATTATGTCTTTTTATTATCATAATATTATCATGAAAGGAAAACAAGAACAAGATTAGTTTATTTTCAAGAATTAATTGAACCATTATTCTTAAATCTTTAAATCATCTTTAAATTATTAAACAATTATTAAATCAAGATTTAGGCTTAATATGAACATGAAAAATTGAAACTTTAATTCTTTTATTATTCTTGAGCCACTCGACATTTTTAAGAAATAAAAACAAGATTATAATTTTAATTCAAGACTTAAATTATACAATTAAATAAATCATGTACATGCTTTTAATTCAAGAAGTTCATCATAAAATCATCATATAAACCATGTTATCACTCGACATCTACTCGCATAATTCAAGAATTAATTCAAAATTTTATCATGCAATTATTTTAATTAAAACATGTAAATTAAGATACTAAAATATGCATAGGACTAAATAAAAACATTAAAGATTCAAAAAGATCATGTAAACCTATCAAGAAACAACAAGAACATTCATCATTAAAAGGTCGAACAACATAATCCTATCATGATACTAATTCAATTAATTTCCTAGTTTAATCCTAATTAACTATATGATAAACTAATACCAAATTCAAGGAGGATAATCTAGTTACCTTGAATTAGGAAGAAAAATAAAGAAAAATATTTGCTCGTGGTTCGAATAATACACAGCACAACAAGAACACTTTTGTGAATTTTTGTGAATATTTTTAGAGGTTAGAAGTTAATGATAAAAGGTTATGAGTATTGTTCCCTATATAACTATAAAGAACAAAAGAATAAATTAATTAAAATAAAGAGAGGGGGGCGTGAATTAGAGAAAGAATAGGGAAAAGAGTCAACTTTAGGAGACTTGGTATAAGGTTAGTTGAAAATAGGATTTTTAGTTTAGTTGACTTTTTAAAATAAAAATTGAAGATTTTAGATATAGAATAGATTTTATATCTAATAATAATAATAAATTAAAATTAAAAATAATCATTGGCCAAGCAAGGAGGGGGCCGGCCAAGAGGGAAAATATTTGGTTCATTGGGCCCAATTTTAAGACAAGGATAGGAAATAAGATTAAACAATCCAATTAACTGGGCCTTTTGGACTTAGAATATTAGAAGCAATAATAATTAACCACGAGATTTTCTGGCCCAGATTTTCGGGTTATTACAGTAGGTGTAGATGCTATAGGCAGTAGTGGAGGGCTCTTCTTCTGCTGGGTAGAAGATGTTACTGTTAATTCAGTCTATTGTACCAAAAATTTCATATTTTGCAATATATGCTATCAAGACTTGAATTATTTCTGTTTCTTCATTTATGGCTCTCCCTTCCTAGAGGAGAGACCAAATGTTTGGTTATGTATTGAGGAGGTTATGTTCTCTAATCCTGGCCCTCAACTCCTCATAGGAGACTTCAATCAGGTAGAATTTAGTGATAAAAAAAGCTGCAACACTGAATATCTACTAGGAGCTAGAACCTTCACCCACTAGAGAATCTCTTGCAATTTGTGTGAATTGCCTTTTCATGGCCAAAATTACACTTGGTGCAATAACAGGGAAGCAAGCCCCACATATGAAAGATTGAATAGAGTTTATGCTAATGACTGCTGGAGGGATGAATTCCCTGAAGCCTCAACCTGGAACTATCCAATTCTTTGCTCTGATCATAGTCCTATTCTTCTAGAGTTACTTCCAACAAAGAAAAAGCCCCGAAGACCATTCAAACTAGACACCTGGTTCTTCCAATCCAAAGATGTTCAACAGCTAATAAATGACTAGTGGCAGTCTACTATCAAGGGCTCTAAAATGTTTCAGATCCAGCACAAGTCACAACTAATTAATCCAGAATGCAAAAAAATGGTTTTTAAACTTCAAGAATAAATCAGGTATCCAATGAGAAGAAGACATTTCAAAAAGAAGAGAATTGCTAAGTGAAGCCTTTATCCAACACAGCTACTGGAAACAGAGAACAAGAACCAAATGGGACCAGTTGGGGGATTAGTGTACAAGATTCTTTTATAGAAATGTGAAGTCAAGGAAGAAAAAGAATGAAATTAAAGGAATTTTGGTTGAAAGTGGCTTCATGAACCTGACCAAATTGCTAAGTGTTTTATCAACCATTATGAAAACCTTTTCAAACCCACCCCAAACCCCACAAACTCCTCACAACCCATAGATACTAACTCTTGGCTTTGTTTGCTTCCCTCACTCAATCAATCAAGCATCTCCCATCTACAGCTTCCCTTCACCAAATCTGAAATTAAGAAAGCTGTCTTCTCTATGCACCCTCACAAATCCCCTGGGCCAGATGGTCTTCCCCCTAGTTTCTTTAAAAAATAATGGCACATTGTTGGCGATGATGTGTGTAATGTTGTCCTAGACTTCCTCTCCAAAGGTCACATCCTAAAGAGCTTAAACAGAACCTTCATTACCCTAATCCCCAAATCTAAATCCCCCTAATCAGTAGTTGATTATATTATAGGCCCATTAGCCTATGCAATACCTTCTACAAGATTATCTCTAAATGTCTTGTAAGGAGGCTCAAGAAGGTGATGATTGACTTAGTAGGTGACTTTCAAAATGCCTTTGTACCAGGCAGGCTTATACAAGATAACTGCATTCTAGGCCATGAAATCCTCAATCACATCAAGAGAAAGAAAAAGAGCCCTACTTATGAAGCCATCCTAAAGGTGGATCTTAGCAAAGCCTATGACAGAGTTAAGTGGGAATTTGTTTCTCAGGTCCTAATTGCCATGAATTTCCCACAAAATTGGATCAAGTGGATTATGGAGTGCATCTCTACAGTCTCTTACTCAATCCTTATCAATGGAGAACCTTTTGGTTCCATCACCCCCAAAGCAGGACTCGGTCAAGGGGACCCTCTCTCCCTCTACATCTTCATCCTATGTATTGAAGCACTCTCAAGAAAAATGATCAAACTTGAGATGGACAAAGTGATCACAGGCATCAAGATCTCCCCAAGAAGTCCAACCATCTCCCATATTTTCTTTGCTGATGATGCTCTATTCTACTTTAGGGCCAACCCTGACAGTTGCAAGGCTATTCATCAGACTTTGGACGAATTCTGCACCATCTCAGGTGAAATGGTAAACTACAACAAGTCTTATGTTTTGTTTAGCAAGAACACTCCCCCTAAATTCATAAGATTCCTAAGGAAACCTTTAAAATTTTCTAATAAACAGGAACTTGGAACCTACCTGGGAGTCCCTATGGATGTTGATGGTAGAAGTTCAGTAACTTTCACAATTGCTATGAGAAAGTTGTAAAAACTATCTCATCTTGGAAGTACAAAACTATCTCATATCTAGGGAAAGTGGTCTTAATCAATAGCATCCTGCTTCTCTCAATGCTTATATCATGTCAATTTTCATGCTCCTTAAATCCATTCTTGACAAAATTTCTTCCTTACTTCTCCACTTTTTCTGGTCTTCCAACATGGATAAGAAGCCCTTATACTAGAAAAGGAAAGAAATTCTTCATGCTCCTAAATCCCAAGGTGGCTTAGGCATTAGAAAAATCCATGATCTTAACCTAGCCCTCATAAGCAAACAAGCTTGGAGACTTCATGAGAACCCAAATTTACTAGCTAGTAGAGCCCTTCAAGGAAAATATAGAGATAGTTTTGTCAACCTATGCTATAATGGCTCTTCTCTCCCAGCTAATGCCTCTTAGGCTTCCAAATGTATGTTCAAAGTTATTTCCAAAACAAAAAATGTCATGATAATGAGAATTGGAAATGGGGCTGATACCAACATCTTCCATGATAAGTGGTCAACCAACTCTCTACTCCTCCCAAAACCTTCAACAACTAACATTCCAGTGAAGGTTCTTGAACTCATCAATGATTCAGACACATGGAAAACAAGCCTAATCTGGCATCTTTTTCACAAAGAGGATGTCCAAGCTATTCTAGCTACCCACATCCCAATTAAACAAACCAAAGATACAGTTGAATGGGGATTAACTGTGAATAGGAAATTCTCAGTTAAAATTGCCTACAATTATCTAACAGGCTATAACCAAAATGACTCAAATTCATCCAATGTTACCTTTTGGAATTATTTGTGGAAATCCTTGATCTCTCCAAGATGGCGATGATTCTTATGGAGGATGGTGCAGCAATGCCTTCCTACTGGAGCTAATTTGCTAAGAAGAAAATTAAAGGTGGAAGGATTGTGTGTATTTTGTGGAAATATCGAGTCTGATAATCATCTTTTCAGATTATGAAATTTTGCCCAAAAAATTTGGAAGTGTGGTTCACTTGGAATCATAAGCTCCAATGACAACAACATCAATCTAAAAAATTGGGTTTCAAAATTACCTGATTTATTTTGACAATTCCAACAACCGCTCCGCAGAAATATACTTCATTGCTAGCCTTTGGGCAATTTGGCTCGTGAGAAACAATGCTATCTTCCAAAATTCAAATCCAAGTCCTCAAAGCTGCTTCACGATCATCCAATCAGAGGTACAAAGGTGGACGATGGTGTTTCACAACTCACCCCCAACCAATGGAGCTCCTAACACCTCCGTACATGGCCCCCCTAAAACTTGGAGCAAAGGGCACGATCGAGAAATTTTTGATCGTGTCTTTCAAATTGATGGTGCCTAGAAAAGCAATGAAAAGAACCCAAAAGTTTGGAAAGCTTGCTTACGGATGGAAAGCCAAGGATAGCCATGGAAGACATTTCCAAGCTGCAGAACCTATCTATGCCAAAACACCATTCCAGGCTGAAGCTATTGCAGCATTAAAGGCAATCCAGTTCGCAAGAGGGAAATGGGAATCAATCCACATTCAAACTGATTCTGAACTACTCATAAAAGGACTGTATGATCTAAATTCTTGTAGCTTTTGTTCATATTCCATCATTAGTGACATTATGTTCCTCACTAGTAGTTTTATATCTTGCAGGTTTACAATGTGCAGTAAGGATGTAGTGGGAATAGCCCATATACTTGCAGTAAATGCAAGAAAAGACTTACCCTCCTTGTAATTCTGTTTATCCCCTTTGCCAAAAAAAATAAATTAATAATAATAAAATATAGTCTATTCATAAAATAGAGTGCCAATAATAACATTCCAAAACCCAATGCAGTATTTCTTAATAATTTCCATTTGTAACAAAATAAGGAAACAAAATAAGGGTTTAGGGTTTAGGGTTTAGTGAAAAGCCTAAAACCGTGACGAATTGAATTGAATTGAATTCATATTCTCCCCATTCATATTCACCCCTTTACATCATATATGTAAACTAACCTATTACAACATACAATACAGTACAACAATGGCCAGTGGCAAAGTAGTAGGAAACGAGAAGAGGAGATCCTCAAAATCTGGAAAGTTACACCAAAAACCTCATGCTGCTACAAAGAAATCCAATTCAAAAAGCCTCAACAAGAACAGGAATAAAGCTGAATTGAAGAAGAACCCTAATAATAATTTGAAGCTTGAAAAATCCATCAATGTTGTTACTCCCCAATTTGTACCGCCCCTTGAGCTTCGCAAGTATTTTGTTGAACAATTTGAATCTGCAAATGGCACCAAACTTTCTTCCCTTGAGTTGGATTCCTTAAAAGGTGCTTTTCATTATCCTTTTCAGTTTATGTAATCGTAATTATGTTGCTTAATTCTATGCATTGTTTATTTTTCCCCTCCCTTTCTATACTTGTGTGATTATACATCCATGAAATTTGAAGGATTAAGTTATTGAACTTGATGAAACTCCTTGGCAATACTTGTTTTTTGCAAGACATTGCCAATTTCTTCTATGAACTAGTAAATTTTGCAATGCATAGACAATCATTGGTATACAATTGGTTGAAGTAGGTACCTAGTTACCAGTTGTACATAGGAAATTTGTGTAGCCATCTAAAAGAGACAATTTGACCAACTGTTTCCCGAATAATGAATTAGTAAATTATGAACACTTCTGATGAAATTCCCAACTTGCTGTCCATGTTAGTAATTCTGTTGACGACCTATAAAGAACTAAAGAAGAAAATTATTTGGTGGATTTCAAGAGTAACACTGCTAAGTCAGCTGGCAGGTTTGCGCTGTAATTTTCTTTCCCATATGTTGTATTATTCACGTCAAATAAAACCTCTAACAAGACTGCTCTTTGAGCATGTCATTTAAATATTCAATTAGTGGTATGTTCAATTTACAAAACTGAAATTTAAGATTGGTAATAAAACTTTGAATTCTGAGCCAAATATGAATATATCATATCATATATGGTGAATGATCATTAAAATCTATTGTAAAAAGTATATTGGTGCATTGCAAATTTGTAACAAAACTTTCTCACCTTAGATGGGAATCGTGGGATTTTTGATTAGGCACTAGATATTTGTTATATGTGTGCTGAATTGGCTGATGTAAAAGCCCTTGGTTTAGGTGCAATATTAGTTTCTTTACTCAGCATTTCTTTTATCTGGTCCTAGTTTTGTACTGTTATTTTTATGGATTCTTAGGTATGATGATTTTGATTATAGTAAGTAGATAGTGACAAGTTTGATGTATTTAGGTTGGGTACTTCTCATAATTCTGGTGCTTTGAAAGAGTTTAAGTAAGTTTGGTAAAGCATTAGTGTTGATTTGGCTCTTCCTTTTTTTCCTGTTTCTGCCTTCTGTGGGTGTTCTGCTGCCCTCTTTCTCTCAATTAATGGAGGAATGATTCATGTTAGGATGGGCGGATCACAGGTTTTTAAATTTGGTAGGGCACCTTTCAATTCAATCAATACTTCAAAAAGCAATAACTTACCTCCTTAGGTTTAGTTGCATGAAAATAACTTGAAAAAACTCTAATCTATAACTAGTGGCAATGTGGCATTTTTACTAATATTAAAATGAGGGTTCACAAATATACAGATAAGACTATACACCTGACTGGATATATTTAGTATGTAATATCTAGGTTTAAATTTAAATAACGAGTTAACGACCAATGAATATTTATATTTTTAGTTAAGTCAACACATATTCTTTCCTCCTAAAAAAATGTTCAACTAAACTATAAACAAATTAGAAAACAAAAGGTTAGATAAAAAGTACTTTTAATCAAATGGTAAACAAACTAGGAAGGAGGAAAAGTTAGATGAAAAAGAAAATTGGAGGAGGAGATAAAACAGTTGTAAAGGACAAAGAAGTTAAACAAGGATAAGGTTTTGATATTTGAGTTGCAACCAAAAATTGGAAAAGTGGCTGCCAAAGGTGAAAGAAAATGAAAGGAAAGTTAGACAGGACATGGAAAAATAAAAATAGTGAGGGATTTGAACCCATGACTTGCAGAATGTAGAAGGTCTTATCTACTCTAACAACCACTGTGGAACCCACTTTTTTTTGCTTTATGATGAGTACTTTAATAACCAAAGAAAACATTTTGGAGGTACACCTGATCGGCATGTGCCCCACCTATCACCAATGTAGGTCCACCCATGCATGTAAGCTACAATCAAGGATCACTGTGGGAATTTAGTAATTTTAAAGAACTGATTTGCTTAGTGCAAAGTGTATATGGTTTGCCAAGTGATGGTGAGCAAGGCCTAAAAATACAAAGGCATTTTATGGTAACCTAATACCCATAAATTTGGATCAATGGTTTGCAGAATCATACTTTCTAAAGCTGTCAGAAGATATTAGTCAAGATGCTGACAACTTAGGGCGACATGTCAAAGGTATGTTTGGATCATCTTGGAAAGAAGTGCTGTGTGAAACACAACTTATAGAAGGAAAAATTGACCCTGGGAATCCAGCTGTCTTGGTTATTAGTGCTTCTGCTATAAGATCATTGGAAATGCTGAGGTCTGAATTTTACCTTTCTTTGTGTTAGCTTGACTTTAGAAACATCTTTCCCTTTTTTTGCAGCATTCTTGTTAACTATGCTGAGATCTATTGCAGCATATATTCCACATTTGAATTTTTTCCTTTTTTTTTTCCCTTCACATGTCACTTGTAGGGGCTTGCGGATATTGACTAAAGAATGCCAAGCTATTAAACTTTTCTCAAAGCACTTGAAGATTGAAGATCAGGTTATATTTTGTACCTCCACCTTTCTTTTTAATGTAATTGGCCAAAACGTTTACTTAAAGGTACTTGAAGGCCAATGGCACATTTTATCAAGTAAACAAAAAGTAAAAGGCTATGCAAATCAAAGCCTGATTTGCTTCCTTGATCTATGAATAGCAGGATATGAAGCTTAGACTTTCATGTTGGATCCAACCCAAAGATTAAATCTATGAATAGCAGGATATGAGCCATGACAGTGATAGTCTTTTATATTATTTTTTGGAAAAATTGCCATGTATAGCCAAATAAATACTCCCTCCGTTTTTTTTAGATGTAACACTTTGACTTTGGCACTATTCATCCGACTCACTTTGACCGTTAATTGTATTTTATATATAAAGAAAAACATAGTCATGTGAGATCTTGTTAGATTCACCTCGGAATACACTTTCCAAATATATAATTTTTACACTTATATATTTAGAGATATTACGAGTCCAAATTGTGTCTCGGTGAACCAGGATCAAGCATGATTATTATGACAAAGAAATACTTAAGAAGCTTGATTAAATTCCATTTTGTAATCACTTAGTTAATGCTTTATTTTATGTTTTGTACTAGTAGAAAGCTCTTTTAGTTTGATAGCTCAAAGGTGCAAGTAGGTGAAGTACGAAGCAAAAGTGAAGACTCGAGGCAGTACCAAATCGCGAGGTGCGAGCTAGGTCGCGAGCCAGCACGAACCATAAGGTCGCGAGGCGCGAGAAAGGGTCGCGAGTCGCGAGACTCCCCTGCCCATCTCCTACGTGATTCAGCCTATGCAAGTTGTTGAGTGGGCTTTGTGTATGAGCTTGTAAGTTGAGAGAGTAGCTTTGATGCATCATCTAATAGCCTAGCTTGGTGTCATACTACTTTGATGAAGCTTGAAACAAGTTGAGCAAGTTGATCAACTTGAGCAAGTTGAGCAAGTTGATCAAGTGGAGCAACTTGAGCAAATGGGCAGCCAAGGAGGAAGCTTTTCTAGTACACTTTGCTAGATATTTTGCATTACTTTGCTTTGTTTATTCTAGTTTATTTTTCTCTATAAATAGCTTGTATTAGCCATTGTAAAAATCAGAATGTTTATGAAAAAAATTTGAGAACTTTGTTCTTTCAAAGGCAAACTGCTATACACCATAAATAAATCAAGTCTTTTCTTTAGTTTTATTAGGTGTAGTTAAATATTCAATAATAGTCAATTCTTTTATTTTAAGTCCCCTAAGGGCGTTTAAGTCATTTTCTGTTTTAGGAATTAGTCTATAAATAAACTTGTACTTGTCATTTGCTTGGTGTGGAAAAAGTAATAAAATCAGAAATAGACTTTGGAGAGTAAGCTTTTCTCTCGAATAAAAGCTGGGTAATTGTTCTGTTGTTGTTTTGTGTGTGTTCGTGTAGTGCAGGGAGGAAGCAGGGGGTGCAACAACTTGGTATCAGAGCGGCGCGTTCTGGGCAGTGGTGGAGATGGGTGGTCCGACCCAGTCGCAGCGGCTAACCATGGAAGAGTCTTTGCAACAATTGACAAATGGAATTCTGAAACAGCAAGAAGACTTGGGGCAAATTAGGGCAGAAATTCGAACCCTAATTCAGTACCACGCTTCGTCGGTGAAGGACAAGCAGCACGAGTCGTCGATCGTGGGACCAAGTCGACCACAGGAGGGCGGCAATCAGGGGCCTTGGCGGTTCAAGAAACTTGACTTGCCTCTCTTTGATGGTTCGAATCCGGATGGATGGATCTTGAGGGTTGAGAGATTTTTTCAATTTTATAAAATGAATGAGGAAGAGAAGCTTGAAGGGGCGGTGGTCGCCTTGGAGGGCCGAGCCCTTTCGTTTTTTCACTTCGAGAATAATAGGAGGACGGGTAAGAACATGGGAGGACTTAAAGAAATTGTTATTAAGAAGGTTTCGAATGGCGGCTGCCGGGGCCACCCTCCATGCTCAATGGTTGGCTTTGCGGCAGACGGGGACGGTGAGACTTATGTCGACAAATATATTGAGTTAATTGCTCCGCTCACCAACATAGCTGAAGAAATCTCTACCGGCAATTCTTGAATGGACTCAAAGAAGACATAAGACAAGAAGTGGTAGTTTTTGAACCCACCTCCTTGGACCATGCCATGGAGTTGGCCCTCAAGGTTGAAGGTAAGATGAATTATGGAGGAAATAAAAAGATGGGAACCAATTATACTAGACCCAATTCTTTTTACCAATGTCCCTCAAACTCCACTTTCAACAGCCCCAACCAAATTAACCCCAACTCCTCTCAACAAAGTTTGGCGCTACCATCTTCTAACCATTCCAATTACCACCCTCAAACCGGCCCACCAGATTTGAACCCGATCCACCCAAGTTTTAACCACCAGGCAACCAAATCCATTAATAGCCCATCCACCTTACGTTTGAGTGATAAAGAGCTGCAACATCGACGGGATAAGGGACTTTGTTTTCACTGTGAGGAAAAGTGGTCACCGGGCCATCGCTGCAAAAATCGCAAGCTGAGCGTGCTGATTTGCGAGGAGGAGGCTGATGTGAGTGCTGAGGAAAATGAGGAGTCATCCACGTTCCCACCTTGAGGGCAAGGTGGGTCTTCGGGGGGTGGGAATTGCTATACACCATAAATAAGTCAAGTCTTTTCTTTAGTTTTATTAGGTGTAGTCAAATATTCAATAATAGTCAATTCTTTTATTTTAAGTCCCCTAAGGGCATTTAAGTCATTTTTTGTTTTAGGAATTAGTCTATAAATAAACTTGTACTTGTCATTTGCTTGGTGTGGAAAAAGTAATAAAATCAGAAATAGACTTTGGAGAGTAAGCTTTTCTCTCGAATAAAAGCTGGGCAATTGTTCTGTTGTTGTTGTGTGTGTTCGTGTAGTGCAGGGAGGAAGCGGGGGGGTGCAGCACAAACATAACTTTGCTTTCTTTGTTCGAATTTCTTGGGAGTGTAAAAACTACAAGTATTCAAATCGATTAGCTAACTTTGAGAGTGATTCTCCTAGTGAATGAAACAACTCAAAAGAATCACTCTTAAGGGAAATTTCCTACTAAACTAAGAAAAAGAATCACTCTTAATCTCAATCTAGGTTGATTAATTCACTAGGAGAATCACTCTCAAAGTTAGCTAATCGATTTGAATACTTGTAGTTTTTACACTCCCAAGAAATTCGAACAAACAAAGAAAAGTTACGTTTGCCTTTGAAAGAACAAAGTTCTAAATATTTTTTCATAAACATTCTGATTTTTACAATGGCTAATACAAGCTATTTATAGAGAAAAATAAACTAGAATCAACAAAGCAAAGTAATGCAAAATATCTAGCAAAGTGTACTAGAAAAGCTTCCTCCTTGGCTGCCCATTTGCTCAAGTTGCTCCACTTGATCAACTTGCTCAACTTGCTCAAGTTGCTCAACTTGCTCAACTTGTTTCAAGCTTCATCAAAGTAGTATGACACCAAGCTAGGCTATTAGATGATGCATCAAAGCTACTCTCTCAACTTACAAGCTCATACACAAAGCCCACTCAACAACTTGCATAGGCTGAATCACGTAGGAGATGGGCATGGGAGTCTCATGACTCGCGACCCTTTCTTGCGCCTCGCGACCTTATGGTTCGTGCTGGCTCGCGACCTAGCTCGCACCTCGCGATTTGGTACTGCCTCGAGTCTTCACTTTTGCTCCGTACTTCACCTACTTGCACCTTTGAGCTATCAAACTAAAAGAGCTTTCTAGCTATTACAAACTACATTGAAAATAACTAAAACTAATCTAAAATACTAATTAAACTAGTACAAAACATAAAATAAAGCATTAACTAAGTGATTACAAAATGGAATTTAATCAAGCTTCTTAAGTATCTCTTTTTCATAATAATCATGCTTGATCCCGATTCACTCGGCAAGTATGAAAAGTGAAGTGTTAGATCTAAAAAAACAGAGGGAGTATATGATTTTGTTTGTTTTTGCAATTTCGCAAAGTGTAATGCTATTAAAAAACCTTAAAACAATTAACAATGATGTTACGCTTTGTTTGAATTGATTGAAAAAGTTACTATTGGTTGTAATTTAATTACATAATGAAATAAGTGGTTATAAATTGCAAAAATAAACCTAAGTTGTTGTTTGTAAGTAGAAAATTTACCTATTTATTTAGCTATAAATGGCACTTGTAATTTCCTCATGTTGTTGGTCATAAATAACTGGTAAAATAGCATATGTTTAAACTATTTCCTTTGTCCTTTAGTTGTAATTCTGCCTCTACTTTTTTTCCCTTTTTTTTCTTACTAATAAATGAAAAAAAAAATTATCATTTAATTGGGGGGGGGGTTGTTTATTGGCTTTAACTTCGCGTATTGGTTCTGCTGTTCCAGATATCCATTACATTCTATTTTTGGAATACCGAACTTATTTTATGTCAACTATTTTCATCATTTTTAAAACAAAGGTCACACGCTCCCATTTTGAAACTTAGAATACCACTATCCTTTGTACTTTTTACTATTTGAATTTTGAATCAATTCACTAACTCCTATCATATCTACCATTTTAAATAATATTACACCGATCATAGTTTTGTCTCATGAGTATTCCAAGAAGGGTGAAGTAATTATCATTACCATTAACTAATAATTAAAGATAATAATGGATTGGATGTTTTGTTAGATGAAACCTTTTAAAACATATTTTTGCGAGATGTAACCTTTTAAAAAATTGGCAACTTGATCATTTAATTTTTTTTTCCGGATAAAACCTTGTGCTAATTTTCCTACATTAACCACTCATCTTAAGTGTTGACCTCCTTGTTGAACCTATCTATATACCATATTTTCAAACTGTATAAAACATAACTCAAATTAAACACTCATTAGCCTTAAACCAAACCTAATCCCTCCCTCAAGCCTTAAACCATGGAAGCTTTGGAGGGATTAAGTTTGATTTATGGTTACAAAGTGTTTAATTTGAGTTACGTTTCATATAATTCAAAAATGTGGTATATAGATCGGTTCAACTAGGAGGTCCGCTTGAGATAAGTGGTCAACGTCAGAAAATTAGCACAAGGTTTCATCTAACAAAAAAAAAATGGTTTACGGTTTTAAGTAGCCATTTTTTTGAAGGTTTCATCTCGCAAAGAAAAAGTTTTAAAAAGGTTTCATATGACAAAAATCCTAATGGATTTATTGATCATAGTTTGACATTGGGAAATGTGCAGGTCAAAGTGTTATATAGAGGGAAAATGTCCAACCTTCTTTTGATTGGAAAGTATCATCGTTACATGAATTCAACACTCAGACCTCTTGGTTTTAGGCTTAGTCATGTTTTTTGTTTCTTTGTCTTTGTGTTTCATGTCCATAATTAGATGCAGACATGCATTCCTTTTAATTTAGCCAATTGTATTTTCTGAGTTGCATTTATCTTACTCTTAGTTGAATGAGCCACTTTATTAAAAGTTTCTCATCTAGACAGTTCTTGATAATTGTAGGCAGCCCTGTTAAAGAATCGTGTCAATATTGGTAGTGGTACACCAAGCAGGTAAATCTGTTTATATTTTTTATATTCTATTCTTTGTGTAGCATTTACTTTTCTCATTTTTATCTGCTAGTCTTAGATATCAGTAAATCAATTAATTTAATTCTTTTTTGGAATTTCATCAGATAGTGTTACCCTTGAGCTGCCCGATGGTAGAACTTTGTTTTTTTTTTAAGCACCATATTTTCTGTTTTTCCCTTTCCCGTCTCAAATTGAGATGGCTCAGTGGTAGGGTTTTTTCCCCCATTTTTTCCTTTTGGTTTTACCAATACATTTTCTGTTTTTCCGCTTTCAAATTGACATCATTAGATGGCTATAAGACATGGAAAATAGCTTGAGTAAAATGCTGATGCTGTTTTAACTATTCTTGAGCTTAATGGATGGGTATAGAAACTCGTGTAGAATGTTGTTCTTCATTTTTCATCATCAAAACAGTGGCTTTTCAAATTAAGTTGAGTTGATATGCTTTATTTCTCCTCAGCAAACATATTGCTTAATGCTTCTTGATGATTTAAGGTTCCATTCAAGTTTAGCAATTTTTGAGAAGAGTAGCTAATTATGTTTCCTTTCTCCTCAACTAATAACAAGTGAACTGCCTGATGAGATCCATGTAATTCGTGAGTTTTTGTATGAGATAAGTGTAGATTAATGATCAAAGTAATTGTACTTTCCATCAAATTTAACCTCCTATGTTTTTGATATTATCCTGTGCGTGAGGATCACTAATAATGTCACCTTTGCCCCTGTAAAAATCACTCATATTTTATAGTATGTCTCCCCTGAAATACAAGGTATAATTTAATGAATGATATCAACTCAACCCCAATTGTAACTATTTTATCCAGAAACTACAGAGAAAAATGTGAGAAACTTGACAGGTGAAACAACAATAAGAGAACATGGACCAAAGCTATGTTATTAGGACTCTTCTAAAAGTACCGGACACGGATTTGTGTCCAAGTATTAGAGTTTAGACACAACAATTTTATGAAAAATATGGATGCTTTTTGTTCAAAATGAAGTGTCCAAAGATCACAACAATTTCTAGAAACAGGTACTTGAGTTGAAATAGAGTCCGATTAACATAGCTGACCAATGCCTCCGGAGGTGGGATGAGTGATGATTGAGCACTTGCGGACAATTTCTGTCACATTCAATAATTAATATCACTACTGACTTCTAATTTCAACTCTCCTTCAATAACAGCTTTTAAAAGATCATGATTTGTCACTTAGGGTCTAGATTCATGCAATTATTTGGGGGTTTTGGGAATTAATGTTTAAAAGTTGAGATTCATGCAATTATTTGGGGGTTTTGGGAATTAATTTTGATTGAGATTTTTCCTTCCACTTTTGAAACAAGAGTTCTAAATTTTTGCAATATTAAAACCAACAAATAAAATTGCAAATCATATCATTTTGGATCGCTTTCGAGACCCGCTATTTATGAACGAAGTAGGTAACAAATCTAACAATCTTTCAAAAAGATGCTTGGTGTCTCTGTTGTCAATACTAATTAGCCTGTAATGACTTTTCTGCTTCACATCAAGCTTTTAAGATTTCTATTTCTTTCGCTTGGATTATTTTGTATTGTTCCTCTGCACATGTTTAGGATAGCCCTTTCGTACAGAACATTCACACTTACGTATCTGTATGACCCCCTATTTTTTTTTATTTTTCCTGGAGTTTGAGGGGTTGCTCTTTTTCCATGGCCTTCTTTTGTAAATAGATACCTGGTACCATTTACTTGGTATCTTTCTAAAGTGCATCATTCTTACATATCCTCTTCCAAGCAACCACCACCAGGTCCTTGGAATGGCGGCGGTGTTTGGCAGCAGGAGCACCATTGATTCTCTCTTTATATTTTATTTAATGAATGCTTGATTGCACTCTTGCCGCAATATAATAATATATAGTTCTAATACTTAAATTATTTTTGGGAAGATTCATCAAAAACAAAATTTTCAAATGTTTTTTTTTAGACCTTAAGTTTTAAAAAAATTTTGCCAATTTAAAACCTTAAACTTTTTTTATTGATTAAATGAAATCTTACCCTCATTTTTCGTAGTTGAGTTTAACAAGTTTTGATAAATTTGAAGATTAATTCTTTATTTTTGCCTATTTTGATTATAAATATCATAGATAATCTAAATAAAATGATGTTTGAAATTGGGGATGAGGTTTGAGCTAACAAAAAATTTGGTGTAATGGTTTAGATGGCCCAAAAAATTATAAAAGTTTGTTCTAATTAAAAAAGAAAGTTATTTTCAAAGGTTGTTTAATGCAATTTTTTTATACAGTTTTATTGTTTTAAGTTGTATCGAAGTGAAGTTTAGCTTTAATTTCATAATTTTGGGAATGATATTCTTGAACGATTTTTTAGGATTCTTAATCTAGAACTGCACTCAGCATGGTGGCAAGATTGCTTTGGGAATGCTATAATAGTTTCAAGCAATTTTTGAAAATTATCTAACACTAGGTTTTCTTCACCTTATTTTAGCTGATCTTATTTGATTTGAATTATTATTTATTTATTTATTTTTTTTTTCTGATTTGATCCCTGAACTTTTTCTTTCCTGTGCGAGCTCATCTATCATCAACAATTCAACGTACTATTTATAGTTGTGATTAAAATTTGTGAAAGAGTTGAACTATTCTATATTTAATTTTTGTAGATCAAGCTGTACTTTTTTTTTTTTTTAATTACATATGGAGTTATTTTTCTAGATGGTATGATCTAATTTTTAATGTTTAAAAAAGAACGGTAATCAAATAAAACGATACCATTACTACTACTATTATTGATAATAATGATAATATAGAGTTGAAAATTAGACAATGGATAGAACTTGTATGTAACATTTTGATAATATAAATCCTTTCAATTAATAATTCTATTATCTGAAAGATGCATTTTTTAAATTCCTATTATATTGTCAATGAAACTGTCAAATATTATTATAGTTGTCGCATACACAGGTTATTCCTTAATCCGATTATATGAATTGAGGATTCCAATTACAAATAGACAAGAGATTTAAATCTATGTGACTTAGACATGGATTAAGTGTCTACTCGGATATGGGTGTCCAAGTATCCGACTCGGCTAATTTGAGAAAAAGTTGCAAGTTTTTAGTTAAAAATGAAGGATCCAAGTATCTTATCGTGTCCGACACGACACTGAGTAGACACGCTTTTTTTAAAGTATATCAAGGTGTCGAAGTAACACAGATTTAAACTTTGTGCCCAAAGTAAATTGTGATTTGTTTAACAAGACTCTGAATAATAAACCAAATTAATGAAGAGATATCATTCCAAATTTTAGAACAGGATATTTGTTAATAAAATTGTCATTTTTTTTGACAATTTTTAATACTTTCTTTTTGTTTGGACAAAAAAATGTAGGAAATGGAAATTCCTAGGAAATGTATAATGAGTAAGCTCTTTGGTTAACAAAACTTTAGTAAAGTGGAGGAAGCGAAAATTTCCTATGCGAATTTATTTCCCTTGTTACTAAACCAATCAACATTATAAATTCCTATGAATTTTATTAGGTAATTTAATTTCCACAAATTTGAATTACATGGGGATTTCTACTTCCTATGCCAACCAAACACTTGCTAATTTTTCTATATGTAACTAAATATGTTAATTGTGAAGATAATGTCGACTGAATTTTTTTAATGCTTTGCATTTCAACCAAAATCTGTTTAAAATTTTCTTTCTTCAGTATATTTCTGTGACAAGTAGATGTCTTGCATCGAAGAATAGTTGTCTTGTATAGGAGTAGATAATTAAAATCAAACTTTGACCGAGTACTTGCCACACAGGGGGAAATGGGAGCATAATAAGGAAAGAGGAGGATGAGATTTCCCCTGCTTTTGGCATATTGGGCCTCCGACTGGGAGCCCGCATGACAGATAGTGAACTGCTTTCTCTTTTGTCTTACAACTACTTTTTTTTTTCAGGATAAAGAAATTGTGTGAAATGGAGTTTCTGGGGCTTTCACGAGTTGAAGTCATTGTTCTTGATATGCATGCTGATGTTAAAGGCTTTTCGCTATTAACCCTGAAACAAGTCAGGTTAGTTTATCCTTGTTAATATTTTACATGGTTTTTCATTGGTTTTCGTTGTTAGCCTTGTGTTTTGAAGAAATAAGAGAATAATTTTGTGTCTCTGTGTTAGGGGAGCTTCAATCCTAGTTTTGAATGCATGTTGAAGAAGTAACCTCTAGTTAACCTATGTTTTACTTAATTCACATGGTATGGGATCAAATTGACTAGACAGGAAAAAAATGATCTTAGCTACCATCAATGCAACTCTTAAGACCCCTACAGAACGTGCTTTGAATTGGACTTCCTTTTTCAAGGGTTTAAGGTGAACTGTTATTGTAGCCCACTAGCCCTTGTGGAATTCTGCTAAAACTACTGTGCACAGTACAATTGCAAAATACAGGGATATCATGATTGAAACCCAGAAAATGCATTTTTTTGAGGGAGGAAAATGCATTTTATTATCAAATATTGAAAGTTTTGGAAGACCTGGCTTGATGTTTCGTCTTTAATAGTCTTTGCTGTATGGTCATTAGACCTTTGATGGGAGCTAGTGCATTTCATATATTGAAAGTATTGGGTCAGACTCAGACTCATTGACCGAAATAATTTGGTCGAACTCATTCTGATGGCATCAACTCGGTTAATTGAGCACGCAAGTTGAATTAACGAAGTCTGATATGAATCGATCACGCAAATGGAGTTAATAATGTATGATATGTAGATCTGTTCAATGGGTTGGGCACCCATTGGCAGCCCTAGCCCAGACCTTATCTAAAAGGGTTAGGCTTTTTATTTCAAAATGGTTGGGCTCTTAATAGGCTCATATTCAAATGGGCTGGGTACAGGTTTTACAGGGCTCTTAGTGGATGAGCATGGGTCATCTAATACTTCAGTATTTAGTTATTCACCATTCTTTTACTCCTCACTTTCTAGTTGTTTTTTAATAACTTTTCGATTGTTATTCATCCATTATTTTTAGTTTAATTCGTTTTTAAACTAATGGGCTGGGCCGGGCATCATGGGCCTTGGCCCAGCCCGGTATAACTTTAAATTTGGCCTAGTCGGCCTGGCCCAATTTATTCCGGCCCATACCGGCCCGAACCCAACCCGTTGCACATGATATGGTTGTGTTAGTCGAATTAACTGAGCATGGAAATCAGATTGAAACTAACCAAATAATCAACATCAATCGACGACGGGAGTGCAATCAAACTACCACCACCACAACCAAGGAATCGAATATTAAACTGAGCAAATTAGATTTTAAAGCAGCTTGATGTGCCAGAATGGTTTAATGTTCTGGTAACCAGAGTAAAATGCGATGTTCATCTTCATCTGATGAAGCAGTTTGATGTTCATTCTAATCTTCAAAAAGGGTGAAAATGCCTGACTTATTATGTTTGTCTTTAATGATGGTGAAAATGTCATGTTAATCTTTAAAAATTCCTTAAAGTGAGTTTTGGATTGTAAGTGAATTCAAAGAAGAACTGTGTTATCTGTACATTCCTACCAATAAAGGCCCTGTAAATAAGTCTGTGAAGTGAGTTTGTGAATGTAAGCGAATTTTTCTGGTAAGTGAATATAAATCTGATGGAGGGAAGGGAAGAAGGGTGAAAATGGAGGTGGGAGATAGGAAGAGAGTCCGTCAGCTAATAAAGAACTCAGAATCATGTTGGGGAAGATAATATTAAGAAATTTGAACAAAGGAAAAAAAGCAAAGTGCGTCAATCATTTTGTAGGTTCAGCCAAACAATTTTTCGAATAAGCCAAATAATGTTGGGAAATTCCCAATGGTACAACTGTACTTTTGGAAATTCGCATCGGTACCATCAAGTTTTTTTTTTAATTCCAAATATATCATTACTTTTTGCCAAAATCCCAAATATAACATGTAAAATAAAAAATCTGTTAAATTTAATTTTAAAAATAGGTAAAAAACCAAAAAAAAAAAACCCAGCAACCAGCACTGCCCCCACCACCCAGCTCTAGTGGTTGTGATGGATGGCAGGGGATGGGGTGAGGTTTTTGGGTTAATTATGATTTCTTTATTTATTTAATTAATTTAATAATAAATTATTATTATTATTAATAATTACTAACAGAATATTCCAAACCTAACAGAATATTTGATACATCATGTTACATTTGAGATTTTGGCAAAAAAGTGATGGGTATATTTGGGATTAAAAAAAACTTAATGGTACCAATGGGAATTCCCAAAAGTACAAATGTACAATGGTACCATTGAGAATTTCCCAAACTAGGGTAACACACTAGGCTCGACCAAACACTTTTTAGGGTCGGTCTAACATTTTTTAGAGTTGGTCTATAACTATGTGCTAGTCAAATATTTAATTTGCATAGTCAGATATTAAAGTTGAACGAGGTCTCACCATAAGTTATGGTCAAACAGGTTTGACATAATACATTCTCTTTTATTTATTCTTTTGTTGCATGTAAAATAAATATAAAAAATAGGGGTTTTCAAACTGTACCTAGATTTTGCCTTTTCTAAGTTGTATCTCATAATTTTCAATATTCTAAGTGGCATTCCTAAAATCACTTAAATTTCTAAGTTGTGTCTTTTGCGATTAAATTTCGATTTAGACTTTCATTACTTATGACTTAGTTTGTTCTTTAACCACTACATGTATATCTTAGGAAAATTTAGAAAAGGGATAGATTAAACTAAACTAACAATATTTGTTACTTAGTATTAAGTATAAGGGGCATGACTTAGAAGGATAACTTAGTTTGTTTGAACAAATTGCGAAAACCGAAAAACTAATCTGGATGACGGTGAATAATTACCGTGATGTGGGGATTACCACTTTCCTAAAAGACGATTCTGTGCTACCGCAATGCAATAGAACAGAAGTGGTCGCCCTCTAGGATTGGCACGGTGTCGGAGTTTGTGTGCGCGCATAAAAAGCCTACTGGAACTAGAATATTTGCCCGAAAAACAAAAACTAGAGAACTATGTGTTTTGTGATTTAGATTTCAGAAGAGAAGCGTAGAGAGGAAGTGGAGACAACAAAAACTATATTGTGAAGTGAAAACTAAATGAATAAATAATAAGAATAGGGTTTTTTTTTTTTTTTTTTTTTTTTTTTTGGAGTGTGAGGAGTGTTTCTAGGAGGAGAGAAATCAGGAAACCGTTTTAGAGTTTCCTGTTAATGCTGACTTAATTACGGTATGGAATCATTAATGCTTTACATAAAACATACCAAAACAATTTGAAATTCGAAAATTATATGGACAATGACCAAAACCAAGGTAAGCCCACTCACCACTCCCACGCCTGCTCATCGCATTCCCTAAGACCCAAGTCCCAAGCTTGGCCCGGTGCGGCTTGGTGGGTGTGCGCGCCGGTGTTGGAAAGATGGTATACAACTCAACCTTATCTTACTCAACTAAGAGATACCAAGAGACTCCAAAATATGAACAAGAGAAAACACTCAAGAATTTTGAAAATCATGGGTACAACTTAGAAAACACAAAACCTCATGGGTGTAACTTTGACAAACCCTAATAATACAACAAATGAAAAAGTCTCTCAAGACTAGTATGGAAATGAAATTTTTATTGATCGGTGAACCCTCATGGGTAATCTAAAAATCCAAATTTTGTGCCATTGGTTAGATGTTGAAATTTGCTAAAACTCTCTTGGTTAATACAATAGTTGGATTTGATTAATAAGGCTTTACTTTGTCAGTATTATTTTGGGGCATCAACTTACCAAGGAAGCTTGGGATTGGGGTGGGGATGGAAGAGTTCCTACAGGCTCAGGTGGATCACATAGTCACAATGAAACTATATGTCATTTTATTGTTATTTGTTGCTGTTTTTTAATACTTGTCTGCATATTTTTGTAGGGATGAATTTTGGGATTTATACAAGTGCTATTTCCACCAACGACTTCTTGAAGGCCGTCTACGTATTTGTTTGTATGGTCCGATACTAGTTGACACTGCTCGTGGCGTGAAAAAAAATTGAAGATCGTTAGTTTGTTTGTCGAACTGCTAGATTGTACTGTATTGTGCATATTTTTGTAGCTACTAATAATTATGTATAAAAAATTATCTCTGCTTAATTATTCATAGATATTCTTGGTTTCTGTAAACAGGGAGTATAGCCTCAACCTTTAGGTTTCTGTTTTTTGGGCTAGAACTCCAAGAAGTAAACATGAAACATCACCTTTAGGTCTCTCTTTTAGCGGAAGTACATGGACTCTATCAACACAACTTCTTTTTATGGACGACCTTAAGTAAAGTTTCTTCGTTCAACTCGTTACTTGAGGCTATTGGGCTATGCTTTTTCACTATGGACGACCGGGGTGACTGGTTTTTCTTTCCCCTCCACAATAATACTTGCAACTAAAAACAATGTTCTTTGGTAAAATACTCATACTCCTTTGATCAAATCTCCTTTGGATGATGACAAGACTGTTGCAAACATTAAAAATAATGAATTGTTAAATATCGCCTAAAATTACTGTATATCGTACATATTTATACAAATACTTTCTATACTATCCCTCTCCAATTCCGTCCATTTACCCACCTTTTTACCTCCTCCAACTACCCCTCCCACATGGACCCCCTACCCCCTCCCACGTGGACCCCCCCTCCCAGGCTCCCACGTCCCCCCCTCTCTCCCCTACTTGTCAGCCCCCTCCCCAATCACTCCATGACTTTTTTCTTTCTTTCTTTCTTTCTTTCTTTTTGTAATACCTATATATTTACATCTCTATTTCTTTTGTTTTTGTTTTTACTTTTTTTTTTCAATCTTACTTTTTTTTTAAAATTTTTACATCTATATTTACATCTTCTTTTCTATCACTCACTTACCCATTTACTTTCTTCTCTTTTACCTTTCACTTTCTAAAAATTTTGAACTCTAAAAAAAATTAACACTTCAAAACATTTACTTCTACTATTTATAATTATAATTTTATTACCTTCACATTTTTATTAAAAGTGATATGTCGGACGACAACAATGCAAATGCGAATGCCGAAGAGGTAAATTTGTCAATTTTAATTTATTTTTAACGGTTAATTATGTTATTTTTCGTGAAACATTTTAACTTTAATTTTTATATTTGTATGTTGATTTTGTTTGTCCATGTTATTTTATGTCTTCTTAGTTATGTAATTTTTCGTTATACATTATTTTTATGTTTTATTACAAGTTGGAATTATTTGTTTCATATTAGATTTTATTTTTATTTTCTGATTCGTATGTTGAAATTTAGTTTGATTTTTTTCGTTAGAATTATTTGTTTCACATTAGATTTGATTTTTATTTTTTGATTTGTATGTTAACATTTAGTTTGATTTTTTCGTTGCATACTAAATATGATTTTTTTTAAAATTATGTGAATTTTATTTTTTAAATTCTTATGTTAAAACTTAGCTTGATTTATTAGTTGCAGACTAAATATGAATTTTATTAACTTAAAAAAATATTTATGAATTTTATATTTTTAAGTCATATGTTAAAACTTAGTTTGATTTATTCATTGCATACTAAATAGGTATTTAATTTTACTTCAAAAAATATATGAATTTTATTTTTTATACGTGCACATTACAACCGAACATGTAAAAAATACGTTTGAACCATGGAGTGAACGTATTCAGTACACATTTAGACAATGGTTGAAACGTGTAGATCACACGTTTAAACCAAGGTTTTAACGTCTTCTGTATACGTTCAAACCATAGACCCAACGTGTTCAGTATACGTTTAAACCATGGTGGAACGTATACAGTATACGTTCAAACCATGGTTTAATGTATTTCTTGTACATTCACCCTATGGCTAAAATGTGTTTTTTACACATTCTTTGTTAATCTGTTACTAATTAGGGTAGTGCTTTGTTAATCAGGAATATAATGTCAATGATGGAGACGGTGTGGACTATAGCCCCTATATTTGAAACTGATCAAGTTTTTTCAAGCCACATTGAGGCGCGTGATTGGTGTAAACCGATTGCAAATAATATCGGTTTTTCGATTGTTATTTCTAGCCATAAGTACAATTCTCCTTCA
Source organism: Salicornia ramosissima (assembly GCA_951394345.1). Classification (NCBI taxonomy): domain Eukaryota; kingdom Viridiplantae; phylum Streptophyta; class Magnoliopsida; order Caryophyllales; family Amaranthaceae; genus Salicornia; species Salicornia ramosissima. Next base: position 26,703,663 of record OX596234.1, on the reverse strand, counting down.
AATTTTGTGTGCCTACTTCGTTGCAATAGGGGGGAGCGGTATCGTGGTACCGGCAAAAACTTAAGTACTGCCCGAAGACCCAAAACGACCACCAAGGCATGTGGTTGCCCGTTTCAAATCTGAGTCGTTAGAAATCCTCAAACGCAAAGGTATGTTATACAAATCTTCCCCGGAGATAGAGGCACACACAACCATAAATTCATGGTGTACAATGTTGGGCATCGTCAAGTAAGTGGGTTAAGCCCCGCGGCGAAGCAACATGTGCGCGAGCTTCGAGAATCACAGGTGAATTAATTGATTTATTTAATCTTAGATTTGAGTTTATTAAAATTTAATGGTAATTGAATTTATTTAATTTTAGGTGAAGCCCTCAAAATCAAGCTGTCGTTGTTCCAGAAGTTCCTTGATGAGAGTCCAAACATAAGACACATATACAATGAAATCAGCAAGCAAAAAATTGAAAATACAGATGGTCGCAATGCAATGCAACAATTTAGAAGACATGCGGATGAGAAAAATTATCAAAAATGGATTAAGGAGGACCCTGAATCAGGACATGCCACCCATGTGTTCATGGCACACCCAAAATTGATCACCTTGTTGCGAACGTTTCCATATGTCGTAGGCATGGATTCGACCTACAAAACGAATCGATATGGAATGCCGTTGTTTGAGATGATTGGGATGACATCAACCAATCAAAACTTTCTAATTGCGGTGGCATTGATGAGAGACGAAACAATCGCCAGCTACAGATGGGTGCTGCAGATCCTCGACTTATCAATTGGGGAAAATGCCCGGCTGACCGTAGTCTTCACCGACCGTGAGTTAGGGTTGTTGCGCCCTATTCAGGAGATTTTTCCTAAAGCCCATCATTTGTTATGCATCTGGCACATTAATAGGGATGTGGAGGCCAAAGTTGGTAAAATATGTAAGTCCAAGGATACGGGTAAGCTGTTCAGGGTTCGACCTTGGGCTAATGTGATGTACGCTCCAACAATAGATGAATACAATAACCATCTGAGACACATGAGAAATACTTGGTAATTGAGTACGTTGAGAACACATGGCTCGTCTACAAGGAGAAATTTGTGGCCGCCTGGGCTAACTCGGTCCTGCACTTCAACAAAACAACTAACATGTCGAGTTGAAAATACTCATTCTGTTCTAAAAGGTTGGCTGGGCACTTCAACGAATTCCATTGAAAGTAATGGTCGAGTAACAAATTGATAATGTGAAATCAGTGTTTAAAACGTCAAGGCGAAGACAAAGTATTCACACTATGATACATGCATTTCAATTGTTGCATGAGAACGTTAGTCATCATTGCTTGTCTTTGATGTCTAATGAACTTGATAGAATGCGTAATTTGGCGGACACGGTATATTAAAGGTGTGTTTGTGTGCTACGCTCCAGTTGTGGCATCCCATGTGCGTGTGAGATGAGGGCAGCGTTAGATCAGGGGGTCTCAATTTATTTAAGACAAATCCACCCATTTTGGAAATCACTAGTGATTGGTCGCGGTCCTAATGTAGAACAGTCTGCCAATGATGATGAGGAAGAATCTATGCGCTTGTCTTCTTTGTTTGAGGATGTCAGGAGGAGAGACTCCGGATATGTAAGGTATGCAACACGAGTTCTTAATGATACACTCTTTCCAGAGACGGATTCCGCTAGTGAGCCATGGAAAAATACTACTGTTAGAGGGAGACCTCTGTGTACGGTAAAATTTATTGTTTTTTTTAAATGGTTTTCCTTATTGCATTTAAAACATGTGTACGTTTTCATTTAATTTTAAATAAAATTCTTTCAATTTGAATTTAATTACGTGTAACATACCCTTATTACATTAAGACCTAGGTCAAACCGTGTCAGATTCGTATAAACAAATACGAAAAAATTTCAAAAATAAAAATCGGTTCCTAAAATTTAACAAAATTCTAATCATACGAACATAGCTATCACAATATTATGATAACTTTAAATTACAGATTATTGGTTTGTATTATGATAATATATAAAAAAAGGATAACATGTTCAATGTCACCAACACACCTTCCTCCCACCAACACACGGCTGCCACCAACACACGGCTGCCATAAGGCAACAGTGGTGCCACAAGCCGCAACAACACCAGTGGCCACCACCACACAATCCCCACCACCACACCACCGCCACCACCAACCCTGTCGCCACTCCACAACACTGCCCAAAAATTACCTAACTTCATTTTCAAAATTTTCCCCAAATTGTTCTCTAAATTCACATAAATTCACCACATTCAAACAAACTAACATAAATTAACATAAATCAAACAAACTAACATAAATCAGAAAATTCAAAAAAATAAAATAATTTCAAAAATTAAGAAAAAATCAGAAAAATAAAATCCTTGCTACATATTACAAACTAACCACATTTTCGATAAATATTAACCACAAATCAGATAACCCACCCACAATTCAACACAAAATTTCTGAAAATTCACCACCATCATCTAAAAAAAAACTCGAAAATTAACAAAATAAATAAATAAATGGACTAACATGATCAGAGATGGGTTGTTTTCCTTCTGTTCGTGGCGGCATTGTGGTGGATTTTCGGTGGTGCTTGATGGACAACAAAAATTCGGCGGGCGGTGCGACTGTTGGTGGTGCTGCTTGGCGTGGTGGTGCTGCTGGTGGATTGGAAGGAGAGAGAAGGAGGGAGGTGGGTGAAAGGAGAGAGAGTTTCATTTTTTTTTTTTCTGAATGAATGAGAGGATCGGAGGGAGGACGTATAATTGGAGAGGAGAGAGAGGGAGGGAGGTAAGGGTAAAATAAGAATTGTCTGCCAAAATACGGGCGGTATACGTTAATTTAAGGGCAGTAAATAGTAATACCCTAAAAATACTTGGCACACTAACTAATGTGGAAAGGATAGTAGGGACCTTATTTACATAGGCACGTCAATTTCTACTAGTATTAAAAGCCTAAACTATGTAGAGAAGATTAAAAAATTGAATAAAATAAATTAATTAACTATAACTAATCCAGAAATAAAGAATATATGAATTAAACGGATAGAGATTGTGATTGAAAACTATATAAATAAAAATCAAGAGTTAGGTTTTACTCTGGTCAATTATAGAATTAAATAAGATATTCATTCAATCTTCAATAGTCAGATTAAATTATAGTTCTCTCGAATTATAAACTCCTTTAAGACTTAAATCCTTTATCTCTTGCATTGAAAACTATATTAATTAATAAAAATTTGTCTTGCCTAATACCTTAAATTTGATGTGGATTTCTTACCTGCGGTGCATAACTCCGCATTACTCAAACAAATTAATCCAATCTAGGCACAATTTAACTATAAGTAATATAAAATAGGGATAGGGAATTTAATCTAATCCAAGAACAATTCAATAATCAATTTAGTTAATCTAAAAACACAACCACAAATCCCCAAACCTAGAAGGAAGAAAACTACTCATACATAGTCAAATCAAACAAAAAATAATAACAATACCCTTTTCAGAGTTACTATGAATCTTAAGTAATTTTGAAACCCTCTCTAGTCAGAGAATCAATAAGAGTAAAAACCAACTCTACTTCTCTAACCTCACTAGCTTAAGGGTGAGCGATCAAATCTCTGAAACCCTTGGGATCTAAGAGTGCCAAGACATAGGTACTTACCTAGGGTTCCCCTTAACTGATAGGAGGCCTACACCAGCCCAACTTCACCTTATCTTTGATAAACTCCAGTCCAAACTCGGTAACTAGAAAGCCAAATTCCTTTCCAAAGATGGCAGAGCCACCCTCATCTCTTCAACCCTGTTAGTTATGCACAACTATTATATGCAATGCCTTTTCCTTCCTTCCCCCATCCTTTCTTCAATTGACAAATGATCTGTCCATTTTAGGACCGATTTTCCCAGCTCTTTTCGCTTGTTTTCCGCGCATTTTAGGCCTAGTTTTCCAAGTTTTAAGACTTTTTAGCTTAGTTTTAGTTTATTTAGAGTTTTCGTTGAATAATGTCGTTTTATAGTTGTTTTCGTCAATAATTGAGCTATTTTGTGTTACTTATGCCTTTTGTTCTTTAATGTAGGTGTTTTGCGGGTTTCCAAGCGATTCTCGAAACCCATCAAGGGTCGTGAGAGGTCCCAAGAAGCTTAGAAAAGCATGCCGCAAAGCCAAGACCACAAGACAAGGCAAAGTGCACCCAAAGGGCATTTTTGTAATTTTTAAGGTTTGTAGGGCCCGAGGCCCGATGTCTCGGGAGGCGTGCCGACCCATCTCGAGAAACCCGAGCAAAAGTTGGAAGCATTTGGGTCAAGTCATGGTCGCGGACAGAGGTATAGACGCGCCCACGACAAATGAAAGCTACCCGCAACAGCCAAAAAAGAAGCAGCTCCAGCGCCTTGCTCGAGGCCTCACTCGCGGCCGCGCCACCACCAACGTCGCGCCCGCTCTGCCGGATCCGCGCCCGCGCTGCCCCCTCCGCGCATCCTCGCCGGTGCCGCCCTCTGAAGCTCTGTTTTTGCGTGTTGTTCGTTGCTGCTGCGTGCTGTTTTAATGAGGCTCGTGCCTCTTCTTTTGCTTGTGCCCTTGCTTACAAACCTTGTATATATACCTTCTAAGGTTCCTAAACTTGAGAAAAACATTTTAGCTTAGTTTTAAGTCCCAAAAAAAATCAGATTTTAGCTTAGGTTTTGAGGAGAGAGAAACCCTCTCTTCCTCTTTAGTTTTAGGGTTATTGTTAATCTTCTTGTTTCATAGTTTTAGATCTAGTTTTAGCTTGAGATTTTGATTGTTTGTTGATGAAGATGAATGACTTTGGAGGATTGTTCAAGTGACATGGCCATTCCATCAAGATTGCTCATCAAATTCAATGAGTTTCCAATCTCTCCTTTACTTTACTTGTTCTTGTTTTACTTGCTTTTAATCTTGTTTTTGAAGTAGTATAGTGTTTAAATTATGCAATTTGATGTTTTTTTTCTTTATTTTCTTGCTTGTTGGTAGATTTAGTGTTTAATTTCATGTTTTTATGCTTGTTTATTAGTGTAATGCTCTTGTTCATGATTTTTGAGCAGTGAATTTTCTAGGGTTTGAAGGTGATGGGTTCATGAATTGAAATTGGGGTTTTCATCTAGTTGTTGGTTGAATTGTGTTCATGGTTGGTTAATATTGGTGTCGATGAGCTTAGAGATTAGCTAAAGGCCATAGTTGATTTCTTGGTTTTTTTGAAGTATAATAGGGCTTTGTTTATGCGTTAATTATGCTTTGATTTTCATTGCCCAATGTTGCTAGTGAGACCATTACAACGGGAGTCGGTGGTCGAGCTAGGAATCCACTTTAGGTACGTTGTTAGTGAGACTATTACAACGGGAGTCGGTAGTCGAACTAGGAATTTACTTCAAGTGAAACCTTGGTATAATTGTGATCATTGAATGTATTGATAACGTCCATTCGGGAGAAGTCGTTATTGTTACACTCATGCGTCAACTCCTAAATCACTCCGGGAGGAGGTTTAGGTACCTTATTAGAGTTTAATTCCCCTTCCTTGACTTAGTTATTTCATTAGACTTTTTGATGTAATTCCCCCGAAATCAATTGAACCCGGATCTGACAATCCTAGATTTTAGTTTATTATCTTTCTCATTTGTTTTCCATGATAGTTTTAGCTTCCATTTCAAACAACAAATCCAAGATCCTCAATCGACATAAATCGCACAACACGATTCATAACTTGTTCTCCTTGTTTGACACCCCCACTCGTACTACAACGGGGGTTTTATTTGTTTAGTGAAAGAGCCCATAAACCCCTTCATCAAGATGGCGCTGTTGCCGGGGAACAACGGTTGAAAAGTGTTGTGTAATTTTTCTTGATTAAGTTAATTGCTTTATTTTTCTTTTATTTTGATTTTTTTCTTTTGATTTTATTTTGTTTTCTTCTTTCCCAAAATTTTTAAAAAAAAAACCAATTTTGAAAAAAAAAAAAAAAACAAAAGGAGGTTTTTATTTTATTTTTTTATTTTGGTAAGAAAGAAGTAATTATATACCAAAAAACAAAACCAATTACAACCTAAGTCATTTTATACTCCACTTGAACCCTTCTAGGAAGGCCTCAAGGAGCAGAAAACAACCAAACTACCTGCTGGAACAAACCAGCTCAATCAAGACAGCATAACCTATCAAACCAAACTCTATTTGCCAAAGAAACTTTCTTAGGCATTACACTTTTAATCCTATTTACAACCAAATACTTAATCTCTTTTACTATACTATTAACACTATTGACAGAATTCTCCCAAAAAGCCTTGTTTCTGCTCCTCCATATGCTGTACACAGTTGCCAACACAATAGCATTAACAACACCTTTGACAAACTTAGGCCTCTTCATAAATCTGATCCATCTATACACCCTGTACATGTTTCTGCTCCCAAAATCAATGCCCAACCACTACTGAACCAACAGCACAACCTGAGCACTGTAATTGCAATTGAAAAACAAGTGTGAATGAGATTCAGCCTCCTGCTGGCATAGTAAACACTGGTCCTCAGATAAGCACCCCATTCTCCTCAGCCTGTCTTTGGTTTTCAACCTTTGTCTAATGCAAGCCAGCCAGTCACCCTGTGTTTTGGAATGCTCAACCTGTTCCAAATATTCTCAGCCCATGACACCTTGTCTGTAGTCTGTACAATGCTTGTATAGACCACCCTGCTCGAGTACCTCTCCATACTACATAAATCTGCATATGTCATTTTAGCAATCACCATATCCTTGATCCTACATATGCATTTCCAATACCAGCTCACATCAGCCTTGGGGGAATAGTATTGCCATTGAGATCCCTTTAAGTAGACAGCATTAACCCATTTAATCCACAAGTGGTCTTGTTTACTAGCAATTGCCCAAACATGCCTTGCAATACTAGAAATATTCCATAGACTAATATCTTTGATTCCTAGCCCTCCCATATCCTTCTCAACACAAATATCTTGCCATTTCATCATACCTGGTTTACTAGAAAACCATGTTCCATGCCACACAAAAGCCCTACAGATGCTTTCTATGTTTTTAATGACAGAATTAGGTAAAACAAACACTTGAGCCCAATAGCAATGAATGCTAATTAGAACAGAATTAACAAGCTGAATTCTGCCAGCATAAGAGAGGTTTCTAGAGCTCCACACCCTGATCCTTGCTGTCATTTTATCCACTAAACCTTCACATTGTCCAACAGAGAGCCTCTTGAACATATTGGGACCCCCAAGTACTTAAAGGGCAGGGACCCTTTCACAAATCTTGTTATATTCAGGATTTGCTGAACCTCAGCATCCTTCATGCCACAACAGAAGACCTATGACTTGCTTAGATTAGCTTGCAGCCTAGTGGATTTAGAAAAAACCTGGAAAGCTTGCATCAACATTTTCACAGAATTCACATCCCCATAACAGCAGAGAATCAAGTCATCAGCAAAACATAAGTGTGTGAGCTTAATACACTTACATCTTTGATGAAATTGAAACCTCTCAAACTCCACCATCTTCATTAATAATCGAGACAAATATTCCATACACAAAACAAACACCAAAGGAGACAAAGGATCACCTTGCCTCAACACTCTCCTAGGAGAAAAAAAACCATAAGGACAACCATTAAGAACCAAAGACATTTTAGGTGTGGTAACACATTGCATTACCAAATTGACAAAGTGAGGGGGGAACCCCAATTGTTCTAACATTTCCTCAATGAAATCCCAAGAGACTGTATCATATGCTTTCCTCAAATCAACCTTTATCAAACAACTAGGCTTGGCATTTTTCCTTCCATAATACCTAATCATATCTTGACACACCAAAATGTTATGTAAGATATATCTCCCATGCACAAAGGCCCCTTGATTTTCAGCAATAATATGGGGAAGAACTTCTTTCAGTCTTGCACAAATCATTTTAGTGACGCATTTGTATACAACATTACAACAAGCAATAGGTCTAAATTCACTTACATCCTTAGGGCATTGAACCTTAGGAATAAGAGTGACATGAGTGGCATTAAGATCCTTCAACATTTTTCCTTGTGTTAGGAAATCCAATACAGCTGTTGTAATGACCCTGATTTATTGGTATTTTTGCTGATAATTTATGTGCATTTATGTGTATTTATGTGTTAGTTCAAATTTGCTTTTGAACTATTTATTTTATTTTATGTGAATAATTTCGATTTAATTCGAAATATTTTATTTTTAGTTTTTATTATTGATTTTAATTATTATTTAATTAATTAGAATTTTTATTTAAATTTTCTAATTAGTTATTTAATATTTTGGGTTAAACCGATTTGTGCATGATTAATCATGCGGTTTTTACAAATTAGCCCAATTGATCACGAGAGCCCATTTTAGGCCCATAATCCCTCTCTTGGCCGGTTTTTAGTGGGCATGGCAAGGCTTGCCACTTGCCTTGTGTTCACACCTTCACTAACTCTATATATAGGAGAGTTAGTAAGGCCCTTGCTCATTTTGCCATCATAAGCTCTTGCCATCAAGTTTAAACACAATCACCCATCCATTTGCTTTCCATTTGCCTCACGCCATTTTTGAATAATTGTGCCCATCAATTGTTCATCATCTTTCCTAACCCAAAACTTAAAGATTCAAAGTCCATTGATCTTTAAGTGTTCAAACACAATCCTAAACACATTTATTCTAATCAAGATCTCTTGTTCGGGTTGGTTTTGGGTCTTGTTTGTGTTCGTGGCCCAGTGGGTGTCCGTGTGGTGGCTCATGTGTGAAGGCCGTGTGTGGTGGTTGCTGTGGCTGGGTTGCTCGTGTGCCGTGGTGGTGCAGCAGGCTCGTGGGCCGTGTGAGCGTGGTGGTGTAACCGTGCAGCAGCCGTGCAGTGGTGCCGTGTGGGTGTGGCCGTGTTCGTGTGGTTGAAGCCAAGCCGTGCTCGTGTGGTGCCCTCGTGTTGCTTGTGGCCGTGTGGTGTTAGTTTCCGGGTTACATTTGTGTGTTGATTTGTGTGTATATCTTCAATAAGGTAACATACTTACTCAACCTATTTGGTATACTATGTTTATAGTATAGATTAAATGCATGTTTGGGGTTGTTTGATGATGATATTCTATGATTTTATGTATGGTTTATATTCTGATTTTTATGTGTTTATATGATGTTTTGATGATGGTTTTCATGATTTTTATGATTGATTATATGTCATTTTATGATCATGAATATTATGTTAAAGTTTGATGAATTTTGGATAAGTTCTAGTTGAATTTTCATGAGGTATATTGAGGTTATGCGTATGATGATGATTGTTTGGATGAGTTCTTGATTGAGTTCTTGAATCTTGATTGAGTTCTTGATTGAAGATCTTGAATCTTGAATGAGTTCTTTATGAGTTCTTTGAGTTCTTTATGAGTTCTTGGTTGAATCTTGAAAGTTAAAGAAAAGGGTTTAAAAGATAAAGAAAGTTAAAGATTGTGTCTAATATGATTTAAGAATGATTAATGAAAAATGAATTATGGTTGGTTAGACTCAAGATCAAGGCTAGAGGCAATCTTGAGAATAACTTCGATGTTTTAACTAGTTATTTTCGAGAATCAAGGCATAAGAGGCAATTCTTGAACTTAATTTAGTTATGTTGGATTAATAACATGATTAAAATGATTAAAGATTAATGATTAATTTAGCTTGATTTCATTTTTAGACGCCTGGTACTTTGAGTAAGATTCATTGTATTTGGGTTAAGACGTTGCCCCTATTCCATCCGCGGTATTGGGATAGTTGGAGTCATACTATGTGATCTTTGTGAATTTCCAGTAAGATTGGTTTCACGGGACATGGATTTCCAGTAAGATTGGTTTCATGGGGTTTGGGAGTAAGATTCTCAAATCCGAGCATAGTAGAAAGTTCGAATGCGTAAGATGCGTTCGTACGAGCACAGTCCGGTCTAGTATATGAATGATTGCGCCAAAGATAGTTTGTTAAGGTGGTTTGAGTCGAGTTCACGTTTGGGATGTTCTCGCATGTATTGATTTATCGTTGTTGATTATTTGGTTTATGCTATGTTCATGTGTATTCCCATTAGGGTGAGTCAGTTATGTTACTCGCCACTGATGGTGGACCGTTGTTTATTTTACAGGTAATTCTGATGACGATGTACTTGCTTAGCTTTGGGTTGGGCGAGCGACGTTTATTGTTGTTTTGGATGTATTTTTCTATTACTGTTATTTTTAGATAGTATTGGAATATTGTATGGACTCTTATACGTTGTTTTAGACTCTGACATGTGGTTGGAGTTACTCGTATTTTAGTGTTTTTAGTTTGACTTTCGGACTAGTTATGTACAAACTTGTGGGTACTTGTACGTTTTTGGTTATTAATAATATTTTCGAGGAATTAGTTTAATTTCCTAAGTTTTGAGTTGTAGTTTCTAACTATTCGACTCGTTGGTTTCTTCCGCGCCGGTTTAAGCGAGTCGGGTCGTTACAGTTGGTATCAGAGCCGAATAGGTTCTAAGTGAAGTTTTTAGGATTTGAGTTAAACCCGGGAGTCGAGAGCTTTACTATTCCCGAGTGAACAAACCAAATTCTAGGATTAAGTGAAGGGAGGAGAGTTGGGTAGAAAGGCCGGGATAGGATTCTTTCTATTTTTCTTTCTTTCTTCATGTTGTTTACTCGATCTTGGTGGGGTATAGGACTAACATTGTATTCTTGTTATGTCTTTTGTTGTGATGCGTGGCAGCATGTCTACACCTCGCCGGTTGAGTACTGGACGACAGAGGTTGCGAGCACTCGAGGAGGCAATCCTTACGTTGGCGCACCATAGTCGTCATCCGTCGAGTACGCAGTCGACGTTCGATCGTATCGCACGTCATCGACCTCCGACTTACGACGGGGTTGCCGACCCCACTACTTTGGAGAGCTGGATCCGCGAGATGGGGAAGCTCTTCGACGCGACGTTTTGTCCCGATCACGAGAGGGTATAGATCGCCGCATATTACTTACGTGGAGAGGCTGATAACTGGTGGACGTTAGCGAAGGACGCGTACCAGCCGTTGCATGCGATGACTTGGACCGACTTTATCGATAAGGTCCAGGAGCGTTTCTACCCCGACGAGTTGCGGTGGCAGAAACAGGAGGAGTTCCTTACTCTTGCACAGGGTAAGATGTCTGTTCAGGCATACACTGATCGATTTACGGAGTTGTCGAGGTTCGCTACGTCTGTAGTTCCATCGGAGAAGGATCGGGTCAAACGCTACATCAAAAAGCTAGATCCGAGGATTCGAGTTCACGTGATCAGCAGTGGAGCTACGACATTCCAGCAGGCCTACGAGGTAGCACTCGAGTTTCAGGCATCGATTACTGAGGAGGATTCGAGCAAGAAAAGAGCTCCGGTTCTGATGACTACAGCTTCGTTTAAAAAGCCCCGGTTTGGCACATCTAGCAGTACCCCTCCGACCACTAGTTCGCGTAAGGGTAGTGATGGCTCGAAGTGTAGAGGTTGCGGCCAAGACTTCCATCCAGGGAAGAAATGCGACGGTTCTCCGATCACTTGTTTTACTTGCGGGAAGGTAGGCCATAAGGCGTCGACATGCCCTGAGAGGAAGCCAGGTTCTGAGGTTAAGCAGCTTCCAGCACCGACGAAGACTCCGGTGAAGAACCGAGTCTACTGTATGACCGAGGCGGAGGCGGAGGTTCAGCCTGACGTCGTATCTGGTAGATTTCTTGTCTCTGGTATGTTAGCATTAGTTTTATTTGATTCTGGTGCTACTGTTTCCTTTGTGGCTAGTAGTTTTGTCTCGAGGTCTAATCTTCGAGGCAGCCTTCCTGTTTGTTCAATTATTACTCTCCCTTCCGGGGAGGATTTTACTTGTTAGCGCGAGTTCCGAGGAGTGCCTATCGTAATAGCTGGGGAGCAAGCGACGACTGATCTAAAGGAGTTCCCGCTGATGGAATTTGACGTCATACTTGGTATGGACTGGCTATCAAGGTATCGAGCGATCATTCGTTGCCAAGATCAGTCAGTATCGTTCCGAGGATCTCAAGGCAACCGAGTTACCTACTCTGGGTTCGTCCTTAAGAAAGGAGTAAAGGTAATCTCTGCCTTAAAAATGAGGAACCATCGCCAGAAGGGCGATATGGTGTATCTTTGTCAGGTACGAGACTTGACTGATGAGTCTCTGTTGGACGATATACCGGTAGCGAGGGATTTCAGAGACGTATTTCCTGATGAGCTACCAGGCGTTCCACCTGAGCGCGATGTCGAGTTTCATATCGACTTAGTACCCGGGACAGCGCCGATCTCAAAGGCACCGTACCGGATGGCACCGTCTGAGTTATTGGAGTTAAAGACACAACTCCAGGATTTGATCGATAAGGGCTTCATTAGGCCAAGTATTTCTCCGTGGGGAGCACCTGTGCTCTTCGTGAAGAAGAAAGATGGTAGTATGCGCCTGTGTATAGACTACCGAGAGTTGAATCGGGTAACTATCAAGAATAAGTACCCGTTGCCTAGGATTGAGGACCTGTTCGATCAGTTGCGAGGAGCAGGAGTGTTCTCGAAGATAGATCTTCGGTCTGGATATCATCAGATTCCAGTCAAGAAAGAAGACATTCCGAAAACTGCTTTTCGTACCCGATACGGCCATTACGAGTTCGAGGTGATGCCCTTTGGTCTCACTAACGCGCCAGCCGTGTTCATGGACCAGATGAACCGGACATTTCACCACTTACTCGACAAGTGCATCGTAGTATTTATAGACGATATCTTAGTTTATTCGAAAGATGAGTCTGAGCATACGGAACATCTCCGGATGGTACTCGAGATATTGCGGAGTCATAAGTGGTTCGCGAAACTCTCCAAATGTGAGTTCTGGCTTCGCGAGGTAGCCTTTCTAGGCCATGTGATTAGCAAAGAAGGCATTAAGGTAGACCCAGCTAAGATTAAGGCTGTGGTAGATTGGAGTAGCCCGAGAAATGTGGCGGAGGTTCGTAGTTTTCTGGGTTTGGCCGGATACTACCGACGATTCGTCCAGGACTTCTCCAAGATTGCTAGGCCGATGTCTAGTCTCCTGCAGAAGGAGGTCCGATTCGTTTGGACGGAAGCTTGCGAGCAAGTATTTCAGGAGTTGAAACAGAGATTAGTTTCTGCTCCGATTCTTACTCTTCCGAACGATGAAGAGGGCTTCGAGGTCTACAGTGATGCTTCGAAGTGTGGCTTAGGTTGTGTGCTCATGCAGGGTGGGAAGGTCATCGCTTACGCATCGAGACAACTGAAGGTGCACGAGCGTAACTATCCTACGCATGACTTGGAGTTAGCAGCTGTAGTGTTCGCGCTCAAAATTTGGAGGCACTATCTTTACGGCGGTTCGTGTAGAGTATTCACGGATCACAAGAGCCTCAAGTACATCTTTACTCAGAAAGACCTCAATATGAGGCAGAGACGGTGGCTTGAGTTGATCAAGGACTACGACCTGACGCTTAACTATTGCGAGGGCAAGGCGAACTTAGTCGCAGATGCACTGAGTCGTAAGCATCGCTTGAGCTTCAGTAGAAGCCGTAGTTCCGTCAGACTTCGTCTGACGTCTATGAGTGCCGAGCCTGATTTTCTTCAGGAGATGCGCGAGGGTCAGCAGAACGACCCACAGTTGGCTAGGATACGAGAGGCCTTACGGCAAGGTAAAGCCGTAGGTTTCGAGATCCCTTCCAATGGTGGTATTCGGTTCAGAGGGAGATGGTGTGTACCGGACTGTTCTGATCTTAGGAACAGGATTATGTCTAAGGCACATAACTCGCCTTATTCTGTTCATCCCGGTGGTAATAAGCTTTACCAGGATCTTAAGGGACAGTTCTGGTGGCCTAAGATGAAGAGGGATGTAGCGGAGTTTGTCGCTCGGTGTTTGACCTGTCAAAAGGTCAAGGTTGAGCATCAGAGACCAGGAGGTCTGTTGCAGCCACTACCTATTCCGACCTGGAAATTCGAGTCGGTATCTATGGACTTCGTAGTGAGCTTACCCACTTACAATGGCTTGAATGCTATTTGGGTCATAGTGGATAGGTTGACTAAGGTCGCTAGATTCATTCCGATGAAGATGAACTGGTCGATGGAGCGTCTAGCGGAGGCGTACACTCAGGACATATTTTGCTGTCTCTGAGCACATATACAACCTTTGCAATCTTTATTTAATTGGAAAATACCTCAATATTTTTTGTGGGATCGTATGGTTTTTTTTTTATTTGTGTCATTGTCGTTGCCTTCATCCTTTGATTTCCACCTTGGAGAGCCACATACATGACAGCTTGTTGCATCCGCAAATTCCTCCCAATGCAGCATACAATCATTTGGACATGCATCAGTTTTTTGGTAGTCTAGCCCAAGTAATTTAATCACTTTATTTGCTTCATAGAAAGACGTAGGCAATTTTGCTTCCTCAGGTAACACTTCTTTAAGCAACACTAACAACGTGGAGAATGCAACATTACTTAATTTGTAATCGCACTTGTAAGTAAATAATCGTATAATAAAAGAAAGCCTTGAAAAGTTTTTGCACCCTGGATATAATTCTTGTTGACCCTCTTCCACTAAATGCAAAAACTTCTTTGCATCTTCATTTGGCCCATCTCTCATAGTGTTAGCCAACAACTCTTCTATGCCATCATTCATGTTTGATATTTCACCACTTTCAAACACATAATCTCTATGGTTTTCGACCCCTAGTTGTGACAAATCTTCCTCTTTAGGAACAAAGCCATTGCTAATCAGATGATCTTTCACAACATTCCTATGTTGCCAATAACGAAAATGACAAACGGTGCAAGGGCAACGGATTTGGTTTCCTTGAGACTTGATGGCAAAAGCCTTCTCAATGTAGCCATCAGCTCCTTTTTCATACTCATGAGTCCATTTAGGAAACTCCCACCACGCTTTATTTTCTTCAACCATTATTTCCTATAGCTAAATTATAAAAGAGGTAATTAAACTAAATAATTAACTTTAACTTTTTAAAAATTCTATCAAAACTCAACTTGAATAATTAAACTAAAATGTTTCGTTAAACTCAATTTGAATATTTATTATAGATTACATTTTTATTTGAGTCCTTTCTTTTTTAGTTATATTAGACCATTGAAAATTACACAAAATATGCATAATTTTCAAAGTATGTTATAAATGAACCTGGACAATATATAACTAACCTAGACAAAATGTAATGAACCTGGACAAAAAATATCATTAACCTAGACAAGAATATAAAACCTGGACAAATTTAACTAACATGGGAAAAAAAAAAGACCTTGACAAATTTGGTCTATATATTAGTATATGTCAGATTTTAGATGTTTTTTGGCATTTAGAGGCATTTAGAGGCCTCGTTTGGAATTTTCCCATGGCCAAATCCCCTTCGGTTATTCGCAGTTGCGTTCGTCTCGAAAAATTAATCAATTTAGATATATTATGTGCCCCGATCAGACATCCGAGCACAAAGTTATGGCCATCCAAAGTTTTTCACTATTATAATTGGCTATATTGGGTCAGACGTCTGACCAGATTGTTTGGTCGGACGGTCTGACCCAATACTTTCATTTAATTTCTAAGATAAGCATAACCAAGGGCTCTCATCTTCAAAAAGTAAACAGCCATCAAGATATTTAGAAACCATCGCTCTTGAGGAGAGCCACGATTGAGGGCAAGAAGGGCACCATGGTCGAGTTTAGACCCTCATGGTCGAGGTATGTACTCACACCCTCGAGGAATACACCCTTGAGGACGGACCAGGAGCATCAAGAACACTCCCATCAAAAGGGGCATCACAATCAAGGAGTACTCCCCACGGTCGAGGAGTCTCCCATGGTCGAGCTAAGCCCTGTAGACAAGGTTAGCCTCACGGTCAAGATAAACCTGTCATGGTCGAGATCGACACCTTCGAGGTGCATCCAAGAGCATCACGTCATCACGGTCAAGGCCACGATCACCCTCGAGGTTAGTTCAAACACCAGTAGAGTTGCAACCTTCACGCTCGAGGTAACCTCCTCATGGTCGAGGTAAGCTCAGCACGGTCGAGGTGAGCTCTTCATGGTCGAGGGAACCCTCACGGTCGAGGTCGACCCCCTCGAGGTGCATCCAAGAGCATCACGTCATACGTTGTGGTTCAATTCCGAATTTCTGCTTGGCATCCAACATCCAAGGTTTCCCCTTCCACGCCAAGCGTGGGGCTAATTGTTCTGGGCCCACCAAAGTGGTCAGCCCAAGATAAACGGACCCAAATCCTAAGCCCAATTCGGTTAGGGATAGGGACACATCAAATATGCAAATACAAATGACATGATGACACGTTTCATGGGCCAGGCCCACATATCAATACGACTGACTCGGCCTAAGCCCTAACCGGGCAGCTTACGGCTATAAAAGGATCAGTCAAATCACTTTTCAGGTACACAAGAGAAAACACACAACTCATAAGACTCTGACTCCTTACTTCCGATATCTGACTTAAGCATCCGAGGGGTGTTCCCGGGTTCCACCCCCCGTGTTAGCAACCTTTCACTGTTTTGCAGGACTAAACCCTGACGAGGAACACCCGGAGTCAGCATCAACACACTAAAAACCTTTGACTATACTAAAGAAGTTCTAGAACAGGAAAAACTTCACTAATAGCAAATCAAATAATTCACTTTTTGTATACAAAAAAGGGCGTGACATGGCTTATCTATTGCTATATGTTGATGATATTATATTGACTGCATCCTCTGATCGTCTGTTGACATCTATTATGCAAAGTCTTGGCTCTGAATTTGCTATGAAAGATATGGGTTCTCTAAACTATTTTCTTGGTATTCGTGTGACTCATCACAAAGGAGGATTGTTCTTATCACAACGCAAATATGCCGAGGAAATTATTGAATGTGCCGGCATGGTTTCCTGCAAACCCAGTCTTACTCCAGTTGACACTAAACCGAAGGTCAGTGCTTGGTCCGGTGTGAAATATGTAGATCCATCTAAATATCGTAGTTTGGCTAGGGAACTTCAATATCTTACTTTCACTCGTTCGGACATCTCGTATGTTGTTCAACAGATTTGTTTGTTTATGCACGATCCTCTTGATCACCATATGAATGCCCTGAAACGTATTATTCGATATGTCAAGGGTACTCTTCATTTTGGTCTGCATTTAACTTCTTCTTCAAATGGTGATCTTATGTCCTATATCGATGCTGATTGGGGTGGATGTCCCGATACTCGGCGATCTACTTCTAGCTATTGTGTCTTCTTAGGAGACAACTTGGTCTCATGGTTCTCCAAACGCCAACCTACTCTGTCCCGCTCCAGTGCTGAGGCAGAATATAGGGGGTAGCTAATGTTGTTTCCGAATCTTGCTGGCTTCGAAATTTACTTTTGGAACTACATTGTTCGGTTCGTCAGGCTACATTAGTATATTGTGACAATGTTAGTGCCATTTACCTTTCTGTTAACCCCGTTCAACACCAACGCACATTGAGATGGATATCCATTTTGTTCGGGAAAAAGTTCTGCAAGGAGAGGTACGATTCCGTCATGTGCCATCTTGATATCAAATTGCAGATATTTTTACAAAGGGTTGCCCCTTGTTTTGTTTGAAGATTTCCGAAACAGTCTCTGCGTTCGTGATCCTCCCATTTCAACTGCAGGGGTGTGTTAAAGTATGAAAATATTATAAGCATTTTCATAATTAATTGTAATATATTGTTTCCTTTCATAGCCCTTAAATTATATTCCCTCCGTTTTTTTTAATTTACTCCCTTCACTTTTCACATTTGCCGAGATAAAACTTTGAACAATTATTTCCTATCTTGTGAATAGTGCCAAAGTCAAACTGAGTAAATCCAAAAAAACGGAGGTGGTACCATGTAAATAATTTAGTTGACTTTCTTACTCCTAGGATCTTAGCCTTAATTATAGCTAAGGCTTTGGCATTGTCTTTACGCTGTATATATTGGATCATTGCACTGAGAAGGATCAAGGGATTACATTCTTTCAACTTCATTATCTATCTGAATACAAGCCTACAAATGGTTCGTTCAACTTATGAACCGACATGAAATATGTTTTGGAAATGTACAAGCAAAAAATATACTCTAATTTATGTGTCAAAGCTTTGATCAACAATGTAAACACATACAACAACAGCATGCTTCACTGTCACATACCATTTTTAACCATCAATGCATCTTGTATATTTATATTTGTACAAGATCCTGACGGAATCTTCAGATATGTTTCATCATCAGAATCATCAGCATCACTGTTGTAGTCAGATATCAGAGAAGTTTCATGACTTGTCTTACTTCCTACAAGTTGATTAGCTTCCTCTCTTTCATCTTCAGTTGTAGCGAGTGACAAAAGGATGTTCTTAGCCTTTTCATCAGGAGGGCATCCATGAATGTCCATCTCTTTAAACCAATAAACTGCACTTGCAAAATCTCTGTTCTTCCCATACGTATCCATTATTGTGGTGAAAATAGTTTGATTAGGTTTCATCCCATGCAATACCATTTCCTCAAACTTTTCCATCATCTTCTCAAGATCATTTACTTTTGCATAACCTTTCAACAATGTCCCGTAAGTAACAATGTTGGGCTCAAGTCCATCTTGTCTTAGTCTCTTGAAAAATTTCTCAGCACCGTCCATATCGGATGCATTTATATATGCTGACAGCATAGTTGTATAGGAGCATAGATCAGGGGTATACCTGTAGGAGGAAGTAAATAAATGATTGAATAAAATAAAATTGCACACAGACGTCATTAGTCGATGCATGCAATATTGCTATGACCAAGGACAAACAGATGGCATACAATTATTAACTACAACTCCATCTGCCAATTCACTGCTGTCCTGTTCTCAAATGGAGAAGTATGTGAAAGTTAAATCCGAGCACACATGATTGAGCATACATTATTCCAGGCATGAGTAAGATATGTATAGCGCTTTCTACAATATAAACTAATTGACCACAATTATTTATGGAGAAAAAAGTCGTGCAACAGTACATGAATATAGATTTCCATCCAGCAGAGGAAAAAAAAAAAAAACCTAACCTATCTCGCCTCATGGACTTAAAGACAGTCCGTGCTTGCTCAACCATCCCAGAGATAGCAAAAGCATCAAGCAATATGTTGTAAGCTTTATGAGTTGGCCTGGAGAAACAATGATCATGAGATGTCAGTATGTCACACTTAGCAGTTAGCATCAATGATGAGATTTATAGAAAGGCTCCTAACAATTTATAAACAAAAAGAAAAAAAATGGAGCGAGACAAACTGAGAGAGAGAGAGTATAGAATGTTATTTTGACATATGCTTGGATTATAGTTTTTTTTTTTTTTCTGGTTCTCCCTTTTGATAGTCAGTCTATCATTACGTTTTCATAGTTTCTATTAGAACGATTGCTGGTAAAATAAAAGAACGACTTATCTGAGAAGATCGTGGCGTCATGTGATCACTGCCCTAAAGCTGAAATTGCCCTAAAACGAGACTCAGACTCAGACTCACGGCAAACAACCTCCAGGGATACACGATCACTATTTCACCGGTGTCGACAGGAAAATAGGTTGTGAACGTCTTGAACATTACCCAGAAATAAGCTTATTATGTTTATTAAAAGGAATAGAGAGGATAATTAGAGAAGCAGAGATGATACGAATACTGTTGAAAGGCAATTTTTCCTGTGTTTAGAACTCTCTAAAAGTGATTATTTATAGAGCAAAATTTGTTAGCAACTGATCAGATCATGGGAAAGGTGGGCGTGAGACCAAGAAAGCAACGTACAAAACTTCTTAACTGCTTTTACCATTTCAATCTTTGACTTAGTAATTAATTAGAATTATTCAATTAATTAAAACAATTAATTAATTAAAACAATAATAAAATATGACTAACTCGCCCAAGTCCAAAACTTTACTTAAGTCCAATGGCCCGGCCCGGTCCAGGCGATGCACGCGCATGGTGAACCCACACTTTTGCTAGCCCACTAAAACCTCCAAGCCACACAACTAAAGGTATATGAAAGAAATAAATCTATATAAACTATATCACTCTCACTCACACTACCAATGTGGGACAAAAGACCTTTCATATTCTTTTGAAGCAACTCTTACTCTAACCGTCAAACTCCAACAATTTCCGCTTTATGCTCCTTTCCTACTTCCCAATCACATATCCTAACGAGCTAATTATGCATACCCGTAGCACCATTACATCTAGTTCATTCATTCATTGCACAAACAATTCAAAAAATATCTTAATCCCTCCCTAAAAAAAGCACCATAATTTCCTTCATGAGTTTGAGATAGAATCTTGTTACTAATACTTTGTCTTTTTTGGGGGCAAATCTAATACTTTGCAATTTTGTCTCTTGGTAATTCTTTGGGTATTTATACTGTCCTTAATTTGGTTTTGTGTGATTTTGTGGTTTTAGTCTTTTAGAGTCATTTAAATACATGGACAAGTGACTCCATAATTAGGAAATCACCACATCGTCACATCCAGGGGCTTGTGTAAATGTGTAATAGAACTTTTACAAATATTTCCTTCTTACCCTACAATTGTTGAAGCTATGAAAATGGGATGTCTAAACAATAATTCATCAGATCTACATCTGGTAAATGAAATTTTGTTGAAGAAGAGAGTCTCAGTCCTTGAATAAGTTTCCTAATCTTATCTGATACTCCTAGAAAGACTGAAAATCATCTTGAAAAGTGAAAACCTATGTAAGTAAAGAAACTAGTGTGTAGTCAAGCCCTTACCCTCTAAACACTTTTATTGCTTATCTTAAGATACGATGTCCAAGGTTTCATCACCTACTTTTAGGTGGTTGGTTCTACTAAGTACAATTTATAA
Source organism: Salicornia ramosissima (assembly GCA_951394345.1). Lineage (NCBI taxonomy): Eukaryota > Viridiplantae > Streptophyta > Magnoliopsida > Caryophyllales > Amaranthaceae > Salicornia > Salicornia ramosissima. Next base: position 26,682,789 of record OX596234.1, on the reverse strand, counting down.
GTTTAATTAATTAGTTATTATTATTTGTCTTATTCTCTATCTGCTATGTACCTTAGTGAGTAATGGCATTTTGGTTATTTTGTTGTTATTTTGTTAGTAAGGGTAGTTTGGTCTTTTAATAATTGTAGGTATTTGTGGGTTTTTTACTGGTTTTGGTTGTCTTTAAATATACATGGTAGGTTGTAATTAGGGTTAAGGAAGTAATAAAATCAGTTTGGGCTTTTTACTTGAGTTGGGAGCTCTTGGTTGCTCGAAAATCAAGAAAACTTATCGTTTCTTTGCCTTTCATAGCAGTTGGTATCAAAGCGGCCAGACTTGGTGGTTCCAATGGTGGCTCCGACACATTCTCAATGTCTCGATCAATTGGAGGGCAGTCTAACGGGGTTGCGAGAATCCCTAACCGAAGAAATTAATGGCGCCTTGGAGAGGGCGGTCACGTCGCTGAAACAAACGGTGGCCGGCCAGATTTCTGCGAGCCTAGAGAAGGCAATTGGGGTTATCCGAGCAGAAAGCAAGAATACCTCAGAGAAATTGGAGGAAGAAAATAGAAAGAAACACCAAGATTTGGAGACGCGACTCGAAGAATTCCGGGTAAACCAAGAGAACTTTCAAGAAGAACTCCGGCGAGTAGTGGTTAGGCAGCCAGGGGGTGGGTTCTCTTCGCCCCTCAGCAACGGAAGTGGAGGCTCGGCTGGTGGGGGTTGGCGATTCAAAAGGATAGACATCCCCACTTTCAACGGCACTAATCCTGATTGGTGGTTCCTCAGGGCTGAAAGGTTCTTTAAATTTTACCACCTCTCTGAAGAAGAAAAATTGGAGGCGGCGGTGGTTGCCTTGGACGGGAATGTAAAGGATCCACAATCAGCTTCACTTTTTTTCCCTTGTTTGTTCTTTGAATTTCCAGGGGCTTATGAAATTTCAAACACTAACTCTCCAACAATAGATTTGATTTGATTTCTTATTAGATAACACATCTAAGCTTCTGATTATGGACCTTAGCAGGGCAATATAGATGAACTTAAAAAAACATCATATTAAACTTGTACTGCCAGAAGACTTAAAATGTCTGATATGAACCAAAAGATGTCTTCAATGTCACAATACCTGACACCAGCATCCAGCATTTCTTCAAAAACTGCTAATGCTTCCTCCTCACACCTAGCTTTCCCGTAAGCATGGATGAGTAAAGCATAGCTCACAACATCTGGTCTGAGACCTGCTCTTTGCATCTGATAACCACAAGTTCACACAACAACAAAAGCATTACTCCAAAGGAAAGAAATTTATCAAGAAAACAACAGCAGCAAAATTTTGCAGAGGTTGGACGAACTGGATTGGTTACATGCTTTGTAAAAATTTATGAGCAAAGCAAAGCATTATCACATGCTAGATTTACTCAGATTGTTTCAATATATATTTACTCAGATGTTTTCTACAGACGAAATTGGTTCGTTGCGTAATAAAATTAAAATTTAATTCAAGACCTATGATACTAAAATAATATTAGCATGATTAAAATATACATTTTCAATAGGTTTCATATTTGTCATTTATGAGAAAATAAAAGTTAACATATTAAATATCCTTTTTCAATAGGGTTCATATTTGTCATTTATGAGAAAAAGAAAGTTAACAAATTGTTATTGAACTCATTATTTTTATTCGTGAAATCGTGAAAGTCCATATTAAGGACAATGAGGAATCTATGGGATTATTATGTCTCAATTGCTGGAAATTATTGTCAAATTTTATCCTAAAACCAAAGTTTTTGCAAGTTTTGGGTCCATTTGAAAGCTGGCCAAAAGCGAGGTTATTTTTAAAAAGTACTAAAGTACAGGGATGCATGTGTTAAAATCCCAAGGATTTTTTGAAATTGTGTCAATGATATTAATATTCCTGTTCATGTTAAATCAAATCCAAACAGCTTCACAAATCACAATCTCACAGCAAGTACCGACAAGAATGCAATTTGATTAAGGAACTGATGGACAGCATAATCACTCAATTTTCAACTTTACCTGGTCATAAGTACGTGAAACTTCTTTATAGTTGGTTTCAAATGACATTAGACTATTGAACGTAACTGTGGACCGCTCAATTCCCCGTTCAGCCATCAGGCTGAAAAGTTTATAGGCCTTCTCATAGTTTCCAGCTTTCCTATGCATGTATATCATCATATGGAACATCTTCTGGTCTGGCTTTAAAGGCGATTGTTCACCATTTGTCAGATTCTCAAAAATTTGTTCAGCTTCTTTAAACTTGTTTCCCTGCAGCACCCACATCTATGAGACTGCAGATTAAACATTAAAACGGGCAGGCATTGCAAGATCCTAACTGTCCGAAATACACTAATATTACCATGAGAACAACAATCTTTAAGATCTTCATCAACCACCAGAAACACAACAAAATGAAAGAAAAAGATTAAACAATAGGAGTGAATGTGATTTGAATGAACTCTAAAGTCTCCATCAACCACCAGACACACAACAAAATGAAAGAAAACGATAACAAAAGGAAAGCAATTGGTGTGAATGCTATTTGAAATCCAAAGTCCAACCCAAACCAATGAGTAGTTTGGTTCTTTAACAACTCCATACACACTATTCTAGTAGAAAATTTAAAAAGAAAAAAAGAAAAAGTAAAACACTACTAATACTATACTATACTAAACTATACGTTATTACTGATCCTATTTACGACTTAATTAAGGGTTGTAAGCTCTTGTTTGGCTTGATCGGATTAAAATTTGAATTTAACTATTAGACTAGACTACCATTATAAAACAAGATCTATGAACCTTAAGGGAAGAAAAACAAAGAAAAACATTTTCATTATTGAGAATTTCGTATCAGACCCAATCATCTAAACTAATAAAGCTTAAAACAGTTGAATTTTTTTGGAAATTAAGATTGGACAGGACTTGATTGCAAATATTGAATTTAATTTTAAAATTGGATTGGACTAAGCTATATCCAAATCCAACCAAACTTTCAAACAATAGAAGGCAGACAACTTCCACAATAGTAGGCTCTGAATTTTATGTATTTCGACAGACAAGAAATTTTCACATGAGAGGATCTTAAAAAAAATTTCATTTCCCAATTTAAAAAGCTATTTCAGAAAAGAGAATAATATTATTTCCCATACAAAGGTTGGTTAATATTATCACTACAACTAGTCTCCAGCTTCACAAGATGAAACACAAGTGAAAATTAATCTAGATTAGATTGATTAGACACAACTGAATGTTATTAACAATAACTTTTTTTTTGTATAATGTGGTTGGTATACTAGGCTAGAGGTGGCAATTGGGTCGTTCGAGTTGGGTTGATTCGGCTCGGGTCAATTTGGGTTTCAGAGCTTTTTGTTTCTGGTCGGATTCAGTTCGGGTTGAATTCGGGTTTTTGCCAAATAGATTTGAAGGACTTACGAATCAAGATTACACACTTTAATGGTCAAGTAATTCTGGTCGGGTTGGGCCAGGTCAACTTCGGGTCAATAATATCATGTAAATTCGGGTAAATTTCAGGTTTCACGTTGGGTCACTTTTGCCACCTCTATACTAGGCGTTGAGATGATCCGGCCTAATTTAGCTATCACACGCATTTTTAAGGGAGAAGATAAGGATCCTCACAAGTACATGCAGAGAGAATCTAACACAGGACTTGTGCCTGGAATTCGAAGGCCTTGACCACCAAGCCAAGACCTCATCCTCATAACTTTTTTTTTCCTGGATAATGTGGGTGGTATACTAGGCCTTGAGCCAAAGGTTGGTTAATATTATCAATAAAACTAGAAGATAAGAGTCTCGAACTTCACAAGATAAATGTTATTTTAACACATACTTAAGAAGACATGATAAAAAGCTATGCTTCAGTGAAACCCTAAATCAGGGGCCTAAATGACTAGATATAATGGATAGTAGCAAAAGACCAAAACATGACTGTCATGTCTCAAGTCATTAGCATTTAATGCTACTCTATTCAGTACGTTTATCTCACACTGTTGTCTTTCTCATTTTACTCATAATACTAACTAGTAAGCACACTTTACAGCCAGCAAACATAAATAACGATGATTACCAGAAACCTGCATTACCTCAACAAATATTTTAAGAATTATTTGATATGTTAAAGCAGAGGGATCAGGACCTGAAGTCTGCATTCTTCGAAATACAGACTCAGCTTTGCTATATTGTCCTCCTCGTCCATATGCTTCCATAAGAGCAGTGAATGATACCACATTTGGAGCAAAGCCCTTCTTATTCATATTGCTTAACAAACTTTCAGCTTTCACAAATTCTCCTTGCTTTCCATAAGCAGTAATAAGCATTACAAAATCCATCTCATTGAAATCCCACCAGTGCTCCGTCATTAGCCATTCAAGAGTCTTGAAAAAAAAATGAATTCTACTTGTAAGCAGCAAATTAATACATTTACTTCTAAAGCATGGCAGAGAATATCCTACAATTTACAAAAAGCAAATTCTGACTTAGCTAGCACAAGGTATCAGGTTAAACTTTTAAGGATACAATTACTTCTAAACAGTGACACGTCATACTCCGCAGGTTGAAAATTCATTTATACCTTTCTTTGTAAAAGAACTTTATAGTTCGTACTGTTTAGAAATAATTCAAAGTTCATACCGTTTTCACACCTTTAAAAGTTATTTTTCCACATTTAAATCCCCCCCTCCCTCCTCTCCCCGCACAAGGTAACGTATCGCAAGTACTTCATGTACCGTAAAAAGGAAACAACAATAAAAATATCCTCAAACAGTACTAATAAAAAATGCACAGTACAACAATACCCTTAAAAAGATGGCATTATAAAATACCACGAGCATAACTTATTAAGAGAAGGGCTTAAAGACAAAAAACTGGTGCATTTGATACAAAGGGTGCGTTTGATTCCTATGAAATTTTCTGATATTAACTTTTTTGATCTGATCTGATTTTTTCTGCTTGTATTTATTTTTATTGTTATATTTTTGCTTATCTGATCTAAACTTTTCTGATCTGATCTGAAATTTCTAAGATAAGCATTAAAGTGCTTAAATAAGTTGAATCAAACAAACCTTAAATATAGTCCTACGACAAAGGATCTAATGCCTTCTTTTCACTAACCTAATCTTAATATTTCAGTAAAAATATGTCCAGTTCAATAAGAATAAGTTCAACTCACTCAAAATGAGTTCAATTCAATAAGAATATGTTTGGTAAAATTCAAATTCAATCATAACAAATTTGTTAAAACAAATAGCAAACTTCAGTTTTGTAGAAACAAATTTGAAAATAGCACAACCTTGATAAGATTTTGGAGCGGTACCATGACTTGTTTCATATAGGATAGAAAATCTTTTCTCTTGGATCATGAATTCCTTTTCAAATCTTGAATCATAGTTGTGAAATCGGGTGATGAATTCACACCCGGTTTCACACATATGTTATATCAAACACCCAAAATCTTTTCTCTTGGATCATGAATTCCTTTTCAAATCTTGAATCATAGTTTCTCTCTTTCCATGGCCTAGCAGCCATTTAAAAGCATTCACCGTCATGATTGACACAGAAGCATTGAATGCTATGTTACCCGGACTCTTTGTTTCACCCCAAGTACCAATGTCGGACACTCAATCCTTGGACACTGGTATGATACTTCAACACTTCATTTTGAACCAAAAACATTCATATTTTTCATAAAATTGTTGTGTCTGAAACTTGGACACATATCCTTGTCCGATACTTCCAGCTGAGTCCGAGTAACATAGATTGAATGTATTCTTTATAAGAAAAGAAAAAAAAATGATTGGGTTTTTGCAGACTTGCAGTAGAAGTATGTGAGAGATTAGTATCACCAACAGAACTACCAGCACAAGGGTAACAGAATGGTGAATATGGGGTAGCAGCAAAGAGGATATAATACCTCACTAACAAGGTTCCATTTCTTTAACTGCTTCAATCTAACCAGAGTACCCAGTACAAGATCTTTAGAAAGTGATTCTTTGGAGGCTTCTTCGATTTTCAGAACAGAGACTGCAGAACCAGTGTCATCAATTTCCTGCATCAGTTTTCTAAAGTTTTTCTGATTTACTTCACTGATTGCATCGTTATAAAGTTGTTTTTTCATCCTCTTTTGCATGAACTTTCTTGGTACCAACATACCAGAGCAAACAACCTCCAGTCTTCTGTGAATTTTAAAATTGATGCAACAAAAATTTGTAAGTGACATCTGCATTCTGAATCAAAAACCATTAAAATCATCAGGATATTATGCATTGCCAATCCCCCAAATTAGCACAGGCCCTAACAAATTTGTATAATACAATTTATATTAGTATAATTTTGCAAATATCGCTTTTAAAAATATATTTCTAGGGCCTAACTGTTCAAATTAGTACAGGCCCTCTTAGATGATTGAGACAGCCATGTTAGTAGTGCATCAAAAAAATGCATTGTTTGATTGAAGAAACCATACAAGCATTGTCATATTAGATGAGGAAAAAAAAATTAAAGGAATATCATCTTTCCCACTCCCAAACTAAAGCCGGTCCTTTTGGACTGAGTAAAACTGAACTGACTAAAGAGCCCCAAAAAAAATTTAAAAACAATACACTGTTCCTATAGATGACAAAAAAGCAAAGAGATATGTGCACTTGTTTTGGAGCCAAACACGTTGTCATTCTTTCAGAAGTGAAGGATAGAGCAGTGGCTCAAATTCTACTATAGTCACAGGTTCAATTTCTAATATGCTATGGATTTTCTTATCAACAACAAAAAGAAAACGTCAGGAAGAAAACCTCAAAACTAGCACCCTAAGTGACAATTAAATCGAAACTTAACTTAATTGTATAATTGATTTTCCATGAAAACAAAACCTTACCTCAGAAGCTCTGCTTCTACTTCAATGGGAAAAGGACAGCCACGGTTCTTCGCCGGAGGGAAAGGGTGACGCCGTGAGGGTGAGGGAGAGAGACCGAGTGCTGCAGGACGAGCTTCCAAGCCGTAGAAGAAAGATGGCCGTCGGGGATGGCGGTGAGGTGATGGGTGTGGACTCGGTGGTGGAGGAAGATGGTTGTGGCTGAGTCAGGACTGAGGACCCGCGTAAGAGAGAGTAAGAGAATGGCAATATGCTTATCCGTATAAAAAAAAATTAAAAAAAAAAAGGAGTAAAAGAAAATTTAATAACTGTTTATATAATATTGATACCCTAATGAGTGATGAGTAGGGGTGATTATGAGCGAGGGCATGCTTGTAAAGAGTTCGGGCTCGGCTCGGACCTAGCGCGGCTTAAATTCGGGATCGGCTCGAGAGTTAAACGAGCCGAGCCGAGCAACATTAAACTCGGCTCGAAAAGCTCGTGAACAAGCTCGATTAATTATAATTATAAAATATTATAAATAATTATTTTTACAAATATATTGCATTATTTTTTTTTGAATAAAATATATTGCATTATTAAAAATGAAAAACATGTTAAAAAAAAGCCCATATCCTAGGGACCTAGGCCCATAAATCTAAATATTCATTTCTTTTTCAAACTCAAACTAATGTACTCAAACTAATCTAATACTCTCACTCTCTCGGTCTCTCTCCCACTCACTCAAACAGAAAAGAAAAAAAAAAACCTAACCCTAGCTAAGTTGAAGACAAATGCTAACGGCTAACCCTAAGCAGTTGACGGCGACGATCGACGGGCACCAAAGATGGAAGACGGCGAGTATGAGACCATGGACTTCACGAGACAATCGGAAACCCAAGCCCAGTCACGACCAGGTTTGTTTCAAATCTAGGTTTTCAATTTTTTTACTGTTGTTTTTGAAATTGTATCTTGTTGTTCGATTATTGTGTTGTTCGGATCTATGCAAGTGAAAACCATGGACTTGTTGTGTTGTTGATTGTTCTTGTTTTCTGATGTTGTTCGATTGATGTTTTTGATGTTGTTGTTGTCGATGTCGGGACTCGGGATTGTCGTCCATTGTTGTTGTGTTGTACTGCTGTCCAACTTACAATCTTTCATGTTTCTGCACAAACCTGTTTACAGATTGTATTTATAGGTGGTGGAATTGGAAGGAGCATGGAGCATATGAAAAACTGTTTTTTTTAATGATGTATTGTTATGGACTTGTGGGATAAAATGGTTGTATTGGATTTGATTTCAAAGTTTTATATTAGATTTCTTTAAAATTAATGTAGGTTATAAAATTGGATTTCTTTGAAATTGTTGGTGGTGGTAAAATTAGATTTCTTCTAAAATTGGTTGATGATGTATGTAAAATTATAAAGGATCTTGAGCTTTTCACGAGTCTGAGACGAGCTCACGAGCCGAGCTCGAACTAGGGTTTTTTGTCACGAGCTCGAGCCGAGCTTCGAAATCCCAAGCTCGTCGAGCTCACGAGCCGAGCCAAGCCGAGCCGAGCCTAGGGGTGCTCGGTCTCGGTTCGTTCGATAAGCACCCCTAGTGATGAGTCTGATGACCCTGATAATTCTTTTTTGGGTTTTTCTCAGTTATACCCATCAGGTATTGGGATTTTCCAGCTGTAGCCATGAATTTTAAAAATTTTCTGTTATACCCATGACGATTTTAAGAATTCTTAACGATAGCCAACAAACATAATAATAGCTAACATGGTTAAGTTGTTAACAACAAACTAACATTAATTTCCATCACCACAACTACCAAATCAACTTAACAAAAGTCCACCACTCCCCCACATTTTTTTGCAAAGTAAACGGTGTTAACGTATGTGACCTATAATTATGTTTTTTGGCTACAGTTAATTTTTTTTACAAACCTCATGAGTATAACAAATAATTTTCAAAATTCGTGGTTACAGGTGGGGAATTCCAATACCTCATGGGTATAATTGAGAAAAAACCTTTTTTTTTTACAATGGTACATGAAGAAAGTTAGTTCAACCTTAAGGAGGTTGCTATTAGGTGAGCCTAGTTAACACAGTCTCTAGCAATCTTCTTACATTGAACAAAATCTAACGAACTAGTTATAAGTAAGAAATCATCCAAGATTAGCTTGATGTCTTGCGCGGCCTTTTGTATGATGTGTAGCCCATCAATTAGGAGTTGGCAGTTCATGTGGAATACACATGAAATGGCTAGTTTGACTCCTTCTCGGGCCCCTTGAAGTAGTGCCAAGGCTTAAGTATGTAGAGCTGATGTTGTCATTACTCTTTCACCTCCATTATAATGTTTTCCATCAAAGTGCATAGTCCTTCCAATAGCCGCACTTACTCTGAATGTCTGCCTGTGTCGTTTCCAGGCCCCATCTGACTTGATTATAGCACCAGCGCCCTCTGGGTTCCTTCCCCTTTCCCGGACTAGTTTGAAGAATCCGTGGTCATTTCTGTTGTCTCGACTTGTCTGCACAAACAGTGGTTGCTGCCCACCTGTTCATTTCATCACGTTAGATGTGAAGGATTCACTCGGGATTGCATGTTGCTTTATTGAAAATGATCTCATTCAGATGAATCCATATGGCCCACATGGTTGCTATGAACCCCACGATTTGTTTATCCGGCTCAATGTTGTTTTTATAGAGATAGTTAAGCATGTCTTGTAACCATTGATGGATAGGGATGTGATGTGAGTTGCTTACTCAGAGACTTAGGCTCCCTATTGCCCACATTCTTTGGCTAATGTTACAGTCTCTGAGGAGATGAGTTGATTCCTCCGTGTGATTCCTGCACAAAGAACACACATTGTTAATCCGCATAGATCTCCGTTGGAGTTCCGCTGTTGTGGCCAATGCTCTGTTGCATATCTTCCAGCACAAAAGTTTCCATTTTGGGAGCAAGTTACTTACCCATAAGTCTTTCCAGAAAGAGCACCCCGGGGTGGTTCTCTATATGGTATTTAGGAAATGGTATCCTGATTTTATTGAGTAGTTACCATCTTGGTTTGGCGCCCACATCAAAGTGTCCTCTTTTTCCTCCGCTAGAAGGTAAGCAGAGAGGATAGAAATGACATCCTTGCAGGTGAAAAACTTCCAAACTGTGGATCTTCGCCATGTCCTTTGGGTAGAGATGAGATCTTCCACTGTCCTTGGTACATCTGGTTCATGTATCCTTTGTGGTTTGATGGAGACACGATATGTACCAGCCCAGATGCTTTCCGTTAGTCGGATCTGGTTTCCATTTCCTACTTGAAATTTCAGACCAAGTTTTAGACGCTGGCTTGCATTAACTCTGTGCCGCCCAGGACGCCGTCGCACAGTTTTTCTCCGTTTGTCCTAGGGTTATTGGATCCTCCTTATATCTAGCCTTGAAGACTTTTGTCACCAACAGTTGTGGATTAGTGTGGATTCGCCATGCTTGTTTGAATAACATGGCAGTGTTGAGTTCATCCACTTTTCGGACTCCTAGCCCTCCTACTTCTTTTGTTGAGTATATCTATATTATATACTTAAGAGGAAGGGAGTTGTGGCGGTGTCCAAGTGAATTAAATCTAGTATATATTTATTGTTATGTAATATATATTAGTGAATGACCATTATACCCCTATCTATACTCTAGGAACATTATGGAATTAGGGTTTGTTGTACATACTATTGACGACTTATATATATATATATATATACCCCTTTACTGAATGAAAGGATACATACACTTCTCATTTTACACAACACGTTATCAGCGCTGCTCTAGGGTTTTTGGTTTGAAAAAAATTAAGTCGTAACTTTCCATTACAATTGATATTCATCTCCATATTCTCTTTCATCATTTTCCTCCATTGTTTTCCATTTCCTCCATTGTCTTCCTTACGGTCAACAACAACAAAAAAAAGAAGGAAAAAAAAAAGGATGAAACCTAAGGGCATTTCCTACAATGACCAAGTTTGGTTAGGTTGGTCACCCTTTTTCCACCTTCTCTCTCCTCCACCTCATATGACCCACCAATTTTAATTTTCCTTTCTTAACAATAACCTATTCATCACACCCTCTCTCCTACTTTAACTTACCCTACCCCATCTTTTTCTCCCTTCATCCTTTTTTCAATTAATAAAATAATTTTATTTAAATGTAATTAACAATAAATAATTATGATTACCTTATTGAATATAATTATTTTAATTAGTGTTGTTATTTATTTTTAATTAGTAAATAAAAATAAATAATTATGATTAACCAATTCAATATACTTTTTTTAATTATTATTGTTACTTAATTTTTTAAAATGTAATTAACAATAAATGATTACAAATACTTTAATCAACAACATACAAAAATTAATTCCATACAATTAATTTTGGTTTTTGCCCAAATTTAACCCAAATATGCTCGGTTAAATCGCATTTTAATGACAAATGAGCCTGTTGTTCTTCAACACTTGCTCTTTTGCAAGTAAATGTTGATATCCACAATTCGATTTTTGTGGTAATGGAAGGTGTCATTTTCTTCACTTCCATTGCCCTGACCAGTATGGCGTGAAGTACTATCATTGAAATCATCACATGGATTAGTGTGGTGTAGATATGTATTTCGTTCATCTGCAACTATCATGTTATGCATAATAATACACGCAGACATAATGTTATGGAGCGTGTTCACATCCCAAGCAAGTGACAGTTTTCTAATAATAGCAAAACGAGCCTATAACACTCCGAATGCTAGTTCCACATCCTTTCTAGCAGCCTCTTGATGATGCGCAAAGATCCTATCTTTTCGAGATTATGGACACGTTATGGACTTAACAAAAGTAGCCCATTTAGGGTAAATTTCACCTGTAAGGTAATAACCCAAATTATATTGATTACAGTTTACTTCAAAATTAACAGGAGGAGCTAAGCCTTCAAAAATATCTTCAAGCACAGAAGATCGATGAAGCACATTAATATCGTTGAGCCTCCCTGGAATTCCGAAAAAAGAATGTCAAATCTACAAGTCTCGGTCTGCTTCAGCTTCAAGCACTAGCGTGGCAACCCCTTATTTGCCATGGTATTGACCTCTCCATCCCACCGGACAATTCTTCCACTCCCAATGCATGCAATCGATGCTGCCAATTATGCCTGGAAACCCACATTCTTTCCCAATTTGAAATAACCTATTCAAGTCGTCATGATTTGGACGTCTCAAATACTCCTCACCGAAGACACGAACAACTACTTCACCTATACATTGATTCAGCTGCAGTAGTTTCACTAATGCGTAAGTACTCATCTGTGGCATCAACAACACACCCATAAGCTAACATTCGAATTGCTGCAGTGGATTTCTGTAGTGGTGATATGCCTAGACGTCCCGAGGCATTCGGCCTCTTGTGGAACCCGTAGTCATTTCCCACGAGTCCATTCATAATACGTTCAAAAACATGTTTTTGCATACGAAACCTCCTTCGAAACAATAACTATTTTGTAGAAACATCTTTGATAGTGACTACACACCCTTTTGATAATGCATGCAATGCATTTATCTTTGACACTGACTACACAACTTTGTAGTAAAGTGTAAATGAGTGAAGGAAAATCATTCAACTTCATTCCATTTAATTAAAATAAAAGCTACAATTCATAATTATAAAACTAAATAAAAAAACAAATAATTAAAACATGAAATTTTTAAACTACATAAAACTTCAAATAATTAAAATACTAACTACAATCCATAATTATAACTACATAAAAATAAATAATTAAAACTTGGAGTTTTCAACAAATTCCCTAGCTTCATCCAAACGAGTTTGCTCCCATGCTGTAAGATTTTCTTTGATGGACAGAAATTGCACCATTTCCCATTTGACATAAAAGGGATATTTTAGAGGTTCGAGAAAAGATCACTAATCTCCAAATGGGATATTTTAGCCAATAGATGGAAGAATCGCTCTTGAATCTATTGCTAAATAAACTATCGAGTTGAGAGAATCACTCTCAAAACTCAACAATCAAATCTGACTAACTCCTAAGAGAATCACTCTAGAAGTCATTAATCATTTTGGCTAGCTTCGACTAAGAGGGTCGGACTCTTAATCTAATAGCCTAGATAACTAATTAAGAGGTTCGGCCTCTTAATCATTCATCTAGCAAGAAGTTTTGTAGCTAGACAACTCCCAAGAACTTCAAACCATACTAGCTTCTAAGCACACAACTTAAAAAATAAAGAAAGATAACACAAGTTTTCAATTCATTTTCATTCATCAAATTCTGATTTTTACATTGTCTATTACAAGCTATATATAGAGAAAGTAAACTAGATATATCTAAGGGAAATAATAAACAACTAAAAGATCTAAGCTAAACAAAGCAAAAGCTGTCCAAAATAATGCAATATCTATCATGAACAATCAGCCTTCCATGCCCACTTGCACCCACTTGCATCAAGCTTCATCAACTTGCACCCACTTGCACCAAGCATGCTTCACCTAGCTCTCATGATTCACCCAAGCTACAACAAAGGTAGCATGACACCAAGCAAGGCTATTTAGATGACCAAGCAAAGCTACTCTTCCCACTTGCAAGCAATAACCAAAAGCCCACAAGCCAACTTGCAATACCACAATTACGTAGGAGCTGGGCAGGGGGAACTCGCGACTCGCGAGTTTTGGTCGCAACTCGCGACCCTCTGGGTCCCCTGGGCTCGCACCTCGCGACCTAGGATCGCACCTCGTGACTTTCTACTGGTTCGTTTGTGCAAATTTGCTCCATAGTTCACCTAATTGCATTTTTAAGCTACTTATTACAAGCTCTACTTTAACTAATGCTAATTAGTACAAAGACAAACAATAACTTAAAGAATTAATCTAAATAGTAGAAAATACATCATTGAAATTGCTAATCATGCTACTACAATTCTATTACAAAAGTACTACTACTAATCACCATTCTTTGGCACACTTAATCTTGTTCACACTCTCTTTCTTAAAAAAAATTGTCCTTAATTTTAAAACTTAAATCGAGGATGGTCCATGTCGAACAAGGCTAATTGATACCAAATGGAACATATTGAAATCGAGGAACAAGTTCCAAGATCAATTATGCTTACGAATTCATCTACGAACAAGCTAAAAAACACACAATTTTGTAGCTCACTTTGTGGACAAACTCGTATTGTCTAAACTAAATGAAAAGAATCACTCTTAACACTCAATTTAGGCTAAAACTACTATAAATACAAGAAAGCTCCAAAACTCCATTCAGAACAATCTTATATCTCTAAATTAAGATTTAAAAGAATATAATCACTCTTAAGACTTAATTTAGGGGTAACAAAATCGGTAGCCGGTAATTAGGCTACACTAAAACTAAAACAAAAGCAAAATAAAAGGGATATTTTAGAGATTCGAGAAAAGATCACTAATCTCCAAATGGGATATTTTAGCCAATAGATGGAAGAATCGCTCTTGAATCTATTGCTAAATAAAATATCGAGTTAAGAGAATCGCTCTCAAAACTCAACAATCAAATCTGACTAACTCCTAAGAGAATCACTCTAGAAGTCATTAATCAGTTCGGCTAGCTTCGACTAAGAGGGTCGGACTCTTAATCTAAATATCTAATAGCCTAGACAACTAATTAAGAGGTTCGGCCTCTTAATCATTCATCTAACATGAAGTCTTGTAGCTAGACAACTCCCAAGAACTTCAAACCATACTAGCTTCTAAGCACACTGTTAGTTCAATGTATACTCAAGAAGGGGGGTTTGAATTGAGTATGTGTGTTCTTTCAATCGTTTTCAAGGTTTGTTTTTCTTTTTGTGAGAACAACGATAGAACAATAAATAAAGAGTAGGGACACAAAGATTTAACGAGGTTCGGCTTCTAAACAAGCCTACGTCCTCCACTCTCTCACTAATATTATTAATCAACTCAGAATAATAACAAGGTTACACACTCAATTAAATTCTACAACTATGTAACACTTAATTCCCCAACTGTTAACTCTAACAGTTCACTCAATGTTCACAGAACACTCCCCAACCACTTCCCACTAAGTGGTTCAAATAATACAAACTTAAATCTCCGTAAGTTTTTCTTTAAAAGATGGATATGGAGATAGTTTTGCACTTAGGATAGACTCTCATAAAATATTCCTTGGTTTTCTTTAGAGAGAAAAAGTCTTCTAGGGTTTTTTGCAAAGATTGTTTATATAGACAAGAAAAAAAACCGTCCTCTAGAAGTGTGCTTGGAGACTTGCCTAATTTGCACAAACCAGCCATGCTGACACAAGTAGAAAGGTATCTATTTCAGACCTTTGTCTCCTTCCACTACATGTAGTGGAAAGTACACTAAAGTCCAAACAAGTACATTTCAAGGCTGATTTTGTAGATCAATTTGGCAGAGTTCCAAAGTACAAGTGATCCAAATTTTTCAAATAAATTTTCAAAAATAATTTTGAACACCAAAATTTGTACGGATCACGTGCGTAATACTGAGGTCTGTTCCCACAATGGTCTCAGTACTACTAAGTCTACATCTGGTAAAGGGAACTATTCCAAGCTTGTTTTGTGCCTGTTCTCAGCTTGTTCTTGGCCTGTTCTCTTTACTGGATGTAAACTTAAAGTCTTTTTCTCTTTACTTAAAAAACACTAAGAATACTTTCCTAAGCCTATTTTACAAGAAGATTCTAGAAATATAAAAATAAAAAGCTCCAAGCTCTTGGCTTCTGATCTTCAAGTATCTCAAGGCCTTCATGCTTGCCTTGATGAGTCCTCACTTGATTCAACCTGTTCATATACAAATACACATAGACATCAAGTATAGAGGATTGGTTTGTCATCATTCAAATCAAACATGGTTCAACACACACAGCTTAAAAACTAAAGAAAGATAACACAAGTTTTCAATTCATTTTCATTCATCAAATTCTGATTTTTACATTGTCTATTACAAGCTATATATAGAGAAAGTAAACTAGATATTTCTAAGGGAAATAATAAACAACTAAAAGATCTAAGCTAAACAAAGCAAAAGCTGTCCAAAATAATGCAATATCTATCATGAACAATCAGCCTTCCATGCCCACTTGCACCCACTTGCATCAAGCTTCATCAACTTGCACCCACTTGCACCAAGCATGCTTCACCTAGCTCTCATGATTCACCCAAGCTACAACCAAGGTAGCATGACACCAAGCAAGGCTATTTAGATGACCAAGCAAAGCTACTCTTCCCACTTGCAAGCAATAACCAAAAGCCCACAAGCCAACTTACAACACCATAATTACGTAGGAGCTGGGCAGGGGGAACTCGCAACTCGTGAGTTTTGGTCTTGACTCGCACCTCGTGACTTTCTACTAGTTCGTTTGTGCAAATTTTCTCCATAGTTCACTTAATTGCATTTTGAAGCTACTTATTACAAGATGTACTTTAACTAATGCTAATTAGTACAAAAATAAACTATAACTTTTAAGCAAATACATCATTGAAATTGCTAATCATGCTACTACAATTCTATTACAAAAGTACTACTACTAATCACCATTCTTTGGCACACTTAATCTGGTTCAACTCAAACCCACATGAAATCAAGCCATTACTTACTAACCAAAGTCCCAAATATAACAACTATCAATACTACTAAGATAGTCCAACAAACACTAAACCAACACGAGAGTCCATAATCCATATTACAACGCTAACTAATTAACCACAACCACCAAAGTCCATATACAAAACTGTAAAGCTAAAAGTAAATCTATATCTATTACAAAGGAATAGATCCATATGTCTCTCGCACACAATCCCAGCCCACACAAATAGACAACTACTCGTCATCATTACCTGAAAAATAGGTCACCATCAATGGCGAGTAACTAGGCTGTTCAACCTAAATGTGGGACTTAAGCCACAGACACAACATACAATATCATCAAATAAGATAATAAACAATCAATACAAAAGATCAATTACCACAAATCGAATATCATCACATAATAACGTATGTACCTGGCGTCCAACGCAGCGGATCAAACATACACGACTCAATATTCATGAAAACCGAGACAAAAACTGAAACTTAATCGAAAAACCAAATTTAAAATCGAAAACCGAATTCGAAATCAAACCGAAAACAAAACCGAAGAATGGAGAGTCCAAACCGACAGTCTAGTCTTAGCTCATTGGTCAACCTACGCGTTTTCCAACTTTTCTAATAGATGCCGGGACGAACCAATGAGTCCTTCCCGTAGCACTCCAATGCGAGTACTATGTCTAAGTAATGGCCACGACTCCAAAGTTAGCAACCAATACGTCACCAACTTAGACGACAACACACCCTAGGATCACCTCACAAATATCGAACACAGGGCAACGGCTACAACTAGCCAATGCGTTACTAAGATAAGCGACTTAAAAATACGAAAATTCCAACATGATAGTAAAAGATCAATACTCAATACTTATCGAATCGAAGATCTTTCGAAATAACCGAACTTAAAGAAAATTCAAGAAACAAACTAAACCATTCAAAAATTCCAAGATTTACGACAGAATTCAAGATTTCATCAAGATTCCTCAAGAGCAACCAAGATTCATCAAGATTTATCAAGAAAACCAAGATTCATCAAGATTTCAAGAAAACAATTAAAATCAAATATAAACTTTAAGAAAAGACTATTTCGAAATCAACTCATCAAATAATCATTATTTAAAACCATCAGATAATAATCAAGATACCAGCGGAAGATAGGGCACTAGACGAGGGTGCATCTAAACAAAGTTAAACAAATAATAAGGTTCGACACAATCAGAACTAAAAATGGAAACTATGGAATTAAAATTAATAATTAATTAGTCGTCCCTGACGACACTAAAATTCAAAATACATAAGATAAATGAAATTCTAAATCCGAAGGTACAACCACCTCTACATTATTCCACTAGGACTAGATAAGAGCAACACTACTCGTGAAAGACTATGAAGCGAGTAGTTTTCCTACAACCTACATTATTATAGTCATCCAATAATACTAACGAAACGGGGAAGGATATACACTCAATCCTCACTCTCCCAGCCCATAACATGGTCACGATGCGACAATTACTAGGCATCTAAAAAAAATTAATAACTTCACTGTAAGTGGCGAGTAACTAACAGTTCTCAACAACATAAAAATACACAGTTTAGAATAATAAACAAGATCACCCAAAATCATATTAACAATCAATTATTCACATTTCAGACATTCATCACAATAACATTTACCTGTCTTTCTCTATACTCACCTGCAACTTTAGTTAATAAAATAATATTTCACCACTTAATCATCCAAATCACATTAATTACCACTGTACCACCCCTAAAGTACGTTAAGTAGTTACCTAAAATATGGACTTACACTACTAACTTTAAACACAACAACAATTAATTGTACATGGAATAATCGCTAGTGGTATCCCGCAGTACCACTTCCGCCCTAAGGTTTGTCAGGAAAACCCTCAGTCGATCCTGTAGCTGACTGGCCTGGTCTAAGAATGGCCAAACTCCCGGTGCCAGACGGATGCCCAAAATATGGACTTAGCCCTCCGGAACTCCCGGACGACAACAATTAACCCAGGTAAAATATTGTTCTCAGATCCCGCAGTCCAAGAATAAAAACGGATCTAACCAATTGGATCCCGCAGTCCAATGGCCCCAACTAACAATTAAACGACTCAACAGGTTTGATTACTAAGAATAATATCCACTCAAAAATAAAATTATTATTTTACTTACTAATCAATTCATTAAGATTAATCAATTAGGACGCATACTAACTTATTATAGAAAATTCCAAATTAAACCAAACTTGAACCCAAACAATTCCTATTGATTAACAATTATTAAAACAATAAATTAGGATCAAAATACATGACAAAACACTAAATCTAACCTATTAAAACTTTCTGTCCAGAATTAATTAAACTCCAAAAATAATTATTCAAACAAATCCAAAACTAGTCAAACTTGTTCAATTAATTCTAAAACTTAACATTGACATAACCAAGCATCATATAAGCATAAATAAAAAATAAAAATATGCTGGAAAATAATCTAAAATACATGGCAAGCAGGTATAAAAATTCCAGAATTAATACAAAAATTCCAACACAAGGCATAACTAAAAATTCAACAATCAAGCATAATCAACTCCAAAAATTACGAAAAAATTTAAACTAAACCAGAATAAATCATGGACATAATATAATAAAAAATTTGGCAGAAATTCGAATGAAAATCGGTCGAAAAGAAATTAAATCAGTTAATTAAAATAATTAATTTACAACTCAAAATTACATAGATTAATATTACAAATTAATATCCAAAAATTTTAACTTCAAAATTTCATGAATAATCAGTATAATAATCCATATAATCACACGAAAAAAATATCATGGAAGAATTAATACAATAGATTTTACTATAACTATTAAAACAATTAAATTTGCACATAAAATTCTAAAATTAAACATGTACGAAAAATTACTCAAAAATATACTGTAAAATATCATGATATACAAGAAAATGATGAATAAAATAAATGAAAAAGTTTCATAATTTTCGAAATAAAAATCCGAATTAAACGTAATTGTTCTAGTTAATTTTAATTAATTCCTTACATGGATTAAACCTTAAATTTACCATCTTAAACTATGTGATTTCTATGATGGAGATAGTGTTAGTTACCTTGAAAAATTCTAGATGAATAACACAAGGCTTGCTCGAAAATATGGCTTCAAATGCACCCAAAAATTACCCAAGCTTAGCTTTCAAAATTATTAAGTGTTTGAAAAGTTAAAAAAAAAATATTGAGAGATGAATTTTTGAAGTAATGATGAATGGAGAATGATAAACTTATAGCCCTTGTGGGTCCTATAATAACCGGCCAAGAGGAACAAGAAAAGGGAAGCAAATAAAATAATTTTATTCATTAGGAAGATAATTACAAAAATCTCAAAATCCCAAATCCTTGGCTCCTTGCCAACTATAAGGGATATGATCAAATCAAATAAAATGAGAAAAAAAAATCCCTCTAGAAACCTCCTAAAAACCGGCCAAGGCTTGTGATTTTTCACAAGTTTTGGGTCGGCCCAAATAATACATGAGTTCGGGCTTACAACATCCAATTTGCGATTAAATTAATTAATTACGATTAAAAGTAAAAATAAATAAAAATATATATACATACTTTATAAAATTCACGGAAAATAATAAAATAATAAATAATAAATTTTAACTTATCCAAATCATAAAATAATAGGGTTTTACAATATATTTATAAATTAATTATTTGCGTTAAAATTAAATACAAATATATATATATATATATATACACACGCATATTTTATTATTTTAAATATGAAAAATAAATATAGGGCTAATAAAAGAAAATAATTACTCAAATAAATAAATAAATAAAGGCACACACAATTCACGAAAAATTAAGCACAAAAAAATTAAGGGCATTACACAAGAACTTAAAGAAATCATCAAGAACTCATTCATCATCATCATGCACGCATCATATCATCATCAACATGAAATTAATTCAACAAATTCAATAATATAATTAAATCTAATTATTCATAATATTATTAATCTAATTATTAATATTAACATTTAACTATAAAATCATACATGTAAATGACAACGAAAATCATATACTCATACTACATATCAGATCACTCGCATAATCCATGGCAAAAACAGGTATAGTTCATCATTTTATTTAAATCAATCCTATATTAATCTATGTGATCTTAATTACCAAATTTAGATTAAACATCTAGTTATTTGGATTAACCGCAAGATCGATAATCAAACGATGAACTAATCAACTAACAACGATGCACGGACACCCAATCACACGGCCAACACAAGTAGCACGACACCACGAGCAGCACCAACACGCAAGGCTCAACAACACGGCCACCGCACGACCACCAACGCAACACGCACGCCCAGCCTTGTCGACCACCGCGAACTACCACGAACACTATTGTGCACCATCGTGGACAACAGCAACCACCACGAGCACCACAACCACCCTCGACCACGCACGAAGACCACATGAACACGATCAACCCACGAACAAACCAACCCGGAAACAACCCGAACCAATGATCTTGAATGATTTTATTAAAGATTATGAAACTACACTAGAAATGTAGTTTAATGGTATAAGAATCTTGAAATTTGAAGTGGAAAAGGTTGATGAATTTTCTATGGAGAAAATGGGTCTTTAATGGAGTAAGTAGTGATTGTGAGAGATGATGATTAGAGTGTTTAAGTGTAGTAAGGATGATTACAAGTAAATGAATTAGTACTAACCAATCTTTAAGTGACCACCTATATATAGAAAAGTGGACAATAGAAGGAGCCCAATCATGGGTATTAATCCCATGATAGCCGGGCATAGGAGGGTTAATGAGCTAATTGGGCCAATTAATTCTAACTTAATAAAATCTAAGCTCAAAAATTAAATCACAAAATTAAATAATCCAAAAATAAATCAAAGACATAGAATATAATATAAAAATAAATTATAAATCACACTAAAAAACCAGGGATATTACAATATTTGTCCAAGTTTAACAAGTTTTTACCAGGTTTACAAATATGTTTTCAGGTTCAACAATATATGCCCAGATTTAACAATATGTGTCCAGGTTTAACAATATGTTTCCGGGTTAAACAACTTTTTACCAGATTTACAAATTTGTGTCCAGGTCCGATAATATGTGTTCAGGTTCAATATTATATGTCCAGATTTAACAATACATGTCCAGGTTTAACAATATGTGTCCAATTTTAACAAGTTTATACCAGGTTTACAAATTTGTGTCCATGTTCAACAAGATGTGTCCAGGTTCAATAATATATGTCCAGATTTAACAATATGTGTCTAGGTCCAACAATATGTGTCCATGTTTACAAATATGTTTCCAGGGTTACAAATTTGTGTCCAAGTTAAACACATATGTGTCCAGTTTCAACAATATATGTCCAAGTCCAGTGGACTGTTCTAACAGGAACGTTACTGTCAGACCGGTGTGACACAATACCTTCTCTTTATATTAATGTCCTGGAATGAAATTAAATCATCGGTTATTAATGATCACGCTTAAGCGTAGTAAACCAATAGGTCCTCATAAAAATATTTTTAAATAATAATAATAATAATAATAATAATAATAATAATAATAATAATAATAATAATAATAATTAGCAATGGTAAATTCGAGAAAATGATGGATTTAAATAATGAATCTTCTAAGGAATATTATGTCCAGTAAAATCTATATGTACTATGATGATATGAAACGCCTCCAAAAGAGTATAAGGTGTCCAACAATATTAACATGTATCAAGATTGTAATTAATATTCCAGCATAGTATAAGTTATTATTGAGTCAAATATTAGTTGATTGTCTTGCCAAATGCCAATTATAGAAAGAAACACATGTTAATGTTCTTATATCATATCATATTCATGGCTATGCATAAATAAATCTCATAAGTGATCACTAGTAGAATTGGAAAATTGATCATATATATAGTTTAAATTTGAAAATGTGACTGGAAGTGATAATAATATTAGGTCATCCGGGTTTAATTATTATCCGTTATAAAAACCTGAAGTTTCATTTGACATGAAAATAATTTATTAAATTATTTATAATATTCCGGGCATTTTAAAAATAATTTTCTTATTTTTCACAAAATTAAATAAATTTTAATAATTATTTACTTAATTATATAAATTATTTATTTTCCGAAAACTAACGAAAAATTGAGAAAAGACCACGATAAACGAATATCAGAAACAAATTATGTGCAAGATACTAGTCTACTTGTGCGCCCCAGCGAACACGTCGTGCGCTGCACACAAGAAAACACCATTTGTGCATCCCGGCACACAGGTCGTGCGCCCAGGCGCATAAGTGCATGGATTTATTTGGACTTCGAGTTCTATAAATAGGTCCAATTCTATTGAGCAAAGGGCACCTATTTTCACCCTTGAATTCTTGACACCAATTCTCCTCACGCTCTTTTAATTCCCAGTTCACAATATCGAAACTCTGCCAAAATCACTCCTCAATCAAAATAAAAAATATATAAAAAAAAGCACAAAAACACTTTAAACATCTTTGGAGTCGTCGTTTGATGGTTTGCACGCAAGGTATCTAATATGAGGCCATCGCTGACTTAATTCCAGCTTTTTATTTTTGTTATTTAAATCCAATTCTATTGTTAGTTCATTCTGTATTTTTTTTTAAAATTTTTCGTTCCCTTGTACCCTTGTAATAACCTCAAAAAGGATCTACAAAATGTGAATCTGGATTAATTAGAAACATTTTTTAGGTTTATTTATTTGATTTATTGTCTTTAATCACGTAGACTTAGATTTTATATATTTTTAGTTTTAGTTTTAGGTTTAATAAAAGATCGAAAAATGTGCAAATCACTTTAAATAAGATTAGATCTAGACCAACCGGCTTTAGATTTCAAAATTGATTAAATCAACGTGATCGCCTAAAAATTGGGTTCATTTGTGCATTTAAACAAATAAAACTCGCCTCGTAATTTCTATGTGTCATTAGGCATTCTAATATGGAAATATGAATGTTATTCGTTTTAATAAATTTGAAATCACAAATGAGATCAAGTAAATTAAAGACCGCTAGATGCGGGAGGGGGGGCTTTGTGACCCACTTAGTCCTTACCTTCATCCCCAAACCCATAATTATTGGTGATCGACCTATTCAATGGAGTCATTACGGTCTTCAGACCATATGATTAATCTGGTTCTGTATATCCCTAAATAAGGCACGATGACAACTTCTTTAAATGAGTATCTATACTCAATCCCCAAAGCCAAAGCATACTCACCCTATGCTTGGAGGACGTCCGATGCTAGAATACGAAACATCTCAAGTACTTAGGACTGGACACCTTCGACAAGGTATACCACATCGGTATTATTCCGATGACTCTGAAATAAGTGTTAAAATAAGTATAAGTGTAGACACCTACATTTGTCATAAAAACAGGCCGATGACTATCGTATACCATGTTGTTATTATTAGTCCGATGACTCTAAAATAAGTGTTAAAATAAGTGTTTTAAATTGCTCAAAATAAATGACCTCTAAAGTGCAAGGACCTTAAGTCCCGATAATCTCCTCTCGGAAGTTGAAAAAGCGATAGGAGTATTAAAATTATTTATAATGTTCCAAGCATTTTAAAAATAATTTTCTTATTTTTTTCTCAAAATTAAAATAATTTAATTATGAAAATTATTTATTTTCTAGAAATTAACGAAAAAACGAGAAAAGGCAACGAGAAATGAATATAAAAAACAAATCATGTGAAATTATATTAACGTGCTTGTGTGCCACAGCACACAGGTCGTGTACCCCAGCGCACACGTTGTGCGCCCCGACGCACAAGAAACGTCACTTGTGCGCCGCCCAACGCACAGTCGTGAGCTATGGCGCACAAACGGCTTTCTTTGTGCGCTAGCGCACAAGCCGTGCACCTAGACGCACAAGTTCACGGATACCTGATTTGAGCACTATAAAAAGGTTAACTTCAATTGAGCAAAGCGACCAATTCTCATTCTCAAATCTACTAATACCCTTGAATTCCCGACACAAATCGTCCTCTCGTTTTGACACCGAAACTCTGTCAAAATCATTCCTCAAAAATAAAATAAAAAAATCCTAAAAAACACTTTGAACACCTTCAGTGCCGTCGTTTGACAGTTTACACGCAAGGTATCTAATATGAGTGCCACCGACGACTTAATTCCCATTTTTTTCCTGTTATTTAATTTCCATTTGTATTGTTCAATTTTTGCCTTGAATAATACAACCTTTCACCAATTTGCAAAGAATAATACAACCTTTTGATTATTCGTGAATAATACAACCTTGTACACAAATTTGCAACGAATGATACAAAACCTGTTTTTAACTTATAAAACAGGTTTTTGGGACACGTGTCATCATTTGATTGGTTGTTGCAATTTTTTTTTAAAAAAAAGAAAAAAAGGAAAAATTAAAAAAAAAATTAAAAAAAAATCAGAAATAAGGGGATGGGCTCTGGGCGGGGGATGGGTGGAGGGAGGGCGGTGGGTGGAAATGGACGGGGGAGGGGGTTGGCTGGGGTCGAATAGCGCCAGGGGAGGGGCGAGGGTGGTCGGAATTGGGTGGGGATGTCGTTGGGAGGGGTGGTTGGAGGTCGGAGGGAGGTTTTCGGGGTTGGGGTGGCTGTGGTGGTTTCGAGGGGTGGGGGATCTCGAGGTGGGGGTTTCGGGGGTTGGGGAGGGTGGGGGTGGGGGTTTCGGGGGTTGGGGAGGGTGGGGGTGGGGGTTTCGAGGGTGGGCGGTTTCAGGGGAGGGGGAATCGGGGATGGGGGCGAGTCAGGGAGGGAGAATCAGGGGTGGGGGGGGCCGAGTCAGGGAGGGGGAATCAGGGGTGGGGGGGTCGAGTCAGGGAGGGGGAATTGGGGGTGGGGGCGAGTCGGGGAGGGGGAATTGGGGGTGGGGGCGTGTCAGGGAGGGGGAATTGGGGGTGAGGGTGGTTGCAGAGTGGTGGTGGCGGTGGAGGAGTGGGTGGGGGTGGGGGTGGGGGTGGGGGGCTGGTGGTTTGGTTTAGGGTTTAGGTTTTTTTTTTATTTTTTTATTTTCTGATTTTAAAAAAATAAAAAATAAAAAAAATAATAATTTTAACCTGGATAACAGTTAGCAGGTCATTTGTATCATTCATTGCAAATATGTGTACAAGGTTGTATTATTCTTTACAAAAAAAAAGGTTGTATTATTCTTTGCAAATTGGTGAAAGGTTGTATTATTCAAGGCAAAAAATCCATTTTATTTTCCTTCCTCGTACTCATGTAATCATCCCAAAAATAGTGAAATCACTTATCGCTCTCCATCACCTAGAATTAAAACAATACAGATTAAATAAAGGATCGACAAAATGTAGAATTCGGATTAATTAGAGACCTTTAATTTCCTTAGCTTTATTTATTTATTATTTTGCTTGATTTATTTGCATTAATCACCTAGATTTAGGATTTAGTTTTACTTGTAGTTTTAGGTTTAATAAAAGACCGGGACAATGTGCACATCACTTTAAATAAGATTCCTAGACAAACCGGTTTATAAAGTTAAAATAAATGAAAAAATATTGCATAAATTTGATGTCATTAATGCTCAACTTTTCTCAAAATTTTATTTAAATGACACATATATAAATTTCCTATTTAAAAATATATTTTAGTCAAAAAATTCAGCCATTTCTCAATGCAAATTTGCATTTTTTATAGATATAAAAAAACTCCCATTCAAATTTGTACAATAATGATGAAAATGATAATAATTAAAATCAATTAATAATAGCAATGAAATATAATAATTATAACCATAAAATTTCACCATACAGAGATTACGAAAAAGTCATACAAGGGGATGTGAACATATAAAAAAAGGGAAATTCCCAGTGGTATACCCGAACTTTTTCGAAATCTCACTGATATACCTGAGATTTTTTTAATCCCAATGGTGTACCTAATGTTAAACATAATTCCCAAAAGTAACCTTTTTGGTTAAAAATCGTTAAAAACACTAACCATGGTTAATAAATTGAAAAAAAAATAAAAACAAATAAATAAATAAAGGAAAAACAGCCGCAAATTGGGGGCAATCGGATAATTTTTTGCAAAATCCGACCTCAAAACGGAGTCCTTAAGGGTAAAAAAGACCCATAAAACCTTGACCGACTATTTTTTCACATAAATCAATGCGCGTAAAACGAGGCGAATCGGAAACGCAAATTGGGGGCAATCGGATCATTTTTTGTTAAATCTAACCTCAAATCGGAGCCCTTAAGGATAAAAATGACCCGTAGAATCTTGAGCGGACTATTTTTTTACGTAGATCAATGCGCGCAAAATGAGGCGAATTGGGAACGCAAATTGGGGACAATCGGATCATTTTTTTGCAAAATCCGACCACAAATCGGATCCCTCAAGGATAAAAATGACCCGTAAAACCTTGAGCGGACTATTTTTTTACGTAGATCAATGCGTGCAAAACGAGGCAAATCGGGAATGCAAATTGGGGGCAATCGGATCATTTTTTGCAAAATCCGACCTCAAATCGGATCCCTTAAGGATAAAAATGACCCGTAAAACCATAAGCGGAATTTTTTTTTCAGGTAGATCAATGCGCGCATCTCGATGCGAATCAGAAACACAAATTGGGGGCACTCTGATCATTTTTTGCAAAAACCCATTAATTTAATATATTATTAGTTTTAAATTATATTTTTTTTAAAGAAAATTAAAAAAATTGTTAACCAAAGTTAAATCTAACCTTAAAATAGGTATATTCCATTACATTTAACGGAATATACCTTCTAAATGTAACGGATGAGAATTAGACATAATTTCAGGTATACCACTGGGATTAAAATAAACTCGAGTATACCAGTGGGATTTCGAAAAAGCTCAGGTATACCAATGGGAATTTCCCTAAAAAAAATGGGTATAAAATACTTCCTCCAAAAATGCAACAATTGATCCAACTTTTGCCATTTTAAGTTCTAACACATTACTTGCAACAAATATTTTTTTACTATATTTAGTGAAAAAATTACCCATGTGAAGCTTTTTTTTAACTTTGCTTTTGTTGTGGGCCCACTTAATTATTAATTTTTCACTTTATCTCTCTATTTAAATTCATTTTTGCTTAGGAGTCCGTATCACATGCTTATGTAGCGAGTATTGCAATACGAAGGTAGTATATCTTTTATACCCTAATTTTTAAGAAAAAATCTTATAAAATGTAAAGTGATAGAAGTAATTTTTTTAATAAATATAGTTAAATTTTACGTAATTTGAGATGCTTTGATAGGACTTCAACATCAACAAATAATAGCAATCAATAAGAATGGACAATATATTTGATAGACACCAATAATTGACACACTACTTTTTGTTTATTTCTTTTTGGAGGAGAGATAGTTGACATTCAATAAATTTACGGACAAGAAAATTCCAACAAAATGAGAGGAAAAAAAACAGCCACATAAACTGGGCCATTCAGATATACAGGAAAACCCCAATCAAGTCCCTGTAAACCAACACAATATACTGGCCTCCAAATTGCTATTATCAGGTGCTGAATTACTGACTGGTCTATTCACAATTTCAGACCATATTATGTCAATAAAAAACTTCACTTTGATAGATTAGAACATAACCCAATCATCCTTTCTGGTAAAATTAGAAGTAAACAAGAAACAGAAACATTGTATTGTAATCATGTAATGTAGCAGCAAAATTAAAACTCTTTATTTTGTGGATTACCTATATGGCCATCTCCAATAGTAAGATTGACAATACAGCACAGTACAGCACATCATAAATCGATAATAAATGATCATCATTTTATGCTGCTACTGGGGAAATCAAACTGAAAAAACAGATTCCCAGCAAACAACTCAAACAATGGGAACACCAAAATGCCAAAACTACCAAAAATGAGAATAACCCGTAAATAGCGCTACTACTGTTACAATGATGCCGAGAAGCCAAGCCAAGCCACATTGCTCACTTGAAGTCGGGCTTCTCTGGGTATGTGCAGCCGGACCTTTGGATAACCACATTTGCAGCATAGTTGCCGGCCTTGACACAATCCTCTATAGCTTTCCCTTCAAGCAACTGGGACAAGAATCCTCCAACAAAAGCATCACCTGTACAAGATTTCAAATATCATGATAAATTCATAATATAATGTGCATAAACAAACTTAATTGAAGTGGGGAAAAAAAAAGGATGGGCCCATATGTCGAGCATTCAAGTAGAGCATACCTGCTCCGTTAGTATCAACCAATTTTTCTTTGGGCAGCACAGCTACAGGGAATGTCGTCACTTTACCATCCTCGGCAACAACAACAGGATCAGCACCTTGAGTAATCACAGTGATTCTCTTGTGTGTTCCTGAAGCCTTGGGCCACCGTGAAATCTTTATGGCGATTTCCTCCACATTTTCAGTCTAATAGGAACTAAGTCTAATCAGATATACTGGTTATAAACTTGTAACACACTGTAAAAAACACACATAAGAACGAAACTTTACCTCCCAACCATGAGCCTTTGAAAAGGCTCTTGCTTCTGTTTCATTACCAAAAACATAATCCATGTATCTAAGCACGTAAAAAAAAAAACATTATCAGTAAACTTCATTTAAATTTATTTATTTTTTCAGGCAATTCCATTACAAAGAAAAACAGGAATAAGAGACTAACGGCAAAGCTTTCTCCTGAGGTTCCTTGAAGAATTCACAGATGAATGGAGCAGACAGATTCATCATGAAACACTGCACATAAAGCATAATCTCCCATCAGAAACTATTCAAAGATGAACATTGAAGTTATTGTATATGCCAACTTTACCTTGTCATTTGCAGCTGCATGTTCAGCCACGAGTTGGATGGTTTCTGGAGACACGGTAAGGAAAAACCCAGCAATGTAGTAGAACTTGGCTTTCTCAACTATCAAAATACATCGTCATACAAGCAAGTCAGTTTTAAATCAAGGCAAATTGAACATATTGGGTGGGGGTGGGGAATACTTCAGGAAATGCAGGCAGCAAAATACCCAATGCCCAGTTTTCAGGCTTCTTCAAATGGTCAACCTTGTAGCAGTTGGCAGCAGATAGATTAGCAACTAATGACCTGCATGAATAACCAGGGAGCAGGTTTACAGTTAACCACCAGAAAATAAGTAGTACTTTTTAACACACAAGAAGCAACTTAATTCTGCAAAAATATAGCACTGATTAAATGTATGGTAAATGACATAAACATTGAACCAGTTTCAACCATGTTTATGTTACACATAAGCAGGACATTAATTTAATTAAAATTGGTAATTGATGCATGCTGCTGAATTTAAGAATTTTTATTGTAACAATCCAGTTCTGACAGTCCTTGTTAGGTGAATAAGCTGATTCATGCCGCTGAATTATCAAATCTTATTTGTATTGATTACAATTAAGCAAGATTACAACCCCAGTACAATAAGCCAAAGCTCATGAAATCTGAATGCTTAAGATCATGAACGATTATATATTTAAATATGAATAAAAACACAAACACAATAGAGATGATCATTTGTGGGCTTGGGCAGGTAACGGGCCTGGCTTGACATATATTTTTTGTCCAATGGGCCTTAAATCCTTAGTCCAAGCCCTTTTATGCAAACTTAACACATTGTCCATACCCACCCTTTTAAAGGGACCTTTTAAATGGACGGGGAGACGGGCTTGCCCATGGGCCTAAAAATTGTTTTGTGCAAATTCTAGATTACTATCACCAATATATAGGGTAGATCATGATTTTGGGTTAAATACACATAAAGTTTGATATCACAATGTAGAGCAAATAAAAAGTTGAAATTTCAAAAATTGTATTAACAAATACGGAGTATATTATAGGGTGTCCAATTATAAATAGATTTTAGTTTTAACTTTGGCTATAAAATATTTGAAATGTACATCCATCACTCCTTCAAGTCCTTAAACAATCCTTAAAACATACTATAGCAAAGCAAAACTCCAGGATTAGAAAGGAAGAAACATACAGTGAACATGGAATCTTAATATTAAAAACAATAACAAAATCAAGGCCTTAGCAAAAAAACCACAGTTTCAATTGGATATTTGCATGACACAATAATTTATCTCCGATATGGTCATCCATTTTCTTCATGTGCGAACTTTTTTCATCCAAGTCATCTTTAGTCTCACTCTATCTCTCTTGAACATCTTACCATCCCAACCCTCCATTCTTCATCATGGATGCTTCTTTCAGTGCTCATGTCACAAGTCCAAACTAATGGAACCAATTTTTCCTTATCTTCCAAAACATCATCTCTTTTCTTATTCTATATCTCAAGCTAATCCAATATAACCTCAACATATGCATCAATGCTATATACACCTTAATATGCTCCTTACCTACCCAACAATCTAAACAATAGCATAAGAAATTTTGTAGGCAACAAAAGATTCTACAATTTTCAAATATCTCACACTAGTAGGTTGTTATGATACAAAAATCTTCTAAAACTATAGAATAAAGAAAAATGAAAGCTTCAATTCTAATTACACTTACTCCCTAATTGGGATCCATAACATATTAACAAAAGGAATAGCAATGGGTTTCTTTGATTTTATGTGGGTTATCCCATATAGATATCCCCATGTATCAATCTTTACAAAAGATTAGGCCCTTTACTCGCATTAGTTGTCATGATCAATCCCTTAATCTATGACATTGTAGCAAACCAACCATTGAAATAATTAATGAAACCTTATCTCATGGAATTAAAAATGTAAAGTTCCCTTGCTTTTCAAAACCATAATTGCAAAGCAACAGAAATAGTAAAAAATAGTACACTGGTAGCATGTCAAACAATTCAGCTTAGCTTAGCTCTAAATAACTGGATTTTTTTCCACCATTGAAAACCATGGAGAATACACATACAATGTTCCATCTAGTTGTAAGTAGATGGTAGCTTGGTTGGTCAACTTTGGACTAAGCAAGAATCAAAGTTATTCATAGGAATTTTTAATAGCAAGGGGTTACAATGAAGGACGGCAGATAAAACTCATTTACCAAAAGAACAGAGCATCAAAGCCATAGGAAAAGCTAATAAAACATTCATCAAATAAAATTAAAGATTGAGACTGACCTTTCACCATCAACAACACATACAGCACAAGTACCAGTCGGTGAAGATTCATGTTCATAATACTGAGCCTGTTAAATGAAATGACATAGTAGGTGTTATAGAATATAGTGAATTCTCATCTGAAAATCGAAAGCACTATGCAGGATATCTTACATTTAAGCCAGCATTTGATGCATCACGCTTCATCTCCTCTCCAAACTTGTCTTTGCCAATGCAACCAATGAAACTAGTAGCACCAGGTTTTTGGAGCATCCACTGAAAAAGGAAAGAAAATATATGTTTAATTACAACACAAGATAGATATTCAACCTGCCTGCTTTAATAGAAACTTAAGCTGTACCTGTGCAACTCTGATTGAATTCTGAGTAGCACCTGCCACAAAAAAAAATCCATAATACAAATGTTATTAGCTCCATAATACTTCTCTCAATCCTTTTCACAATGAAGATGTTGAACATATAAATTGCACATTACCTCCAGCAATAAAATCCACCTTGAATTTCTCACTCATCTCCCCATACCTACATTGGAGTTCAGCTTTCATTACTAATATTAACAGTCATTTATCTTGAGAGTATATAAAACAAGTCTAGCAATGTAGGGCACTAGGGCGTTCAAAAGAAACTAGGCTTTATTCTTTCATACTGAATTAAATTAAACTGAACTAGATTAGAATAACATTGCCCTATTATGTAACCACCACAATTCGACCAATTCATTAAAATTAAAATTAATGCATAAATATTCAAAATGAATATGAAGAATTCACGCAAATGAATATGACGAATTCACGCATGAAACAACCCCAAATGAGAAGAAAACAAGTACACAAGAGAAGAATCATATATGAAATGAAGAACTAAAACTCGCCTAAAAGTATTAGACAGGGGTAAGAACATGTCCAAATGTCGGACATGGCCATCATGCAATGGTTTGTATGATTTTGGTTGAATTTACAGTACCTTTACGAATTATAAACATGTCCCAAGTATCAATTATCCAACAATCAACATGAGTAATGAGTCAAAACATGGGCTGGGGGAATGTCTGCTATAAGCACATCATTACAAAGGGATGCATAATGGTTTACATATATGATTCAATTGGATAACTTTATTAATTGACTGAATCATGGAATTCAATTTCTAAGTGCCTAAAACATATAATCTATACATGCTTGATCTTAACTCAGAGGTCAGATCTCACTAATAAGTACAGTTACAGAACAATTTGTAACAAAACTACAAAGCTAAGTGATAGTACACTCACATAGGCAAATGCTTGTCTTCTGCAAGAATGGCATTGTTGAGCTTGATATCATATCTGCAACGAAATGTCCAGAAAAACATCAATCAAATCTCTAAATGGTAAATACAACATCAGATACTCTTTGCCAAAAAAAAAAAAAAAACATCAGATACTAA
Organism: Salicornia ramosissima; assembly: GCA_951394345.1. Classification (NCBI taxonomy): domain Eukaryota; kingdom Viridiplantae; phylum Streptophyta; class Magnoliopsida; order Caryophyllales; family Amaranthaceae; genus Salicornia; species Salicornia ramosissima. Next base: position 26,649,675 of record OX596234.1, on the reverse strand, counting down.
AATAAAGGACTATCAACTTCCTTATCAACAGATCAATTTATAAACTTATCAAACTTAGCTTAATTTTAGTTTCAGATATTGAACAACAATTTAGTACAATGATCATCAATTTCAAACAGAATTCCGAAACGATCCTCAAATGTATTTGATTTAATTTTATTTGATTTATTTTTAGTAATCACTGATTACGCTACGATATAACAACCATTCATAGTTCCATTAATTATTATAGAAATTAGGTCAAAAAAAAAGGTGGAAAAAGGGGACGTACTTCTGCAAGAATTCGTTATCCACATGAGCAGAGATATCCAGAAGAGGATTGCCCATACCCAAAAGAATTCCGTCAGTCTCCATTATTAAAGAGAATGGGAGGATGAATGAAGAAGATGATGGAGGGAGAATGTAAGAGAATGGGAGTAGCAAAGTGAGCACAGATTCAGATCTAAAACAAGGGTGAGTGGTGTGCTTTTATAGACGGCCGTTGAGGCACAAATATCTGTCACTCACCAACCCCACTTTACTTTTTTTTCGCATACCAACATTATTTTAGACAACTTTTTTTTCCAAATTAAAAAAAATAATAAAAACAACAATATAGAAAATTTACCAAAAAAAAAAACCAAAAACAAAAAACAATTTTTAACATAAAAAAATGATGGGGATACCCGGTTTAATGAAACTCGTACGATCATTTTTATATACAAAAATTGTCAACAACCACTACTAATTTTTACTTTTTTTGATACAACTATTACCTAAGTTATTGGTATTAAAAAAAAAAACTTTGGTGGTACTTGTATCAAAAATAATAAAAAGTTATTTTTTTTTGTATCCACCCGATTCTCCCTTTTGGGATAATCCGAATTCGGAGCGCGTCCTGAATTTAAGGTTTTAAACTCTCCATAGTTCTCCCTACCAAGTCTAACCACTAACACCACTAGACCAAGACAACGTTGGTATAAAAGTTATTGGTAGTTGTTGACAATTTTTCATAGAAGTACACTAATATTACTATTTTCTTAAAAAAAATATATTTGTTGTTGACGGAAAAAAATTCAATGTTATTTTAATATTTTCAAATAACTTTGGGCATTTGAATGGAGGCATAATAAGGGGGAAAGCATAACTTTATAATAAAATAATTGATAATAACATCAAAAACTGACGATTTGTAATAATAAAATGTTTGGCTATATTTGTTGAAAATTATAGGACTATTCGGTGCATTTTTAAAACGATATCCCATGAATTTTGAAACAAAAAATCAGGATATCACGTGAAAAAATTGATTTAAATAACTAAAATGAAATTTCAATAAATTTAAATTAGCTTTACCAACTACAAAATATGTAGTGAAGGGTGAAACAATCTCACGATTCTAGCAAAAACAAACACGACTTTTCGTCTACTTTTCCTACATTTTTACTAATTTTTTAACAAAAAGTTTTCTACTTTTTGTCTATTAAAGTTTTCTACTTCACTTATTTTCTTAATTTTTATTTTTTTTTGTGAAATCAAAGGATCATTTAATTTTAAACTTTAAAAAAATCAGTTTACTTGTATTGGGTAAAGTAAAAAAATGTAATTAAAAAAAAAACTAACTTAAAACGTGGAAATAGAAAAATTACTTGAGTAAAATGTTTTTTTTAAATTTTAGAAAACATATCATACTTAACACTAAGAAATTAATAATCTTAAAAAAAAAGTAAATTAACAATAAGAAATTGATATTAGATGAATGCTTTCAAAATAAAAAGAAATTATTAAATGAACATTAGCTACTCCATAAAATAAACAATATGCACTATAAAAATGAACATTAAGATTTTTTTTTATTTTTTTATAACAAACGGTAAGGATTATATTAATAAAAAGGCCAAACCGTACTTACAAATCTATAATCTCTAGATCTTGCAAATGGAGGTTTTTTTCGAAGATGGCTTGATGGTCGAGGCTTGAACTTGCAGGTGTGGTGGTCGAGCAAGGGTGACTCGAATTTGCAAGGGTGATGGCTTGAACTTGCAGGTGTGGTGGTTGAGCAACGATGGTGAGTGAATTCACAGTGGTGGTGGCTCAATCTTGCAACGGTGGTGAATGAATTCGCAGTGGTGGTGGCGTGATGGTCGAGCAACGGAGTTGGTTTTATGTGTTCGTGGCTCGATCTTGCAGAGGAGGCTTTTTTCGAAGCTAGGGTGGCTCGAATTTGCAAGGGTGGTGGCTTGAACTTGCAGGTGTGGTGATCGAGCAACGATGATGAGTGAATTCGCAGTGGTGGTGGCTCGATCTTGCAACAGTAGTGAGTGAGTTTGTAGTGGTGGTGGTGGTCGAACAACGGTGGTGGCTTGAACTAGCGAATTATGTGCAGTGGTGGATGGGTGGTGAAGTGGTGGCGTGATTTGAGGGATTTCGGTGGTAGTGACAGTGTGGTGGTGGTGTGGTGTAGTGTGGCTGGTTAGTGTTGTTGTTGATGGTGAGTAGCAGTGATTATGAGCTAGGCATGTTCGCGAACAGTTTGGGCTCGACTCGGTCAAAGCTCGGCTCGGAACCAGCTCGGCTCAAATTCGGGTTCGGCTCGAGAGTTAAACGAGCCAAGCCGAGCTATATTAAGTTCGGCTCGAAAAGTTCGTGAACAAGCTCGATTACTCATATTTAAAAAAAATTATAAATAATTGTTTTTACAAATATATTATATTATTAAAAATTATAATTAAAACATGTTAGTTTATTTAACATTGAAGTATTGAACATTAAAAAAAGCCCATATCCTAAGGCCCATATATTAAAACATGTCTTCCTAATCTCTATGACTCTATGTCTTTATCTACCCTCACTCACCTAGCCCTAAGTTGAAGACTTCACGCAGCAGAGAAGCAAGGTTGCACGACGACGATCTCAGAATGCAAGGTTGCACGACGACGATCGATTGCACCAAAGATGAAATCCGGCGAGCATGAGACCATGGACTTCACGAGGGAATCAGAAACCCAAGCCCAACCACGACCAGGTTTGTTTTTGAATCTAGGTTTTCAATTTTTTTTTACAGTTGTTTTCGAATCAGAAACCCTAGGTTTGTTCGAATGTTGTGTTGTTTAATTGTTTTGTTGTTCGAAACGCTGTCTTCTGCTCCATTTCCACTCTTGCACGGTTGCACCATTACTGTTGAAACAAAGAGCAAAAAAGAAGGGAAAAGGGTATCATCTTGGACCTCTTTCAAATTTCTAACGTGCTAATGGAGTATCCCCTTGAATTCGTGATGGGTCCTTAATAGTTTCATCTAGATCAAAGGAATTAAAGATCCTCTGCCGAGCTCACGAGCCTGAGTCGAGCTGACGAGCCCGAGTCGAGCTCACGAGCCGAGCTCGAACTAAGATTTTTTTCCATGAGCTCGAGCCGAGCTTCGAAATCCCAAGCTCATCGAGCTCACGAGCCAAGCCGAGCCGAGTCGAAAACACAAACGAGCCGAGCCGAGCCTGGGGGTGTTCGGTCTCGGTTCGTTCGATAAGCACCCCTAATTATAATCACAAAGATCGACCAAGGAAAAACTTACTTAAACTTAACCAAACAATATGCAAGGTTAACATACCAATTAGTCTAAGTAGTCAGTCATTTTAATAAGGTAACCACATATATCTGAGATGCAGATGGAATGTGGCGGGAAAGTCATAGCCATATCATTCAGAACTATGTTAAACAAGATACTCCGAGTGTGACGACCCGACTCGCTTAAATCGGCGCGGAAGAAACCGACGAGTCAAATAGTCATAACTAACAACTCAAATACTAAAAAATTAAAACAAAACCTCAAGATATTATTATTATAACCCAAAAGTACAAATACCCACAAGTTTGTACAACACTAAACCAAAAGTCAAACTATCATTACTAATAAACGCAACTCCAACCACATGTCAGAGTCTAAAACAAATGTATACAAGTTCACTACTATAGATCAATACTATCCAAAACCATAGAATAACAAAAATACAACTAAATCAACATATCGGCGCTCGCCCAACCCAAAGCTAAGCAAGAACCTCATCATCAGAATTACCTGAAAAATAAACAACAGTCCACCATCAGTGGCGAGTAACATAACTGACTCACCCTAACGGGAATACACAAGAACATTGTACAAATCAAAAATCCAAAACATAACATCAAACATGAGAAAATCATCCCAAAACAGACTCGACTCAACTAACTCATCCAAACTTATCTTTGGCGCAATCATTCATAAACTAGACCGGACTATGCACGTACGAACGCATCTTACGCATTCGAACTTTCTACTATGTTAGGAATTGAGAATCTTACTCCCAAGTCCCGTGAAACCAATCTTACTGGAAATCCACATCCGAAGACAACATAGTAAGACCACCAACTATCCCAATACCGCGGATAGGATAGCGGCAACGTCTTAACCCAAAAACAAAGAATCTTACTCTAAGTTTTAGGCGTCTAGCTACGAAATCAAGCTAATCTTTACTTTTAATCTTTTCTTTAAATTCTCAGTTAATCCTTAAGTTGCATCTTATGCCGTGACTTAAGAACTAACATGTAAACAACGAAGCTATCCTCAAGATTGCCTTTTCGCCTTTATCTTGAGTCTAACCATCAACAATACCATTCTTTAATCAATCTTTAATCATTTCTTTAACTTCCTTTAACTTTCTTTAACTTAAAAGACTTAATCAAAACTTATCAAGACTCATCAAGAACTCATCAAGAACTTAAAGAACTCAACCAAGATTCATAAAGAACTCATCCAAGATTCAAGAACTTCAATCAAGATTCAAGAACTTCAACCAAGAACTCATCCAACATACATAAACCACACGCATACTTCAGAATATAACCATGAAATTACCAACTTACTATTATCCAAAATTCATCAAACTTTAACATGATTAACATGAACTTAATACCAACATAATCAATCATAAAATTAACATATTCCATCACCAAAATCATCATTAAACTACATAAAATCAGATTTACAACCATACATGAAAACATGATCAAACTTCAACAAAAACTAATCCTATGCATTTAATTCATACTATGAATCATAGTACACCAATTAAGTTGAGAAAGCATGTTACCTTATTGAAGATTACACACAAATTCAACACAAAATGCAGCCCGAAAAATGAACCACACAGCTAGACCACACGGACCACACGAACACACGGCATGCACCACACGGCTGCACCACCTTGCACACACGGCTGCCCACACGAGCCACCACTGCCACGGACCAACTGCACGGCCACGGCACATGAGCACGAATCACCACCGTGCACCACTCGAACCCCACAAGTTCAAACCCACACGAACAAGTGCCAAACCAAACCCGAACTAACGATCTTGAATGCAAACTAAGAGGTTTAGATTGAGTTTTGATACTTAAAGATCAATAGAGTTTGAATCTTTAAGTTTAAGTTTAGATTTGATGATGAACAATTGATGGGTTTCAATTAGCCAAAAATGGTGTGAAAGAGGAGAGCAAAGTGGAGGTGTTCTGTGTTTAAATTTTGATGGCAAGAGTATAAGATGGCAAATTAGCAAATGGACCTTAAGCCTTACTTAACCCTTCTATTTATAGAAGTGGTTTAAGGTGTGAATGCATGGCAAGTGGCACATCATGCCACTAATCATCAAGGGGGCCGGTTCTATTGAGGACAAAATGGGCCAATTTGGGCTTCCGAGATCAATTGGACTAATTTACAAAAAGTGCATGACTAATCATGCTTAAATCCATTTAGCCCAAAATATTAAATAATTAATTAGAAAATTAAATAATAAAAATTCTAATTAATTAAATAATAATTAAAATAAATAATAATAACTGCAAATAAAATAATTCGAATTAAATCAAAATTATTCACATAAAATAAAATAAATAGTTCAAAACTAAATTTGAACTATACATAGCATCACATAAATACACATAAACATACGGCAGAAATACCAATAAAAAAATCAGGGTCGTTACACCGAGAACTCAATTCAATCTACCAAAGGCAAATTACATAACAACTAGAGACAAGAATGAAAAGACGTATAAAATGACCATCAAAATTGAAATTGCACTTGGGATTGTGTGCTTTGAAGACGTTGACTCACGGAAATTATAAGAAGCACAACAACGAGCATGTAAAAAGGCCATACAACACCTGAAAACAATATACAACTTCCAAGTACATGACATCAACTCTACCGCAATGTAAAGCTACTACAATGGGATAGTTACAGCAAGAGAACAATTAGCGGCATTATAGTCATACCAACATGCCACCTAATATGTTTGAATGTTAATGTTAATTTCGAAAAAAGCATCCGCCGATATATCAGTACTAATGTAAGGAATGATTTAGTATTTGATGCTTTAAATTAGTTCTACATAATTAATAAAACAAATCTTCCACCTTTTTAACTCCATCTTGAATTTGGAAACTCCACAAATAAGAAATCATGTAAGCATGTGAACTAGCGTAAATATACGGAGTATGATGTATCACAAATATGCATACTGACAATTTTAAAGGGGTGTACAAAATGAAAACAAAGCATGCGTTCACAATTAGGCTTCTAAACATGTGATATGTAAAACAAAAAAGTTCATATGCAGAAAAACTACCCCATTCACAAAATAAACATTTACCAATTTTGTAAATAAAGAATATGAATAAACTCAAATTCAAATTAAATGGGTTGAAAAAACCCAAGTGTCAATCAAAATACTACCAAACTTGATGCATATTTTGAGTACCTCTTACAAATACAACAGAATGGAACGAAAATAATAAATTGCTATAATAATACACACACACACACACACAAAGGATCGCCGGCCATCTACTGATGGTTTGACTCATCCAATACGATTATATAAGAGTCCAAATCAATTTATTGCATTATACATTTTAAAAAAATAAACCATTAAAAAAAATAAACCATTAAAAAAAGTAACTAATAATGAATATTGTATATTTCTTTAAAAGAATTAAAAAAAGGTAAATACATATAATAGTACATTAGTATATTTCTAAACATTACCTTAGTATTACATATTGATATATAATCAATGGGATCAAGTTGATTAATGACGCCGTTATACACCAGGTCGGAGTCAACTAATTTGTCACTCTTCTGTTCATGCTTTAAATTTGATCAGAAATTTGTATTGCAATGTAACATAATCTTATTACAATAAAACACAAACATTCCGTTTATAATATATTAATGTGTTTCAAGCATAAAGAATCACATGTGCTACTAATTACAATTTTCCGACCCCAAAAATATTATTTTCAGCACTAACCCGAAAACATCATTCAATAATGCACCGACAGGAAACAACCTAAGGAACAAGGAAGTTGTTGTATAGCCGAATTGGACGAAACGGTGAAGAACTGCAACATAACCATGCGGGTAACCAGAATATGGGAAGTGAAGTACAACCACACAGCCTCTGAACCAGATAGTTTGGATATGGTCCTCTTAGATTCCAAGGTAAAAGCATGATAAAACAATCAACCACTACAAACTTTAACTCATACCAAATTAAAATAAACCCCCCTAAACACCACAAAATTTACTATAATTTGCAATAATTTAAGTAGAAACTTATAGTGAAATAATAAATATTAGTAACAATAAAATTCCTTACACAGGGAGGACAAATTCAAGCACTGGTTAGGAAAAACTTAATCAAGCATTACAAAGAGCTCATCCAGCAAGGTTGTATCTACACTCTTTCCCACTTCACTGTTGCAAGGACAAAGAGAACCCACAGACAAGTTGCAAATGAATATATAATTTGGTTCACCCCATAAACATCACTAACCTTGAGAGAAGAAAAATACCAAAAGATTAGCCACTACAAATTCAACTTCATCGCACTAAACCAGCTACATGAACGTGTGAACAATAACACAATACTCACAGGTACAACAAAGCACAAGTAACTCTTCTTCTTTAAAAAAAATGGCTAAAATAGTTCGTACATATTATGCTTCGTTTGAATACAAAGATCATTGGACAACTAATAGGCGTGGAAAACAAGATCCAACAAACATCTACATCACAGGAACGTTGAACAATCCACATCAAGGATGAAAGGTAACAAAAAAAGAATAACTTAGTACAATGAAACAACAACAAAGATACTACACCCACCTAACATCTACAACAAAACAGACAAGTCGCTATCAGAGCAACGTTGTGGGGGAGCAAGGCAGATTTGATAACGGATGCAAACATACCACATTTGGACCAACCTGTGATAATCATCCTAACAACAACGTGGGTGACAGTTTTCAATGGTCAGTAAATACAATACACTCACGCCCCACTCACCAACATTGCACAAGGAAAACAAAATAGCAATGTCTAACTACCACTTGCATACAGGAGAATACCAACTGAGCTCTACCAATGATACCAGAGTGTACGTTGATTACGACATCCAGGAAGTCCGACACATGAGAAACATGTAAGCAACAAAAACCACTTACACAATACTAGTTATCTTATATATATTAATTAATAACATATATAGACAAAATATACAAAACTCACTTACTACTAATTCTAAAAATGCAGGATCTCAACAATCTCAAGTCCAAATATCACCTAAATACAAGTTAACCAACCAGAATCAATTGATGAAGCCATGAGGAAAATCAAGAAAACAATCCGAGAATTGCAAGAGATACACATGGCATATGATGAGGACAAGGTAAATCATACAACTTTGACAAAAGATTACCTACAAAACATAAAGAAGGATAAATGGTACTCACCCTTATGCTAAACAACACGGGACGAAAAAAAGAACTACACTTGTGTCGGTATAATCACAAGTATTCTAGAGGAAGAGTGCGGACGGAAATATAGTTCTTGCAACATATGCAAAGCAAAGATAGATGATGATCAATACTGTAATAGATGCTGCTTCTACCCACCATTCCCAATTAACAGGTAATAAGAAATCATGGGATCAACAATTAACAAATAGGTCTTAACATTAACATACCACAACAACAGCTACCGAATTGTTGTTACAAATGATGACAACGAGGCAACACTCAATGTGGGTCTATTTGACAAGGATGTTGAAAAAATCATGGCAAACCACTATCGGTGTTAGAAAAAATTGAAAACTAGGTACGTAGAGATGAAACAACTACTTACAAGTAACATTAAAAACCACCCAAAAAACACCTATTGTTAAAAGGTATAAACCGCAGGAGAACAAAAAGAAGAGGGTCTCAAAGGAGCTAAGCCACTGCATCGGAAAGGAAGTTACTCTCAGAGTGAGAATCAATACAAAGGGGTACATACAAGAACTAACCGCCACAAAGGTGTTTGAAGTGAAGACCAAGCAACAAACCTTAAAGACACTGGTAAGTGAAACACACTTAATCGACATATTGCAACAACCTATATTACACACACCAAAATACTAACCAATGACCAATAAATACGAAGGCAACACAAACAACACCAAAGTTTAACGCGGAGTTACAGGCAGAGACAACAAATGCACAAGAAAGATCAATCCACGATGACAAAGACGAAAAGCTACAAGTAAAAGAGGGAAAACAAACAAAACATGCTTTGAAGGAACAAAACAACAAACAACTTATCATGCAAGTAGAGAACACCAGCTCAAACAATGCAAAAGAGTGCCACGAACAACCCAACAAACAGGTAACAATAACATTAAAAAAAAACACAAATTTACTTCCTTCCAAAAACAATTAAAGCACGAATGATAACTAAAGTGTGCTCCATGTTAAGCAGGGAAACAACAGGAAAAGTGTGACGACCCGACTCGCTCAAATCGGCGCGGAAGAAATCGTCGAGTCGAATAGTCATAACTACAACTCGAATACTTAAGAATTAAAACTAATTCCTCAAATTATTATTATTAAACTCCAAAAGTACAAATACCCACAAGTTTGTACATTACTAAACCAAAAAGTCAAACTAGAAATACTAAAATATGAGTAACTCCAACCACACGTCAGAGTCCAAAACCAACGTATACAAGTCCAAAGACTATCCAAAATCACAAAATAATGAAAATACAACTAGATCATAAAAACCGGCGCTCGCCCAACCCAAAGCTAAGCAAGAACCTCATCATCAGAATTACCTGAAAAGTAAACAACAGTCCACCGTCAGTGGCGAGTAACATAACTGTCCCACCCTAACGGGGATACACAAGATCATAGAATAAATCAAATAAAACAACAGTTAATCACCAAACATATACCGACACGACTAACTTGACCAATACCATTATTCCATTATCTTTGGTGCAATCATTCACATATTAGACCGGACTACGCTCGTACGAACGCTTCTTACGCGATCGAACTTTCTACTATGCCAGGATTGAGAATCTTACTCCCAACCCCATGAAACCAATCTTACTGGAAATTCATGTCCCGTGAAACCAATCTTACTGGAAATCCACATCTAAAGACAACATAGTAAGACTCCAACTATCCCAATACCGCGGATGGAATAGGGGCAACGTCTTAACCCAAAACATAGAATCTTACTCTATGAAATAGGCGTCTAATAGTGAAATCAAGCTAATCTTTAATTTTTAAATCTTAATCATCTTAAATCCGAAGTTTACATTCTTAGTTACCTCTTAAGTTGCATCTTACGCCTTGACTTAAGAAAATAACATGCAAACCAAACATTCCATATCATAACTAAATTAATTTCAAGAATTGCCTTTGCGCCTTGATTCTCGAAAATAATTAGTTAAAACACGAAGTTATTCTCAAGATTGCCTTTACGCCTTTATCTTGAGTCTAACCAACCATATTCTACTTTCTTTAAACCATTCTTTATCAATCTTGAACATTATCTTTAACTTTCTTTAACTCATCAATTACTTTCTTTAACTTTCAAGACTCGACCAAGAATTCATCAAGAACCCATCAAGACTCATAAAGAACTAATCAAGAACTCATAAAGAACTCACCAAGATTCAAGATCTTCAATCAAGAACTCGATCAAGATTCAAGATCTTCAATCAAGAATTAAACTCATAATAATCATCATCATTCACGCATAAAACAACCATCTTAAACAACAATTTGATCAACTTTCAATCATCCAACTTTCACCAAAATTGAACACGATTTCCATAAAACTTAATAATAAACTTTATTCATGAAATCATCATTTTGAAACATTAAAATCATCATAAAATCATCTCAAAAAAATCAGATTATAAACCATACATAAAAACATGATTAAACTTCAAGAAATCCAATCATCACGAGAAGATGATGACGCAGAAACCTCGAAATCTAGGGAAAACTGCGGGTAGCTTTGAGTCTACCAATCCACTAAATTAATGTATTTTTTCTTTTGTGATTACAATGGATGCTCGAGCCTTAAAGGAAAAATACGAATGAATGATAAAGCTAATGTATGGTTTTCTTTTTGTAATACAATATGCAAATGCTAGATGGATGATAATAATCTGCCAATACCATCAATACTTTGCCTATTTAATGGCTAAAACTGCCCAGCTAACCGTTGCATTCAAATAGGAACAACTCCTCATTTTTGGGACGTGTGAGACCGAGTGAGGGAAGACTTCTTCACGCCACGTCAGCATGCTTAACCTTCATAACAACTGATTTTGACCTGTTCTTGCCACGTCACAGGCTATCATTTTTCCACGTAGGATGACCTTAGACTTGTTCTTCATATTTGAATTCGAACGTATACTGGCTTCCAGATTCTTCTTGTGGCGATTGATATCCCTGCTACTCGGCTTAACTCGCTTCTCGGCTATGAACCTGCATTCAGGTTAAGTGAAATTTGACCATAACAATTTGCCCCCAACTCGTTGGTTGAGAATTCCGTATGAAGCAACCTGCGAGTTTATTCAAAACAGGTGCCTTAAGCCAAAATATATCCACAAATTTATTTAAAAAAGGATAACCGTTTAGTAATTCAGCTTGGAAAAAACCATTCAAAAACAATCATTAGTCTCAACACAATTCAAAAAGATTCAAAGTAATTTAAAAATTAAAACTTCCCACTCTTCTTTAGTGGGACACGTGGCGAGCGACGGAAGGGGGATGATTTTGCATGCATTAATCCTTCAACCGCCACTTTTCCTAACCGTCTCTCTCATTTATTTACTCTCTCACTCCTTCTCTCCTCTATTCACTTTCACATTTCAATTCTTCACTTTCTTTCTTCCTTCGACATTCTCTCTCTGCTCCAGTCTTTTGGGGAGCGCCATTTTCATCTTTCAGGTAATCTTCGTTCCTTCACTCTTACTTTTTCAATTCTCGGGTTCAGCACTTAGCATTCTTCTTTTTTAGCGAGTTACATTCGGGTGAGCGTTGAGTGTAATTGGGTAAATCACTAGTGGAAAAAACATCATTGGCTGCGGGCTTTTTAGGTCCTATGGATGTGGTTCAAGCCCGCAGCCAATGCTATAGCAGCCATAGGTCTTAGACCTATGGCTGCGGTTCCACCCGCAGCCGCAGCCATAAGTCCACCTATGGTTGCGATTCTTTTCGGTACCGCAGCCAAAACTTTTTTTTTAAAAAAAAGAAGGACGTTTGGCTGCGGTTCTTTTCGAAACCGCAGCCAAAAGTCTTTTTTTTTTTTAAAAAAAAATTCGTGTTATATATATATTTATATATATATGATATATGCAATAAAGTCAATAATAATTAAATACATTAATATGTATATGTAAAATACAAATAAAAATGTGGACGAAGCATCTCTCATTCTCGAATAGTTATCAAAAGATAACATTCAAACGAATCAATATGGTTTGAACATACAACTAACATAAATTCAAAATTATTCCGTAATAGAAAATGTTACAAATTAAAATGTGGACCAATTCAAGCATCTCTAATACTCGAATAGGTAACAAAAGATAACATTCAAATTCTTCAATGGTTTGAACATACAACTAATAACTTAAATACGAAATTATAATCCGTAATACAAAATGTTACAAACAATTCTCTGTAAGAAAATTAGCGCACTTGTCACGAACTTCGTTAATTTCTTGATTTGTAAAAGGTCCTTCCCTAGTTGCAGCATTAATAATCTAAATATAAGAAAAATAAAAACAAAACCAAATGTTTATACTTGTTAGAACATAAAATATAACCACAAATATGCAAAAAGAACCACACATGCCCAAATCACAGGCTTCAAAATTCTTTAATTACACCGAAATCACCTATAATATTTAGAGTGGAAATTTCATAGTAGTGTTCTTTCTTAATATACAAAATTCAAAGAAGCACTCTAAGAAGTACCTTTTTATTTATTAGGAGTTGCTATTTTCCTTTGGATTGAACTAAATGGTATTTGAAAAGGGTAGTTGAATTTGTGTAGGGGAGTGTTCAAGTGTTCCCTCTCACTATATGATAGTTTAATTTTAATTCAACTTAAAAAATGAGAATAACGGGTTATTGATTTCACTAAAATTAATTGCATTAGATAATTAATGGAAGCAAATAACCATCTGAAAGCATATTAGTTTCAACTTTTTTTATGTCACTGGAAGCAAAAATGAGAATAAGGGGTTATTGATTTCACTAAAAGCAAGTGTTCCCCTCCCCCTGTTGTCCCCCCTCCCTCCCTACTGCCCCCCCTGCAGTCCACCCTCCCCTCCCCCTATAGCCCCCCTCCCCTCCCCCTGCTGTCCCCCCTCCCCCCTGCAGCAGCCCCCTCGCCCCCCTGCTGTCCCCCCTCGCCCCCCTGTTGTCCCCCCTCCCTCCCTACTGCCCCCCTGCAGTCCCCCCTCCCCTCCCCCTGATGTCCCCCCTCCCCTCCCCTACAGCCCCCTCTGTAATGACCCAGATTTTATCGGTATTCTTGCCGGTATTTATATGTATAATTATGTGTTTATTTGCTAGTTCAAAATTTATTTTGAACTATTTATTTTAATTTTATATGAATAATTTCGATTTAATCGAAATGTTTTATTTCTTAGTTTTTATTATTTATTTTAGTTATTATTTTATTAATTGGCCCAATTGAGACTTCAAGATGAAGCTGCCAGTTTTAAAGACGAGGCTTCAAGCTGCCGGTTTGGTCTTCTTTACTGCCGGTCTTGAACCTTGCAAGCTGGCAGTTCTATACTGCCGGTCTTGGAGCTTGCAAGCTGGCAGTTCTTTACTGCCGGTCTTGGACCTTGCATGCTGCCAGTTCCATACCGCCGGTCTTGAACTTCACAAGCTGCCGGTGTTTGCATGATTAGTCATGTAAATTTAGTATTTTAGTCCAATGGATCACAAGGCCCATTTTGCTTCTCTTGGCCGGTTCTACAAAGGCATGGCAAGGCTTGCCACTTGCCTTGTGTTCACACCTTAACTAACTCTATTTATATGAGAGTTAGTAAGGCCCCTTTACTCATTTTGCCATTTCTACTTTGCCATCAACTTGCCAAGCACATAAACACTCTCTACTCTTTCCATTTCTCACGCCACTTTTGGTGATTGAACCTCCATTTGTTCATCATCTTTCCTTGCCCAAAACTTAAAGATTCAAACACCATTGATCTTTAAGCATCCTAAACACAATCCTAAACACATTGTTTCAACCAAGATCACTTGTTGGGTTGTTTCCGGGTTTATTAGTGGGTTTGTGTTCGTGTAAGGGTGTTCGTGTGAAGCCGTGGTGGTCGTGCAGGCCGTGTCGAGCCTGGGTGGTGCAAAGGAACCGTGCAGCAGTGCCGTGTGGTGGTGCACTCGTGTGGGTGTGTTCGTGTTCGAGTGGTGGTGCAGCCGTGTGCAGGCCGTGTGTGTGCCGTGCGTGGGTTGAGTTCTTGGACTGCAATTGTGTGTTGAATTTGTGTGTTAATCTTCAACAAGGTAACATACTAACTCAACTTAATTGGTAGTACTATGTTTATAGCTTTGATTAAATGCATGTTTGAGTGAATTGTTGATGTTTATGCATGATTTTGAAGTAAATCTTTAATTCTGATTTTTGAAGTATTTAATGATGTTTTAATGGTGGTTTTCATATTTTTAAGATGTTTTTATGATATTTTGGAAATCATGGTGATTGGGTTTGATTTTGTTGAATTTTGATTTAAAATTGTTAAAAATGTCGTGTGATATGAGGTTTCATGCGTGTGGATTTTGAGATTTGTATGAGTTCTTGATTGAGTTCTTGAATCTTGAATGAAGTTCTTGATTGAGTTCTTTAATCTTGAATGTGTTCTTTGAGTCATAGATGAGTTCTTTGAGGATCTTGATGAAGTTCTTTAGAGTTCTTTTTGAGGTTGTTTGAGTTCTTGAAAGTTAAAGAAAGTGTTAGAAAGGATCTTGAAAGTTAAAGATTTGAGTTGAGATGATTAAAGAATTGAGTAAAGATTGTTGATATGATGTTTGGTTAGTCTCAAGATCATGGCTATAGGCAGTTCTTGGGTTAACTTCGATGTTTTGGTTATTAATTTCAAGAGTATGGCGTATTCTTGTTTTTAATTAACTTCGATGAAATGATGATGATATGATGAGACCTTTAGCTTGATTTCTTTTCTAGACGCCCTTGACTTTGTGTATGGCTTATGCTTAGTTTTGGGTTAAGACGTTGCCACTATTTCCGTCCGCGGTATCGGAATAGTTTTGGAGTCTCACTATGTTATTCCTAGTACGCTCAAAATGATTGGGGATTAGGGACACGATTTCCCAGATTGATTGGGTTCGTGGGATTTGGGTGTATGGCTTATGCCCGGTCCTGACATAGTAGAAGTTCGGTTGCGTAAGATGCTTCCGTACGAGCCTAGTCCGGTCTAGAACTAGAATGATTGCACCTGAGTTAGATTTGAGTATAGAGATGTCGTATATTGATGATGTCGAGTGGTGAGATTGATTTTTTGGATTACGAGCTTGAGGTTGTCTCGTGTCTTCGAGGATTGTATGTGTGATGTTATTTGATTATTGCTATGTACTTGTGTATTCCCGTTAGGGTGAGTCAGTTATGTTGCTCGCCACTGATGGTGGATATGTTGTGTTTTTCAGGTACATCTGACGATGATACTCTTGCTTAGCCTTGGGGTTGGGCGAGCGGCGCTTTGTGTGCTTTCTATGGTTTATTTCAGTTGTTTCTTAGCATTAGACTTGTTAGACGTTGTTTCAGGATTTATGATATACATTTGTTGTATAAGACTCTAGCATGTAGTTAGAGTTGCATCTTACTTTTGTTTTAGTACTTTTGACTTTTGGATTTAGTTTTTTGTACAAAGTTGTGGGTTATTGTACATCTTTGGTTTAATACTAATATTTTTGAGGTGTTAGTTTATTTTCTAAGTGTTGAGTTTTAGTTTTATAACTACTTGACTCGTCGGTTTCTTCCGCGCCGATTTAAGCGAGTCGGGTCGTTACACCCTCCCCCCTACAGCAGCCCCCTCACAACCCTGTTGTCCCCCCTCGCCCCCCTATTGCCCCCCCTCCCTCCCTACTGCCCCCCTACAGTCCCCCCTCCCCTCCCCCTGCTGTCCCCCCTCCCCTCCCCTACAACCCCCTCCCCCCTACAGCAGCCCCCTCGCCCCCCTAATGTCCCCCCTCCCTCCCTACTGCCCCCCTGCAGTCCCCCCTCCCCTCCCCCTGCTGTCCCCCCTACAGCCCCTCCCCCTTGCAGTCCCCCCTCCCCTACAGCCACTTCCCCCTGCAGCCCCCCCTCCCCTCCCCCTGCAGCCCCCCCCCTGCTGCCCCCCACCCCCCTGCTGCCCCCCCACCCTCTTTACCCCTCTCTCAACTGCAGCATTATTTTGTATTTATTTCTCTATTATTTTGTATTTATTTTCGCTTTGAAAAAAAAGTTGTGAAGAGTTAATTCACTATGAAAATAATAGCATTATGTAAATCATAGTGAATTAACATACCAAATGAAAGCTCATTTCAAAACTATGTGAAGCCCAATGGTATACAGGAAGAAACTATGTGAAAAGCCTTACAAATATAAAAATCCTATTTCTCCACTACCTATATACGCCACAAACCTAAACCGCCTCTATTACCTGCAACAAAAATAAAGGAAGACAGTGTTCATAACTGTCCCCTCTCCGAACTACAACAATCCCAAAAATTACCAAACACCACCAATGTCTATGTAACGCCCCAGATTTTGGGCTATTTTCTTGATTGTTTTGCTTGTAATTATTTTATTTCGGTGTATGGTCTAAATTTATTTAGACTATTTTTATTGCTTGAATGTAACCATTTTATTTTATGGTTTATTATTTCTTAATTTTATTTTATTTTAATTAATTAGAATTTTATTATTTAATTTTCTAGTTTATTAATTAAGTTTTGGGCCAAGTGCGAATTTGATCATGATTAGTCATGATTTAGTGCAAATGGCCCAAGTGATCATTTGAGCCCATTTGAGCCTAAGCCCAACCGACCCCCTCTCTTGATTAGTGGCTTGGTTTGCCACTTGCCTTGCATTCACACCTTAACTAACTTCTATAAATAGAAGTACTAGTAAGGCTTGATGATTCATTTGTCATTTGATCATCCTTTGCTCACTTTTAAACACAAACACTCCCTCCTCTTTAGCCTTGTTCCACACGTCTATTTTGGCTTTCAAAACATCAAACTTTGTTCATCAATCTTTTTCAACCCAAACTTAAAGATTCATATTCTATTGATCTTTAAGTAAATAAGAAACACATCAGCCTTCATTGCCTTATTCAAGACTTGGGTTGTTGGGTTTCGTTCGGGTTTTGTTCGTGGGGTTCAAAGTATGGCCGTGTTCTTGGACCGTATAGGTGGGCCGTGTGATCGTGGTTTCAGCGTATGGTGGCCGTGCTGTAGGCGTGCAGCAGGGACCGTGCTCGGGTTGGTGCGTGCTGGCAGCCGTGTTGAACCAAGCCATGTTCGTGTATTGCCGGGGGGTGCACCGTGTTGCTTGGACGTGTAATTTGGGTTTCCGGGCAGCGAGTTTTTGGTATTAATATGTGTCATCTTGGTTAAGGTAACATACTTTCCGTATCCTAATTTGTATACTATGTTCATAGGGTAGATTAAGTGATCAAATTGGGATAGTTTGATGATTAATATGGCTATTTTATGCGTGTATATTGGGTTGATTTGGGGTGGTTGTTTTATGATATTCTTGTCATGTTTCTATGTATATCATGTTTATCTTTGATAATTTCATGATTGTTGATAATTGTGTTCAAGTTTTGATGCATGAAAGTTGATAATTGTTGGTTAAGGATTGTAGTTTCATACGTGAATTTTGGAAGATAAGTGTATGGATGATTTCTTGATTGAGTTCTTGAAATCTTGATTGAGTTCTTGATTGAAGATCTTGAATCTGGTTGAGTTCTTTGGATATCTTGATAAGTTCTTTATGATTCTTTACGAGTTCTTTATGGATCTTGATTATGTTTATGATGAGTCTAGGATTCTTTGATCATGATTATGTAGTCTTAAGTGTAGATTATATAGTCTTGGTTAAAGAAAGTTAAGATAAGTTTTAAGAGAGTCAAGATAAGATTAAGAAAGTTAGAAGAGGTTCAAAGAAAGTTAAGAAAGGTTAAAGAAAGTAAAGAAAGTTAAGGAAATGATTAAAGATTGATTAAAGAATGGTATTGTTGATGGTTAGACTCAAGATAAAGGCGAAAAGGCAATCTTGAGGATAACTTCGGTGGTTTACAAGTTATTTCTTAAGTCAAGGCGTAAGACGCAACTTAAGAATTAACTAAGAATGTAAAGAAAAGATTAAAGATTAAAGATTTAAATGTTTAGCTTGATTTTACTATTCGACGCCTAACCTTAGAGTAAGATTCTAAGGCTTGGGTTAAGACGTAGCCCCTATCCTAACCGTGGTATTGGGATAGTGATTACCACTAGGTCGTCTCCGGATATGGATTTCCAGTAAGATTGGTTTCATGGGGTTGGGAGTAAGATTCTCAATCCTGGCATAGTTGGAAAGTTCGTTCGCGTAAGAGGCGTTCGTACGTGCGTAGTCCGGTCTGATATGTAAATGATTGCGCCAAAGATTAAGTAAGAATAAGATTAAGATTAAGAGTTATTATTTAAGTTTAAAGTCGAGTATTGGGACTTAGTCGAGTTTTGGGATAGTATCGTTGATGTCGTTATTATTAACGTTATCGTTGTTGGATATTGTTGATTTGATATGTTGTTTTACATGATCGTATGTTTGTATATCTGGTTTGGTTGTTTGATGTATTCTATGATCATGTGTATCCACGTTAGGGTGGGACAGCTATGTTACTCGCCACTGACTGTGGATTGTTGTTAATTTTTCAGGTAACTCTGATGATGTCGGTGTTGCTTAGCTTTGGGTTAGGCGAGTGCCAATGTTCTTTCCATTTGTTTAGTTTGTATTTCGTTTTCAGTTTTTAGTAGTGGTATTTGTATTTTCTAACTCTGATCGTATTTGGAGTTACTTAGTAGTATTGATTACTTTTGGGTTTAGTATGTACAATCTTGTGGGTATTGTACTTTTGGTTTAGTAGATATATACACTTTTGAGGTTATGATTTAATTTTTAAGTATTTAAGTTTGTTAGATCTGACTATTCGACTCGTCGGTTTCTTCCGCGCCGGTTTAAGCGAGTCGGGTCGTCACAGTCTATCCTAACAATCACTAAGTTTCATTCATACAAGTTCCAACCTATTTTAAATTTAAATGCAAGAAATCATGTAAAATTCAGTGTACGCAACGTACCTTTTGTATATCTTCCGAATTCAAGCAAACAGAGAACATATCATGTATGTATCTCATCACATAGTACCCACACTTAACACCGTTTTGTTGTTGCGCACACTAGTGTAATATTATGTGAAAAAAGAATACATGGTGAAATATCAATAAAGAAAAAAAAAATGTTATTAATGAAATTAAAATTTATTTAATTTACCTTCACTGAAATCAATCCAGGAGTACGATCCCCCCCGAGAAAATGCAATGATCGTATTTTCTTCATTACGCTGCAAATTGATTGACATGGCAAATTTAAAAGATATATATTTTTTTTGAAATAACGGAATATCAATAGATCATCACCCTTTTCTTATTTTTTTTTTTGAAATAACGGAATATCAATAGATCATCACCCTTTTTTTTTTTTCCATATGCAATGTCTTTTGAAATTCCACTGAAGAATAATCCTATAAAGAATACAACTATTCATTTTTTTGAGGCAAATACAACAATCTCAATAAATCATAATCATAAAATATTATCAAGCTCCAAAAATATCTCCACCATAACCTACAATCCTAAATTCAAGGGGGTTATATAATCATATAATATCTCCATACAAAGCCAAGCATTTCCAATAAGCTCTTTTTTTATTCCCCTTCACGAATCGATGTACACTCCAAAAAAAAGCTCATCCAACAATGCTATCATTATATTAGATCTTCATTAATCAACCAACACGATGAAAATACTAAGATTCAATTCTAGCACACAGCCACAACTCAATGAACAAGTAAAACCATTTCAATAATTTAAACTATTTCAACAATTCCATGAACAATTAAAACCATTACAATAATTTCAACCAAAAATCATCAAAACCCATAAACTCGAAATCAATGGTAACAAAAGCCAAAAAAATCAGAAATTAAAATTAAAAACAACAATTAAAAGTAAAACTAAATACTAACCATAAATTGCTAAGAACAAGTAAAACACCAAATACCATCAAAAACCTAAAATTATCATATAACCTGCAAATAAATAAATACACCAACAATGAACAATTGAAAAAACACCAACAATGAACAATTGAACAATGAACAATTGAACAATTAACAATTGAACAATAAATAAACAGAAATTCAAATCAAAGTAATTAAAAAAAACAGATCTAAAAAAACAGAAAGTAAAAAAAAAATTAAAATACTAACCCTAAGACTGGCGGCAGAGCTCGCGGAGGGCAGTGGTGGTGCGCAGGTGCAGCGGAGCAGGGCAGCAGCGACGGTTAGGGCAGCGGCGATGGTTAGGGCAGCAGCACTGACGCAGGTGTTGCAGCAGCGTCGCCAGGGCTTGCGCAGCAGTGGGGTGAGGGTCCGACAGCCACTGATGCAGCGGGGTTACGCAGGGAAGGTAGCGGTGGTGGCGACGGAGGTGGGTAGGGAGGCGGTGGGTAGGGATGGGCTGTGCGTGAAGTTGAGAGGAGAAAGCAAGAGTTTTTCTTTTGTTGAGAGGTTGAGAGGAGAAATTAAGAGGGGTTGTTTAATTTGCTGTATGCGTGGAATGTTGTATCACACATTAAACTTTAAAATAAAAAAAATTTGCATTATTCTCTGCGGTTCTTGGAACTGCAGCCATACGTATAAGAACCGCCGCCATAGGTACCTATGGCTGCGGTTTTTGTGAACCACAGCCATAAGTACCTATGGCTGCGGCTTTTTACCCCGCAGCCATAAGTAGTGTAGTTTTTCCTATATTTTCACTACTTATGGCTGCGGTTCCAGAAGAACCGCAACCAATAGGGCGTAGTATATGACGTTTTTTCCACTAGTGAATTCTTTGTCAAATTTTCGAGTAAAACTGGATAATTCTTTGAAAATGGGAAAAGACAAGGAACATTATGCTAGCAGGGTTAGAGAGGGTGATTTGAAAGAAATTAAAGAAACCGCTAACTTTCCTTCGGAAACCATCATAACTGCTCCCTTACCCGACCACAAGCCGGAACTAGTGGATTTAGACACTTGTGTGTTCTACACTTACACCTTTGACCTGGGTCACAAATTTCCTTTTACTCCTCTGGTCCGGGTTGTACTCACTAACTGGGACGTTAACCCCGGTCAACTGGGGTCACAAGCGTGGAGGGTTCTTGCACTTATAGAACATCTAACGACCAATTGGGATGAGGCCTTTACCTATGACGACCTAATGTCGGTGTACGGGGTGAAGAGGGCCCTCAATTTCACCTACTCGTTCAAGAAACGAGTGGGATGCGACTACCTAGTGGTGGATAAGGATGTGAACGATTGAAAATGGAAGGAGTCCTACATCTTTGTCAATAAATCGAGTTTGGGAGAAGAAGGAGAGTGGCTGCGAGGTGGATGGAATTATGGAGGTACCACTAACATGTTTGCTCACGTCTAATTGTACTTGAATGCATTTGAATTTTACACTTTCTTATTTGTCTCTATTTGTTGCAGATCTCGAGATTCCTACCCCAGAACCCAAAGGGCCGAGGGAGCGTATAGTGCGATTCTTGAAGATATCCCGCAGCAAAAGAACATTCTCTAGGGCATATCCCCTTCCTTGTTATAATCTGCTCCCCGGATCCCCTGCTACCATGGGTATGCTTGAACTGTGCCTACTTTTAAAATGTTAACATTACATATGCTTAATCTTTGTCGTATTACCTGATACTCTGGTTCTCACCTTCGAGCTGCCGTCATTGCAGCGCCACAGGGCATTGTAGGTTCGGAAGAAGAAATTCTGAAAAAGGGCTCAGCAAATGAGGAGAAGGAGGGGTGGACCCTCTACTTCAAGCGCTGGTGGGGACACCTTATACTACACGGACACGGGTGCAGAGACGCCTACGAAGAAGGCAAAGTCTGAGGATGTGGTGATTGTGGATCCCCCTGTCATACCTGCTGCTCCTGCCCCCAGGTCCTCAGGTTCTAGCTTTTTAGGTATCCCGTCTGACTTCTTATCTTAATATGGCGTTGACCATGGGATCATGCCCGTAGCTTCCCAGCTTCTCTTCCCCTCTGCCGAGAAGAGGTTGAGCTCTTGTGATCCGGAAGTTTTGTCTGCCCGGACTGTGGGTCATATACTTCAGGTTTCTCATTTTTCACTCTAGATTGCATACTGGGTCATACTGCCCCTTGGTCTTTATACTGGATCGTATCCCATGTGTGTTCTTTGCAGGGTTTGCAGAACGAATTACTCCTGACCAAGCAGCTCAGGAGCCTTGCTGATTCCCAGGCAAAGGCTAACCTGCGCCTAAGTGAACTCCAGACGATTGTCAGCAAATCGGAAGAGGTGAAAGAGGCAGAATTGAAGGATCTGGAGGAGAGGCTTACCCGGGAAGCTGAGAAGCGGGAGAGGGAGCTTACCCAGCAAACAGAGGAACTGAAGAGGGAGCTAGCTGAAGAGCGGAGGTTGAAGGAGGAAGCCTCAGAGGAGAACAAGGCTTTGGAGGCCGAAGCTACGGTGTTCGTGAGGGCCTAAGTGTCACATCAGTTCCTCATCCAGAAGTTCCCTGAGTCCCAATTTCGGGGGTATATTGACACATGCCTTCAGATGGGATCCATGTCTGATCTGGGTCCTGTCCCTTCAACTATCGGGGATGCTGATGTGGGTGACGGATCAAGTCACAAGGGGAACGATGATGCCGGTGTCAATTTGTAGATTTAGACTGCTAGTAGTTTGAACAATTTTAACTCTTTTTTATTTGTTACTTAGTAAACAATTTGATTCGCTGCTGGCTCGTTTACCATTGACCAAGGGGTCAATTTGTTTTGTGATGCCTTTGACAAGGTGTGAATGTTGGTATTAACTGTGTGTTAAGTATGTTTATTTTACCTTACTGCTACCTTGGATCTCTGCTATTACTGCTTGCTTTTATTGTTTCCTTTCGACATTGTGCGTGTGCTTCTGGTTGTTCTTTGTGTGTGCCTGCATTTATAGACAGGTTAAGGGCGACCGTTGGTGTTTCCACCAACAGCCCTTCGATACTTAAGTCAGTAATGGCTTTGAAAACAAGAAATATTGAATAATTTATGGACCTAATGTAGAGACGTAGAGGTTTAGGTATAACCTGATGACCTGTATACCTGAAAACACTGTAACCTGAATACCTGAGATGTTGGATCTCCTGAATTGTTTCCTGTTTGTTTTTAATGTCTGCAACATAACACTGGTTAGGAACGGTCGTTGGTGTTGCCACCAACGGCCCTCCGATGCTTAAGTCAGTATGTGATTTTTTTTGAAAAAGAAATTTAGGAATTTATTTTATGCAAGTGGCGTACCAGGGTAGCTGGGGATAGTTGCCCCCTGCGGTGCACTTTTAGAAGTGATACTTCTTTAAGTGCACTGCATTCCAGCTTCTGGGAATTTGCTTCCCTTGTGAGTCTACTAGGCGATATGCCCCGTTTCCAATTATCCTTTCTATCTGATAGGGCCCTTCCCAGGTTGCCCCCAGCTTTCCTGCATTTCTCTCTTGCGTGTTTTGAAACACTTTCCTGAGAACACAATCTCCGGCTCTGAACATTTTTGCTTTCACGTTCTTGTTGAAGCTTCGTGATACGATACTCTGATATGCTGCATTCCTGATCATCGCGTTTTCCCGTAGGTCTTCTATGGTGTCCAAGTCACACGTTATTTCTTCTACGTTCTGCTCGGTGTGAGTAACCCATATCTTGTCGTTGGAGTTACCACTTCTGCTGGTAATATAGCTTCGCAGTTGTATACCAGAGAAAATGGCGTCTGACCTGTAGCAGTTCTAGGTGTAGTCCTGTTAGCCCATAGTATCCTCGGTAGTTCTTCTACCCACTTTCCTTTTTTTGCTTCTAGCCTTTTCTTGATACCGTTAATGATGACTTTGTTGCTTGATTCTGCTTGCCGGTTTGCCTGGGGGTACCTTGGTGTTGACGTGTGTAGGTCTATGTTCCATTCTTTGCAGAAGTCCCTTGTCTTGTCGCTGATGAATTGGGATCCATTGTCGCATATGATTTTTGATGGGATTCCAAACCTGCATATGACGTTATTCCACAAAAATGATATAACTTCTTTGTCTCTTACCTAGGAGTAGGCTGCGGCTTCTATCCACTCAGAGAAGTAATCAGTTACTACGAGCATGTATGTTTTCTGACCTGGTGCTTCTGGTAGTTTCCCTACTATGTCCATTCCCCACCTCATGAAGGGCCATGGTGTGAGGATTGGGCTCAACTGTTGTGTTGGTTAGTGTGACAAACCTGCATGTTTCTGGCATTTATCACATTTAGATGCGTACCTGTGTGTGTCTTTCTTGATAGTTGGCCAGTAGTACCCATATGTCAGGATTCTGTTAGCTAATGACCTTCCTGCTATGTGGGACCCACACTGACTGTCGTGGAATTCTGATAGGATGTTCGGCCACTCGGCTTCTGATAAACACCTCTGCATGATTCCCTTGGATGATCTTTTAAACAGGACGCCTTCTCGTAGTTCGTAGCTTGTTGCTTTGGTTTTTACTTTTTTGGCTTTCATTTTATCTTGTGGTAGAGTTTGGTTTTGTAAGTAATCAGAGATTTCCTGGAACCAAGGTGTGCTTTGGGACGTAGAGTTTAAGGGGAGCGTATCTGTTTCAGGTTTAGTTATAGCTGGGCTCGATAGGTGTATTAGAGGTATGTTGTCGAAGTTGCAGGATTTGAGTGCTGATCCTAGATTGGCGAGTGCATCTGCTTGTGTGTTTTGGTCCCTAGGTATCTGTGTAATTGTAAATGGTTGGAAAATTTTCTGCTTTCTGCTTTACTACTGCCAGGTATGCGATCATCTTAGAATCCTTAGTTGCGAATTCTCCACGGATTTGACTTACTATTAGCAAGCTATCACTGTAGACGTTTAGCCCAGTAGCTCCTAAGTCTTTGGCTAATGCCATCCCTGCAATCAAAGCTTCATACTCTGCTTCTTTGTTAGTAGCGGAGAAGTCGCAGGTTATGGATTGTACTACCATCTCCCCTTGTGGCGATTTTAACACAACCCCTAACCCTGCTCCTCTAAAGTTGGATGAACCATCCACATATAGGTTCCATATCTGAGGACCAGATAACTGCTTTAACTGTAACATTTCACCATCTGCCTTAGGTTCCAGGGTTGGGCTGAAATCCGCCACAAAATCTGCTAGGGCTTGCGATTTTATGGCCGATCTCGGATGGTACCTAATATCTAAGCTGCTTAGTGCGATGGCCCATTTACCCATTCTTCCAGAAAGTTCAGGTTTTTTCAAAACTGTTTTTATCGGGTAATTGGTCATCACAACTACAGTATGCGACTCGAAGTAGTGCCTCAACTTCTTAGATGCTGTAACCAGGGCTAGAACCAGTTTTTCTAAAGAAGAGTATCTGGATTCAGCATCTAAGAGCGTTTTGCTTACGTAATAGATAGGGAGTTGCTGTTTCTCAGCTTCTCTAGTTAATACCGCACTTACTGCTCGTTCGCTAACTGATAGGTATAGCTGCAAAGTTTCCCCCGGGTTTGGTTTGGATAGCAGAGGAGGCGATACCAGGTACTGTTTAAGTTCCTGGAGTGCTTTTTCGTGCTCCTCTGTCCATTCAAATCCTTTATTTTTTCGTAAAACGTTATAGAACAAATGGCATTTATCCGAGGACTTAGATATAAATCTGTTTAGTGCAGCTACTCTACCAGTTAGCTTTTGTACCTCTTTGAGGTTAGCAGGTGACCTGATATTTATAATAGCTCGTACCTGGTCAGGGCAGGCTTCGATGCCCCGTTGCGTAACTATGTACCCGAGGAATTTCCCAGCGGCGACCCCGAAGGAGCATTTTGTGGGGTTTAGCTTCATGTTGTGCTTTCTGAGTATCTCGAAGGTCTCTGTCAAATGCTGGACGTGATCTTCGGCTTTCTTTGATTTTACTAACATGTCATCGATGTAAACCTCCATTGTGTCTCCTAGCTGGCTCTCGAACATCTTGTTCACCAACCTCTGGTACGTTGCACCTACATTCTTTAAACCAAATGGCATTACTTTATAGCAATATATACATTTGTCAGTGACGAAAGCTGTTTTTTCCTGGTCCTCGGTGTGCATCAATATCTGGTTATAACCCGAGTATGCATCCAAAAATGTCAGCATCTCATGTCCGGCTGTGGCGTCTACCATTGAGTCGATGTGGGGTAGAGGGAACGGATCTTTTGGGCACGCCTTGTTCAAATCTGTGAAATCAATACAAACTCTCCACTTACCATTCTTCTTTCCCACAACGACTACGTTAGGCAGCCACTCTGGATACTTCACCTCCCTAATCTTCCCAGCTTCCAATAGTTTTGCCACTTCCTCGTTTATGATCTTATTTCGTTCTGGTGCAAATTTTCGCCTTTTCTGCTTTACTGGTTTCATACTTGGGTCTACATTCAGCTTATGGGTAATGATATTGGGGCTGATTCCGACCATGTCTTCATGTGACCAGGCAAATCAATCTGCGTTCTGCTTCAGGAAGTGGGTTATGGCTTCTTTCTGGGGCATGGTGAGGGTAGCACCGATCAGGACTTTAAGCTCAGGTTGTAAAGGTTCCAGCTCCACTTCGTCTAGCAACATCAAATCTGGTCTAACAGGAGCTGGGTTCTGCTGTAATTGCTATGCTAACTGTTTCTTTGGCTTCAGACTGCTGCTATAACATTCTCTGGCTGCTTTTCTTTCTCCCCTGATCTCCTGGACCCCCCACGGCATAGGGAACTTCACTACTTGGTGGAAGGTGGATGGTACTTCTTTCATTTTGTGTATCCACGGTGTCACGAGTATGATATTGTAAGCTGATGGGCAATCTACTACGTTGAAGATGTTCGATGTATTCACTCCTCCTGCCCAGGTATGCAGTGTCACTTCGCCAATTGTTTGCTTTGTTTCTCCGCTAAATCCTACCAGAGTTTTGGTATTTTTCACCACATCTGCTTCTCCCAACTCCATAGCTTCCAATGCGTCCATGAAGATAATGTTTGCCGTACTTCCTCCATCCACTAGGACCCGTTTGGTTAAGAAATTGCTGACATGCAGGGAGATTATTAAGCAGTCATGGTGTTCTGTTGTTTCCAGGTTCTCTGATTCGAAACTGACCGGCATTTCAAGTAACTTCTTTTCTGCTTCGTGTAGTGGTCTCCTACTTACACTTGATATCGACCCGGTTTCTCTGGCTATTCTCTTAGCTGCAGAATATGTTAGTCCACATAAATCAGAACCTCCTATTATAGGATTAATTATCTTTCCTGACGAGGGTGGTGGCGGTGGCCCCTCTGATTGGTTGATCACTGGTTCTTTTGCTTGCGTTAGGTGGTCTAGATGTCCCTTCTTATATAGCCAAGCCATTTCTTTTTTCAATTGGAAGCATTCTCTGGTCACATGTCCGTGGTCTTGGTGGTAACTGCACCATTTTGATTTGTCTTTTTCTGAATCCGGTCTATTACTCTTTTTAGGCCACCTCAACTTCTCGCCTATTCGCCTTAAGGCTTTGACTACTCCTTCTGCATCCGTATTGAACTGGTACGAGGATAGGCTGGGATAATCCATGTGTTTCCGGGTTGAGCTCGGGTTACCTGCAGAAGCCAAAATAGAATAGTCAGATATCGATCGATCTGGAGTAGCAGAATTTACCTGATCTGATTCCCTTTTGGGATAGGGCTGATGTCTCCAGGTTCTGCTTTGCTGCTTCCTAGGTTCAGGTCCTCCGACTCGCGGTGTTTCATCTTCTTCGAAGCAGATTTCTGCCATGGCTTTTCGTCTCACGTCTTCGAAGTTTGCAGCTGGGTACCTGATTAGTTCCTTGTACAACTTGGAAGCAGGAGGGAGTCCTCTTCTGAAAGCTTCTACACAGGTTCGGGCATCAACATCTGGTATCTTGATCATCTCTTTGTTGAAACGATCCAAATAGTCTCGGGTTGATTCTCCTTGGCGTTGGGCAATTCGGTACAAGTCGCTGGAATGTTTCTCGAGTGCTCTGCTACTGGAGAACTGGTTACAGAATTTAGTTGCTAAAGTAGTAAAGTCTGAGATGGATCCTGCTTTCAGGTTAAGCAGCCATTGCAGGGCAGGTCCGTTTAAGGTGCCTCCGAATGTCTTGCACAGGGTTGCATCTAGTTTATTAGCGGGTATCGGGAGGTACATCATTTTTTGGCGGTATTGGTTCACATGGTTCAAGGGGTATGTATTTCCGTCATCAAGGTCGTGTCAGGAGGGTATATTGATCTTCTTTGGGGGTATTGTTTCCACTATTGCAGCAGTGAAGGGGCTATGTGAACATAACTTCTGCTTCTCGAACACCTCGTGTTCGTGAGAACCGGAGGACCTGGATAATACTTTCTGCATCTCTTTATATTGTTTTTTTCATGTGTCGTATGTCTTCAGGGGTTAATGTGGTTTCTTGATCATCTCGGTCATCCTCCTTATGGGGAGTCTGGTCTTCTGGCATTTTGTCTTCATCGTCTTCTTCGTCAGAGTCGCCACCTAGGTTGAGGATGGGGATACCATCTGTTCGGAATTTTTTCTTCTTTTGGGAATGTTACTTTTTACGGATTCCATCTCCTTTTGTAAGGAAGCTATGGTTTCATCTTTGGCTTTGGCTGCTTCGATGACCACTCTCAGTTGTTCTTGGGTTTCTTTCAGGGCTTGTGACATTGCTTCGATCTGTTTTACATTTGCTCCGTGGCTGGATGTCTCGGGAGCCATGATCTCTGTCTAGAAAAAATGTAAAATGAAACACGAAAATAAAAAAAAATGGTATGCGTATTTTTTGGGCTTTTTGTGGCGAGTAGGTATATACTCTCTTTTTTTTTATATATTCGAGTGGAAAAACAAGCTATGGCCCCACGGTGGGCGCCAAATTGTTTATGCGAAATCCCAACCAGAGTATGGGACTAAGCAGGTACGAACCACAGCTGGATTGTAACGAATGGATTTGTTAATCGACCGTATAAAGATTTGGAATGGAAAATGCGAATCAAGGCGAAAAGAGGGGACGGGGGTAACACGAGAAGATGATGACGCAGAAACCTCGAAGTCGAGGGAAAACTGCGGGTAGCTTTGAGTCTACCAATCCACTAAATTAATGTATTTTTTCTTTTATGATTACAATGGATGCTTGAGCCTTAAAGGAAAAATACGAATGAATGATAAAGCTAATGTATGGTTTTCTTTTTGTAATATAATATGCAAATTCTAGATGGATGATAATAATCTGCCAATACCATCAATCCTTTGCCTATTTAATGGCTAAAACTGCCCAGCTAACCGTTGCATTCAAATAGGAACAACTCCTCATTTTTGGGACGTGTGAGATCGAGTGAGGGAAGACTTCTTCACGCCACATCAGCATGCTTAACCTTCATAACAACTGATTTTGACCTGTTCTTGCCACGTCACAGGCTATCATTTTTCCACGTAGGATGACCTTAGACTTGTTCTTCATATTTGAATTCGAACGTATACTAGCTTCCAGATTCTTCTTGTGGCGATTGATATCCTTGCTACTCGGCTTAACTCGCTTCTCGGCTATGAACCTGCATTCAGGTTAAGTGAAATTTGACCATAACAGCTAGTAAATTATCAAACTAAGTTCTTGCAGCTCTACTTCTACAATCCCCAATACGAAGAGTGCCAGAGGAGGCAATCATGTGAGGAGCTTCGAGCAGACATCGTTAGTATTCGTATGAAGGTGATGCATGATAATCCATATGCCAGATTTTTCAGCCGTTTAAGAGAAAAGATTGTTGATGAAACAAAAATAGTTCGAATAAGTAAAAATGCAGTACTGGACCAGCGTGTTTACAATGCTCCTACATGCGACTAAGTTGCAGCTATATGGTTCGACTGGTTGCTATTGACCCATATATTGTGGTCTTCGGCAAATCAAACGAGTTGCATAGAATTCAACATTATTACAGATGCTAGGATCCATTACAGTACCCATTATTATTCCCACTTGGCGACAGTGGATGGCGACCTAGAATACAAAAGCTTAGCCAAACGAGGCGCAGTGCTCTAGAGTACCCATCTCCTGCTCCATTACAGACTGTGTCTACCGCTTCTGTGCTAATAGATGCAGAGTATGCTTGTAAGTCATATTATTTTATTTTTTGTCTTGACACAATTTATTTCGTATATTTTTGCTTCATTTATTTCCTTTGTTAAAAAATATAACAAAAAAGAGCAAACTGGGAAAACTAAATTGCAAATTAAGAGATCACAACATACAAACGTAATTTTAAATAAATAAAATACGTATAACATGTAACATAGAAAACACAAATAATACATGTTAAAATATATATAAAATGAAAACAAATAATGGCCACCTAAAGCAAATCGGCATAATAATGAACCATGAAAGAGATTATGAGACAAACTCCAGGCAGATCTGTTCCACAACCATACGATTAATTTGCACTCAAACTGAACTGTATACCCATTATAATACAGATAGGAATAGTAACCCATCTTAGATTCTAAAATTTTAAAACAAAAAATAGGTAAAGTTTAAAAACAATTGTCTCACACGAAATTTTAAAAAAATCAGCAAGTCACAAAAATAACAAAACAAAATGTTTGTTACTTATAAGAACGATTATGCAAGAAATAAAAAAAAGGAGATAGGGAAGAAACAAAGCTAACGTATGAACAAAAAAGATTAAGCTATTACATTGCAATCTACAAATACCAATAAAGTTGTTCGGAACTAAGGGCTTGAAATATATCTGCCTGTAGTGACACATAATCAGAGCAAAATAATGATTTCATGTAGGGAATATCAAGCGTACTTTCTTCAGAATAGGCCAAACAATATATTGTTAAGAACGGGGCGCTTATTGTTACAATTTATTGTTGATATGTGCATCAAGCTCGAGAATACTCACCTTGATTTCTTCAGGAGAAACCAGCCACAGATTTGAGCAGACTTATACCAAGGGTTAACAGATACCATTGTCGCTTGCCTCAATGAAGGAGCAGATGCTGGTAGGCGAATTATCCCGCCACCTTCGTTTATTGGCAGTCCTAGGGATATGAAACGGTGATATCTTAACGCGATGGAGCTTGTCCAAAAATATGGAAAACCAAATATTTTTCCAACAATGACATGCAAAACAAATTGGCAAGAAATCAAAGTTGAGCTTGAAGACGATGAAAAGCCACAGAATATACCTGATCTCATCGCTCGCATATTTCATAGCAAACTCCATGCTGCTAAAACTGAAATAGTCGAGAGAAAAATCTTTGAAGAAGTAGTCGAACAAGTCCAAAAATGGGGCTTACCCCATGCTCAATTCTTAATAATTTTAAAAGGTTCTAAAAACCGAAAGCTCCCGAAGACTTTGACAGATTTGTTTCTGCTGAGATACCACCTCCTAGCAAACCAAATTTGCGGGCAAGTGTACTTAACCATATGATGCATGGACCATGTGGTCTAGCTAATCTTGGATGAACAATACATGTATGAAAAAATCGACGGTCAATGGGTTTGTAAGGCACGATTCCCTAAAGATTTTGTCGATTTCACCACTAACAAAGACGATGGCTATCCAGCCAATATACAAAAGAAGAGACACAGGTCAAACCATTTCTGTTCGTTGGTTTGAGATGGATAACCGTTGGGTGATCCCTTACAACCCGTATCTCTTGGCATTGATTGTCACTTCAACATAGAAGTATGTTCAACTGTACAGGCTGTAAAATACTTGTACAAATATGTATACAAAGGGCATGACCAAATACCTTTTAATATAAGTCAGGTGGACGGCAGCACAACAATTGAAAAAATGGAGTCGTTCTAGTCAGGTCGTTGGGTTTCTCCGCCGGAAGCAACTTGGAGAATTTGTGAATTTGAATTGTATGAGATGATACCAGCTGTCTTTCCTTTGCAAATTCATTGCGAAAATATGCAGAGTGCCATTTTGACACAGATAGAAAATCTGGAAACTGTAACACCCGTATTTTCGAGAATAGAATTTTAGGATTTAGGTTATACTTCCTATTGTCTTGAAAATTTATTTCGGAAAAACTATTAATAAATTTCTTGTTTTATAAATGGAAAATCTTTGGCAATTTATTTTCTGACAATTTATGATATTAACATTTTAAAATTTGTTAAATGAATTTCTTATAATTTTGTTAAAGATTAATTGTCAATTTTTAAGCCTGAACCAATGCAAATTGGATCAGTAATTTAATTAAAAGCCCACTTTTCTCCTTATAATGTCCGACCATCTAAATAATATTTACTAAAATAATTATTTTATCTTAATTCATTTTTAAATTATTTTTTTAATTTTTGATTGGCCGGAATAATTTAATCCGATATTTTTATCTATAAATACCCTTTTGATCAGAAAGTTTCCACTTTCTTTTCTCCATAATTCCACATGCCTACTTATTATTATTATTTCTCAAAATATTCAAAATCTTTTTCCTCTCTCTTCTTTTGTTTCCCTCTTTCATATTTTGTAATCCAAAAGGGTGAATTTGTGTGCATCGATTCAAGGTAACTAGCTTTCCCTCTAATTTGTAATTAATTAATTGTAGGATAGTTTAGTTGATTAATCTGATGATTAAAGCATCAACCTTTGATTGAAATTGCATGATGTTTGTTATGATGATTTTCTAATGATTCTTGATATTTAAAGTTTGTATTTTTGCAGCCTAAAATTATTATTCTATGTTGATTAATCAATTGCATGATTATAAGTATGTTGTTGAGTGTATGAATTTATTTCTTGATCGAATCTTGTTATTTCTTGATTAATTTTTCGTGGGAGTTTCCATACTAGTTGATTATGATCCACGATTTATTTCATGGTAAAATTTGTCCTTTTGATGCTTATAACAATTGGATCTGTCAAACCGGTAAATCAGTCCAGATTTAGTTTACGAATTTATTAAAATTCTTATCCAATTTCGATGGCTACGAAAATTTAGGTGGAAGTCCGAATTAGTGTATTATATATTCTGATAATTTTTAGTAATTTTAAGAGTTTGTTTGCTATGGCAGGAAACTCTGAAACTGATTCTGGTCTAATCTGATCGATTAGTTATAAAATCCCTTAGAATTAGTAAATGATGTTATTTTTAGACGGAACTTACGCAAGTTAAACTTTGAACCCAGATTTAATTTTTATGGAAATTTCCAGAATAGTCGAGGCCTTTAAATGGTTGTTCTTTAATTTCCAGAATAGTGTAAATTACTAAAATACATGTAGAGTATATTTTGTCGAATCCTTTGAGACTAATTTGACCTTAAGTTAAATCAAAAGGTATGTGATGTCTATTCGTGAATTCTTGATTTAATTTATGAAGTTTCATGATTGTTCTATGCGATTTGATGAATAAAAACTTGATCTTGATTTGTTTCTTGATGACTGAATTGTATATATATAGGTTGTTTAAATGGCTTGTTTTTTTTTATTTTCTTTAATTATTGCTATGAAAGTTTTAATCTTTATTATCTTAATGAATCCTGTTTTGAATCTTGATTGAAATTTGAAATTTTGAATTGTTTCCCCATTCGTTGTTGGTATTCGAACTTGAGTCCAAGAAGGACGAATGTCCATGTTTCATGGATAAAGTTCGAACCTTTTGATCATATAAAAATCGAACCTTTATGTATATTTCTTGCTATATTTGCATTGTCTGTTATTTAATGATTATGTTCTTTGGTTGATGAACTTGGTGTAACCTTGATGATTGAGTCATGCGTGTTTAGCGCCGAGCTTTGTAAGCATGTTGCATTATTTTGGGTCACGTCATTTACAGTTTTAAGTAGGTTAAGTCAGTGTCATTTTGGTTAAAGATCAAGTTGGGTATTCATTTGTTGTTCGGTAGTGTAGGGGTCGTTTTTACCCGGCCGCCTACGTCACGAGTTGATTTGAATGTTCGTTAACGCTGTACGTGAATACGGACTAGAAGGAGTCGCCACCGTGCGTTTATACGGTCCACAGACACTGAAGAAGTACCGAAAGCCAGGAGTAATCGGCCCCATATGGTCATGCACCAGAGTATGGGTTCAGGCACAGGTTACGAGCCAATCGTGCATTGGGCCCGCCCGCCTGTGAGCGGTCTCTACTAGGTCTATTTTATAAGATCATTGTTCAATTTCAGAGCAACAGAGATAACTCAATTTTAATCCTAATTTGCGAATTACTAGATTGGTTCAGACTATTGCACAAATTTTCCTAAAATTGTTTGTGACCACTTTGGAATTAGTCCATATTATAACACTAGAATGAGTCCAAAAGTCCGAATGAATTCAAGGTTCATTTCACATAAATCACATAAAAAAAGCTTAACACAGCGATAGCATGAAAAAGTGAAATTGAAAGTGCTAACGTACCTCGAATCCCGTGGAATTAGATTATCAAAATAAATAATAAAAAAAGCTGCATGGAATGATGCAAATATACATGAATTGACGAAAAAAAAAGCATGAAAAAATGTACATGGAGATGACATGAAAAATGCAAGAATTAAAGCATAACATGGCTGATAAATCAAAAAAGGTTACATGAATTAAAACATGGATTAACACAAACAAAAAAGCAAAAATCACATGTTACCATGATGAATGCAAATCATGAATTAAAGTGAAAATTAGAACAAAAGAAAGCATATTGACATTGAATAAAAAAGGCCTCAGAAATGTGTACCGGAATGTGCGGCGGTCGATTATGGCCTCTAGATTAGCGCACCAAAATGCCAAATTCAGTGATTACAAATGGTTGAAATGTGTTTTATATGTGTTTGAAATTGATTTTGACAGAGTTTTGGAGTGTTTAGAGAGAGAATGTATAGTAGAGAGAAGTAGAAGTTATGAAGTCAGAGCGTTGTATTGAAAAGCCGGACAAAGGGTTGTATTTAAAGGAGAGAAGAGACAAAAATTGACCCCGGAGGACACCGCCAAGGCGCAGGTCCAGTAATATGGACCTGCGTCTGGGCGCAGGTCAGGCTTTGATCCGGGTCGATTTTTTGCTTGATTTTGCGCGTGATCTCCGAGATTTTTATGCGATTATGATCTGATTACGAGAAGCATTGGTTGATTACCGTAATATTTGAGATTCCGGGAGATTCTACGCGATTCCGAAATAATCCGGGCTAATCTGGACTGTTCTCGAATCGTTTTCGGATTTTCGGACTATTTTGAAAATTGTGCTAAAAATGCCAAAAAATATGGAAAAATTCAGGAAAAATATAAATTATTGAAAAGTGGAGAAAAATTTGACGATGTTGGTGTAAAATTACTGAAATGCCCCTAAGAACGAAAAATGTTTCAAAAATTCATAGAAAATAGATAAAAACTCATAAAATTATGAAAAAAATACAAAAAATTCTAGAAAAATGTATTTAACCTGGAAAAATTATTTGATGCAATTTAAAATGACTAAAATCCCCTTAGGAAATAAATATGCATGAAAAATAATGAAAATAAATAGATAAAAATCCTAAAAAATGTCCCAAAAATCCCAAAACGAGTCGTGTGCCTCTAAAACGCCTGGCCTATAAATGGTGTGAGAGTGGTATGAAAGGGGTAAAGAGGTGGAATTTTGGCATACTAGCTCAAGACCGGACCTGTGCAACAGGGTATATTCATCATAGACCGTTGAGAGCTAACTGAGGTGCCATAATTAGGTGGCTACAGGTTGAAGATAGGTTTTTTTTTTTCCGGTTGAAGACTAGTTTGTTGTGTTAGTTGGAGAATGATTTATTGTGTCTGGTTGAAGACTGGTTTATTGTGTTCAGTTGAAGATCGATTTGTTTATAGTTACGGTTGAAGATCGTCTTGTTTATTGCGTTCGGTTGAAGACCGACTTATTGTTACGGTTGAAGACCACCCTGTTTGTTATTTCGGTTGAAGACCGACTTGTTTGTTTTTACGATTGAAGACCGTCTTATTTGTTGTTACGGTTGAAGATCGTTTTGTTTGTTGCTTCGGTTAAAGACCGACTTGTCTATTGATTCGGTTGAAGACCGACTTACTTGTTGTATCGGTTGAAGACCGTGTTGGGGATAGCGTCATTGCTTATTATTGTCGATATTTAATTTGTATTGGTTGATTTAACTTCGTACTTGTCTAGTGTGTCAGTTACTGATCATGTTGTTGTTCCGCTGCGTACTTTTGATATTTGATCTTTGAACAAATGAATGTCTTATTGTTAATGCTATTGTAACTTGAACTGTTTTTTTATTGAGCTACCTGGCGATTGGTTGATTCCCTCTTAGGAGGAACAGCCTAGTTACTCCCCACTGACGGTGGACCCAAATTTTCAGGTGATCAGATTAAGCAGTTGATGTAACGACCCAGATTTATTGGTATTTCTGTCGTTGATTTATTTGTATATTTATGTTATTTTATGTGTGGTCCGAAATTTATTTGGACTATTTATTTTTATTTTATGTGAATAATTTCGATTATTTCTATTTTTGGTTGTTTATTATTTATTTTATTATTATTTAATTAATTAGAATTTTATTATTTAATTTTCTAATTAGTTAATTAATTTTTGGGCCAAATGAAAATGAAGCATGATTAATCATGCATGATTGCAATTAGCCCAGATGATCACAAAAGCCCATTTGAGCCTTATGAAAACCAGCCCCCTCATGATTAAGTGGTCTAATTTGCCACCTCATTTTGCCATCATTTGCACCTTTGATCATCATTTGCCACAATAAAAAAGCCAAACACTCTCCCTTTTTCTTTAAACCCTCACGCCATTTTTGGTGTATTAACACCCAACTTTTGTTCATCATCCAATCATTTCCAAAGCTTAAAGATTAAGTTTCTATTGATCTTTAAGTAACTTTAAACACAACAATCTCCTTAGTTTTCAATCAAGACTTCTAGTTTGGGTTTGGATTTGGGGTTTGTTCGATTGGGTCGTGTTCGTGAAAGGGGTCCGTGTGGTTCGTGTGAAGGGTCGTTTTGGTTCGTGTGGTGGACCGTGCAGTGGCAGCCATGCCGTGTTGAAGACGGTGGTCCGTGGCGGTGCGTGTAAGAGCCGTGGTGGTGCCGTGTGCAGGTCGTGGTGGTGCCGTGCAAAGACCGTGCGTGTGAGCCGTGTGTGCCGTGGTTCTAGCCGTGTGTTTTGGGGTTTTTCCGGGCAGCAAGTTTGTGTGATTAATTTGCTTGATCTTCAATAAGGTAACATACTATCTTACCTTAATATGTATACTATAATTATAGGATAGATTAAGTGATCATGTTGGATGAATTTTGATGATTGTATGCTATTTCATACGTGATCTTAAGGGTGGATTTGGGTATTGATTTCATGATATTTGCTTAAGTTTTCATGCATGTTGATGGGATTTTCGTGTGATATGATTTTGAAGTCGAGTTCTTGATGAGTTCTTTATGATTCTTGAATTCTTGAAGTGTCTTGATTATGTTATGATGAGTCTTGGATTCTTTATCATGATTATGTAGTCTTAAGTGTGGATTATATAGTCTTGATTAAGGAAAGTTAAGTCAAGTTTAAAGGGAAGTTAAAAGAGGTTCAAAGAAAGTTAAAAAAGTTAAAGAATTATTAAAGATCGAATAAAGAAGTAGTAATTGTTTATGGTTAGACTCAAGAAAAGGCGAAAGAAGCGATCTTGAGAATAACAATGATGGTTTAAATGTTAGTCAAAAGTAAAGGCGTAAGATGCAACTTAAGACTAACTAAGAATGTAAATAAAGTAAGATTAGCTTGAATTTGCTATTAGACGCCTAAGCTTAGGGTAAGATTCTAAGACCTGGGTTAAGACGTTGCCCCTATCCTAACCGCGGTATTGGGTTACCACTATGTCGTCCTCCTGATATGAATTTCCCGAAAGATGGGTTTAATGGGGTTGGGAGTAATATTCTCAATCCTGGCATAGTAGGAAAGTTCGTTCGCGTAAGAGGCGTTCGTACGAGCACAGTCCGATCTAATATGTAAATGATAGCTAGCGACAAAGATTAAGTAAAGATAAGACTAAGATTGAGTATTTGAAGTTAGTCGAGTATTATTTTGTTGTTATCTTTGATATTGTTGTTATTATTATTATGATATGTCATATTGCGTGATCGTATGTTGGGTGTTTGATTTGTTGATTTGATTTATTCTATGATCATGTGTATCCATGTTAGGGTGGGGCAGTTATGTTACTCGCCACTGACGGTGGACTGTTGTTCATTTTTCAGGTAACTCTGTTGATGACGGTGTTGCTTAGCTTTGGGTTGGGCGAGTGCCGTTATTTTCCTATTCTAGACTATGTTATGTTTTTAGTTTGGACGTATAGATTATGTATCTTGTGTTTTCTAACTCTGATCGTATTTGGAGTTGCTTATTAGTATTGATTACTTTTGGGTTTAGTATTGTACAAACTTGTGGGTGTTGTACTTTTGGGTTATAGTAACAATAATTTCGAGGTTTTGTTTTTATTTTTAGTAAGTTTGTTTGTTAGATCGACAATTCGACTCGTCGGTTTCTTCCGCGCTGGTTTAAGCGAGTCGGGTCGTCACAGTTGAAACATGGTCCTGGATGTGCAAGTGAGGAGTTAGGATTGTAACTATACTTTTGTTTCGTTTAGCTCTTTTGTATAGGTCCTATGAACTCACTAGTGTATTTACTAGCTAATGAGTTATTTGTCAACTCATATCCTATTTTAACATGCCTTGACTAATATTTATTCTACGTAGAACCATTTTAGTAACTATTCGTCTAAGACGTTTTCTGCTTATCCGACACCCATCGTTGCGAAACTCACCTTATTGAATTCTTTAAGATAAACCGACAATGCTCTTCTGAGAAAAAGTATATGTATTTTGAAATGCCATAATATTTTGTGTGGAATGACCGCTTACGGACTTGGACTCAAAGGAAAAGAGGAACAATGGTTGGACGACTAACATTTGTTATTCCATCAGTTGCAGAACGATTTCATCTTCGTCTGTTGATTGCTAATGTGTGACGGCCCCAATCTTTCAATGACCTCAATTTCGTGATTTTCAGAGTTCGTTTCCTTTGATAGAAAATTTCGAAACTGATTCTGGACTAATCTGATCAATAAGTTATAAAATTCCTTAAAATTAGTAAATGATGTTATTTTGGGACGAAACTTACACACGTTAATCCTTGAACCCAGAGTTAACTTTCATAAAAAATTCCAGAAGATTCAAGACCTTTAAGTGGCCGTTCTTTAATTCTAATCGATAAATCCAGATTTTGTTAAAGGATGAAAATAAATTATTAAAATGCGTGTAGTAAATATTTTGATGAATTCCTTATGACCAAACTGATCCTAGATTAAAGTCGAAGGTTTATTATGATTAATTTGAGTTATTGAATGAAGTTATGTATTTTAATTAATTAAAGTTAGAGTATTACCTTTTGGTATTATGAATTGTCGAGTGGGATCGATGTTTGTCCGAATGGTTTGAATGATACTTTGGGATATAATTGTTGAGTCTTAATTAATCTTTATTAATGTTGTTTGAATCTTGTGAATTCTTCTTAATTTCTTTGATTGAATCTTGATCTCTAGTGAATGTATTGCTGAACTCTATTGACTGCTCATTCTTGAACTCGTAGATGATGATTTGGCTGTTCTTGTAGAACTCGTATGGTAAATTGGTTTTCGAGCTTCCATTTGTCTTTAAGACTCGTATTGAATCTCCGATCTCTCCTTTGGACTCGTTGTTGAATTGGCCTTCGGGCTTCGATTATGTTTTATAGACTCGATTAGTCTTAGGTTGGCTTACGTCATGAGATTAGGATCCGCATGGTTCACCAAGGTATTGTTTGTACCAAGGTGGAGTAGGGCGCCCAACCTTAGTCATGACTCTAAGACTTGGGTTAAGTCGCAACCATTGTACCTATAGGGGTCTCTAGACAGTTTAGTCTTAATGCGTTGTTGTATCGATGCAGCTTGACACTATTCGTAGTTGTCAAGAGAAGGGTGTAATATAATGCCCGACCTGACGCATTAGGAAAGTTTGGTCATGTTGATTTGACCATCCGAGCATAGACCGGCTTAAAGTGTAGACTTAGTTTCGAGAGGTGTGCTTTGTTATCGTATTAGGATTTATGGGTCCTTGATTCCTTGTTTGATATATTGTTGATATTAATAACTTGCAGGGTGATTTGTGAGGTAACCTATGTGATGTTCTATGTGTGAATTGATTAATTTGTTTGTTGCTTAATATGTCCTGCAATTGATTGGTTCCATCTTAGTGGAACAGTCTAGTTACTCCCCACTTATTGTGGACCCATTTTTCAGGTGAGCCAGATGGCAACGAGTAGTTGTGGGGTCTGGGTGTGAACTCGTGAGCTATAGGAGCCTTTTCTTTATTTTCCCTTTGAACTTCTAGATTGAATAATTTTCGGACTTTTTAAACGAATATTTTTGTATTCCCGATGACAGATAAATTTCTCTCCCGGAGGAAGAGATCCAAATCACAGACCGAACAGGAGACTCTCCCGTCAAACCAGCTTTAACAACAAAAGAAACAGTAGTACCTGAATCAAATAAAACATAAGCAGGAAACTTATAAACTAGAAATGTACACGTTATCACATCGGACTGTGCCTCTGCCTCTTCCTTAGTCATACAGAAGATCCGGTTCTTTGTTGGAGTAGAAGTAGGAGCCGATGGTGAAGAAATGATCCCTTTCTTAAGACATGCAAAAGACTTGTGACCCTCTTGGCCACACTCAAAACATCGAATCGGAGAACCGTCACACCTCCTTTCAGGATGAAAGTTTTTCTTGCAGCCTGGACACTTCCCGGTACCTCTGAAAGTATATAGCCTGCTGGAACTATTTGTCAGCTCATATTTAGGCTTCTTCGATGTCGAAGTTAGATATCACTGAAACCTCTTCTTCGACGCTTCTTCTTCCATCCGTGAAGCCTGGATCTCAAGCGCTACCTTGTAATAAGCCCTCTGAAATGTAATAGCACCACTACTGATCACATGCACTCGAATATGGGGATCAAACTTCTTGATGTACCACTTCACCCTCTCCGACTCAGATGGAATGACTGATGTAGTGAAGCGAGAAAGCTCAGTAAACTTGTCCGTATACGCCTGGATGGACATAGTTCCCTGACTTAGAGTAAGGAACTCCTCCTGCTTCTACCAGCAAAGCTCGTCGGGATAAAACCACTCCTGTAGCTTGTCGGTGAAGTCCGACCAATACATGTGACAGATCAACTCGGAATCAGGCTTGACCGTGTTCCACAAGTTATCGGCCCCACCCGTAAGGTAATACGCTGCTATCGATACCCTTTCCTCTTCGTGGCATCTCGTGGCATCGAATAACTTCCCCATCTCCCGAATCCAATTCTCCAAGATAATCGGGTCAGCTGTGCCCTCATAAGTGGGAGGACGATGACGTGCAAACCTATCAAAGGCATTCATCCCTCCAGATGAAAACATACCCTTATGTGCTAAAGTGAGAATAGCATCCTCAAGAGCATGACGCCTATGATGGGTGTTACGAGAACAAGGTGAGAAAAATTAAAAGAAATTATCTAACCTAAGTTACTACCGGGGTGAAGGTCCCAATAGCACTCAAGAGGGGGGGTGAATTGAGTGTTTCTTTAATATTTTCTTTATCAACTTTTTCTTGATTTGTCCTAGCGATAAACCAGAGAACTGGTTTAGCAACATATATATCTAGAACAATAAAATAGTAAATGTAAAGCAAATAAAGAACACACAGATTTAACGAGGTTCTGCAACTGTGCCTACATCCTCCTACTCTCGCTACCAATCTTTTATTAATCAACTCTGATGAACAAAAGATAGTACAATTGCTATCGTAAACTCATACGATAGACTTCCTCACTCTCAACCCAAGAGTGTTATTTCGCACTTGAACTCACAAGCACTCGCAAATGAACTCTCAAATGCTCCCAATCACTAACCCCTCTGTTAGTGACGAATTACATAAAGTTTCTCTAACAAATTGCTTCTCAAAAGCTTACAGAAGATGAAGTTAAGATCTGGGTTTTTGAATGCTCTTGTAGTTATGTAAATTGTTCTGCTTGATCTTTCGACTCTCGAAAATATTGCTCAATGAAGTATTGGAGAGTCGTCTATCTTCTTAGTTGTTTTTTGTTCATTAAGTGCTACTATATATAGGCAGTTAGAAAAA
Source organism: Salicornia ramosissima (assembly GCA_951394345.1). Lineage (NCBI taxonomy): Eukaryota > Viridiplantae > Streptophyta > Magnoliopsida > Caryophyllales > Amaranthaceae > Salicornia > Salicornia ramosissima. The sequence continues at coordinate 26,606,822 of OX596234.1, read as the reverse complement.
CCCAGATTATTCCAATCAAGAGGGTTTTTTTAACAGTAATGATTAAACACATTTAATGCTGAGATCAAATATTCGAAACAAAAGATCTCGAAGATTTGATGAGATCTCATAAAGATACATGGGTTTGTTAGCACTTAACATTGATTACCAAACTGACTTAACCACGTGCAAGATCTTTAAAGAATCCAAGAATCGAATTCTTTCAAATTAATTCGTGGGTCAGTTGGTTAACCTGCTGGTCTGCTGAACTGTTCTAGGAACTATTCTTCAGATCAGTCATGTTACAACCACTAGACACTGGTCTGGTGTTTGCAACATACCAAGATCAAACATCACAAATCTACTAATCTACTTAAACACTCTATAGAATAAAAAGACTAAGTAAAAACCCTAAGGCTACTCTTCAGTCTTCATGTTCTTCACTACTTGGACACTTGGATTCTCTATTGTTAGCACACTTTAGTTTTGATGAAGCTATTCTCCATGTCTCAAGCAATGAATACATGTATGTCAAACATGCACAAAACAATATACAATATATGACATAAAAGGTAATGTTACTCTGAATAAGTAACACAAGAACAGTATACCTCAGTTGTTTTCAGAACAACTGCATAAACTCATTCAATAACAACTGTTCCTATCAACTGTTTGTGACAACTGTTTGTGACAACTGTTTGTCACATCTGTTAGACTCATCTGTTTGTCATCACTCAAAACATCAAGGGTCTCAACACGGGGTTAACTCACTTTAATTAAATTAGGTTAGGCTAACTAAGTTATGCCCTCAGAAAACATAAAGCGAACTTCTCATGGGTTACTTATGGTGAAGTGACTTATATTTATCTTTTAAACTTCGGCTCTGATACCAACTGTAACGTCCCGTCTTTTCCGACTAAAATAAAACTTATACCCACAAAAAAAACAAGCCATTATTACTAATTATTAACCCAAAACAAAGTCTAATTACTATAACCAATATAGTTGATGTGTCCAAGTTATACGCTATTTTTAGAAGGATTTGTTTTCCTTTTTGTTTATTATTTAGATAGTTTTTTGGATTTTAGAATCCTTTAGGTATTTATAGGGTTTAGGAATTTTGGTTCTTTTTGTACCCCTATTCCCTCGATTATTATGTATTTTTGGTTTTGGATTGATATTGCTTCGATGATTGCCCGGGAGTGCGATTTAGAGCAAAGAAGCAGTTGAAGAGCAACGAGGCTAGGGTCCCCTCGCGAGTCGCGACTTTTTCTCGCGAGTCGCGACTTTTTCTCGCGAGTCGCGACCCAGACTTGGAGTAACTCACCAGAGCAGAGTAGGGCAGAGCAGAACATGGGCAGTAGCTACTCGCGAGTCGCGAGTTTTGGTCACGAGTCGCGACCCCTGAACGGTGGCTGTTGTTTTGTTTTCTTCTCTTGCAAGTTGGCTTGTTTTCTTTGGTTTTGATTGGTTGAATGTTGAGGCACGTACTAGGGGGCAATAATAAGTTAGGAGAGAGGGTAAGAAGGGTGAAACATATCATACTTTCACACTTAGAGTTACTAGACACATCTCCTTCCTCTCTACTTAACTTCTCACGATTTTTACACTTTTCATGAGTTTGAAAGCTTTGTGTATTTTGTTTTCCATGAAGCTTGTAGCTTAAACATTATCTTGGTGAGGATTTATTGAAGCTTCCTCTATTGTATTGTGAGAAATTCTACTCTTTATTTATACTTGATTATCACTTGTTTTTCATGTTTGAATATGCTGGTTTGTTGCATAGCTTGCTAGAAGTACTACTAGTATTGTTGTGTTGATAAATTATTGCTAGATTTGTGATTTGTCTTGCTAAGGAAATCCCTTGTCAATTAGTAGCAAGTTAGGGTTTGGTTTGGATGTGCTACATCCTTATTTCTTCTTAAGAATTCAAGTGTGTTGTTATATGTTAAAAGCTTTTTTAACATAAACGATCTTATTATTCTCTTCTCTTAATGCTATTTTTGGATTGAACTTAGAAGCCGATCTTCTAGGTTGTCTTTGAATAAGGGTTTTGTAGTATTGGAAATTTTACTACTTAGCTAATTATAAGGAGATTAGGAGATTTATTCTTCACATTAGGTGATCAAGATTATAGATTTTGAGTTGTTTTCGATGATTGATACTCTAGTCAGTAGTGGATATTAATTGAAGCCAAGACTTCCTTCTTTGATTTCTAATTCACCGATTATTGAACTTATTTATTCTTGCTCAATTCCATTGTTTTTATTGAGTTTCCTAATTAGTTTAATCATTAGTTTAACAATTTCATAAACCCCCTCATTTCACCATTTTAGTTTATTTCAAGTACATTTTAGTAACCCTAGTACCCTTTGGATACGAACCTTGCTTCCCTACTACACTTATTTGTATTAGAAAGTAAGAGAATTATATTTGGTTTGGGCGCATACGATAAGGGCCTGCCAATAGTCCAACCGACACCAATAGTACGAAAGTCCCAAAAGTCCAAGTTACATCCTATCTAGTTAACCACGCCACCAAATTAAAGTCCGAGTACAAAACTATAAAATGCGGAAAGTAAAACTAATATATTACAAAGTAGAGTCCACAAGTCTCTCGCACTCAATCCTAGCCCAAGCACAAGTAGACTGTAATGACCAGTATTTTGGCAACGTTGTTTTCGGAGAAAACAACAAGAGTCGACAGTAACTAAATACTTTCAATAATAAATTAATAAATTACAGCGGAAGCTCAAAACTTAGTCATTTTATTAAATATACATTAAAGTCATTCCAAAAATAATGGAATTGATAGATCCTTTATTACAATCCAAAACTACTAAAATAGGTAAATAACGGGGAGAGACAGAAAGATAAATAGGAGCATAATCAGCTCGCCACACAGTCAACCCAACTCTAAACTCTATCATGTATACCTGCAAAATAAATTTGGGGGTCCACCGTCAGTGGCGAGTAACTAGACTGTTCCACTTAGCAGTGGAACCAAACAACATAAAACATTAAATTAAACAGCAGGCACGAGACAACCAAAAACGTACGAAGCAACATTCAAATAAAAACAATAAACAACAGAGAATACAAACAGCGGAAACTTCATCAAAAGCCAGGTTAAAATATCAAACTCTTAATTATAACATTCGATTCATTAGACAATTGCAAACATCAAGAATTAACCGACACGACCGAAGTCGATACAACAAGTAAATCCCTGACACGGTTCATCACCGATGAACCGATACGACACAGCACAAAACCGATAACAAACAAACAAGTCCCCGACACGATTCATCACAGATAAACCGATACGGGCGCAAGGCCGATACAACAAACAAGTCCCCGACACGATTCATCACAGATGAACCGATACGAAACGGCGCAAGGCCGATACAACAAACAAGTCCCCGACACGATTCATCACAGATGAACCGATATGACACGGCGCAAGGCCGATACAACAAACAATTCCCTGACACGATTCATCACAGATGAACCGATACGACACGGCGCAAGGCCGATACAACAAACAATTCCCCGACACGATTCATCACAGATGAACCGATACGACACGGCGCAAGGCCGATACAACAAACAAGTCCCCGACACGATTCATCACAGATGAACCGATACGACACGGCGCAAGGCCGATACAACAAACAAGTCCCCGACACGATTCATCACAGATGAACCGATACGACACGGCGCAAGGCCGATAGCAAAAAACAAGTCCCCGACACGATTCATCACAAATGAACCGATACGACACGGCACAAGGCCGATAACAACATTGACACAACCGACTCAAGCGATAAATGACACGACTCAAAATAAGCATCCAATGACACGACTCAAACCAGACGAGCATCAACAATCACGTATGACTGTTACAATAGTGACACATCAAGCTCAACAATCCAAATAAGCAATTATGCAGGCTAACCAGACAACGCATGAATAACATGAATATACATAAAGGTTCAATTTTTATAATTAACAAACAAGATTTCAAGTTTCGAAATTCAATAAAAAGATCTTGTACCATTCGGCTATTAAAGAACTAAAACAAGTATTTTAATGCAACGATTCAAATAACCAAATAATTCATATAAACTCAAGATTCATGATTCCATCAAAAGATTCATCACAGATGAACCGATATGACACGACGCAAGGCCGATACAACAAACAATTCCCTGACACGATTCATCACAGATGAACCGATACGACACGGCGCAAGGCCGATACAACAAACAATTCCCCGACACGATTCATCACAGATGAACCGATACGACACGGCGCAAGGCCGATACAACAAACAAGTCCCCGACACGATTCATCACAGATGAACCGATACGACACGGCGCAAGGCCGATACAACAAACAAGTCCCCGACACGATTCATCACAGATGAACCGATACGACACGGCGCAAGGCCGATAGCAAAAAACAAGTCCCCGACACGATTCATCACAAATGAACCGATACGACACGGCACAAGGCCGATAACAACATTGACACAACCGACTCAAGAGATAAATGACACGACTCAAAATAAGCATCCAATGACACGACTCAAACCAGACGAGCATCAACAATCACGTATGACTGTTACAATAGTGACACATCAAGCTCAACAATCCAAATAAGCAATTATGCAGGCTAACCAGACAACGCATGAATAACATGAATATACATAAAGGTTCAATTTTTATAATTAACAAACAAGATTTCAAGTTTCGAAATTCAATAAAAAGATCTTGTACCATTCGGCTATTAAAGAACTAAAACAAGTATTTTAATGCAACGATTCAAATAACCAAATAATTCATATAAACTCAAGATTCATGATTCCATCAAAAGATTTACAAAGATTAAAACTAGCATGACAATTAATCAAGAAATCAAGAAAACAATAGTCTATCCTTAACAATCTTACACGGCTATCAATGACAAAATCAAGGCCAAGAATAACTGCATCAATTTACATAACACAATCATGAAAATTCATAATAAGATTATAACATAAAGATTCGATTTTTAAACTTTTAAAATTGTCAAGGATTCAAGAACGTTAAAGATACATGCTTAATCATCCAAAGAATATCAAGAACCAAGAAGGACTCATGCTTACTAAACAAGAATGCATTATACGAAACAAAACTTGAAACCAAACTTCATGCTCTAACTTAATTATACACATAGGCTATCATTACTAATCATGCAAGAATACTTAACTTTGCAACAAAAATTCATACGTGAATATTAGTCAAAGCTTGGGAAAGCATATTATACAAAGATTTATTAAGGTATGATAGTAAACAAATTAAAAGTCTAAGCTTTGAATACATGCAATTACACGCATAAGTTCACTCGAAATAATGGTCAACGAGCATATCAATTGACATCAAGATTGCATAAAATCATTAATTATAGAATAAACCATGCACGAACACATAAGTCTTGTCCAGATTAGAGTACCGCAGGTATAAGAAGCAAGGTATTACACCTTAAGCTACCGGCCAAAACGCATGGAGCATTCGACAATCAAAGCTAATTAATCTAGTTTATCCTATATCGATTGGTCCTAATACTAAGTGAAAAAGCTAGTTACCTTTTGATTGCTTTGGAAGGGATGGAAGTTGAATATTTGAGGGGGTTATATGGGGCTGCCGTGAGTTTATTGAGAGGGAGAGTGATGATTGTTTTGTGGTTTTGATCAATAATGATTAAGGGTTAAAAGGGAGTTTACTAGATTTTAGGAGTTGGTTACTAGATGATAGGAGTTAGTTTAGGAAGAGATAATATAGGTAGATATTTACGGGGGGGGGGGGGGCGTGTAGTTTGTATGGTTTAGGGGTCATGAGTTCCTAAATTTAGGAGGAGAAAGAGGAGACCCAAGATTAGATTTTTAGGCTTTGAATAAATAGATCTAATTAGATAATTAGGGTAGAAAAATAGAATTAAAGGGAAGAAAATAAAAGGGGTGGCCGGCCATGAGGAAAAGAATACGGGTTTTGGACTAGCTTCATCAAATATCAAATTAAGTCTGTTGGCCCAATTTAGAATATTGGGTTTTAGAATATATATATATATATATATATATATATATATATATATATGTATATGTATATATATATGTATATGTATATGTATATATATATGTATATGTATATATATATATATATAGGAACAAGATCATGTAAAAACCTTCTAAGAAGTTAAAAACCTAAAAACTAAATATCCTGGCCATTGATTTTGTCTAGCCCATCATAACCGTCGATTTAATTTTACAAAAAATCAGAGAAAAAAATCTGTTTTTTTTTTAAATTTACTCACTTCACTTTTCACACTTGCTGATGCAAAACTTTGAAGATTAATATCTTTAATTGTGTGTTTGTAAAAATTATAAAACCTAGATATTAAAAAACTACATGTTAAAACGAATCCAACGAGACCCCACATGACTATGTTTTATCTTATGTATAAATCACAGACGATAGTCAAAGTAGACTTTGTAAATAGTAACAAAGTCAAACAAACTAAGTAAACTTTGAAAAAACGGAGGTAGTACAATTAAGATATACATGTTAATATTATAGGGTACATGTTAATTTAAGGAGGTACATGTTAATTTTCAGATTAATTCAAATCTTACATATTAAATTAAGGGAGTACATGTTAATAATAAAGGGGTACATGCCATGATAGGGTACATACAAAATCAAACAGGAAAAACTGCACTTAAAAAAAAATTCGAACTTTAAAAAAAATGCACAAAAACATACTAAATTAAGGGGTACATGTTAATAATAAAGGGGTACATGCAAAAATACAAGGGTACATACAAATTAAAATCAAACACGAAAAACTGCACTTAAAAATAATTTGAACTTTCCAAGAAAAATGCATAGAAACATACTAAAATTCGAGGGTACAAGTTATTAATAAAGGGGTACATGCAAAGATATAAGGGTACATACAAAATCAAACACGAAGAATTGCACTTAAAAAAAAATTCGAACTTTAAAAAAAATGCATAAAAACATATTAAATTCAGGGGGTATATGCAAAGATACAAGGGTACATACAAAATCAAACACGAAGAACTACACTAAAAAAGAACTACACTTAAAAAAATCGAACTTTATAAAAAAATGCAAAAAAAATATTAAATTAAGGGGTGCAGGTAAATAATAAAGGGGTACATGCAAAGATACAAGGGTACATACAAAATCAAATATGAAGAACTACACTTTAAAAAAAAATCAAACTTTATTAAAAAAAATGTATAAAAACCTAAATTGTTGCTTGAAATTTGCGTGAAATATGTGAAATTAGCGGGAATGAACTGGTTCAATCAAGTAGTTTTTATAAAAACCTGACCGAAACTTTTTTTTTTATAAAAAAATAGTAACTTTGGGTGGTTAGTGTTTTTCACCCGAAAATTAATCACAACCCTTGATCTACATCTAACGGTCATAACTGAAAGTTTTTAGTTTTCAACTTAACATAGGTTTTTAGCAGATCCTGACTCTATATATATATATATATATATATATATATATATATATAACTAAGTTGTTCAACCCAAATGTGGGACTTAAGCCACATACACAACATAAAATATCATCAAATAGAATAACAAACAACCAATACAACAGTTCAATCATCATGAATCATTATCATCACATAATAACTTACCTGGCGTCCAATCGCAGCGGATCAACATACACATATACAACATATACGAAAAACAGAGACAAAACCGAAACTCTTCGAAAACCGAAACCGAAAACTCGAAATCTCAATCAAAACCGAAATCAACGGAAACCAAACTGAAGACTCGAAAATCCAAACCACAGTCCAATACGACTTAAAAACGAGAGTTCAATGCGACCTCAAAAACAACCGACAGTCTAGTCTTAGCTCGTTGGTCGACCTACGCGCCTTCCAACTTTCCTAACACATGCCGGGACGAACCAATGTGTCCAAATTCCGTAGCACTCCAATGCGAGTACTATGTCTAAGTAATGACCATGACTCCTAAGCTAGCAACCAGTGCGTCACTAACCTAGACGACAACACATCCTAGAACCACGAACTACCCCACAAATATCGAACATAGGGCAACGTCCACGACATTAATCCAAAATAGCAACCAATGCGTTACTAAGATAGACGACTTAAAAATACGAAAAATACTGACATGATCGTAAAAGATCAATATTCAAAACTTATTAATTCAAAACATTTCGAAAATATCCGAACTTAACGAAAACTCAAGAAAACCGACCATATAGTTCAAAAACTTCCAAGAAACCGACCACTTCAAGATTTCATCAAGATTATTCAAGAAAACCAAGAATCATAAAAAATTAAAGAAAATAGCCAAAATTAAATATAATTCAAGAAAGTTCCAATTTCAAAACCGATTCGAAAAATTATTATTTAAACCATAAAATATTAATTCAAGAGTTAAAGAAATCATCAAGAACTCGTGCTCAAATTACACACATAAAATGAGATTAAATCAACAACATAAATTAAGGAAAAATTCATATGAATAATCCCAACTATTGGAGGTTTTCCAATATTAATCCCAACTATAGTTTATTACACTATAATCCAAACTATGGGGGTAGTATTATAATATTAGTCCATACTAACTTTTGACTGACTCCGATTTCCTTCGTAGAAAGGGAAGAAGGTATAGTCAAGTATAATAAATAGGGAAAGAGGAAAGATAACGAATATTTTATGAATTGGTGACCGATTACAATAGGTTAACTAAGTCAATGGACTAATATCATAAAATAACCCCCAAATTTTGGATTATACTGTAATAACTAATAGTTGGGATTAATATTTGAAGACGTCAAATAGTTGGGATTATTTATATGAATTTTTCCCATAATTAAATCAAAGTAAACACAATACTTATAATCTAATAACTAAAATCAATCTTTAATTATCAAACCATACATGAATTATTCAAGAATTAATCATACATCACTTCACATCATAGCAAAACATGGGAATTTGTTCATCATTTTATTCAATTCAATCCTATGTTAATCTATGTCAACTTAATTACCAAATTCGAGTTTAAACATCTAGTTATCCGGATTAACGCAAGATTGATATACAAACGATGAAAGAACGATTAACGAACACGATTCCACCACTCAATCACACGGCCTCAAGATACGAGCAGCCCCACGAACACACAGCCACACGACCCAACACGACACACCACTCGTGCAGCCACGAACGCCACAGACTAGCACCGTCCAGCACAACGATGATCACCGTGCACCACCACACACAACACCGCGAACCACCATGAACAGGTTCCCTCTACCACGAGCCAGCCACGAACACACACACACGGCCACCAACACGCACCCACGACCACGCACAGACCCAATACGAACAACCCGAAATCAACCTGAGCTAAGGATGTTGGAAGAATTTATTGGTGAATATTAAACTACAATAGAAATGTAGTCTAATAATGTTTGAATCTTGAATTTTAATGTGGATTGTGTTGAAGATTTTGGATGGAGAAATATGGGTTTGCAATGGTGTTTGTGGTAAGGATGATGATAATTGGAGAGTGTTTAATCAAGTAAAAAGTGCTTACTAGCAAATGAAGTAGTAATTGGATAGTAGTCCAAATCCTCCACTAGTCCCATATATTAGAGGATGGAAAGATTAAGAAGCCAAATCATGGGCACTAATCCCCATAACAACCGGCCCTATGGGCTCTTTATTGGCCATTTGGGCCAATTAATTCTAACGTAGTAAAACTAAGCCCAATTAAATAGAAACATAAATCAACAATCCAAAAATCAAATAAAAATAAGTCAAAGCCATTAAATACAATCACAACAATCACCCGAAAATCATATCAAAATTAGGGATATTACATTGTTACTAAATTTAGTCTCAAATAATGAATAAAGGGTTTGTTACTAAATTTAAATTCAACAATCAAAGCTTTTACATATAATTATTTCTCTAATCAAACTCAAATCTGGGGTTTGTTACTAAATATAAACTCAAATAAATAAGGGTTTGTCACTAAATTAAAATTCAACAATGAAAGCTTTGACACATAATTATTTCTCTAATCAAACTCAAATCTAGGGTTTCTTAAAATCACAAAATTAAAGAAGAAAACTTACCAAAACTACGGTACGGCGCCGCCGTGCCGTCATCCATATCAATGAATGAGGTGATTCGCGAAGATACAAGAGGATTTCCCAGGATCGCTCCTCAAGGTATCATGGGATTTCAATAAGGATTGAGGGAAAAGTAGTTGAGGGGAAATACTAAAAATTGCTTCCTTCATTACTGCTAATAACGTGAGGTAACACCCTGTAACAGCCCCAAAATTATGGTAATTGTTAACTAAAGAAACCCTGTAGAATATATCATCACAAACATACACAACTGTCATAACCATTAATCGAAGAGACCTTCATGCCCCAATTCCTATCTCAGGATCCATAATCATTACAATGTGTGTCCTCATTAGTACAATAATTATATCAAGTTTAATTCCAAACTCTACTACTTAAATAACTATTATTACATTAAAACACGCAAGCTAACCGACTTGTGATCGAATACGTACTTAAGCTAAATAAATTCACAAATCAACTAGCATTGCTATAACTAAAGTTCCATAACGTTCGCTTAAGCTTGGACTTTCTGCACTTATCTATCGCAACCCTGCAAGAAGGACTCTGCCCCCACCAGGACAGGTCCGAAGATAAATACACGTAAGAATACATAACAAAGAAAATGTAAGTTGATGGTTGAAGTTAAATCTAAGGACCCATTCTTAGTTCAAATATTCATAACTCAATCCTATTGATTAAGAGACGACGTAACCAATCACGGAATACACGTGCTAGTAAGTTCTGGAGAAGTTTACCGTTTCCATATAACACACTCAAGTAACTCGACTATAAGGGAACTATATTACGAAGGGCGCGGTTTGCACACCACCACGTCTCATCCGGCTTGTAGGATTTTGTTCACAAATGTTTTCAAATGTAATGTTAAACACATTCTTTAATAAACAACACTATGTGTTCTATTGCGAAATCATAGACTCTGACTAATTCTCATGTGTATAAATAATGATCAATTTACGAAGATATTCTAAACTTGTTCACATTATAATAAGATACCACACGGACTTCCACACTTGGAAGACAATGTTACCTAAATGTTTCAAATAATCAGTTCACCTGGCTGAGAGGACTTAAATTAGCCTATAATTATTTACTTCCTTTGCTTGAACGACAATACCTGAAGTCGGTTCCTCACGAAGATGTTCCTACGGACCTCGACCACATCGTCCGTAATGTCATTTAGCCACACCGGCCACTACATAATCATAGGGCCACACCAGCCATAATTGTTCTTTGACCACATCGGTCATATTTGTTCTTTCTAATTTCAAACACTTGTATATACATGTTAGGTAGCTAAGTTCCGTATCAAAACATATGGTCATTAATCACAACAAATAATTCAATTCCAAGAGCTAAAGCTATTATTCGTACTTTCAATCAATTATCACATCAGTAAGCTCAGCTTTATAAGCTCAAAGCTAACACTTCTATTTAAATTATTTATCACAATAATAACTCGGCTTCAACGAGCTTTATGCATGCATTCGTAATTAATTTACTTATTGCAATAAAAGGTTCAGCTTTAATAGGCTCAAACATACACTCTTACTAAATCAGTTTGCGAGCCTTGCTTCCTAGGTCTAGCAACCACACCTCGTAAAGTTTACTTTTGTACCCGATTTGGTGTAACATGGTTATTCTTCAATAAGGTCTCACTCTTAGATAAATGCTTTGGAAATCCCGTCCACCACGTTAGTGGTATCACTCACATAAGAACAATTGTCACACAAATATTGAGTTGACAACTTAAACACAAAAGCCTAAGTTACACTTTATTCATATCAATTCCAGTTTGAACGTATTTCCATATAATCGTTCGCTAAATACCATTTAGTACAGTTACTTATATATTACATATACCCCTAGCTTTTGTATTAAAGGGTCGTAGCTTTACTATTATATAATCCTTATCACAGGTATTGTATGACCTTAGCTTAATAACTATACAAAATATATATGCATAGCCTTATCTCAATAATCCTTAGCTCAACACCACATTAAGGTAAACCACAACTTAATTGTTAACTCTTAATATATTCATAACTCGAGTAGTTTCACACCCATTCGTAGTTCAAATCTTAATTTGGAAGAGATCCACAATTTAAGTATTAACCCCAAAATAAGTAGCAATCTAAGTATTACTTTTAATGTACTCATTATATGCATATTCTCATATAAGCCCATCACGGTAAACCCCACTTGATACAACTATAGCACAAGTTCGTTATTTCATCGGCCAGGTAGCAATGGATCTACTAGCAATAACTATTCACGATCTCGAGACAATATAGTCCGTTTATGTCATTCCCATTTCGGGTATTTTTATTATTCCTTTCTACTTTATATTTAAGAAAGCTAATTTCCATGTCCAAGTTCATGACACAGGATTATTGAGCACAACATTTACTAATTCGAACAACCAAGTCCGATTATATTTATCTCTAAGAAGTAAAAACTAAACTTCAAGTTTATGGAACAAGTTATACACACAATAGTCGCAACTAGATCTATCTTATTAATACTCACTTGTAATTAACGTAATCAAGCTTAAGGAAAGACATTCGGTGTTTGACCTTTTTTCTTAGTGTCTAACAATATGTTGAAGTAAGTGCATTCCATTCACGAACCTTTGTTTTGCCCGCTTGAATATGATTCGTACTGAAATGCTCAAATCGTTGAGATAACATTTCAACAGTTGCTATGGTCCTATGTAGCTCTTAATAAATAAGACAATCATCATATAATTAATGGATTCCATATAGATATATGTTTTGAATTGAATTGTTCATTTCGGGATGTGAGGATCCAACTATGAAGATGATTTTGACGAGTCACAACTCCAAATATGACAAATGAACATTAAAATAAATTTCTTGAAAGAGGATGCGTATGTGACACAACCAAAGAGTTTTGAAGTTCCAGCAAATCAGAAAAGGATTTACACGCTTAAGAAATCCATTTATGGACTAGAATAAGCATCTCGGAGTTAGAATCCTCAATTTATCAAAATAATCAAAGCGTTTGGTTTTCTAAAATAATTTTAGAGGAAGGTTTGTGTGTACAAAAGTTGAGTGAGAGCAGCATTGTCCTTTTGATCTTGTATGTAGTTGACATACTTAGCATAAGAAAATAAATTCCACATGCTTGAGTTAGTCATGTTATGGAATTATTGTTTTTTATAAACTTGAGTTAGTCAAGTTATGTTTCTGGAATTGTTTTTATAAACTTGAGTTAGTCAAGATATATGTCTGCAATGGTTTTATGAAAGACCTTAGACAAATTAATTTTATTTCGGGAATCAAGATCCATAGAAATAAATCTGTTTTATTTACAGAACTTATAATGATAAGGTTCTTACTAAGTTCAACTTGGAAAACTTTTATAGATTTTTCCATCTCATTCAATGTCACATGCTAGCAAGACTTGACGTTTGCAAACGTTCGGTGAGCTAAAACATATAGTCCTTTTGTATTGACAATATGATCTATTGTATATATCACATTGCACTTACATAAATGTTTCAAATACCTTGATCATCCTAAAGTACTTAAGAAGGACTGCAGGATTATATTCTGGTATGAGGAAATATAAGTTATTTCCTTTAAAATTTAAAATTTGCAAAGTTTATATGAATGAGAATGTCTCATGTCCAGTTATCAAACCATTATTGTAATCCGAGTATGAATGTCATGCTAGGACGAAAAGAATAAAAAAAAAAACATTAAAGAATGTCTTTGATGAAGTCTTATGTTAAATCATGAATATAGTCCATGATTGTAAAACATATGGTAATGTTTGTTGTTTGAAACATAGTTTCAATATTATTTAATTCTGGTTTGAAGTTAAATAAAATGTCCAAATAACTTGTGATTTCAAATAGAATTATTGAAAACGTTTTGATAATGGAACTCTATAAAGTGAACTGAAATCACATATTATCTAAAGTCTAGTCAAAATCACTAAAATGGACATAAGTGGTTTGTTTAAAGACTAGCATATAATCAATTGATAGCGCAGTTCCATGGGCTATAGAAATATAGTGATGTTTAATTGATTCTATGGATGTATGTTTGATACATTGAGACTTGACCTAACAGATTCTAAAAGTAGAATCGAAAATCTATATTTAGTGGATTCCTTAGACATTAGTATGTCTTAATAACCACAAAATAATTAGCTCAACCTTGACATTATTAAACGTCGTGCCGTAAAAGGAGGTCATAAAAGCAATGATCAGGTGGAGTTAAGAATTGAGTGGGAGTTATGGTCATACTAGAGTGGATAAGTCCTCCTAATTAGTAGGAATGGTGTCAGGGCCTCTTGATGAGCTAGAACTAGAAAAATGCATGGTCATGCGAAAGAAGTTTAAATGTTGAACTTCGTTTGAGCAGTTCGAACTCAGCGATCAAGGAACAAAAATTGAGAATACCAAAGTATTGTCAATTTGACATTAAGAGACTTAAGGAATTTATAATTGCGATATTGTCTTCGGACAAGTGGGAGATTGAAGGAATATGTCCTCAGTCGTTATCGGCGATTACTAAATATAATTAGGATTATATTATGGAGATAATAATTAAGTTAAATTAGGAAATTATATTTACTTGCTAGAGAATAAATATAATTAGTGAGTACATAATTTTGGGCTCGCAACTATACTTAACTTAATCCTATGAGGTCACACAAAATAGCACAGGATTGGGCATAAATAATAAAGCCCATTGAATGCTAGGATTAGGGTTTTCTCTGATATGACTAATGAGGTATATATAGTACCTTATTAGGGTTATGAGACAACAGATTATGATCAGTTGTCACACACAACCAAAAACCCTAAAACCTATTGCATTCATATGGTTTTTCCCTAAAAAGTAAGAGAGTGAATATTGATCCATCTCTTCCGTAGTAGCATACGTGGGATCCGATCCAGTGCTTGTGGACTGATTAGAGGAGCAACAATTGAGGCTCTAGATCTCCGTTCTTGACATTGAAAGCACGCATCAAAGGTTGTAATTACTATCTTTTATACTTGATTCATATTAATTATTATTAGTGATCCTGATGTTATAGATGTTAGGAAATTGTTTCCTGAAATTCCGCTAATCATATCTATAAATTCCTACAAAATTCACATATTTCCAACATTCAAGAGTGAAATTGAATTGGTTTAATCCGTGCACCTTTCTCTTCTTGGATCTCTTTGAACTATCATTATAAGGAGCTATCTATAAGAATCAATGGAATTTCTAGGATTAATACTTACTTAACTTCACAAAACCATAATCTAGCAATTTAGATTAAACCCTAAGTTTTTCTCAACAGCTTGCTCTGGGTACTTCAACAACTGAAAGAAAAGATGGAGGGATCAACTTTGATGACGCATGTGGGAATTGGTGTGAAGAGAAGGAAGCTTAACTTGCTTCAATGGAGGACGGTAAGCGTGAGGATGGAGGAGGTGTTTCCTGACTTTTCCTTTCTTTCTTTCCTTATTATGACTTATGAATACATTGAGATCATGTGAGAGTATGAGGGAAAAAGGGCTGGACATCTGGTTGGGCAATTAATCTGTTGTGGTCAATCCGGTTCAATGTACTAACCATAAAAGAAATGTTAATACAATTATTATATATTTTTCAGTCTTAACAACTTAAGCATCCACCAAAGGTAGCAATCAACTTAAATCATGAATTAAATTTATTTCCTAACAAAACTCATATAACAATTTATCACCGAATTTTGAAATCTCAATTCGCCTTTGGCTCAGAAATCCTTATTTTAAATGTTCTCATAATTCTCTTAGTTGGCTTAATAAATCATCAATTGTCCAACTAATTTACAATTAATTTCGAAAATTTTAAATTTCTCGAAGAAAAAATAAAATCCTCTAATTAAACTTAATTAACATTGATTAGAAGTGACGTCTGTTTCACACCCGTTACATCTTTGCCTTCCGTTAGTAAACAAAAAATTCAATAAACATGTGAAATGACCATGATACACTCAAGTAAACCTATGAGATGAACTTCTGACCCTTTGAGATATACTTGCTAAAAATATAACTTTGAGTAACTCTGAAGTATTTGGATCGGATCCAAATCAAAAAAATTGCGATCCAAAAATCGATATTAGAGATGTCAACGAGCCGAACCGAGTAGTAAGTTGCTCGAGCTAGACTTGACTAATATTAATCGAGCTCGAGCCAAACGAGTTTTCAAAAACCTTGTTCGAGCTTGGCTCGTTTAATTTTTTCATGTTCGAGCCGGCTCGAGCTGCTCGTTTACATATTCGAGCTCGAGATAGGTTATAAACGAGCATATATTTAAATGAGCTTTATATTTATTGTTTTATTAATTACTTCTAATTTTATCTTTTGGCTAGAGGTGATCGTGGGCCGGGCCGATGCATAAAAATCAAGCCCATAAAGCGGGCCGGGCTTAGTTCGGACCCAAATTTCTTAGTCAAAGCCCGAAAATTTAGTGCGGGCTTGCCGGGCCTAAAAAAGTAACCAAAAAGTCTAATTTTAAATGTCCAAGGCCCGCACAAAAAAATAAAAAAATCGGGCCGGGCCGGGCCCAAATTCGGGCCTAATTTTCATGTCCAAAGCTCGCAAAAAAACGGGCCGGGCCGGGCCACTTTTGATCACCTCTACTTTTGGCCAAGCATAGCTAGTATAAAGTATAGAAATTTGAAAGTATAATACAAAATATGATATTATTCCAAATTTATAACCAAGAGAAAGTATAGTATCTAAATGACACATAATATAAATAAATATATTATAAAATTTAAAGTGTATAAATGAATTTTTAATGGGTATTAAATGATTACAAACGAACTTATTAACGAACTTGAACGAGTTATTTGCAAACCTTAACCAGCCGTCTGTAATAAAAAAAAAAAAAAAAAAAAAAAAAAGTGGTCAATTGGCGCTAAAGTATTGTTTCAAACTGAGAAATCAATGCTCAAGTATACAACTTCCATGCTTTTGTCTCTGTGCAATCTCTGATTCTTTGATATACATCATCAACGATGAACAAAGAAAACGAATTAAAATCGCCTCATACCCCAATTCAAGAGGATTCACTAACACCCCAACAAAAAGCTCGAATTTCTGCAAGGTTTAAAGCTGCAAAAGCCCTTCTTGCTCGCAAAAAACCTCGCTTTTCTACACCTCCTTCATTGCCGTCCAAGTCAGTTCTCTCTCTCTCTCTCCATACTCTTTTATTGGGGGTTTGCAGCACATTGCTTCGAATTCAGTTTTCAATTTCACAAATGAAAATGATTTTTTTTGGTCATTGATGTTTTATTAAGCTTTGTTTCTTCTGAGTTTTGATTGGATTTAGGTTTTGTACTTGAATCAATTTCGTGGTTACTTCTTAACCCACCTTAATGTTATAATAGGATTAGGGGTTTTGCAGTGTTTTAGTGTGTGCTTAATTTGAAGGTTTTCTTTTTTCCTCTTTAAATTGTGTGGCTTTGAATTACTAAATCAATTTGTTTGTGGCATTTCATTCCAATGAAGGATGAATACAGGAAAAAAAAAAGTTTCTACTGTATAATTTTATATGACATTTGCAGGACTTTAAATGTACTTGGTAGTAATTGCACGTCTGATGCTAGTAAGGGAGAGAGAGTCCCACTCAAGGAGTTGCGGACAAATTCGGCATCTCTTTCTGCGTCTAGGTTACCTGATCGAAGGGACAATGCATATGTTGGAGCTTCTTCATCTATGTGTAATTTTACTGATAGATTTGATAGTAGTTCAACTACAAGTAAGATAAATGGACAATTTAAGGATGACGGCTTATCTACTCCAACTAATGCACAAACACCACGATTTGAATGCTCTAGCATGAACAATTGCTCACTAGTTTATAGTGTTCTTGATGAAGAATTTGACTCATCAATATTTGAAGAGATTGATTTGTTGTGTGATGGGAGTTTGAGTTCACTTAAACAATGCGACAGGAAAGAAATTGATTTGTCTCATGAGCTCACTGAACCCATCAGAATTGATCTTGATGGTGGGAATGACTCCAATACTAGTGCTTCTCATAGCGGGCTTGAAAATCAACAGGCTGTTCAAGGTGATGTTACACCACATGTCGCGGGGAACATAGATCTGCTAGTAAAAGCCAATGAATTGTCAGGTTTGCCAGAATCTTATTCAAAGTATTTGGGGTCACTAAACAAGGATCAATTTGAGGCTGCTTCTACTGATGCCTCAACACCATTGATGGTTGTATCTGGTCCAGGAAGTGGAAAGGTTTGGTCAAATTTGCAAATTCTCCTTGGATGTTCTTTTGATCTTTATGCTAAGTTGTTTAGGGCATGTTTGGTCACAAGCTTTTAGAATGGAATAGACTGTTGTGATACTATTAATGAGCAATACAATGTTTGGTTGAGGTATTTAGGTATTAAATTCCATATCCAATGGTTTCTCATCCTTCTTTAATCCCATGACCATGAGTCTCATACTGATCTTCCCCCTAAAGATTCTCATTCCTATACCCCTTTTAATAGTAGAATGGACCAAACTACTACAAGAAATTAATGGATTTTCAATACATACATGTGGGATTGTCATTCCCATACCATTCCATTCTAACTATTTAATACAAACACTCCCTTATGGAATGTTTCTTCCTTGGTTTTGAATGTTACCTTTTTATATTAATCTTAAATGTTTTTGTATATTTGTGTACTAGATACTTGAATTAATTTCATGGCTGAAGTGTGACAAGTTTTGATATCAAATTGAGTTGAAGAATCATTTGATTCCTTATGTACAATAATTGAATGATCATAGCAGAATTTAACTAACAAAATCTTTATACTATCAAAACAATAGTTAGACAAGTCTGATATAGATTCTTCTTAGATAAAGGTGAATATTGAATTCCCTTTACAGCATACTAGAATATGTTATGTTTATTTTGCTCATATAATGCAAAAATGTGGTGTTGTGCCTATTTGCAATAAGCCAAGTATTTCTTGCTTGCTTTTTTATCTGTTTTACCTTTTTTCTGTCAGACATCAACAATGGTTGGGCGTGTTTTGATGCTGCTAAATCAGGTATATTTTTTTTTTATCTTTTACAAGTCAAGTCAAATAGTTTTTACCTTATGTCAAGTGGGTCTTAAAGAACTGTGAGGTTTTTCAAAAAGAATGTTTGGCTTGCTTACTTCTTGGGGACTTGTTTAGGGCATTGGTCCTTCCCACATTTTAGCTATGACTTTCACAACAGCAGCGGCTTCTGAAATGAGAGATCGGGTTGGAGCAGTGGCCGGAAAGGAAGTTGCCAAAGCATTAACCATGAGCACCTTCCATTCATTTTCTCTGCAACTCTGTCGTGCTCATGCTGATAAGTATGGTTGGATTATGTTTTGCTTGCATCTTTATGTTAAATTGATCGTAGCGTTTCTTATAAAGTTGAGTCTCTATTGATCAGATAGAAAATGTTGAAGTGTAAACAGTCAGGAAACTATCTACTATTTTTGCAATGAGGATTATTACGAATTACTATTAGGAAACCGTTAGTAAATACTACCTTAATGCTTTAGGTAAATTAGATGTAAAGTTGATGGGTTGTTAGTCTTGCCTTTACAAAAGCAGCGTAATGATCTAATGACTCATTTTAATACTTAAAAGGAGTGTTAAATTTACCTAGTCCTTTTGAATTGCCTTTGTAAAAATTCATTCTCAATTTCTAGTTTAAAAAATGCTAGTTCAAGTGTAGAATGCCAATTATGTGAAATTGTGGATAGATGTGGAAGGAAGAAAATTAAGTTGATACTTTAGTGTTGTGGCAATTTTGGTTCATAATATCACCTGTTGTTATTCAAGTTAGATAACTTAGATGTTTTGAAATTAAGGCTATGCTTGGTACTCCTTATTTCAGTTCCTTGTAATTTATTTTAGACATACATATATGGTTAATTAGTCAGTCAGACAATAAGTTAATATTAGAAAAAATATGCTTCAACAAAAATCGATTGAACCGAGCATATCCTAAAAGAATGTTTTATTTTCTTAGAATTACATTAATGGCTTGTTTTGCTTCCGAATTCCCTTGAGGAGCTTCATAGTGATGCAAAGGTTTTTTTTTTTTTTTTTTGGTTGTTTTAATTGTAAATAACAATGATGACATGGAAAATACAACTTAAGGTTAAAATGTAAGAATTTTAATTTAAAATATCAAATGTGATGTGCCTCCATATAAAATTATACGTAGTTTGTTTGGATAGAAAAATGGAGAGATGGGAAGGAGAAGGGAGGAAAAAATGAATAAAGTCTTTTATTTGGATAATCATTTGGAGAAGTGAAGGGGACGGAGGGATTAATTTTCTCTCCCTTTTTAATAAAGATTATCTCTCTTAGAATTGGAGAGATTTGAAGGAAAAATGCACTACCATCTTCCCCTCCTTTTCTTTCCTCTCCCGTTCCTCCTCTTTCACTTCCCTTCCTTCCTTGATATATTGCTATCCAAACAAACTATTAGTTCATGATATCAGATATTGACAAAAAGAAGGCATTGAGATATAAGTTTGTTATTTGAACATGTCCGAAACTCAAGTTTTATGGTTAAATGACACAAAGTTGAATTTTTGAAAAAGAACAAGCACAATTTCTATGTTGCTATTTGGGTTCTAGTTTTATGTAGTTGAAACAAAACAATCTAAGTGACTTGCATGTTCTAATCAACTTATTGTTTGGGGAGATTGGTTTCTGTTGGCCGCGGGTTATTAGAGTACCTGGTAAATTTGCTGGATTGAGCTAAACCACCACTATTTTGATCTTGTTATCGTAGCTGACTAGCTGAGTAAATGCTTTCCATATTACTGGTTTATTGGTGATCTTATTTGCTTGTCCTCATCTATTTTTGTTTTCGTGTCCTTTGTGTAATCATTTTAGGTTAGGTCGTACACCAGAATTCTTAATCTATGGGCATGGGCAACAGAGAAGAGCTGTCGTTGAGGCAGTTCGTTTAACTGAAAGCAATAGAGTTGTGAAAAGTCCTAACTGTGAGATAACTACATCCCCAGATGATACAAAGATCAAGAATTTTAAGGAGAGGTCCCAAAAATGGCAGAAATATGTAACGCAGGTGTGATATGTCATTTTCCTACCACATAAAATGAAATGAATAATGTTTGCAATATTTTGCATGCATTAACGTATTGTCAATACATGTTTTGCATATTTTGGTAATATTTTTTTTTTACGTGTATAATTTATCCTATACGGAGTAGTTGATAATTGCCCTATGTTTATAGGTGTATTGTCATTTTAACTAGTTGTCTTATTGTCTTTCCTTCTTTGGTCATTTACAGCCAAAGTTATCAGAATTGGGATTGTACTTTGGATCGAAAGAGGTTGACAGGATCGAATTGTAAAATGAGATCATCGAATCGACCAATCCTACAAATATTGTGAAAATACAAATTTGTACATAACAATTGTTACTAGTTTTTTCATAAAAGGCACAAATAATAATTAAAATTTGGAAAATATGTTAAAAATAAGTCAACCATACTAATGTTAAATTATTATCAGAGCAATGTTGCCTACACCTAAAAAAGATCTCAAAATCCTGATATAACCGAATATAAATTGTTAATTGTTTCAATTCAAAGACAGATTTTAGGAATTAACTAAAAAAACTCTATTGATAAAAATGTTTTGCAAACCGTGAAGTTGAGCTTATAAGGTTCAGAAACCTATGCTATTGTCTCAAATGGTTGAATATTGTTTACAAAGAACTTTATATTGACATATCATAAGTCTTATTTATTGAAAGATATATGTGCAATTTACTAAAATTAGGCTCAATTGTGACATCATGCATTCTTTGCACCATAACATAAAATATACAATAGATATAGCTAAGCAATAAACGGGTTAAAGCCGAAAGGGTAGACTTTAGGAGCTTTCTAACTGTATATTATAACTTATAAGTCTAAAATCAACTTTGTAATAAAAGGTTATGGGCTGTAGAAGATCGCCCTAGTTGCAGACTGCAGAGGCTGGATCGGTAGGTTTGATGCAAGATTAATAAGATCGGTGCTATCCTACGATTCTAATGATCCTACTACTGATTCTACTTGATTCTGATTTTGATTGCGATTTAAATCATTTGGGTAAGTTAGGATCGTATCCGGATTGTGGTTTTGATAACAATGTTTACAATGTTAATATGTATTAATTTTTGATAATGAATTTGAAATAGTAATTTTGGAACATTGTAAAGGTGATTTTGTATGTACTATAAATTGTTTAGAAGAACAAATATATAGAATAGGCTAGTCTTGGTGAAACAATCATCCAATATAATTGTAATTTTGGAAGAACATAATACTAATTTGCTGTTTTCTAAAATTTGTTTGGCTAAACAGATTTAGAGATTAGGCTAGTCTTGGTGAAACCATCATTTAATAAGTTTTCTTGGAGATTCATGAATTTCTTGAAGTTTTATGGCAGGTTTTTGAAGACCAAAACTATCTTTTAGTTTTTCTAATAATTAATAATTATTAGTTTTGGCTACAAGTTTTATTTTATAGGAAAAATTGATACTAACAATCACACCTTACGGCCTATGTTACATGGACTCTGCTGGAAGTATCGGACAAGGATATGTGTCCATGTGTCGGACACGGCAATTTTATGAAAAATATGAATGTTTTTGGTTCAAAATGAAGTATCCAAGTGTCATACCAATGTCCAAGGATCGAGTGTCCGACACTGGTACTTGGGGTGAAACAAATAGTCCGGGTAACATAGCTTACAGCGATATGCAAATAATAATAAGTACACCTTCGATTAATTCCCTAATAATCCCACCTTTAATAGTCATCAACCCAAAAGAAACCTTTTTTACTGGTAATCTAAAGTGCAGGTTAGTCGTTTAATGGATTCCCTTTGATAATCTTTGGTTCATGTTATAACAAAACTCTTTACCCTCCTCCTTCATTGTTCATGTTTGCATTAATTATGTATTTCATTTTATTTATTATTTATATTTATGTTCATTTTTTTTACTTTAAATTTTACTTTTTACTTTATTCGATTTTTATTTTTTTGCTTTTTGTTTTTTTTATCGTTATTTTCTTTTTTGTTTTCATTTTGTAGTATCTTTTTTTATTTTTATTTTATTTTAATCATTTAATTGTTTGCAAATTCAAGTATGTGAATCCAGTTGGTTGTGCTTATTGCTTTCTTTAATTCATGGTGCAGGCTAAAGCATCTGGGAAGACACCTGAAGAATGTTTTCAAAATGGTGATGAGTTTGGGGTAAATTTACTTTTTTCATATCCCAAATTCTATGCAGTAAATGCACCTGATCTTTCTGGTTATTTTCATTTATTCTTGTCCAATAAAAATTATGAATACTTTTGTTCTGGTTTTGCATCAGGGGAAAGTCCTGAGCTATTACAATGATATATTAAGATCTTGTAATGCTCTGGATTATCATGATTTGATAAGCTGTTCTGTTAAGCTGCTTACTGAATTTCCTGAAGGTTTTATTTTCCTCACATCTTTGTAAACTTGAGACGCCATGACAAGATGTTATTGTGTAAATTAATTTCTCTTGTGTGCTTTCTTAGTGCGTGAGGAATGTCAGGGATTATGGAAAGCCATCATTGTAGATGAGTTTCAAGACACAAGTTCTATGCAATATGGCCTATTGGGGCTCCTAGTATCCCATGGACAGATAACTATTGTTGGTGACGATGATCAGGTTAACACTATCTTGATATTTTCATTCTCTCTTTTCTGAAATTAGAATTTCTCTTCTTTATATTTGTTCGTCATGTGTGTTTTTATGTTTGATTTTGTTTTGAAGATATTGGAAATAGGGGGATACTGTGAAAATCTGTGGCGAACGGTTCTTCGTATCAGTATCTTCCAGTTAAATTCTGTTATACTGAAGTACTGAACTGACACTCTTAAATTGTTTAATGTAGTCCATTTTTAGTTTTAATGGGGCAAACGTTTCTGGATTTGATTCATTCCGTAAAGATTTCCCCAGCCACAAAGAGGTTTGTCCTGTGACTGAGATTTTTTTTACGAGTGCACCAGAACTTAGTTCTTGAAATAAGTACTATAATAGTTATAGTTGTTTCTCATCATGAGATAAACCTTAACAAAAATGGCTGCTTGTGATCTAGGTACGGCTAAAGAAAAACTATAGGTCCACTCGCTGTATTGTTGAGGCTGCTGCTTCCCTAATACAGAATAATGTTAAGCGGTGCCAGTTCAAAGAAGTGATTACTGATAATATTTCTGGTTGTAAGGTAATTTTTCCGACCTAGTCAGCTTTGAAATATGCATGGTGAAAGTGCTTCATATAGGTGCCCTTTTTTTGTTTAACCTCTGAGGTCTGTCTGCTTTGCAGATAACAGTAAAGGAGTGTAGCACTGAGGCTGCACAGTGTGCATATGTCGTTGATAAAGTGTTAGAAACTGTGTTGAATTCCTCTGAAAAAAAAAGTTCTTTTGGTGATATCGCAATTCTCTACAGGAGGCAGGTTACGTCTATGCTATCTATGAATTTAATTCAATCCATTTTCTCCTTCCTATTGCATTGCTTAACCTTTTCTTGTAATTATAGGTCTCAGGCAGAATTTTCCAAGCAACCTTCCGTGATCGAAAAATTCCATTTAATGTCCATGGTGTGGCCTTCTATAGGAAAAAGGTTCCTATTTTCTTTCGCAAACTAAAGCTCTTTAAAGTAACAGTATATTTTCTTCTGTTACATAGATTGTGTACCACAGCCAGAACAAGCATCAAATTTAATTATTCTGCGTTGCGGTGCATCAGACTCATCCTTCCTTCTCACTTAACATCCATATGTTGATTATGTTTATATTTTCATATTTAGTGGGTTAAAGGCTCATTCCTTATGTGTCGGGAAGCAGTTGACCCGACATTGTTCCATTTTAGCATTTCACTTTTGTTTTTTTATTTTTTATTTTTAATTTCAATACTCTTGCCTTGTAAGAACCTTAGGGAGTGGGGCGCAAATGAACATACAAACAAGAAACAACCATGAAGACTCTGACTTTCTCTTAATCCAAATTTCTTGTAGACTCTGACATTGCCTATATAAGCCATATTATAATGTGGCTATGTCTATTGTTTCTTGCTGAATAATTCCAAGCAGAGATTATGAAAATTGATAATTTAGTTTCTAAATAGGTAATAAAAGCAATCATGGCTATGGCTAAGACAACATTGCCTGTTTGTGATGATGGTTCATTTCGTCAAGCATTCAAAACTTTGTTGCCATATGAGAAAGATGAGAGAAAGAAGGTACTGTTTATAGTCTCTTTAATTTTCTATCATTTTCAAGGCATTTAGCTGCATAAACTATTGATTCTAACATTGGTCATTGCTTGTCTTGTCCTTGTATGTAAATGTGATGGCTGTTTTTTTTTTTTTTTTTTTTTGTGGTTAATCATACCTAGATAGTAGAACACATTGATAAAATATCAACTGTAAGGAAATGTAGCTTTATTTCAGCTGCATCAGACATATTTAATGCAAAGATATCGGGTACCTTCAAGAGGTATCTTTCAGTCTCTTGATGTCTTCCTATTAAACTTTTAACAATTCAAAGTTCTCTGCAGTACTTTGTGTAGATGACGTAGAATTGTAACTTATTTACAGAAATCAACTCAGTCAAGGGCGAAAAGTACTGCTCACACTAGAGATGATATCAAAACTTGTCTACCGGGTATATACTTATTTCTGCTTATGGAGTGGAAGTTGTTCAATTCATTGGTGTCAATGCAAAGTGAACGTTTGCAACCAGCATCCTTTACAAAATAAAACAGCCTCAGGGTTTTATCTAATTTAAATTTGATTCCATCCATAATCTCAATTCTCTATTCTATTAAGCTGTTAAAAAAGTAATTTTAGCTACAGAGGATTATAGTCTAATGAATGTTCCAACTAGAAAGCTATCCTACCCTAAATTCTGTAATTTATTCCAAGTTCCTTCTATTTGTACTCTAAAAATCCTGTTAAGTTGTAAAAAAGATAATTTTAGCTTTTGTATATACAATTATTAATGGATGTAGCCACTAGCATGTTATCCCTAACCTCAATTTGTTTTATGTTATTTTATCATTATTTACAGGAACAATCAATATCATCTGTCATCACATCTATTGCAAACTTCCTACCACAGGTTTAGTTGTGTGGAAACTTTATAGTCTCTCCTCTTAGCATTTGATACTTCCACAAATTTCATATGCAAATCTGCAGTTTGGTATCTTAAAGTAGCATAATATACTGATAAGAATGTTTGGTGATGGTAATCTGGAACTTACAAGGAGCTTGAAATGGCTGCCTAAGTTTTGCAGCAGCCTTTATGCTTGCATGAACTCGAACCCATGTGCTTTATCTGTTTGGCTTAAGTTCTTAATCTTTACGCTCAAATGCTTATAATTTTTCATATATATATTAAGCCGAAAAAACGCCTAACATATTGTGGATATTTGACTTTTAGTTTAATTTACATCAAATTGATTCTTTTACTTCGTAAAATAATGTCAAAAGGTTATCTTTTAGGTCATTCTAAAAAGATCATCACTTTCTTTGTTATCAAGGAGGCAAAGATGCACAACACTCCACCACTATCAACGCACCCACTACCTCTGCACAAGAGAAGGCAGTAGCTGCCACTTAGGCACACCATGTCAGAATACCCTTTTTAGGATTGGAGCAGTGGAGTTTGTATATATATAATAAAAGAGAGAGAAGAGTGATTTTTATCCAGAAAATTGTAGACACCTTTTGAGAGTGGTGACCTAAAGTCACTTAAGAGATTAGCAGCCTAAAGCTGCCTTGTATTCTTCTCTTCTATTAATCAAAGCTTCAATCTATTTGCTGTTAGTTCTGTTCATTTTTCTCTGTTTGCTTACTATCTGAGTTAGTATATTTGTTAAATTCTTAATCTTTAAGCTCAAATGCTTATAATTTTTCATATATATATTAAGCCGAAAAAACGCCTAACATACTGTGGATATTTGACTTTTAGTTTAATTTACATCAAATTGATTCTTTTACTTCGTAAAATAATGTCAAAAAGTTATGTTTTAGGTCATTCTAAAAAGATCATCACTTTCTTTGTTATCAAGGAGGCAAAGATGCACAACACTCCACCATTATCAACGCACCCACTACCTCTGCACAAGAGACGGCAGTAGCTGCCACTTAGGCATACCATGTCAGAATACCCTTTTTAGGATTGGAGCAGTGGAGTTTGTATATATATAATAAAAGAGAGAGAAGAGTGATTTTTATCCAGAAAATTGTAGACACCTTTTGAGAGTGGTGACCTAAAGTCACTTAAGAGATTAGCAGCCTAAAGCTGCCTTGTATTCTTCTCTTCTATTAATCAAAGCTTCAATCTATTTGCTGTTAGTTCTGTTCATTTTTCTCTGTTTGCTTACTATCTGAGTTAGTATATTTGAGTCCATTACGGATATTGGAGTAAAAAGATCAGATACTTATCAACATTGAACCGTAGAACAAATATTAACCTATAGAATCTGTAATTCTGATTGTAATGAGGAAGAAATTGGAGATTTTTTTTAAATTTTTAGTTTTTTTTTTTGGCACATTTGATTAGATATAAGTTTGTTTGAAAAAGAATTTTAAATAACTTCAGCATTTGTTTATTACTCTAGTGATTTCCTGTCACAGAAATACCTACTTGAACAACGGGCAGTGGTCAACGTTGATGGAGAGAAATTATTAAATGAAGACAATGACCTCAGATCTGTAAGTTTATGCTCTATAGGGATAAGATGAAACTTGTTATATTTGAAAGACAGAACCTCTTTGCTTTCGTAATTATTTTTCAAGTATCCATTGTTTTTTTTTGAAGACAGTATCCATTGTTGATTGTTTGTCTGCGCTTTTCCAGGTGCTTGAATACTTGCTGGATGATGTAACTGATTTTCTATCTTCACAATTTGTCCCAAGACATAGTGTAGGTGATGATATCTTGGAAAACAAAGGTTGTGTTCATGTACTCCAGGCTTTTGTGGACTATATATCTGAAAGAGAGAAAGACAATTTTCGGTCAAGGAGAAATAATAATCAAGATTCTGTCACACTAACTACCATGCATCAGGTATTTTTTCATGTTATGGTGGATGATAATTTTATGCCCTCTTTCAAAGGGGTGTAAAACTTGTAAATGATAAGCAGTTTGGGTAGCCTACATATGACCAGCTAAATCATTTGTGGTTTAGTTTCATTCTGCTATTTTGCTTGTGGAAATTGTAACCACTTACAAGTATCGTGTTTTATATTGCAGTCAAAAGGCTTGGAATGGGACATTGTTTTCATAGTGAAGGTATGTGAATTTTGTAGAGCTCTTTGAGGGGGAGTGATAGTTTATGTACTGATTAAATGGAATGTATATGATGAAAATGTGATTCATAGTTTATGTACTCATTAAATGGAAGAAAGGTGGAAGGACGTGAATTTTACGAAAATTTCTGAAACATACAGCAACAATATAAATAGCTATAAGCTTCTGAGAGGCTTGTTCTCTCCTAATTCTGAAGGATGTACTCATTTATGTACTCATTAAGTGCCTGCTGTCCCTCTTTTATCCAGATATACACAACTCTCTTTATTGACTGTTCTTTTTTATTTTGTCTTAGGATTTGCAATGTTGATTTTTTGTATAGTTTCTTTGTAATTTAGTGACAAGACTGATTCTTAGGTTTCTTTTGTAAACCTTAATTGTTGTTTGACTTCTGCAACGCATGGTGTTTTCATACAAAACACTATGCAAACCGATATTATTAGGAACTAGGTGAGAACCCGCATGATGCACGATGTTAACAAAATATGTTGTAAAATTTGTCCATAAAAATGTATAAGTAAAAGATGTCACAATGGAAAAACTAAACACTTGAATGTGTTTTGAAAAGGTAGCCTCAATGAATTATTGTTAAAATAATATAAAATTGAGAAATACAACATGTACCAGGTGATTATAAGAAGTTGTGGTTTTTTTTTTTGTCACCCTTTCCTCGTAATATTGTTGAATGCTTTCTTGTTAATGTAATAGCCTTGTTTTTATAATTGAAAGAACTCAATGATCAACACAAAATGCTTTAATATCAGTGTCATCCTGGATATTTGCAGTGGCTCGGAGAGAAAAATAAAAAAGCCACCCCCCCCCCCCCACACACACACAAATAATGGCGGTGTTTTTTCATTAGTAATACAAGATAAAATATTTCATGAGTTTTTCGATTCAATTAAATAAAGATAACCTACAAAATGTTTCTATATTTATTAAACACTTGGCCCCAAATTATGAATTATATGATAGTAACCTGAAAAATCTCATTCTTTAAGCATTCCTTGTAGCAAATTCATTAATCAAATCCTTGCATAAAATAAGGAAGAATAAATAGTTAGAAATAATTTTATAATTAATAGAAGGATTTTTAGATTCTATAAAAATTAGGAGAGGAGTAAATTATTGTGAATAAAGTGAGAGAGAAAAGGGGTTTATGCTTGAATATGCTTCTGTTTTATTAGTCACAGATTTGTAGTTGTGTTGTTATAAGTGGGTGATTAATATATGGTGGAGACCGGAGAGATGTTGTATTCTCGAAGTTGAAGGATATACACATTCATATAGATAGCAATATATGTTGTGGTGGGAGCTAGTAGAGACACAAACAACTGATTGGTTGTTGGAAGGAATTAGAAGTTTGGTCCTAGAAGTTGAGAAGGGTATGGAAATCTAATACACGATGGAAGGAGCTCTTAACAAAGCAAAACAACGAATGGTTATTCTAATTCGTTAAGATGATATGTAAAAGGATAAATTTTGTCTATTCCCTTATAGGAATGAATAGAAACGAATATTATGAATCCTGAAATTTATCATGATTTGGAAGTCAGCTTTTATCAATTTTGACATTGGTTTTTTTAGAGCTTGATCTTCTTGAATTGATCATGATTTGGGATGTCAATGTATAGCAATTTTGACATTGGGTTTTTAGTGATTGATCTTGTTAACGACAACCCAATTTAGTAGATGTGATTTGCTTGTTTACTTGCTCTTCTCTTTAGAAACACCTCAGTTGTCCTATTCAAAAGATCTGCTGGGCTCTTTGTTGTGTAAAATTTAAGATTTCTTGTCATTTTTTAGTTTGATATCCTTTTGCTTTTGAAAATGCTGAATGTTGGTAGATAAATCATCTGCTTCTTTCAGGCAAATGATTCTGAAATTCCACTGCTACATGAGCATAATGGTATTACTAAGGAACATGGACATACACTTGAGGTAGGTGCAGCTTTACTATTCTTTTGAAGTTGAAAGGTTTTGCATTTTTTTTTTTAATTTTTACCATGAATTTTGTTTAAGAACTTTGGAGTCTAAGTGGCAAGTTTATATCTTGATCTGCAAATGTAGGAAGAGCGGCGCCTATTGTATGTTGCAATGACTCGTGCTCGAAAAAAGCTCTTCATCTTGTATGTCACAATGGACTCAAACTGGCAGGTTAATATGTGTAAGTGTGTAGCTTTGCTTTCACGTTAGCTGCTCTCAAGTTTTGATGATCTTAAACTTCTATCTTTAGGTGCTTCATCCTTCTCGTTTTCTTCGAGAAATTCCAGCACATTTACTTGAGATTAAGGTAAGTAAATAGTTCCTTGCTACGAACATATGAATGCTAGACAATATTTTCTTATTAGCCTTTTAATCGTCTAGTACTACTAGTGGCTTGCTTATAATTTGTGGAAGATTACAAGGTTGATTTCATCTAGTGTGAGACACCAAGGCTTCAATATAAATCAGCAAAAAGCTCTCATTGCATAGCTTGGAGTTTTCCTTTACCCTTTATTATGTTCACTTAGCTTTTCATTTGTTGTGATTGTTACAACACTAAGGCCTCGAATATATTGGAAAAAAAGCTCTCATTGCAGAGCTTGGATTTTTCCTTTTACTTTCTATTATTGTTGTTCATTTCAGTAATTTGGCTTTACATTTATTGTATTTGTATATGCATACTAAACTAAGATGTTTATCTCTATTCTAAGAAACTACCCATATTATTTCAATTGGGTATCATCATCATCATTAACCTAATATTTCTGCCGTCTCCAGCAGTAATTATCCTACATGCACAATGCCTTGGTTACCCTTTGCTCCTAGCACACATGGTTATTGGGAAATCTCCTTGATTGAATGCCTTAGTTTTAAAAACTGCATGTCGGGCGAGCCTAGGCGCCCTTGATCCGAGGCTCTATGAAATGGGCTTTACGCCTTAAAGAATATATGTTAGCTTTAAGTTATATATTGAAGAATGATTGATTTTTTTTTCCCCTGTCAATTTGAGACTACCTTATCTTTACACATGTCATTACTAAAATTATTTGGGATCTTTTTAATTAATACATTATTAAATACAATCAACGAAAAAATAAATTGAAATGAATAAATAAATACATGTGCCTCACCTACAAAAGGCACGCGCCTTCGCCTTGCGCTGCGTGTCTAGGCCCCGGGGACCATTTGCATTTTGGTGTGCCTTGCGCCTTTTGAAACAAAGCTCATCACAGAACTTTGATTTGTCCTCAAATACCTTGAATTCACCTAATTGCATGAACCTATGCTAGCCCCAGATCGTGATATGGCTATTTTGTCGTTACTTTATGTGGCACCATGATTGTGTTGTTGATATGGTTTGACCAGTTGAAGCTTACCAGTAAGTGTTTGGAGAGGGGGAAGGTGAGCTCTTGGTACTGCTTAGTTGGTTTGAACATTTTCTGGTGTCATTTTGCACTTTCCAGAGGTTACAATGGGAAATAGATTGTTAGCCACATATAATATGTGTTACAATGGGAAAATGATCATGAACCTTACCTCTCCATGGAAATTGTAATAAGAAAGGAATCATTAATCTGTACAAGATATAGATCTAGGAAGTCAAGTCAAAATACTAATGTAAAGGT
Source organism: Salicornia ramosissima (assembly GCA_951394345.1). Classification (NCBI taxonomy): domain Eukaryota; kingdom Viridiplantae; phylum Streptophyta; class Magnoliopsida; order Caryophyllales; family Amaranthaceae; genus Salicornia; species Salicornia ramosissima. Next base: position 26,574,620 of record OX596234.1, on the reverse strand, counting down.
GTTTTCCTAATCGTGAGAGAGCACCGACTGTTATGATGCTTATGAATTTTCCTTAATTTGCAGCAGTCTAGCACATAGAATCTATCACATGACTGAATTAGAGTTGGACAATTTTTATTCAAGTGACTAAGGTGAAAGGAGAATAGCAGAGTAACTTCAATACTTGATGTCTTGTAAATTACAGAACAGAACATAGTTATTAGTTAACTTGAATATGAAAGACATATATTTAGTCAGTCAATGTATGAGGAAGGGCGAGGAACATATCTTTTGTGTAACTTTCTTTTTTTTTTTTTTGAAGATCATGGATGGAAAGTGGTCAGTTTTAGATTTGATGATTTAGTTTGAAGTTTATGTACTGATGCTGTCTTGGACTGGTTTAAATTAGTTACCAAATTTTTTTAAGTCGCATGCAATGTTCCTATTTTGCAGGGTGATATGTCTTTAGTAGAGAAAAAAGTGCCATCTGTTGAAGTCCAGCCTGAAGCCCTTGACGTCAAGGAAGCTGTAACGGGAAATAATCTTCTTATCAAAGTAGATGAAGTGTTAGAAGATTTGAGAAACATCGAAGCATCCAGTAGAAACGATTTCTTGAAAAAGTAATATTCCAAGGAGACTTTTATCTCTGCGTAGCAATGTTAAAGTCTCATTTAGAGGCTTACGGTTGACGCATAAACTTATTTTTTTGGAATGCTATTCTAAAAATGTGCGTTTCAGATTCAATGTGGAGGATCGAGGACTGGTTTCACAGCTATTTCATCAATGGGCTAAGAAAAAAGCCTTTCAAGATCCCAAGAGGCTACTTGACAAGGTAATGTTTGCAATAAGCTTTTATTCACAAGAAGCTTCCTTATGTCCAGATCCAAGATAAAAGGAAAGCTGCTGAATAACAAGAAAATGATAAACCACCTTTCTGCCTTCATTTTTTTTTTTTGGAAAATAAATCGTACCCAATATTTGAAATGAAAATTCCACAAACCATCATCAATTAATTGAATGTAGTTACTTCAATTTGGCATCTAAATGGAAACTCTAATTATAGAAAGCTGTAATTGAGGAGTTGCTATAACTTGGGAAATTTGTGGTTGCTAATTTGCTACTATGGAAGGGTGCCAACAATCAATCTTTAGCAGTTTGCCATCACATTTGCCGATGACCTTTGGTAGTTTAGTTCTCCTTGATTCACCCTTCTTTCATTCTCTCTCTTTAATCTATGCTCTTCTCTTTATTGATATGCACTTCTTCCAATTCATAATCCATTGAAAGGTGCTTGCCTTTGCCTTGCAATTGCACCTAGGGTTGTGGAATCCTTTGCACCTAGGTGTGCCTTGCCCCTTTTAAAACTAAGAAACAGGTTAAGAAGTCAAGGATAATGGCACATTTGATTTATATCAAACGATTTGTATACTCCAATTCGTTGTTAATTATATACTTTTAGTTTCTTGCTGCCCTCCCATACTTTTCAGTCTCTACTTTGTCATACTTGTTTTTATTTGATGTTATTAGTTCTATTAAATAGCCCATTTCTTGAATGTGTTACCCGTACATGTTTCAGGCTTTGAAGTGAATTACCAATATTACTTACCTAACTTTTTATATTTTTGATTTCTTGTAGGTTCGTTTTGTAATTGATGAACGCTTAAGAATCAAGAAAGGGAACAGTAAGGTTGTATGATCTCATAATTTATTTAATTCTTATGTGTAACCATTTTTAGATTATATACTTGCTTCGTTATATTAATTGCAGCATTTTGCTTTTCACACGCGCTTAATTATTTATAATTGAAATAAATTAAATGAGTTCCAAAATTACTTCCTTCGTTTTCTCAAGGATGCAATAAAGTAATTTTTTAACTCACACAAATAATACCCTTTTGTTGCATCCCTTCAAAAACAGAGGAAGTAGTTTAAGACACGTGCCGTGCACGGGATATATATAAAAAATGTTGTCTATTAATTCTTTTACAAATTTTTAGTATACATTATTAGTACATTGTTCTTAATATGAAAATTAAGAAACCGCACAACACAAAATCATAATAATATCTATTTAATATTCGTGTAATTGATGTTGTTACAATATTAGTACCTTAATACCATTATGCTCAATATTGTTTTTTTTACTTTTAACTCTTGATCCATTGTAGGATTAATCAAATCTCCGATGATTATTTGTAAAAGGAAAACACAAAAAAAGGAATCAGTATAATATTAGGGTTATTAAAATTTTTTTTGCATAATTACAAATCTAAAAAAGTGAAAGAAATATTATATGTAGATGATTCTTTTATGGAAAATTGTTTATAATAATCCCACCTTTTAGTGGTCTACTCAAAATAATCCCACAATTACTATGTCGTGTCGTGTCAACTTGTTTACTTAAAAATGTCAAAGCCCTCGACCTAAACTCACTATTTCTGTGTCGTGTTAGCATGTCATGTCAAATTTTTAACTTTGAAGTTTATAGTATACTATAGCCGTGTTGTGTAAACCCGCTTACATAAAAGGTTTGACATCCCGTGAACCAAACCCAACTCTTTTAATAAGTGTGTTGTGTCGTGTCCATTTCTTTACTTAAACTTGTTAAAGTCCTTGATCCAAACCCGTTAATTTCTTGTTGTGTTCGGGTCGTTTTATCCTGTTATGTCAGTTTTTGCTAGCTCTAAGAATGAGGCAAGTAACTTAACGAATTATATAAAAAGAAAAGTAGGGATATTATAGACCCTCACCTCTCAAGCTTTCACTCCAACTTAAAGTTAAAAAACTAGCATATCTTCCACTCTTTTATGATGTTAAATTACATTCTTGCTATGGTTATCTTGTTTTTTACTTGGTAATTAACAATAATTGCAGTATTAGTATATAGTCAAAAGCATAAAGGTCGCTTTTTAATTTTTTTTTTGGTCTCATGTGATTTTTTGGGCTAGAGTACTTCTTCATTCCACCTTACATGGACTTGCTCAATTTGGCACAGTGAACTTGATTTTTTTAGCCATTTAGGGTCCCATATCGTGGGCCTAGCTCTGATACCACTTGTTAGGGGTCGAGAGTGCGCAACAGAAGTGAAGATGTAAGATCGAGGAGATTAATAAGGGATGATAAACGACAAGACTAATATTAGGATTTAAGTACACAATTTTTATGTGGGAACAACCTACTGACAACGAACTTTTTATTCCACTATATAAAAAAATGTAGGAGAGTACAATTACCCGTTTGAGGGTGTTTGTATTACAAATACAATAAGTCTCTGTATAATTACTCGCAAAGGAGTAGTACAATAAGAGTATAGTGGATTAGTAGGATATATTTTGGTCGAGGATTAAGAGGTGAAAGGCTTATGTGTTTGTGTGGCATCTCTTGTGATTGTATATGTGTGCTTCTTCCTTTAATTTTAGATTATTGATGCTTCTAAGCATAGCATCATACACATATAATGGTGTTTAAGTCGGTTAAATTTGCTAAGCATATTCTAGATTATTCGAAACTAAAATATTCTAGTTTCATACACATACATTCACCAACTTTGCTATTGCATTAGTCTAGAAGCATCCAAATCCAAGTGTTTCTTTAATCAACATTCTAGAATAATCATGATTAATCTTGATCATCTTAAATCAAGTGCTCCCATATGATATATTGTGTTGGGCCTTAATTCTTGGGTCATAAAATTTGGGCCACAAAATCCAACAGTTGACTATATGGTTGTCACATTTTGCAGGATATATTGGTTGCAGTTAAGTCATTTTTGACGTGTGATGAAGCATTTCAATTTGCTGATTCTGTAAGCTCGATTGTCCTTTTGTTTTCAGCTTGCTCGGTTAGTTTCTAGGGGTGATACTGTGAGAGAAGGGGCACGGTGCTGTTGTTTTTCTGTCTTTTGTATTCATTGTGTTGCTTGATGCTAGGTTATAAAGTGGGAACAAATACCATCAGATAAACGTGTGCACTTGATGAGGGAAAAGCAGGTACAACTTTCTTGTATCTTTCACAATGTTATAATCCTTTATTGTGTTCTGATTGAGTAGCTTAGAATGGTCTTTTAATACTCTATGATGTGAAAGCAAGGCCGCTAGGGTAGTTAGAATGGTGTTTTAATGTTCTGATTTAGTAGCTTAGAATGTGCACTTGACAGTGCTTGGTAAGGCTTGGCTATGAAGGGAAGAAATATAAGAAAACAATGACCATAAAAGGAGCCTCGAATTCAAATGGAGGAAAAAAAATAATCTTTGGATAAATTGTCTTGGTATTTAGTCAATGAATATGGATTTTATATGGACAGAAGTGGAGCAAAAAATAATGAAGGTGGCGAAGGATGTTTTTGCTCAATTAAAAAATATGAGTATGCACGCAAGTAAGGACATATCGTGATGGACGAGGAAGTGAAACAAGCCATAAAGAGTAAACATCAATGCTATTTAAGGTTGGGAAAATTCGTAGTGATAAGAACTATAAGAAGTGTAAAGGACCATGAAAGAAGCGCGGAGAGCCGTACGGGATGCAGGAGCAGAGATTTTGTGTGATTAAAAAGGGGAAAAAGAAATTTATGGATTTGTTTCTATAGGTATCAAAACACATGAGATATTAGGACTCCTAAGTGTATGAATGATGTTAATTAAAGGGTTTTGGTTGAAGGTAAGAGCAAAAGGAGTGATGGGGATTTTATTTTGATAACTTATTCAATGAAGTTAAAAGGCAGGAAATTAGGGATAAAAACATCATTTACATAATTGTAAATTGAGTTTTGAGGTGAAGAATTGAAAATGGAGAAGTAAAAAAGTCATTGAAAACGATAGGTTCGAAAAACGCGGTTGGACCAAATTCCTTTCGTATTAATGTTTAGAGATGCTTGGGCGAACGCGGAATATAGTGGTCGACAACATTTTTATATTAGATTTGGGAAAGATGCCTTTTTAGTGGATAAAAAAATATACTCTAATCCTAATGTATAAAAATAAAGGTGAAGTCCAAGATTTTTGCCTACCAGGGATCAAACTAATGAGTCACATAAGCTTTAGGAATGAATGATTGAATTAAAATTAAGGAGCGACTATCTTGGAGAGTTAGTTTAGTTGTATGCCATGGAGGTTAACTATAGAGGAAATTCTTCCTATGAGACGACTCATGGAGGAATAGGGATAATAAAAATCTATGTATTGATATCATTGATTCAAAATAGACTTATGTTAAGGTAATGAGTGAAGTAATTTGATGGGGAGAGGTGTTTCAAAGAATTAGATTAACATCAAAGACATGTATGAAGGCGCTAGCATTAGTGTAGATACCACTATTAGGATTCTACACTTAATCCTTTTCTTTTTGCTATAGTTATGGAGGAATTTGACAAGTCAAATCCATTTAGGGATAACACTTGTGAGTCAAATAAGCTTTACGAATTAATGATTGAATTAAAATTAAGGAGTAATATTTTGGAGAGTTATGCCATGGAGGTTAACTATAGAGGAAATTCTTCCTATGAGACAACTCATGGACAAATAGGGATAAGAAATATCCATGTATTGTTTTCATTGATTCGAAACAGACCTATTTTAAGATAACGAGTGAAGTAATTTGGTGGGGAGAAAAGGTGTTTCAAAAAAATAGATTAACATCAAAGACATGTATGAAGGCTCTAGCATGAGTGTACATACCACTATTAGGAAAATAGAAGAATCTCTTGTACAATCGGTGTGAATTAGGATTCTACACTGAAACCTTTTCTTTTTTCTATAGTAAATTCAAGCCAAGGACTGAAGGCATGGCAAGTAAGTGATAACTTATAAGTATGTTGGCATGCATTGGAATTTCAACGTATTAAACTTAGTGCAAGTAAGGTGGGCTGTTTTGAGTGCAAATTTAGTGGAACAAGTGGAAGTTTGACAGCTGTAATAAATTTGAATGGAAGAAGCGTTCAGCTAATAGCTTTTTTTGGTATCTAGGATCAAAACAAGCTGGTTGAATAGAAATTGAGCTTCCATACTTCTATGAGATCATAGCATGCTTCGTAGACTAAAGGAACAATTTACTGGACAACTGTTAATGATAATGCCATGGAATTGGTATAGAATGTTGGGCTTTGAAATATTATATTGTTCACAAGATTAAAACGTTTGATAATTTGGATGTGTAGGCAAACAAGTAAGGATATAATTAGGTATGAGGTTATTAGGAAGAGGGTAGGGGTTACTTCCATCGACGATAAGATAGAGAATCAACTAAGATTGGACATGTAATACGGAGGCAATGTAATGCTCTAACATAGAGGCATGTGGAGTTGCAAAGGGAGAAGGTGAGAGGGGTTGGGGAAGACCAAGGCAAACTTGGATGAGGATGATTGAAAGTGGATCTGAGGTTATTGGGACTCGAGACAAGTGTAGCGGTAGGAAGAGTAGAGGGAAGAGGATATACGCACATGATTCTTTTGAATACTCATATTGATTACTGTCTAGCCGATCCCATATTTTTTTGGGACGAAGGTTGTGTTGTTGTTGTCTCTCATCATGACAAGCAATCCACTGCCTGATATAAGTTGCCAATGCTGGAACCGTCTATCTTCCTTGCAACACTATGCAAACTCAGTAGTTGAATGTGACTAGACAATAATAGAATTAGATAAAGTGAGATGTTAAAAGAGGAATTTCATTCAAGGATGGAGAATAATCTATGTCATTCTATCTAAATTTTAATGGAAAATAATTTGTGTTAATGTTAATGACTGTCCTCTTTTCGCCGTGGCAGTGAAAACCTAACTTGATCAGTGTGCTTCCCTTGCTTTTCTACTTCTGCTTTGTTATTACTTGTTTGTTTTGGACTTAGATACATTGAAAGTTCTGGTTCACACCTTGTTTTTTTTGGTTAGTATAAAGCTTGGTTCTCCATCTTTCTTTTCCTCCTTCACTAACTCTTACTTTCGTGCATTATTATGCAGGAGCATTTCCAAAAATTGCGAATGGAGACTGCAATGGGTTCATCATCCCCAACTTCAAAGCAGGTAGAATATTTTTTTAATTTTTTTTAATTTGTTTTTATGGCAAGCAGATAGAAATTTACTATGTTGGTGCATTAGATAGTCACGAGTGATAAACTCTTTTCCAAAGTATGCTTGCTTGCTGCTTTTCTGTTTCGTGTAATTCATCATTTGTAGAACAGCATTTACAGATCTGCAAGGAGTCTGAACTCTGAAGCGTGAGTCTAATAACATTTTTCTACCACAGTATGCCTTTACATGTGACCTGAAGGGAAGAGTGTACTAGTGAAAGATGTGTCTTGCCAGGGCCGGGGCTAAGATTTTAGGGGCCCTGTTCGAATTTATAATAGGAGGCCCTAAATATCTTGCTTTCTCCCTCTATTTTTTTACAATTAAAGAAGAAGATAGTACCAAAATTTCATATATTTGCACAAGTATTCCAGCACTCTGAAATATACAATCAGCAATCTATCTAATATATTACTAAACGAGTAAAATCCAAGAGCATACGGCGCGCCACCTCAGCAAAAAGGATTTCTAAGCCAATAGAATTCGAGATAATCAAAAACTAATATGATCATCAAATAGACCCAACCTGTGCATTGCACGGGCTTCCACTCTAGTTAAATCTAAAACATATACAGAGTATATAGAAAAAAGTTTAAAAAATATAAGGATTGACAATAAAAAAACAAAAACTGAAATTTTACACACAAAAAATTACCAAGCAATAGGCTTTAATTTGCTGTTGTATTGTTGTCGTCTTTGTTGGAATGGGGAAGCTTAGCAAGTCTTCACAGTTTGTTTAACTGAAGTATATATTGTTGGATAATTAAAGACTAATGAAATAAATTTACAAAGATGAGGAATACAGGAGTAAATTTCAGAAAGATGATTATTAAAGTTTATAATGGGAATGTGTAAAATTGGAATGGTGATGATGGGATCATTATAATTAAGAAGATGTCTTTTCATCTCATATGGTGGGAATCTAGAAGAAGGGGGGAAAAATAATACAATCCAGCTAATATTGTACAATGAATGCTTAATAGAGTTAATACAATCAATATCCCGAGTATCAAAACCATTAATTACGGCATAACAATTAATTACCCTAATACCAAAACCATAACCATTAATTACTGCATAAAAAGGGTGTGGAAACTGAAAAAATATTCAACAGCAGGATTCGAACGCGCGTCTCGTCAAAATGAGGCCCAAGGTTTTACCACCTACCCAAGTTCACTTAATTGTTTAATATCTATAACAATAATAATATATATAATTATTATGGGGCCCCTGCAGATGCGAGGCCCTGCGCGGTCGCTCCGGCCGCTCCGGCCAAGGGCCGGCCCTGTGTCTTGCTCTTGTTGACCTGCACTTGCTGATTGTGTTCATTACTTCATTCTAAGTAGTGTCCTTGATGTGATTATAGCTTTGATTTTGATGCATTAATGTTTGTATCTAACTGAGATACTGAATAACTATCCCAAGAGGGGTTTTATGTTTTGACCTTTTTTTTCATCTCCCCTTTCATTATATGTTGCTACTTCGATTTTGTGAATTTATGATTTTATTGTGTTCATTCTACCACATTATTGCTACTCCTGATTTTGTGATTTTATGAACGAAACATGTTTTAATAATCCCCTTGATTCCATTCTCCTCATACCCTTGATTCATTTCCCTGTCTGTAAAGTGAACAAACAACCCCCAAGTAGTGCTTTGAGAAAGGCACGAAAGGTGCACTAATTGGCTCTCTATCCACTTGGTAGAAGCCCTTTTTTGGGTGGACCAAGAAGAAAATTGTACTCTAGAATTTGCATCTTCTGTTGATTCAAAATTTGGAACACTATTTAGGCCTTGTCCTTTTGGACTTAATTTCAGAAATTTAAGTTCTGAGCTCAATTGAGACAAATTCAGTTCAGCTCAGTTCAGTTCAATTCCTGTTGAGTCTACAGAGTTGAATTAATCTGAACTGAACTAAAGTTAATTTGTTTGAACGTAATGAATTAAACTGAATCCTAGACTCATTAGGAGCTGACTAAAATGAACTTAGCTGAAATTTCAGAAATCAAGTCCAAAAGAACAGGGCCTTAGTCTAATAAAGTTTAATTCAGTTAAGACAAATTCAATTCAGTTCAGATTAATTCAGTCTAAAAGAATAGGGCCTTATTCATATGCAGTATTAGACTTCTAGTTATTAGATTGTGGTTTTTTCGATTTATTTTCAATTTAGTTCAGTTCAAACTATATTTAAGAGGAAGTCTTAGGATAATGTTTTTGGATATACACCCATGTATTTATTTTCCTAGTTCTTTTGGACTTATTTTCCGTTCACTTCAGTCCAAAATAATAGGGCCTTAGTAGTCTTTCCTTTGTTTCATCTAATATAATTTTCTTTTACTAAATTTGAGTACCAGATTGGTTACCTGCATAAATTGGGATGCACAGTCGTCCCTGAATCGAAGCTGCATGCTTCACGGCTGATAGAAGAGTACAAAACTTTGTAGGGAGACATCATTTGGCCTAATTTTCATATTACTCACAGGTAAGGAAACAATTCTTTGTTATGACTACCTCTTCATGGAAATTATTTATTTATTTATTTATTTATCTTAATAACAAATTGTACTATGTAAGATATCAAGCTGTGAAGTTCCCTGTAAAATATGAATCAGGTCAGTAGAATCAGTGCAATGTTGTTGCAGCCTTGATGATGTGCCCATTCGAGTTTGTGTCAACATTGTAAGGCACAAGTATATGCTGGCTTCAAGAAAATTTGAAAGATGATCTTCTCAACTACTGCTTTTGATTGTCAGAATTAGTATGGTTGCGACTGAGCAGTTCGTAGCTCTGGAAAAGCCTTGTCATCCAAATGCCTGTGGAATGCAATTGTCTCTATTGTCTGTTACATTTGAGCTAAATAGTTGTCACAAAAAGGGGCTCCATAGGACTAAGAAAAAGGGGAACGATGCATGCAACTATTTGTGTCCTTGTAATTATTTAGATATTTAGATGTTTGAAAGATAGAAGAGCCGAAAATCGTATGTAAAAGTGTAGAGGTTGCATCATAACAAGTATCCAAGTTCGTTCGTTAGGATTCAAAATCACATATCTCCTTTTGGATTTGTAATTTTATTTAATTCATCATGAAAAGTAAAAGCGAGTATAATGGATGTAGATTTATGAAACTAGTAGTCCTTTGCTTTGGGAAAAATGTAAGGATTTATAACACCAATGTAATTTTGAGTACGCAACCTTGAGTCCTTCACCAACAAAAGTGGACTTGCATATTTAAAGTTATTACGAAGAAGCAAGAGCATGCTTCTATTTTAAGGGCAAGGCTGCCAAGTTGTTTTGGTTTTTTTTTTTTTTTTTTTTTTTTTTTTTTTTTTTTTTGAGGGGGCTAAGTTATGTTAAATGGCAAGTACAACAATGAAAAGGGTGTATTATTGAAGCAACTCATGTTGATGACATTAAGGTTTGTTTGGTAGGATTGAATAATATTTTGCTTAATTTTCTTCTTTTCACATTGTTTGGTTTGGGCCGAAAAATTTAAGGTAAAACGTTTCATATTGTTAGAAATATTTTCCTAAATTTTAAAGGAAAATGTTTTCATTTCACGCATATGCCTTTAGAGGATCTATTTTAAACCTTCGTTGTTTTTTTAACTTATGCCTTTGTTTTTAATTTTTTTTTTGTTTTTTTAATCGATAAAACATACACTCCATTAAGCACAAAAAACTTAACTTTTTACAACATACGAGCTACTAACTATACAAGACAAACCAACCCTAGGTTGGCCTCACCTTAGCTCAAACACCATCAACCAACCTAATACAAGGTGGCAAGCCACTCGAAATCTTTCCTAGACATTTTCAAGCCCGTAAATGAACTACTACACTAAAATATGGGGCTGAGAGTTCTCTACCACTATTGAGCATGTAATCCACATTCGACCGTAAATGAACTAAATTCAAGCCCTTATCATTGTTTGAAGCTAGAGAAGATGAGATTGAAAATTCGATTCCCAATTAAAACAAGTTCCTCTTCTGCCTCCCGATTCTCTAATAAAATGAATAAATATGCTATTGTATAAACCTCCCCTTCAGAACATTGCTTCAAACTAAACTTTCATGGAACAAAATACATAATTAATATGATCCTTAATAACCGATCATAAAAGAATATCATTTCCGGTACAAATAATATCAACAAATTCTCCAAAATCATATTTACAAAAGCATAAGCCTTAAAGAAGAATTAAAATAAGCTCTCGCTCCTACTCTCTCTCTCATAATTAAACATCTCATCATTGAATGAGACAATCTTACATCTATTAACGCTATCCTTAATATCTAACATATCCCATAAGAAATCCATTCATAATTAAAGATACCCAAAAAGGTTTTTAACAAACTAGACTACGTTAAAATAATTTATAATTAAGGAGAAGCAAATAAAGCAGCTGAGCAATTAGCCAACCTAGGTCACCATTATAACATGACATTCTGACTTCATTCATGTTATTCTACCCTTCCTAAAGATCAACCGATTTTTCTTTCCGAATCAAAAAAATAAAAAATTAAAATAAACAAGAGATTGAAAATTCTCCTAAATAAAGGGGAAGAAATAATAAGGGTATGTTTCCATTCAAGAGTGCACTAAACCAATAACTTTTACTTTCACAATATACATTTACTCAAAAATTACAAAAATAAAGGATTTTAAACAATATATATTACCCAAAAATATTGATAGGTAGCATCAACATTTTTACAAGAATAGATTCCAATATAGAATCGATCACAAGAACAAATATTAGGTGAACAAGAACTGCAAATTTCAAGTATGCACAAGTAAATATCACCCTCTACTCGTCAGCCACATTTCCGTATTGCCAAGGGTCAAACTCTATTGATTGGAGATCAACTACGTTAACTCTATCATCATTCTTCACACTATCATTGTATTCAGCGTATTTTCCGTTGTAATTATAAACTTCCAAATCACCCCAAGGAGTGGTGGTTACTTCACCGGTGAAATCAAACCATTTAGGAGTGAACTGGCGCCCTTTAGCTTCCCGGGTTCTTTTTTCTGCTCTTTGCCTCTCTTCCAAACTAAAAACCAAAAGCATGGAAATCAATGAATAATTACATAATAATATATGTAATAGAACTTAAGTCATAGCATTTACTACATTTCAACCCATAACATGGCCAACAGGGCACAATATATATGTAATAGAGCTTAAGTCGAGATTACACAACAATAGCAAATCAAGATGTAGATTTCATGACAAAAAAAAAAAAATTAGACACCCAGGTTTTTTTTCTCTTTGGATTTCTTCCTTTAATAAGTCTCTATCCCATATAAATTTGAAAGGATGGTATAGGAATTTTAAAAAAAGATAAATAAAGAAATAAATAAACAACGTAAAATATACATCTTGCCTAATAATAAAAGTGTTGTGTTTTAATTATTCAATTGGGGTCAAGTTAGTCCTATTTTAGAGAAAGTGAAGGGAGCAAAGATAATTGACACAGTAGGAATGCAGTGGGTAGGCTCAAATAGGAGACATGCCCCCTTCAAGTTCCCAACGGGATAGGTTTGGCGAATGCTGGGTCAAGGATGTGGATGAAAATCATACCCGCGATGGGAGTCGTGTTTCTATGGCCAACAGTATTAAGGCAACTAGCTTAGCTGCCCTTGCAATGCACGGTTGTCACAAAAAAAAAATTATCAATTTTATAAATAATAAGTCATGTTGACCATATTAAAACATAACGTTTTAAATAAAAAAAAGCAAAAAATGGCCACAACTATGGTTTAAATTCTACAAACAAAAAGGACATTGAAAATTTTAAAGAAAACATTTGGAAAATTAAGAGATGGTAGGAGAATTAAGTCAGAGATAACATCATCAATTGCATAAAATACCGTGCTAAAAAAATTGCATAAAATAATGACATATATACTGGATTAGGCTTATAAGAATTTTTTATTTTTTTTGACAAAACATGACATTAAAAAGAGGAGAATAATAAATGCAGTTTTTGGAGGGAAAAATTGAACGAGAAAATGACACACGTCTTTTTTGAGGAAGGGATGACGTCAACATGACTTGTTTTAATATATACTATTATAGATATAGATTGTGATAGGCTCAATAAGAATTAGAAAAAAATAATTGCAATTAGGGGTGCTTATCGAGCTGAGCAGCTCGAGAGCTACTCGAGATCAACTCGGTCAAAGCTCGACTCGAGCTCGAGATCGACTCGGGATAGTAACGAGCCGAGTCGAGCAACAATGAACTCGACTCGAAAAGCTCGCGAGACTCGATAGTCGATATATATATATACTTCCTCCGTTTCAAAATAAATGCAACAATTTCTATTTCAGGAAGTTTCAAAATAAATGCAACAATTTTAATCTTTCCATTTTTGTAAGTATTTTATTTCTATCTCTCACATCCACTTTTTCTCTCTATCCCTTTTACTCTCACAACAAAAAATTGCCTAGGAGTCCGTACATCCTAATTTGTTGCGTATTTTTGGAACGGAGGAAGTATATATATATATATATATATATATATATATATTATATATATATATTTATTTATTTATTTATTTATTAGTATTTATTATATTTATTTTTAGAGATATATGTATATATCTATAAACCTAATTACCCAAGGCCCAAAAATAAAACACTAAAAAAAAGCCCAATTGCCCAAACATAACAGGTAACCCTAATTACCTAAACCACCAAAGAAATAAAACACTCTCACTCACCATTCAAAGTCACCATTTCATATTTGTAAACATAACCCCAACCCTAAAATCCGTCCTTCTCTCTCCAACGCTCCAACCCTCGCCGCCTGCTTAACGCTCCAACCCTCGCCGCCCAACAGTCCGGCTCACCGCCTGCTCGCCTTCCGGCAGTCCGGCTCGGCCTTCCTCCTCAAGTCCTCGCCGCTTGCTCGCCTTTGTAGAGGTAAAATGTTTTATTTTTTCCTCTTTATTTTTAATACTTTTCAGTTTTTTTATATGCTTTTTTAGTTTTCTGTTTAATTAAAGAGGCGAGGAAGGCTATTGCCAAGGTCAAGCATGTAAAAGATAAGAACCACAAGATTTTGGTTTAGGATGAGGAGATCAAAGATAGGTAGAAGTATTTCGATGAATTGTTTGATGGAAGCCTAAGGGTTGTTGTCACAGGGATACATTTGCGAGCAAGGAGGAAATCAATGTTGAGATTGTACGAAGGGTTAGAAGAGCAGAGGTAGAGGTTGCATTGAAAAGAATGAAACCTAAGAAAGCGGTTGGACCTGATGGTATACCGGTGGAGGTATGGAGGTGTCTCGGTAAGCTTGGTATTAATTGGTTAACAGATTTGTTCAACAATGTATGGAAAACTTGGACAATTCCATAAGATTGGCACAAGAGCACCTTGGTTCTAGATTAAGAACAAAGGAGATGCTCAAGATTGCTCTAACTATAGAGGAATGAAGCTTATACACCACACTATGAAGTTGTGGGAAAAGGTAATAGAACATCGGTTAAGAGCATGCACTAGCATATCCGAAAATTAATTTGGCTTTATGCCATGGAGTTTCACTATGGAAGCAATTCATTTGTTAAGACAAAGTGCCAAGAGATGTACTTTTGTGGGCAATGTTGAAAAAAGGTATTCCCCGAAAGTATATTGACCTGGTTAAGGATATGTATCGGGATCATGGTTCGAAAACTCGGCCGTTACGTCGCGATGCGGCCGTTTTGTAACGGTTTTTAAAGTGACAGAAACAATAAATCCCGAGTTGTCACGCCATTTTTCAAAAGAACGAGATTTCGCCCAATGCGACCGAACCAATCGAAATTCGTCCGCATTTTCCGTGTCAACACGAGAATTCTTGGCAAATTACCTTTTTCTCACCTGAAAAGTGGACGGCTATGGCTTCCTTACTGATTTTTTCATTGTGAAAAGATGGGAGGAAGAAGAAAGAAGAAATAAAGAAGAGAGAGAAAGAAAAATCAGAATTGATGCCTTATTTATTTAAGGCCATTCAGTTGTACACTATTCTGTTTGACTTTGTCCCAGTTTATTGCTTTTTCCTATTTACTGTAGTTATTTACTTTTTTCACATTACTTTCTTCTTCCCACGTGATTGCACTACAACCCACTATTATTTTTTTTTAATTGGAAATTATGAGTAGATTAAAAAATATATTATTTTGAAAAAATAAAAATTCTTGCACCACGACCGCGTTACGATCCGCGATGTAAGATTCCGTTACTATATCACTGTTACCGTTTCCGCGATCGGAAACAAAACCGCATTTTCGAACCATGATCAGGATGTGTCAACAAATGTGAGGGCTTGTGTGGATTGATAAAGGATTTCCCTATAACAATTGCATTGCATCAAGAGTCGGCATTAAGCCCTTTCCTTTTTGCATTGGTTATAGATGAAGTGATAAGACTAATCCAAGATGAGATACAATGGTCTGGTTAAGGAATTAGAAAAGACATGGAGCAGATGGATTTACAAGATACTATGGTTCTCGATCGTAAGGGGTGGAGGAGGAAAATTTTTGTGGACGACCACCCAGGAAAATCACTTTGGTTCATGTACACGACCCTATTTATGGGAATAAGGCTTTGATTGATTGATTGAATATTTGAATGTGTAAAGGTAGGATTATTTTGAGATTGATTGAAGGTGGGTTTATTTTGAGAAGAACTATTAGATTCAATTTTTCCTGTACTTTTTCACATCTTGTTATAGCAATTCTCACCTATAAAAAAAAGTGCACATATTGTATTATTTGATATGGAACACCTAGTCATTCTGATCAATTTTGTTTGGTCATTTTAGGATTGTGAAGTAGAACTTTGTTGAGGTTGAAATTGGTTTCAAGTAAGACATTCATGATTTCATGGGCCTAATCAAATTTAAATAGATGCAATAGTATTCACATTTAGCATCCTCTTAGTCTCATGGTTTTCAAAGCCATGTGCTCCAATGTATAAAAAACTTCACCACCCCCTTTGGCTACAAGTCTGACTTCACACCCTCTCACCCACTGACAGCAGGGAATCCACCAACACTAGGTACTTCACCTCCTTAAAACTCTAAAGCCAAGGGATTCACCAGTCGTGCTAACAATTCGAAAATGATCATCTACACCAACGTTGGGGTTAAATCCTAAAGCAATTAAACATTTCAGGTGAGCTGATGCATAGGGAAAAAAAATATTAAGGATTCAAAACCAATCCCTATGAATCTCTAATTAGTGTATATCTTACTGCAATGAAAGTGGTAATGCTGATTTTTTGTTCATCAAGACAATCATATGCCAAAAACTATGACTGCAATGAAAGAGGTAATGCTGATTTTTTTTGCTCATCAAGACAATCATATGCCAAAAACTATGAAAATTTGTAAAACTGAATAAATATAATGCATTCTAGGTGCATATTTCCATGTTAACCTCCATTATTTTATTTTTTTATGCCAAATCATCACAAAAGGGGCCAGAAAAGTATTACCTGCTCTTCTCGGAACCAGATTTTGACATGTCACCCTTTTCAAGTGCATATCTATCAGGACGCAATCGAGAATCTGATGCCAGTAACTTCTTAGGAGCAGTGTCAAAGCTGTTGATCTTGTGAGCGAAATGAGTGTACTGATATTTGTCATTTTCTGGGGTATCAGCAACTTTCCATACCTAGAAAACACCAGAAAATTAATGAAGATTCTAATTAGCATTGACTTTTAATAAATAACCGATAAAATGAAGCTAAACATTTAAGATACTGTCTAGTATATCAGCTTGTGACTAAATCTGACACAAAATATAACGCAAAGTTAGATTGGCAAAATGAAAATTTAGTGCAAGACAGAGAGCTGGCTTTTGTTGCAAATACATAATTTTCATGCCAATCGTAACATTCCAAAACAAGTATGGAAGATGTTAAATTAGAAGCAGTGCACTGCCTTCATAAGCAAGTATAAGAAAAGAAAAAATAAAATAATTGGATGTAGGAAGCTAACAGAAATTTTAAAATTGAGAAACAAAATTCTGGAAAACTCACCTCCTTCATTTGGGTGCCTGGTAATGGCTCTCCTTCCAAGTCACAAGGTTGATAACTCATAGATTGATTCCATTTTCCCGTCATCAGAATTTTTGGTTCATCAGCAGCATTGTAAACATAGCCATCAACTTCATAGCGACCAGCTCTACGCATAGACAAGTCATATTAAGCAGATGACTTTGTAAAGACTGGAATTTAATTTGCATATTCACCAAAGGTACAATCATCCAACATACACGGTAAGGGCCTAGAGAAAATCATGATCATCGACCAGAAAAATAAAGCTACCCTGGCCAAAGATATCATTTCCTTTTGCCTTTTATAAACATTAACATAATAATAAAGCTACCATATATAAATTACAATAAATAGCGGAGAAAGTTGGTGGCGGCTAACTTCGATAATAAGATGAAAAAAAGTAAACTGATCCATTAATAGCTCAAGGACCGCAAGGGGTCAAGATTTCCTTCCCTTTTTTTAAGTTGCAAGACTAGAGAGGATAATAGAAGAAGTAAATACCAAAAGTAAAGGGGAGTGTAACAACCAGAAGCCCAGGTCGATGGTGAGCTTTGAGGCTGGTTTTTCAACTTCGGTTTTGAAGGGGTCCGCAGTTTTTATTATTTGAGATAATGAACCATGTTAAGATCCATTATTAAGGGAGAGGGAATTTTAGGCAATGCATAATAAATTTTAATAGTAGCTTAAGGAAGAACCTGGATAGTGTTTTAGAAAATAAAACTCTATACTTATAGAGGTCATATGAGAAGACTAGTTTTAGTGAGGAGGATGAAAAAGAACAATGACCCTTGAATCATGAAATGAAGGGTCAAGATTAAATTAGATCACTTCCTATTTACTTTAGCTGAAGTTTGCAAATAAATGTATCCATACGCTAAGGTCAATGTATCTATACTCAATATATTTATAGCTTGAAATGAATGTACCTATAGCTGGGTTTTTTTCGCAACATACCTATAGTTGTTAGTCAATGTACTTATAACTCAATGTTGATGTAAAATAGTCGAAATCATAAGATTATATAGGCCCAACCAAGAGCACAAAACATACTAAATCACGGACAATAAATTCAAAATCTAACAAAAGAATTTTGAAGTTTAAAGCTTGTCAAAAACAGCTTCCCTCGGTCCCTCCTTCCTCTTATCAAACCAACCACTCATTCACCAGGTAAAAGGAGACAAAAACAGAAAAGAAGAAGAACGTAAGCAAGAAAAGAAAAGGCAAAAACACTCAAAGGTAAGAAACTCAAAAAAAGAAAAAAAGGAGAAACGCATGTAGGAAAAACCTGCCATCTCATCCAAGTTTTGATAAGATTATTCATTGGTATACATCAAAACAAAATGGGAGGAGTACAGGCCCAAACTTTTACAAAAAAAAAAAAAAGAGATAAACCACAAAATTGCTGCAAGAAAAGTTTCATTTGCCGTGTCTAAAAATGGAAATGACAAATTATTCTATGCGCTTGGTAAAACAAACATCCATGTCATCCACATGCAGGAACCAAACACAAAGCAGACAAGAAACTTGATAATCTAAGGATAAAAAAATTAAATAGAGTATAATACCCGAACCAGCCACAGGGTTGAAAATACAGCACGACTTTATCACCAGTAGTCAAATTAGTAAGGACCATCTCTCCGGGTGAATCAACCCATGTTCTTCCAAAAATAAGATTATTGACCTTTGTTGGAGGAGGAACCAACTCTAACTCCTGATCACAACTTTTTAAAGTCACTCGCGTCCTAGACATACAGATACATGCAAATGAAAATATGTCAAAACAGGAACCGTAAATTTATGGCTTTCATCAATGACCCTAGAAGCATAAGCATTAGAACTCAAAAGTAATACATTTCGCTAGGCGTTGAACAAGGACAGACAGTTTACCTTCCAACAGGGTAAACATCAACAGAATTTCCTAGAAATTTGGTCTTGAGCTTTGATGTGATATCATATGTAAAATGGTCATTTTCTGCATGTGCAACGCTCATTGGTGGATGGTGGCTCACCTAAGTTTCATACAAATTTAGAAAACAACTCATAAAACAGGGAAGGCCAACCATAAAGAAAATAATAAGATGAGATTTGGAGTTTTTTTTGGGGGTGGGAATTAAAAAATGAAACATAGAATATTACTTGTTCTGCTAGAAACCTAATGCCACCATGATTCACCATTTCATACGTCTCGCCCAAAATTGGATTAAAAGGCTTCCATGTGCGCTGGTACGCGTAATAGACGGAGATAAAAAAGGATGCTGCAGTGAAGAAACTTAGCATCAGTCGAACAATGTATGCCATGAAAGAATATTTTAATTTATATTTGTGTGTTCTGGACTTTTGTGTATGTGGGGAGGGGGGTGGAGGGCCGGAGGCGGCCCGCAAAATGAATGCATACTCACAGGCATAAACCAGTCTCATGTAAGGATCCTCGCATTTGTCTGCCTCGTCAAGAAGGTGGGAGTATTCCATCAACTGCAACATCATAGAAACAATGATGCCTTATTTAAAAAATCACATATGCATGGCCACTGTTAGCAAAAATATGGAAGAAGATTAAGAAAAGAACCTCTGCCATTTTTTGCAACATCGTCATTGGTTCAAAGATAACAACAGGAAGTGTCACCATTGATGTAACATCAGACCCAATGTACTTCTGCATCATTCTCCAATAACCATCTCTCTCCTAAAAAGATACGAAAGAAAATCACTTTAAAAGAACAGAACAAAGCAATTTCCCTTGATGAAGCCAAAAGAAACATTAACTAACACAGACACAAAATTCCCTTGTATAGGAAATTTCAAACCTGAATTGTAACCACAATCACCCAAACAGCCAGTATACATCATGGCACTCTCATATTTGTTTTCTTATCAATTGTGTAGTGTATAAACCATATTAACATGACCCAAATAATATGTACAGAGCTTATGTATATGGCAGCATATTTGTCTAGGAGAAATGTCATTGTGCGACCCATAAATGTACCTGCAATATCCAGATCCTCTAAACAAAAAGCTTTCCTCACAAATGCAGATTTGTTTTGAACTCCAGCTATGACTCTCCACAAAAGGAAAGGATATGAACAGTTTCAATTGTATCCCACAGAAACCATGAAGGACTGTGAAGCTGTGTTACTTCGACACCTTAATATACCTTAAAAAATGCGTGTCTACTCGTGTCGTGTCGTGTCATGTCAAGTCAGACACAATAAGATATTTGTATACTTCATTTTTAAGTTTGAACTAAAAACGTATATAACACATCCTAGTAGACACTTTATCTGTGTCTAAGTAACATAGTTGTGAAGTGACTATAGATGATGAGGAAATGATATTCCCTACTTAATTAGATAAGCAATTCCAATTTTAAACACTTTGATCTATAGATATCGGAAGGTTATATCAAGAAACAATTAAACTTCATTTATAGCATCATAAAGTTACGCATTAAAAGAAGAATTATTATGCAACACCAAATTGCACAGCACCTCTTGTTTCCATCTTCCTTTCTGTGCTTCCTCAACAGCATCATCTGTTCCCCCTTCGGGGTTTATAACTTCTAACCCTTCATATCCTATCATGCTGCAATAAAATAACTTAAATTATACAATTTACTTAACATATCTATTTTTTTTTTTAAAAAAAAAATCCAGGAAGATTGGATTCAAAATAAACCACTACAAAGTCAACACGAAATTTTCACTGCACACAAAATTCAAAACAGTAGAATTTTGAAACTGTTTTCTTTGAAAAATTTCTAACAATTTTTTTTTTATAAAAAAAATAATAAAACAAAATTGATCAAACCCACTACTAGTCAACACGAAATTTCGCAGCATACAAAAATTCAGAGCACGGTAGAATTGTTTTGTTTCATTTTCACCAAAAAAAAAAATTAATAATAATCGAAACAAACTTTTTTATTTAGAATTGATCAAACCCAGTGCCAGTCGAACCAGATTTATGCAGATCAGTAATTGGAGGATACCAAAGCTGGGTGAACTAAATATAATAGTAATTGGATAAATATACAGAAAATTTGAACACTTGAACAAATTCAAAATTCAGAAGAAAAGAGATTGGGGAAAATGATGATACCCATTAACAGATTTATGCATAGCAGAGCCAAGGTTAGAGATAGAAGAAGCTATGGAAGCAAAAAATCCACCATTGCTAACTTGTTTAGGATCTGTAGGTGCCATGTTTGTACTAGATTTCCAGAATTCTTTGAAATGATAATCACTTAGTTTGAGGAGAGAATCAGGGAAGGAGGGAGAGAGAGAGAGAGAGAGAGAGACGTTGTAATAATGTACATTTGAGAAGTTTTAAAACTTGAAAAACAAAACAAAAAAAAAAGGTGGAGAGAGAAAAATAAACGTGAAAAGGGAATTTTTGAAGGAAATAGAATTTTAATTTTAATTTTAATTTTAATTAGGGGTTTATGTGAGCTAATAAACAGCAAAGAAAGAGGGTAGTGCTGGTTGGCGGTTTTGTGTTAAGTGTGGGGTACAGATTGGAATATGACTTTTAATTTTTGAAGTGAAAAATGGAATCAAAAAAGGAACATATGTATGTAATGCGAGGATTTACTATTATTATTATTATTATTATTATTATTATTATTATTAATTATTAATTATTAATTAATTAAGTAGTCAAAAGCCGTCTAATCTACGCTACGAATGACGACTTTGACTCTATAAGTTCTTCGGCGGCCTACTTTCTAGATGTTGTACGATTATGTTTTTTTTTTTTGGTTTTTTCTACGGAGAAGAGAAGGTATTGTCACAGTAATGTTTCTGTGAAACTAATCTTGACACATATGGTTGAATCTGGATTCATATATGTTTAATCTGAACACATGTTGTTAAATCTAAAAAATGTATTGGTAGACCTGATCACATATTTGTAAACCTGGATATAATTTTGTAACCCTGGAAACATATTATTAAACCTGAACATAAATTTGTAACCCTGGAAATATATTTGTATATCTGGACACATATTGTGGACCTGGACACACATTGTTAAATCTAGACACATAATGTTGAACCTGGACACATATTGTTAAACCTGGACATGTATTGGTAGACCATGACACATATCTGTAAACTTGGACACAAATTTGTAACCCTGGAAACATATTTGTAAATCCGGACACATATTGTTGGACCTGGACACATATTGTTGGACCTGGACACATATTGTTAAATCTGGACATATATTGTTGAACTTGGACACAAATTGTTGAACTTGGACAAAAATTTGTAAACCTGATGAAAACTTGTTTAACTTGGACACACATTATTAACACTGGACACATTGTGTTAACCCTGGACACATATTGTTAAAACTGGACATATATATGTCTAACTTGGACATATATTGTTAAACCTGAAAATCTATTTATAAACCTGATGACATTTGTAAACTTGGTGAAACTTGTTTAGCCTGGAAAAATATTGTTAAACTTGGACAAATGTTGTTGGACCTGGACACATATTTCCTTGACTTGGACACATATTACTAAACCTGGATTCCCTCCTGAGTTGTTAAAAAAAATACAAGTGTTGGACGGTCCGACGGTCGGACCGTCCGACACAATACATTCACTTTTCTATATTGTGTCTATGTGGTATAGGGTTTTCTACACTATATCCCTTTAAATTAGGACTTTAACATGGTACCCTTGAGGTACAATAATGTTGTACACAGTATCCTTGCCGTTAATGCATTGTTAAGTAGAGATGTTAAGTGTACGATGAAGGTTTTTTTGGTGGAAAATTTTCCTTCAATTCTTTGGGGTTTACCACTTTTTTTGCATTTTCTTTATAAATTCTCCCTCCGTAACGAATTAGTAGCAACATTTGGATTAGTAGGGACTAAATAAAATAGGTTAATTGTGGTATTAGTTGGTATAATGATAAAAGTAAGAGAAGGAAAAATAAATGAGGTATTATGTGGTATGATGATAAAAGTAAGAGAAGGAAAAAATAAACGAGGTATTATGTGGTATGATGATAAAAGTAAGAGAGAGAAAAGTAAGTGGGGTATTGTGTTGTTTTTTTTTGCCAAAAAAAGAATAAAATGAAATTGGAAAAAATTGTTGCAAGTATTTTGTTACACCTAAAAATGAAAATTGTTGCAAGGAATTCGTTAAGGAGGGAGTACACTATATTTCCCACCCTAAAGAATAGTGGAGTTAATGCAAAAAAGGTGGTAAAGCCTAAAAATTTGGAGGGAAATTTCCCACTAAAAAATCTATTAAAAGACGCTATTTATACCGTATCGCGTCACGTAGGTATTATTGAAACAAACGCCATTTTTAGTAAGTGTTTATAAAGTCTAAAAGCAAGATTTTCCGTGTAAATTAAAATTTTGAGTTAATTGAAACTCTATTAGACGATAATACATTAATTTATTAAGTCAACAAAGAGAACTTTGGGAGTATTTAAGGAAACGATTTCCGAGTTGAAAGTCAATTGAATTTTCTTTATGTTATTCTTATTAGTATTACAGCAAAAGTGGGTAGAGTGATACGATCGCAATATATTTAAGTTTGGATTGCCGTCTTAAGTGGATGTTTTATCCAATATTTCCATACTATTATTTTTACTATTAAAACATTAAACATGGACCAAATTTTCTAAAATAAATTAGTAACCCGAGCCAAAGTCCAAACTGATAAATTACGCCAGACAATTGCCCTAAATGTAAAAGGATTGCATAATGGGACAAAGGAAATAAAACCCTTTGTTTTCCTTGTTTGACTGTGAGATACAAGCCCACCAAAACACTTAGGGGCCGTATGGTTGTCAAAAGGGAAAGAAAATCACTTTAGGAATGAGAATGAGGGAGAATGGAAAGGAAAAATATTAGATTTAATTAGTTGTTTGTTAAAAAAAATAATTATGACCCTACATACCACACCACCATCAACCCAACCCATGCCCACCTCACCTCCCCTCCCCTCCCCTCCCCTCCCTACTTCCGGCGCCGCCACCGCCGTCCCACCCTCACCCCAGCCCTACCCAGCCCTGCCACCCCGCCCCACACCACAAAAACCTAAACCCCAAAACAAAAAAAACCCTAAAACGACCTCCACCACCCTTCTCTACCTAGCCCCGAGTAGATGAAATGTGGTTTTGGGGTGCTTTCGAGGTGGTTTAGGTGGTGGAGGTGAATTTAGGGTTTTTTTTTTTTTTGCATTTAGGGTTTCTTGGGGTGGGTGGGGCAGTTGGGCAGGGTGGGGCGGCGACTCCAAAAATGGGTGGGGTGAGGGGAGGTGGGTTGTAACGACCCGTAATTTAGCAGTGTTGTTTTCGGAGAAAACAACATTACAGATCATTATCTTTTAAAAACCTTTAATATTAGATTCATAAATCACAGTGGAAGCTCTAAACTTAAATCATATTATTCCATAAAACGGTTAAATTATCCACAATAAACAATAAGCCAAAGTCCATTATTAATACAAAATAAGGAAAGTCCACTAATAACTATAAAACATAGGCTAGAACTAAACATCAGGGTTAACTACTAAGCTGGCTAGCTCACAATCCCAGCCCTTGCGTAGCCCAATTCAATCACCACCTGTACCTGGAAAAGGATTTTGGAGGTCCACAGTCAGTGGTGAGTAATTAGATTGTTCTACTTAATCAGTAGAACACAATTAGAAACATAATCATTAGAACAAGTCAATCAAATAGTCAAAACACATCATCAGGAAATCATTCATTAACATCATCATTCAAGTACGCAGCGGAAAATGATCATAATAACATAGTAAACCAAAACCTTCTATACTAACTTGTTCAGTTCTAGACTTCTAGGCATCACTATTGACTCTTCTATCCTATTCAGTTCAGGTGCTATTCCATGACTAGTCATATGCTCGTAGGGGAAACCTTAATTATTCCCCAACTTTCCTTGCTCATGCCGGGTCAACCACGAAGATCTACTCTCCAGCACTAGGACCAAGAACTGTCCCGAATCCAAGGATAGGACAGTGGCTTCGACTATACCTATGTTCATGGCAACTTAAGCTACTAGATAGGTGGTCACTTCATAGTTAATCATCTTTTCAATTCAATTCTGTTCTGTTCTGTTCTTGGTTCCTTTTCACATTTCAATTCCTTATTGACTCAACTTCACTTCTATTCAATTCTAGCTTATCTTAACTTGACCCAAAACTCTATTCCAATAACTATACCACACGACAATATTCATAAAACAATATCAAGATTCATACTTTAAATTAATTAAACACAATTATCATAATTCAATCATATAAACTTATAATAAATCATGAAATTATACTTTAAACATTAAATCATTAAACATGGACCAAATCAAGAACAAAATCAATTCTTTAATCATTCCCATATACACGACTTTTCTTAAGTTCAAACAAGTTCAAGATTAAATTGAAGAATTCATCATATATCATGATCAAATCAAAGATTACATTCAAGATTATTATTAAAGATTCATTAAAGACCAAGAATATAACATAAAAATCATATTTTTATCAAAGAAAACATTCGAAACACCAAGTACCTACACGGCTCACATAAGATCATCATTCGTACATGTTCAATAATTAATTCTACAAATTCTAATCTAACAAGAATCATGAAACAATCATAAAACATAGCAAGAACATGTATTAAACTTGTCAAATAATCCTTGATTAATATTTATGCCACTCGACATGTTATAACACATAACAATAATTAATTCCAATTATATTCTACATAATTCTAAGCAATTCTAAACCTATTCCATACATGATTAAACCTATTCTAACAATTATATTGCTAACCTATCCTATTGAATAAGTAAAGCAAATCTAATTACCTGGGTTGGAAGGGTTGGAAGATGAATTTTTGATGGGTTGTAAGGAGGTAGCCGTGAGGTATAAAAGATAGAAGAGTGGTGTTTGTTTTGTGGCTTTGATCAAATAATGATTAAGGGATAAAAAGGGATTTTTTTTATGATATAAATAAAATAAGGGTTTACTATATTTTAGGAGGAGGGTTACTAGATAATAGAAGTTAGTTTAGGAGAGAAATTAAAGGGGAAAAGGAGGAGTTTTTATTTGTACTTTATTTTTTATTTGTAGTTTAGTTTTTATTTGTAGTTTAAGATTGGTAAAAAAAGAAAATAAAAACAAAGGGGGTTTTGGCTTCCTAAATTTTAGTAGGAAGAATAGGATAAAAACTAGATTTTTAGATAGAGTCAAAAATAGATGTAGTTTAATATTTTTGGTTGAAAAGAGATTTAAAATAATTGAATAGGAAATAATAATGGGGCCGTGTAGTATAGTAAGGAAGAGGGGTTAGAAATTTCTATAATTTAATAGTCAAGATAGGAGATGTTGGGATAAAAGTAGGATTTTTAGGAACAGGTCAAAATAGATATAAGAGTTAATAATATTGGGTAAAACAAATTAAATAAATTAATTAAGAGAAAAGGGATGGGGGTCGTGAGGTTTAACAAGAGAAAAGAAAATTGGGCTCGGGTTCTGACAAGATGAGATCAAAGGTTTGGGCTAAGGTAAAATAATTAGATTGCTACAACTAAATTATTAATTAATTAAATAATAATCAATTAAATGATTAATTAATTAACTATTTAATTAATTAAGAAAAATTTAAAATATCTCGAAATCTCGGGATATTACATGGGTGGTGGTGAAGGTGGATTTAGTTTTTATTTTTGTTTTAGGGTTTCGGTGGGTGTGTGGGGTGAAGCGGGACTGGGCTGAGTGACGGTGGGTGGAGGTGGGGCGTGGGTGGGGCTGGAATGGGGTGGGGCGTGGGTGGGGCTGGGCATGGGTGGGGTGGGGTGTGGGTGGGTGGTGCTGGTGTGGGGTGGAAGGCGGGGTGGGGCTGCGGTGGTTATGTGGTGGTTAGGTGGGAAGGTGGGGAAAGGGAATGGAAAAGATAGAGGGGAGGGGGGTTTGTAAAAGTGTTAGAATAGGGGAATGGGGAGGGGAAAGGGAATGACAAAAGTGGCATAACAAAAACTATCAAAAGGAATGGAGCTAGTTGATTCCCATTCTCTTTGATCAATACCCCAAACCAAACACACTCTTACTCTTTTGTTTTTCTTTTTCCTCTTTCATCCTTTCACGGCCCGTTTGGTAGCCGATTATAAATTATGGTAATGGGAATGAATTTATAACTAAATTTGGAAGGGAAATCAAAATTGTAATACCCCGAAATTTCGGGATATTTTAAAATTTTCATAATTAATTAAATATATAATTAATTGACTATTTAATTGATTATTATTTAATTAATTATTAATTTTATTGTAGCAGTCTAATTATTTTGATCATGGCCCGAGCTTTAATTTCATCTTGCCAAAACCCGAGCCCAATTATTTCCTTTGTTCTTTGTATCTCACGGCCCACTCCTTCATCCTTTTCTTTAATTAATTTCTTTCATTTCTTTTAATCAATATTATTATTAAACCTTTATCTATTTTGTAACTAAGCCTAAAACCCTAATCCTTGCTTACCTATTCTCCCTACTAGATTTTAGGGATCATCACCCCTTTTTTTTATTTTATTTTTTCCAAACTACAAATAAAAACTAAACTACAAAATAAAAAAACCCCTTTTATTCATAGAGACTCACGACCCCTTGGCTCTTTCTTTTTTATTTAATTCATTTAATTTGTTTAATCAATTTTTATTAGTTAATCTATCAGTTTGACCCTTTCCTAAAAACCCTTTTTTTTATTCCAACCCTTCTTATTCTTGTTACTAGATTTTAGGAAGTCAAAACCCTCCCTATTATTTCCTATTTCACACGGCAACCCTAAGGAGTAACAACCAAATTGTTTTATTATCTTTTCCTTCCAAGATCAATCATTAAATTGTCCTAAACCTTTTATATTGTTCCAACCCCTTAAAGATTGATCAAGAACCTTAAAAAAACCCCAAATAAACCTCAAAATAACTCCAAGAAACCTTGAAATATTCGAACCACATCCATAATCAAAGGTAATTAGATTGCTTTACTTATTCAATAGAATAGATTAGCAATATAGTTATTAGAATATGAATAATCATGCTTAGGATTGTTTAGAATTAAGTTGCTCATATTCTTGAATTGATCTTTGTTATATATAAAGGGATGTCGAGTAATGTATGATGATATCATGATATTTAGATTAATTATTTTACTTGTTTTAATATGGTTCATGCTTGTTTTATGTAGTATTAATTGATAATTGTTAGTTTGCAAGTTAATTGATTGTTTAATTAAATTATGGAATTGTTTATGTGAATATTTAAGGAGTTGATTTAGTTATTTATATAAGAAGTAATTGTCGTGTGATTTGGATATTAAGTTAGAGTTTTGGGTCAAGTTAAGATAAGCTAGAATTGAATAGAAGTGAAGTTGAGTCAATAAGGAATTGAATTGTGAAAAGGAAACAAGAACAGAACAGAACATAATTGAATGGAAAAGATGATTAACTATGAAGTGACCACCTATCTAGTGGCTTAAGTTGCCATGAACATAGGTATAGTCGAAGCCACTGTCCTATCTTCGGATTCAGGACAGTTCTTGATCCCAGTGCTGGGAAGTAGATCTCCGTGGTTGACCCGGCATGAGCAAGGAAAGTTGGGGAAGAATTAAGGTTTCCCCTACGAGCATATGACTGGTCATGGATTAGCACTTGAACTGAATAGGATAGAAGAGTCAATAGAGATGCCAAGAAGTCTGGAACTGAACAAGTTAGTATAGAAGGTTGGTTTACTATGTTGTTATGATTATTTTCCGCTGCGTACTTGAATGATGATGTTTATGAATGATTTCCTGATGATGTGTTTTGACTGTTTGATTGACTTGTTCTAATGATTATGTTTCTAATTATGTTCTACTGATTAAGTAGAACAATCTAATTACTCACCATTGACTGTGGACCCCCAAAAATCCTTTTCCAGGTACAGGTGGTGACTGAATTGGGCTACGCAAGGGCTGTGATTGTGAGCTAGCCAGCTTAGTAGTTGACCCTGATGCTTAGTACTAGCCTTTGTTTTTATTGTTATTAGTGGACTTTCTCTTTATTTTGTATTAAGAATGGACTTTGGATTATTATTTATTTTGGATGATTTCACCGTTTTATGGAATAATATGATTTAAGTTTAGAGCCTCCGCTGTGATTTATGAATCTAATATTAAAGGTTTTTAGAAGGTAATGATCTGTAATGTTGTTTTCTCCGAAAACAACGCTGCTAAATTACGGGTCGTTACAAAAATCCATTCCCATTGTGGTGCTATCTTAGCTCCAATTTATCTAATTTTCTTCACAAATATTCATTCCCATCAAATACCACCCTCCCCAATGGTAATGGATGGGAATGAAAAATGAGAAGAAAATTGAAGCATGAGAATGAAAATTTGTTTTCCATGGAGATTATAAGGTTCCTCCTTAACAAAATTACACTATAAATTCATTACCATTACCACGGTTTATTACCAACAACCAAACGGACCGTCAGAGTAAGGAGAATAGAACATCTCCTTCCTTGCTTTCTTGTTGTCTCACGGTGGGAGCCTCCATTGAAGACCATGCAAGTTTTCTTCCTTTCTCTTTCTCCTCATGCAAGAACAAGCAATCAACCCTTGTCTTTTCTTTTAGACATTGGTGAGCTCAAACTCAAGAACCAAATCAAGAATCCCACTCAAGCGTCCTTCAAGTCAATTCGTCAAGGGACCGTGAATTACCAATTTAAAGGTACACAACCATTCCCACAAATTGGGTTTCAAATATGAATATTTCTTGGTATGAGCATGTGAATTGTTTGGTGAAAATAAGATATTTATGAAGTAATTATTTGTGTAAAATCTGAAATGTCAAATTATGGTGTTGAACTTGTTATTTTGTTATGAGCATGTGAATTTAAAGGTATTAGGCAGGGTCTTTTGTCACCAAAGGCCACTCTGGACTGATAACCTGACCCCGCAAGCCAACACGAGTCCTTTAAAGCATTTTGTCCTCACTCATACACACCCTAAGAAACTTCTCAAGAATCCTAAAATTACTCCTAACGGAGCACGCTCAGTTTAACTGTAGAGTATCTTAGCATATGAGCTTACTAAAAGAAAGATGCATCTTGTTGACATGAATGGTTTATTAAATCCTCTTAAACCAATCTTACAGGTGTTACACCCATGAAATGATTTTTGTTTGAAAAATAGAAAGATATCGGGAAAGAAATTGGAGCCTCGAAGGGCTGTCGGGGCAGGCAGAGCAGGGAACACAACATTTTGTTGTTGTTATTGGGCGTGCTCTATTGTTGCTGGTCACTTTCAAACTGATGTTAGCATATTAATGTGGCAGGGTATGTTAATTGGAGAAGTTAATGTTATTTTGGTGTTTATGGGTGTTGTCTACCCATTTATTTTTAGCTTTACCACTCTAATTAGGCCTTCATGTTGAAAGCATTTGAAGGCAATTATTATAAAGTCTATGTAACACCCCGACTTATACAAAGTATCGAAATACGATATAAAGCTGAAATGCATTCTTAACAAAAATGCGGAATATTAAAAACTTCAAACTAAAATACGAATATCATTATCATAACTCCAAAATCAACATAGTTCAAGTACTACTACATCCCAAAATATCCAAAGTATCACAACTACTATAGTACTAAACTAATATAAAGCTGGTCTACAAATAACATACCACAATATAAAACCAAAACACATCATATCGTAGAATGAAATCCAAATCAAAACTTAACCAAAACATGCTTTCCAAAACCAATGAAATAAAAGACCAACATAAGTACTTGGCGTCCGCAACCGAAACTACAAATAACAGAATCCGACCACTTTGTGTCCTTTCCTCCAAAACCAAATATAAAACCAAAACACAATTCCGAAAGACTAAACTAAAGAAACACATGCATCACATCATATCATATCATATCTTATCTTATCTTATGTTATGACAATACTGCCTTATGCTTGTTGGTCAACCTTTGCGTCTCCCAACTTCCTAAACAAATGCTAGATCAACCTTTTGCGTCTTCCCGTAGTCCTCCTTTGCAAGAAGTATGCCTAAGTATGATCAATACCCCTGGACTAGCTACTCATATTTCACTAACCAGACGACAACATATGTTAGGATACTGACTACCCCACGATAGAACACAAGGTAGCAGCCTCGACTTAACCCTTCTTAGCTACTCATATTTAACTAAGTTAGGCGACTGACTTTCGAAAATAAATTCGACAACTTATCAACACGATCATCAAGACCGATACTTAAACTTAGAAAATCAAGAAATCCAACCTATCTTAATTCGAAAATCAGCCATAAAAACCTCGTAAAACATGATTTTAAAAGAAACCTTTCAAGAACATAGGAACCAATCAAGATTCATTCCAAAAATATCGAAGAAACAACAAGAATCATCAAGAACATTCAAGATTCATCAAGATAAACCAAGAACTTCAAGAATCATCATGTAAACCATCAAAACTATTCAAGAAACAATTTAACCAAAATCTTTATTTCAAGAATCGTAAAGAATCAACTTAAACTTAACAAAACTTTTATGGAAATACACTTGAAATTCACGAAAAACCAACGCACCAAAATAACCAATTCTTGAACAAAGTTCATACATCAAACTCAACTTAGAACCATCCAAAACAAATCATAATACACGAAAAACCCAACAAATCATGTACAAGAATTCAAATAACAAACATACACAAAACCATGATCATAAATAAACTATAAAACTAATCATGAATTCTAAACTTGCTTGCTATCTTATACTACATGATCAAATCACATATTCAAACAAGATAATCTAGTTACCTGGATAAATGCGGTAACTATAATCAATCAACGAAATGAATAAGAACGAAAATCCGTCCCACTCGAATACCCACACAAACACGAGCACGAGCACAACACAACACGGTCACCACGATACCACCACTCGAACCACCGTGCAGCAGCACTCTAACACGCACCACCACACAAGGCACCCTTTGATCACCACGACCCACTACCGCAGGGCCAGTCATGAACACTTACACACGACTCTGCCACGAACCACCACCATGAGTACTTGCACATGACCAACACGCACCACCCTCAACCGTGAACCACCGCGAACTCGCAACACGAATACCCAACACTAGCCAACCCGAACTAATGATCTTGAACGGAATTATTAGAAATTAAAAGTGTTTAATCAACTTAAAGATCAATGGGGTGTGAATCTTTAAGTTTGGAATAAAAAAGATGATGGAAAGTTGATGGTGGAAAACACCCAAAAATGGCGTGAGAAATGGAGGGAAATGGGGGTTTGTGTTTGAGTTTTAATTGTGAGCAAGAGATAATAAAATGAGCAAATGATCCAAATGCCTTACTAACACCTCTATTTGTAGAAGTTAGTTAGGTGTGAACATAAAACAAGTGGCAATGGAGCCAAAATAGAGAGGGGGCCGGTTATGGGTAACAAAAATGCGCCAAAATTGCTAATGGGCCACTTGTACTCAAGCGTGGTTAATCATGATTATTTTTGGACTTGTCCCAAAATTAATTAATTAGGAAATAAAACCCCAAAAATCAAATAAAATATTAAAATAGCATTCAAAATTAATACCCTAATTTTTAGGATATTACAGTCACCCCTCCTTAAGAAAATTCCGTCCTCGAAATTTATCAAAATAAGTTTCACTCAAAAATCAAGCAAACAACACAACCACAACAACCAAACAAGAAATCAAACAACACAAGTAGAGAACATACCCGCTCGAACAAGCTCAGGGTACTTCTCCCGCATAGACGACTCGGTTTCCCAAGTAGCCTCCTCGGAATGACTGCTCTACCAAAGCACCTTAACTAAAGGTACCACCTTTCGACGAAACTGTCGATCTTGCCGTTTTAGAATCCGAACTAGCACTTCCTTGAAAGAGAGATTCGGCTTAAGAGCTACCGAATCAATGGTCATCACATGAGAAGGATCACTCAAGTACTTCCGCAACTGGGATATGTGGAAGACGTTATGAACCTTCGACAACTCCGGTGGCGAAGCCAATCGATACGCAACCTTGCTAACTCGCTCCAGAATCTCGTAGGGACCAACATAACGAGGTCGAAGCTTGTTGTTCTGCCCAAAACGAGCCACACCCTTCATCGGGGTTACCTTGAGCAAGACCTTGTCACCCTCCTGAAATACCAGGGGCCTTCTTCGCCAATCCGCATACGCCTTCTGTCGACACTGAGCTGCTTGAAGCTTAGCCCGAATCACACGAATAAGTTCTACGGTCTCCTTGATATGCTCCGGACCAATGACCAAAGCATCGCTGATGTCGCTCCAACACATGGGACTACGAAACAACACAAGTAGAGAACATACCCGTTCGAAAAAGCTCGGGTACTTCTCCCGCATAGACGACTCGGTCTCCCAAGTAGCCTCCTCGAAATGACTGCTCTGCCAAAGCACCTTAACTAAAGGTACCACCTTTCGACGCAATTGTCGATCTTGCCGATCCAGAATCCGAACTAGCACTTCCTCGAAAGAGAGATTCGGCTCAAGAGCTACCGAATCAATGGTCATCACATGAGAAGGATCACTCAAGTACTTCCGCAACTGGGATATGTGGAAGACGTTATGAACCTTCGACAACTCCGGTGGAAAAGCCAATCGATACGCAACCTCGCTAACTCGCTCCAGAATCTCGTAGGGACCAACATAACGAGGTCTAAGCTTGCTGTTCTGCCCAAAACGAGCCACACCCTTCATTGGGGTTACCTTGAGCAAGACCTTGTCACCCTCCTGAAATACCAGGGGCCTTCTTCGCCGATCCGCATACGCCTTCTGTCGACACCGAGTTGCTTGAAGCTGAGCCCGAATCACACGAATAAGTTCTACGGTCTCCTTGATATGCTCCGGACCAATGACCAAAGCATCGTTGATGTCGCTCCAACACATGGGACTACGACACTTACGCCCGTACAATTCTTCATATGGCGCCATCTGAATACTCGAGTGATAACTCTTGTTGTAGGAGAACTTAACCAAACTCAACGACTTCACCCAAGATTGCTGAAACTCGAGTGCACATGCCCGCAACATATCTTCCAATGTCTGAATCGTCCTCTCAGTCTGACCATCCGTCATTTCATGAAAAGTCGTACTCCAATTCAACATATTTGATTATTTGGATCGTGCAGTTAAAAGGCACGATACAAATACTTTAACTATTTGTAACTTACATTTTAAAGGCACGATCCAAATAAGAAAATATAAATTAAAATGATATTTATTATAATAAAATAAAATAATTTTTAATATTATAATACAATCAAATTGTGCCTTTTGCATATAGTTTTAGGCTACACTCGGGCAATTTGGAACCCGGCCTTTTGCATATAGGTTTTGCCGGGTTTTTTACTAAACCTTTCAAAAATCCCATGTACCTCTCAATAGGATACATCCATCGTAGAAAGACGGGACCACACTCTTTAACTTCATCAACAAGATGTACCACCAAATGCACCATAATGTCAAAGAAAGAAGGTGGAAAATACATTTCAAACTTACACAATGTCTCTATAAGATCTTCTTGGAGAGTTTCTAACTTTGTTGGATCAATCACCTTGCAGCAAATCTTGTTAAAAAACACACACAATTTCGCAATACTCAACCTAACATGTTTAGACAACAGCCCTCGAAGTGCAATTGGAAGAAAAACCTGCATTATGACATGTAGGTCGTGGGACTTCATGCCAACCAACTTCTTATCATCTAGAGATACAAAACGTTTCACATTTGAAGTATAACCCGTTGGCACCTTAATCCCATACAAACACTCTAAGAATATTCTTTTTTCTTCTCTAGACAAAGTGTAGCAAGCTCTTGGCAAATATGCTTTGGATCCATTCTCATTGTATTCTGGCCATAAATTAGGTCTGACATTTTCTATCTGCATGTCTTTACGCGCATTGAGGTCATCTTTTTTCTTTCCCGGAATATCTAGCAAAGTGGAAATGAGTGAATCACAAACATTCTTCTCTATGTGCATAACATTAAGACAGTGCCTAACCGACAAGTATTTCCAATAAGGTAAATCCCATAGAATGGACTTCTTTTCCATAAAGCATACTTATCGGATTTACCTTTTTTGTGCCCTTTTCCCAGCAATGTACGGAGGCCATTCACTTTTTCATACAATTGGAATCCAGAGGCACGACCACGAGCCACCCTTTTCTCCACCTTGCCGTTGAATTTTGTCTTCATCTTTCGATATTTATGAGACGCAGAGAGGAACTTTCTAGTACACCTATACACATTCTTCTTTGAGTGAGTAAGCCAATCTCTCTCCATGTCATCCTCACATACTGGACAAGCTTTTGCACCTTTATTTTTATACCCTGACAAGTTTCCATATGCAGGGAAATCATTTATGGTGCAAAAAAGCATGGCACGAAGTGTAAAATTTGTCGACTTATATGCATCAAAGGTTGGCACACCTTCATTCCATAACAACATCAAGTCGTCCATCAAGGGTGCCAAGTATACATCTATGTCATTACCGGGTTGTTTAGGGCCCGGTATCAGAAGTGTCAACATTAAATATTTCCGCTTCATGCACAACCATGGAGGCAAGTTGTATATTGTCAATACAACTGGCCATGTGCTATGTCTGGTGCTAAGGGTTCCATAAGGATTCATCCCATCCGTACTCAATCCAAGTCTAAGGTTCTTGGGTTCACCGCCGAACACTGGGAATTCTGTGTCTATGGTCTCCCGCTGTTTTGCATCAGCAGGATGTCTAATTAGACCATCCTTTTTCCTCCCCTCATCATGCCATACTAAATTTTTAGCGTCTTCCTGAAGTGAGAAAAGTCTTTTGAACCTTGGAATGATCGGAAGATACCATAACACCTTAGCTGGAGGCGATTTCTTATCACTTGTATGCACTTCTACGTCCTTGTACCGCGACTCTCCGCATACAGGACATGCATCCAACTGTTCATACTCCTTTCTAAAGAGCACACAATCATTAGGACATGCATCTATCTTGGTATAACCTAAGCCTAACGGGTTCATTAGTTTCTTAGCATAGTAGGCAGACTTAGGCATCTCATTTCCGTCAGGAAGCATGTCTTGTAAGACTTCCAAAAATGCCGTGAAACTTGTATCAGTCCAACGATACATAGCTTTCAAATTCGACAAGGTTAAAATCGCTGAAAGCTTGGAATACTTACTACAACCGGGAAACAAAGGAGTCTCAGCAGCCTTTGACACATCCTCAAACATGTGTGGTTGTTCACTATGCTGATCTCCCATCGCATTCATGAGGTCATTCATCCCATCGTCCTCCATAGTGACATCTTCCTCCCCATCATTGACCTCACGATCATTAGTATCTGTCCTCACATGTACAGTATCATCCCTATTAACTAACTTTTCACCGTGCCAGTACCAATTTTCATACCCAACGGTAAACCCACGGCGAAACAAGTGGTCCTCTATCATATTGATGTCTGGCCACCTTTTTGCATTACCACAATCACGACAAGGACAAGGTATCGTATGACTCTGCTTTAACCTCTGATGTTGTAAGGCTGCCAAACGGAATTCTATGACCCCATCTAGAAATTCTCTTTCCGTTCGATCACCATACATCCAACTACGATTCATTTCTACCATAATAAAATAAAAAAACACACTTAATGATAATAAAATTCCAAGACATAAGAAACGAACTCACACAGTTAATGTACACATCAACCAAACATTATAGAGCACACAATATTTGAATGTATGTACTACCACTCGAACCTAAGCCGCCCTTGCACATGTAACCACAATAGCAAATATTCAACAACTTTTTGGTTCTAATAAAAATTCGGTAGCATCTCCCTATCGTTATTCTGGTGACAATTGCTTCACTACAATTCCTAATGAATAAGTCTTGTAAGGATATCTAGGCTTATGATAATGCAATAAAATAACTTGAAAATATGAACAGCTTTTTCAACATTTATTTTCAATCACAAAATAAAAGAATAATAATCCACGTTTCATAGAAAATTAAAAAAGATGAGTAAAAACACCAAAATTCATACCTTATGGTCAATTACACGAACAACCCAAAATGAAGAACAGATTTATGAAAGGAAATCTGCAAAAATAAAATTACAATCAATCATGCAATTCTAGCAAAACAAGACCTAATTAATTTGGATAATTTGTTTAGTTATCGTTTTAATTAAGAATTGAGTTCTTTTCAATAATTTTATCATTAAAAGGAAGAAAGGATTAAAAAAATATATTTCTAAAAAAGAGATCACATGTAATAGGAGCTCATTTCTATGGTTTAATTTAATATATGGTTGTAAAACGTAGCTCTTTTATTGACATCATGTTAGGCAAATATTGACTCTTCATTATGCTCTCAATGAGGTAAAATCAGAAAACTAAACTTGGCATAGAATATGTAAAAACAAACTAAATTACACACTATAAAATACTATCTTCTAAAGTGTTTTTATACTCATAAAAAAGTAGTTAATTAATAATTTACTAATTAGCATTCAAGCATTTTGACAAACACCTTGTGGGCATGAACTACTAATGTTGTTTTCCATTCAAACAACACAATAAAAGTATATCAAAAGTATTTTAGACCAAAATTGAACCATAAATCAACAATTTTGCAACAAAACATTAAAACTAATTGAATAATTAACAATAAAAACTTATTATTAATTCATGTACAATTACATTTACATTAATTACCATTAAAGAGGAAAGAACTCACTTTTAATTTGTACCAAAATATCAAATAAAATAGTTCAAAATTTTTTACAAGTTAACCATAGCACACTTAAAAAGAATTGAAGATAAAATTGGAAAACTAATCTTGGCATACAATTTGTTAAAACAAGCTAAGTTACACACTATAAAGTCCACTCTTCTAAATTGTTTTTATAACAATAAAAAAGTAGCTAATAATATAATAATAACCATTCAAGCATTTTGACAAACACTTTGTGGGCATGAACTACTAATGTTGATTTTACATACATACAACACAATAAGAGTATATCAAAAGCATTTTCCACCAAAATTGAATCATGATTCAACAATAAAAACAAAGAGATTAAAACTAATTGAACAATTAACAACAATAAAAACTTATGTAAAAGAAATAAAAAACAGAATTAGCTAATAATATACTAAATATCATTCGAGCATTTTGACAAACACCTTGTGGGCATGAACTACTAATGTTGATTTTTCATACAAAAAACAATTTAAGAGTATATCAAAAGTATTTTCCACCAAAATTGAATCATAATTCAACAATAAAAACAAAGAGATTAAAACTAATTGAACAATTAACAACAATAAAAACTTATTTAAAAGAAATACCAAAAAAAATAAAATAAATCTACCATCACCTTGCAGCCTTGCAGCAGGCGGCAGAACCACCGTCGGCTCAGGCGGCAGAACCACCGTCGGCTCAGGCGGCAGCAGGCAGCAGACGAAGGTGGAAGCAGGCGGCAGACGAAGGTGGCAGCAGGCGGCAGCAGGTTGGGGGAGAAGAATCAGCACGAGCAGGTCCCGTCTTCGAAGTCGGCTCAGCAGGTCTTCGTCGGCAGTGGTGGTTGTGGGTGCGTTGGCAATGGTGCGTTAGTTTTTGGCTAGTGCGTGAAAGTGAAAGAGTAGTTCTGGTTTTGAATTAAAAAAAATGAGGGGGAATATAGGTTTTTTTTATTAGGATCGTGCATCTTCAACGCGTTACAAATAAGCCTGTTATGTAAATATTCAGCTCATTTGGATCGTGCCTAAAAATGCACGATCCAAATAACCACGAAATCCATGGATATAGAATCAAATTTCCACGTGGGAATGGGCAATGGCTGTAGTAGACCATGTTGAACCATGTTTGATTTGAATGATGACAAACCAGTTCTATATACTTGATTGCTATGCATATTTGTGTATGAACAGGTTGAATCAAGTGAAGGCTCATCAAGATAACTTTGAAGGCCTTGAGATACTTGAAGATCAGAAGCCAAGAGCTTGGAGCTTTTTATTTTCTGTTGTTCTAGGATCTTCTTGTAAAATAAACTTAGGAAAATAAGACTTGTGTTTATAAGTAAAGAGGAAAAAGGGTTAAAGTTTATGTCCAGTAAAGAGAACAAGCTAAGAACAAGCAAAGAACAGGCAAATAACAAGGTGAGAACAGTTCTCTTTACAAGATGTAAACTTTGTAGTACTGAGACCATTGTGGGAACAGACCTCAGTATTACGCACATGCACTTAAGTGATCAGTATCGATTTTCGTGTTCAAAATTATTTTTTAAAATTCATTTGAAAAATATTGATCACTTAGGTTTTGGAAAGCTGCCAAAATGATACACCAAATCAGCTTTGCAATGTACTTGGTTTGGACTTTAGTGTACTTTACCACTACATGTAGTGGAAGGAGACAAAGTCTGAAACGAGTACTATTGTACTTTTGTCAGCTGAATTGGTTTGCACTATTTAGGCAAGTCACCAAGCACACTTTAGGGTGACGGTTTTCATTTGCAAAAATCTCTATCTTTTGGAAAACCATAAAAACCCTCTTGCTCTCCATAGAAAACCAAGCCATATTTTCTGAGAGTTTATTCATAGAGCAAAATCATCTATATATCCATCTTTAAGAGAAAATTTATGGAGATTTTGAGATTGTATTTTGAACCATTTAGAGGGAAGTGGTTGGGGAGTGTTATGTGAACACTGAGTGAACTGTTAGAGTTAACAGTTGGGGAATTAAGTGTTACAGAGTTGTAGCATTTAATTGAGTGTGTAACCTTGTTATTATTCAGAGTTGATTAATAATATTGGCGAGAGAGTGGAGGACGTAGGCTTGTTTAGAAGCCGAACCTCGTTATTTATTGTTTTGTCGTTGTTCTCACAAAAAGATAAACAAATTTTGAAAACGATTGAAAAAACACACATACTCAATTCAACCCCCCTTTCTTGAGTATACATTGAACTTACTATTGGTATTAGAGCCTAACTTCTCAAAGGGTTAACTACCTAGAGGAGAAAGAAGATGACTACTCAAGAATCAAGTAGTTCCAGACTCCCTAAGTTCAATGGCATGGAAAAATCCTAAGGGAAATCCTGGAGTCCAGGCTGAGAAGAAGGTTTTCAAGAGAGCTATGATTGCTGCAGTTTGGGGAGATTCAGAATCAGAAGATGAGGAAGATGTAGAAGAAGCAAATCTCTGCCTTACTGCTTTCACATGCACATACCAGTCTGAGATCTGTTTTGAACAAGAAGATGTTCTCTGTCTCATGGCTGGTGGAAGCACTTCAGATGACAACCAGGTGTGTTTTAATGAAATAAAGGCAAACATGCATAATCTAGATAGAGATGAATTACTTGATTATCTTGAATTCACCATTGATCAATGCATTAGTATTGGGTCTGCCTATAAAAACAACAAAAAGAAACTAAAAGAAACAGTTCGAGATTATGAAATATGTGGTGCTAGATCTGCTGAACTTGAACTCATTTGTGAGGAACTTAAAGAAAAAATTTCTGAACTTGAAATGACAGCAGATCAGCAAAGAATAGAACTTGAGACATTAAAATCCAAACCAGTTCTTAAGGAAGATGAACTTTTTGAAAAAATTTGAAAAGGGGTTTAATGAGATCAAGGAACTATTCACACATAACTCAAATATGGAATTGTTAAAAGGTGCATGTACCTTGAGTACATCTGATGTCATACTTGCCTATGACCATTTGATTTAAAAACTTGAAGATTTACACAAGGAACATGGTGACCTTAAGGTTTCTAAAGAGACTGGTTCTCCCACTGCCTTTGATGAGGTTTTTGATGTTTTACATGATAAGTGCACAGCTAAGATCTGTGATCTTGAGGCTGAATTCATCTTGCTAAAACAAGAAAACATCAAGAAGACCAGTGACGAATTAGATCCCTACCTGGTTTCAAGACTGCAAGATGAACTTCAAAAGACTAGACTTGATCTGAAATCTTTTGAGAAACAAAATGAAGTTCAACTTAATAGGCTTGAAAACAAGTAGAATGAGCTAACAGATTGTATGAACCAATTGAACAAAATGTTAGATGCTCAGAAAACCCTAAAAATCCTCACATCCCAACCTGGAAACTCTCAAAGGTTTGGTTTAGGGTGTTCTGGATCTAGTTCTATAACTGTTCTAGGCAGAGACAACACATGGTTGAATGAATTCAAGAAAGGCAAGTACATATTTGCCAAGGACATGCATGTTTGTACCTACTGTGTTAAAAGTGTCATGTAACTAACAAGTGCTTCACCAAAAGGAAACATGACAAGAAGAACAAAACCTTCACCCAGTAAGTGTGGGTTAGGAAGGTCAAAGTTGAAAATGATTCAAAGAACAAGGAACCCAAGTTGGTCTGGGTTCCTAAAACTAACCTTTAATTTGCTTGTGCAGGTACGAGTGAAAGGAAAGCCATATTGGTATTTGGACAGTGGTTGCTCAAGACACATGTCTGGGGATAAAGAACAATTCCTTTCACTCACTGCATTCGAGGGAGGGCACGTGACATTTGGTGACAATAACAAAGGACTTATCAAAGGAGTAGGTAAGGTTGGTAAGTCACTCTCCCAAGCAATTGACAATGTTTACTATGTAGAAGGTTTGAAACATAACCGTTTAAGCATCTCTCAACTATGTGACAAGGGAAATAAAGTGAATTTTGAATCAAACACTTGTCACATAGTGAACCCTAAGACAGGGGAACTGGTATGTGAAGCAACAAGGCATAACAATGTGTATATCACATACTTAAGTCAAATTCCACAGAACAGTGCCCTCTGCCTTAGTGTTGTAGAGGATGACCAATGGCTTTGACATAAAAGATTAGGACATGTTAACTTCACTTTGCTCAACAAGTTGAGATCACAAGATTTGGTGATAGGTTTACCTAACATTAAATATGTGGCAGACCAGCTCTACCAAGAATGTGCAAAGTGCAAACATGCCAGATCATCATTTAAACCAAAGAAAGTGGTTAGTTCCTCTAGGCCATTTGAACTTGTACATATGGATTTGAATTGTTTAGAATTGTTTATAATTGCTTAGAACTAGTTTTGAATTGATAGAAGTTGCATGTTAATGAATTCGTGTGATGGCCGAAAACTTCGATATTGGTTTTGATAATTTTATTTAGTATTTGACATGAATTTAAGCATGTTCTTTAATCCCTGCATGAACTATGATGATTGATTCATCGAATTATTATATCATGTAATAACCGAATTGCTACCCCCTTGTTCATGAATTTCGAGTGATCTAAATATCCCAAGATATGATCTTTTAGTTGTAATCTTGTTCTAATTGTGTTCTTTGATAATTTTCTTTATATATTTATTTAATTAACTATGTTCTTGAAATTGAAAGCATTAATCTTGATTGAATGATGATGATGTCGAGTGGTGATCACTAATTTGGTAGGGCTAATTTTCGAAAATCTTGAATTGAATTTAAGTATGGATTTTTATAAAGTTAGTCTAAATTAATTGCTTTAATCATATAAGTTTCGAATAAAAAGGAGAGATTAAACTTTGAAATATATAACCATTTTTCTTTATAAATGCCGTGAATATGAAGAATGATAAAGGGTTGATTTTTATTGTTTAAATGATAAAAAGATTAGTTTTGAACTCATTCATGAGATTATTTTGGTTAAGTTTAATTAAGACTTGTATTTTTAATTAGTTAATTGATTTAATTAATTGTGAAAGATTGATTTTTGTGACTTAATTTTATGGAAAAGTCGAGTGTGATGATGAAGGTTAAGGGTAAGATTTGATTCCTAATACTTATTTGTTGATTGAATTTTAATTATTGAATTATGATAATTGCATGCTACGTTGTATGAACTCGTTGAATTGAATTAGCTATGATTGAGTGATGAATTTCGAATGGATGCATGGTGGTTTGTGCGAATTACGTGTAGTGTCTAGGGTTTTTGAGTCAAGTCAAGTTGATATAGAGTTGACTAGTGGTAAAGCTAAGTTGAAAGGAGTCAAAGTTATGAATCGGATTGGATAATGATAAGAATAATGATAATGAATGAAAGATTGAATAACTATGAAGTGACCGCCCATCTA